>CM070035.1:17889729-17908346 GCA_036250615.1 Ptychadena robeensis | reverse complement strand
ATGGCGACATGCTGCTCGGGATGCCTGTGTGTTCCTCTCTCCCCCCCCCCCACCCCCCCAGGCTCGCGTGACGTTGATGAGTACTCGGGCGAGGCGCGGGAGATGGCGGGGGATATGAACAGTAAAGCAGCAATGTAGCGAAATTATGTACGAAATATCCAGACATAATAGTCCCTGATCGCCCAGATTGCCCATTTGCAGTACCCTTTCTCCTGGTGTGATTTTATCACACCAGGTTAGAGAGGGTTAAGTGCAATGGGAAACATCTGGGGCACCAGAGCTTTTTATTTGGCGAATTTAGTACTAGCGCAGTAGTTTGTGTCCAATTTTGTGGGGTTTTTTTCTTATTTTATTTAAAAAAAAAAAAATATGTTACATAATTGTTTGTTTCAAACAATATTAGTCAGGATGTCTATTGGACCCTGGTGCAGAAATTTTGGGAAGTTAGTGACAGGCTACGACATAAAGAAAAATTACCATTGAAGTCTATGGTGCACTTTTGGTACAGAATCTGGACCGCCAAGGTGCGTAGGGAGTTAAGTTTATGCAAAAGCTGGTGAAGTGGTCTGATATGGTAAAGGAAACATTACAAAGCAGTAGACGTATTTTAAGTCATCCCTAAAAACGTAGTTCCTGTTATGAGGGTTCCTAGACTTTTCTTTGACTATAGGCAGTGGTTAGGTTAATTAATCAACCAAGAGACAAAGGTGGGGCTTTCAATAATGCTGATATAACGTTATTTCAACATTAAGGCCCAGCAGGGTCTTGCAAGTCCACAAAAACAGTCCAATGTGCCAAAACGTGTTGCGCCAATTATATGGGGCTGTAAGGCCAAACTAACTCTTAACTCACGTGAGGGGCAAGGGGGTGCGCAAGGTCAGAAGTGGGCGGTTCTTACGTGGCCCAAGTATGCTGCAGATAACAGGCAGGGAGCGGCATGCTGACACGGTGCGCCGCTATGTAACTTGTGGTTCCGGTGTGGGTGGCTGGGAGCCCCCGCATGAGAGGACAGTTGCTGGGAGTTTCGATTGTAGAGCACGTCCCTGACCAGTCTGTGGGAGTCTCCTCCGTGGGATCGCGGCAAATACCGTCCACGTTCTGACTTTACTTCCCTGGCCACACCTGATTGCAGTGACTAGGTTTGAGAGTTTAACTGGCGATCCCTTGTTGGGTCGCGGAATATGGAAATAAATTTTGTTCGGTTACAGTTGCGCCTCCGTGGTCCTTGGTGTTCTCGATGAACCTTACAGGTGTCCCAGGGTAGAAGGACGCCACAGTATCCAAAGGAACAGGTAAGCTGTCCTGGTGTGGCTTGAGGTTACCCCTTTTGCCCCTGGAAAGGACACAAGCACGCAATGGGAATACTGCAAAGGAGCCTATGTGATTGGTTGAACACAGCTTTTATAAGTACTGGGAAAGCTACATTCAACTTGATGTTATGAAATATTCATTTTTACTTTTGTCTTCTCCGCAAAAAAATCCATGAGGCATGTTTAGTTGCTTCCACCCGAAATGTTAGCAAAATAGGCCTCAACCTAAATATCCATTTCCAAAGCCTACACTTTCATGGCAGGAAGTTCTAATCCATGAGGCCTTATATTCTCGCTTATTGTCCAACCTTTTTTATTAGTTATGGGACTCTCAAAGAAATAAATAAAGCATCTGTGAAAGCTGAAAAACAACTCAGAAAATCACACCAGCCCCGGATATATTGTTGAAGTACTCGTGCTACAAAATGAAAGTCAACAAACTCAGATCAAATGAGTCACCACGTCATTTAGCCAAACTTTACAAGTAGCTCCAACGGCAGAGCAGAACGAGGCAGAATGCATTGTGCTGGGAAAATATAGATTCTCGTTGGGCTCGGCTTTGCTTAATCCAAACAGGCTCTTATGTTTAGAAAAAATTTGGCAGTTCTGTACTAATCACAGGCTAAAAACTATATTCTGAGAGGGTTAGTTCCAAAGGGTGTGCTTCTACCCAAAAACAACGGCAAATGGTCTGGATCAGCACCCCTTGTGGGGAAAAATAATTGACAAGGTGAGTAGAGAGTTAAATATAGGCACATGTTATCTTGCATAGTCGATTACGGGGATTTACTGCAAAGCCGTTAAGCTAATAGAGAGAAAAATTTTTCCACATTCTTGTAGGGAAAAACATCAACCAAACTTCACTCTGCTAATGAAATCTCCCCATTCCATACACAATCAAATAAATTGATATGAATTTGAATGTTGTGTGTCGTTTAGGTAATTTGGGCAAATTGAGATCTATTTAATTAAGCCCAGTTGGACCCAGTTTAGCTTAGTCAGTATATAAATACCCTGTTTCCCGATAATAAGGCACTGTCTTTGATTTTTTGAAATGCTAAAATATACCCAGGTCTATTTTTCAGGGGGATGCTTTTCTTAGTACTCTGGTGCCATTCACCTTTGAGTCCTTGTCCTTGTCCCCTTCTGATCACTCTGTGTCAATCACGTCTTTGTCATCTGTACCATTCATTGGTCCCCTTGATCACTTTGTGCCACATCATTGTCCCTTCTGATCACTCTGTGCCATCATTGTCCCCTTCAGTGATCATCACTCTGTGCCATTCATTGTCCCTTTAATCACTATGGTGCCATTCATGTCCCTTTGATGTCACTCTGTGCCCATTCATGTCCCCTTCTGATCACTCTGTGCCATCATTGTCACCCTTTCTGATCACTCTGTGCCATTCATGTCCTTCTGATCACTCTGTGCCATTCAGTTGTCCCTTTTGATCAACTCTGTGCCATTCATTGTCCCCTTCTGTCACTCTGGTGCACATCATTGTCCCCTTCGGAATCCATCGTGTGCCAATCATTGTCCCCTTCTGATCACTCTGTGCCATTAATTGTCCCCTTTGATCACTCTGTGCATTCATTGTACCCTTCTGATCCAGATGCTGTGTCATCATGTCCACAGGCTTCTGATTACTCTGTGCGCAGTCATGTGTACACCTTTGATTCACTCTTGTGTTGTCCCCTTTTGATCACTCTGTGCCATTCATTGTCCCATTCTGATCACTCTGTGCCATTCAGTGTGCCATTCACTGACTCTTTTTGGCGGGAGTGGAAAATCGGGTCACAATGAGGCCGTGTATGGCTACCTTTACAAGATGGTAGGTCAAATTGGCTATGGTTACTCCCACAAAGTATTGTGTAATGTTCTTTTCTTTTGCTAGTATTAAAAAAAAGGAGAATTTGCAGAGGCTTTAAAATCCTATTGCAAGCAAAAACAGCAGAGACAACTGTATTCAACTTATTTTTTTCTAATTGTTTCATTGAGTTATTGTTGAGTGATTAATCCACCAAAAACTAAAACACAGTGTTAGGAAGTCACTTTAATGAACACAATTGCCATCTAGAAAGGCTCTCCGCGTTAGCCTCGGTGGTATGTAGTCACGTACCTGAGCCTGGGTCCTATCCGATATTTTAGTATGTTTACCAGATGTTCTCAGAGACGAGCTGCCTTTTCACTATAGAGCACCGGATCATTAATTCGCTATATATACTGCCAAATGAGCGTTGCAAATGACATCCTGGTCTGAAAAGTTAATTGCTATATAATTTAACAATGTAATAATTTATAAGTGTTAAGAAGCCATCAAAGTCTCCTCTTATCCAGATTTATTATTTTTATTGCTGTGTTTCCATGGATATAATGAGAAAAATTGCAGCTGGGTTTCTTTTATACATACATAATGCTCAGGAATAGAAGTAGTGCTTGTGGGTCCTCATCTATCACACACGCCTACTAATTATAGTGAAATATAGTGTATAAGGGGGTATCTCATCACACTGGATTATCTCATGTACCTAGTGGGCTCAAAGCTACCTCAAATGTTCCATTACAGATCAGTATCCTGTAGCAGATTCAGGATAGGTATAGTTAGGTATAGGTATATTATTCTGTATATCCTGTATATCCTGATAAGAGGGAATGATGCCCCCGATATAAAGAATTGATCACAATCGTAACCAATATTACCAACCTTACTGGCAACTGAGGCGGAAACTAGAGTGGTAATCATATATAGACAAGTTTATAAAGGTGAATTGATAAATATGATTTTTTTTATTATTCAAAAACAGTTTGTAGAAAACTACATTTAGCTCTTATAGATTTCAAGGTGCATTCATTTTGATCAATATACCAATATATGTCATTACTTGAGGTCTGCTCTATTAATGTACATAATCATAGAGAAAAGTGAGGGAAGTCTCTCTTGCATTGCTGGCCCAGGTCAGCCTGGTAGTGACCATGTGTGACAGAAGAAAGTCAAAAGAGCTCAACTGTTGATGGGGTGTAAGTCCAGTGTCCATCCTTGTACCAGGACAAAGAATGCAACAAAAAATGGAAGGTCTGAATGGTCCAGATGGGCAAACAGGAATCATGTCAGAAGACTGAAACATAAACAGAAATGTATATATTTTGTCATCCTCACATACATTAGGATGGAGTCAAACTTTGACCCCTCACCCCAAAGTCAGATGGTGCAGTACCATCAAATACATATTTTTCCCACCAGGCCACCCCCTCATTCAATGAAAAAAAAAAGTTGGATTTCATTTCTATTTACAAAAAATTTGTGGAAAAGGGGGACCACGAACAGTATGTGGTCTCCCCCCAACGCATACATGACCCCCTGCTGGCAAAGTATCTGGTATGCTCTGGAAAAGGGGGACACCAAATTGCATCGGGTCCCTCCAAAGCAAACCAGACCCCTTTTTGGCAAGCCTGGAAGGACATGAAGGGGGGCATGTCTTATCAGGCCCCATACCATACCTTAGGGGAGGGGAGACCTATCATTAAAATAAGGTGGTCTTATGTTATCTTATGTTGTGGGGGCTTGTGTATGCTCATGTTGTGGGGGCTCGAAGACCTCTTACCCATTTAGAGGGGGTGTTTTAGTTTTGCAAACAGCCATCTCCGATGTCCGTCCATCACTTGCAGTAAGGTAAAAATACAATAGAAAAAATGAGGTTGGGTCAGTTGCAGGAATAAGAAACAATTTAAGACAAGGGGTGTAATACTCTGGCCCGGGCCCAGTTCTTTTTCAAATAAATGAATGGCAATGTGTATGTGTGTTTTCAGGTGCTTCTGAGCTCTTTCAACTTATGAATTGCCTCGACAGATGAGAGATCGACTATAGTAGGATAGTGTCATCACGCTGCAGCCAGCCTCTCAGCTGATCAGTGGGCATCCTTTGTGTGCTGGCCATTACTTTGAATGGGACTGCCTTCCCCATTTAAAGTAATGTTCATTTCCAATGACGCCGAAAAAGTGGTCAAAAACAAACTAATACAGGTCTTTTATTAAGGGCTCACTTATTTCACAATTCCGACTATATTGTCGAGTCCATTACATTAAATTTAAATTGAAAATCCATTTTTTATTCCACGCTGTAATGTGATAAAACAGGACAAACACCCAGAGGGATAAATACTTTCACAAGACATTGTATATATTTAAAACATCACTGACACAGACCATTGCCTGCTAACTACAGTATTACACATCCAATTATGTTCATGTTTACAGATTCTCCACAGATTGCCTTTTAAAATGTTCATTACAAAAGTGATTTGCAGACAAACACACAAAAGGTTGGAATTCTCCGAAGAAGAACATATTTAAGTCTTCTGTGATGTTACTTGCCAATGGGAATATAACGGACACTTCCAAGAGCAATGCACAAACACAAATAATTAAACAGTTTTACTCAACATAGTTCTTACAAAGGTCAACACATGGTTCTCCATAATTAGAAATGGTGCTGTCAAAGGACCTACTGAACAGGTAGTGGGGAGGCAGAAGGCCATCATCACTATCGCCTACTCTTCTACCCCAATGGGTTGTGCTTTTACATGGCACCATGTGGTGCAAAATGGTTCAGATGACTGTGGCATCTCTGCGCTAGCATCCCCATCCACAAAGTAGATGTTGATCTTGGATACTGGATGACATAAGCTAGCCACACACGGCTCGATGAAGTAACAAATCTCGGGCACAGAGTGTGCTTGCGGCTCCCGATGTTCCTCTAATCTCTTTCTTCATCTGAACCATCCATGCTTCCTTCGAGCAGGATCAATAGAACCTGCTCAAAGGAACTCGACCAAACAGGTTTCCAACATGTTATAAAACTTTGGTTGAAATCCATTATATTGAATGGGGACCGCGGGTCACCATCCAATGTAATGGACGTGCTGACAGCTGATCCACACACAGGCTGTGATCAGCTAGCTGCTCTGTTTGTGAAGGGGGCGTGACCAGCACAGACCCAGCTCTTTCCCCAGCCGGAGAAGCTGGCTGCTTCTCTGGCTGGGGAAAGGAGAGACCCGGGGAACCTGGAAACCGGGTCCCCAACATGTGGCAATTGATGATCCAATGTGGTGCACATTGATTACTGTACAATTGACCAGTGATCAATAACAGCGTGGTGACGTCACCACGTTGTAATTGATCGCCAGTTGATTGCACAGGAATCTACTCATGTGTGGCCAGCTATAGATGGCCCCAACCTTCCGGGGAGGAATGGAGATGAAGCCATTGGCAGAGGAAGAAATGATGCAAGCTCTGTCAGATGTTTGTATTGAAGCGGCGCACAAGTGTAGTGTGTGTAAACACATACGCAGCCAGGTTCTTTAAGGTGGATGTCCTCTAGCCGATTACCAGGTTCCGCTTGCAGCCCAGATAACTCCAGGTCCACGCCAGCAGGTGGGGGCTATTTACAGTTTATTTAGGAATATTTACACGCTTTCACCCAGAGGCAGGGATGGGGTTCAGGCATAGGGAATATGTTACAAACTGCAGCAGTGGCTGGACCAAGATGGCTGGGTGCTGTGGACCATCTTCAGGGAGTAACGTTGAAGAAGCAGGGAAGAAGCCAGGAAGAGCCCAGAAGCTTCTAAAGAACTTCTATTTATGTCCTAGCAATGGGGCAGGCAGAAGGCCTGTACTGGGCTGGACTATATTTGTTACAATTTGGAGGGAAGGAATAAGTAGACACCCAGACATGAGTCATGGTCCCAGCTTTTCGTAACTAACAGGTGCAACCCTTGTCAGGGAAACACACAAACAATATATGGCATATACAGCATAAACAGTATTATACAGTGCCTATAATACATAATGCTTATATACAGTTTAGTGACCGTTTCTCGGGCCACTACACTCCCCCGGGCCCCAACCAGACTACTCCCGGGTCTGGCATTGGCTAAGTTGAGTCTCGGGCGGGAGAGGTTCCGAGTACTTGCTACTACTCCCTTTAAGAGGGACCGAAGCAACAGAGCCTAGGGGGACACAGTACTGAATAAGTATACACCCAGACATGAGTCATGGTCCCAGCTTTTCATAAACAACAGGTGCAACCCTTGTCAGGGAGACACACAAACATAAACAGTATAATACAGTGCCTATAATACATAATGCTTATATACAGTTTAGTGACCGTTTCTCGGGCCACTACAGTTCTACATATCTTCCCTTGTTTATTGGAATTATAACCAATTAAAACCAAATATCTGTTGCTATGCTGTGGGTTCTTTGTTTTCTATGTAAATCTCCCCTCATGCGTTAGTTCCCTGTGTCTTTTCTTGGCTTCTACACTTATAACAGTTGCTGCATTTCTTTCCTTTGTCAGAGAATGTCACGTACAACTATTACTGTCTTACTGTTATCAACGTATTCTGCAGTTTTAAAGTCAGACATAGAATATTTAGATTCCATTTACAACACATTACCAGCAATCATTTAAGAGCAGATGTCAAAGAATGTTTACCTGACTCTCTCTGTTGAAAATAAAAGGACCACGGGGAATGATTTATCAAAAATATGAGTCATTTATTCATTGGAGGGACCAGGGAACCCCACACACAGCAATCACTTAGGCTGTAAGCTGACAAACATCAGAGATTATCATGTAAAAATGTTGTCTAGGCAGAACTTTTTGTAAATGCCATAAAGACGCAATCACTGATGTAGCTGAAATAGCGCGCCTACTCAAAACCATGATTCCATTTATCTCAATTATCCAAGGCAGCTCCGGCTATTTCCCTGTATGGAACACATCAAACTTGGGTTGGTTGTCAAGTTCCTCACTGCCTCATGGTAAGTCTTTGGATGTTACTGCCAAAGGGTGAGTTTAATTCTGCAATACACATTCCACCTGCTGAACTCACTCATCCAGTGATGTAGTAGACCAATTTAAAGTGCATCAACATGACTTAATGGTATTCTAATGTGTTGATGAAGAGTTCTCACTTTGTTCATACTGTTTCTCTAGACCTCTGTTATCTACAATTAATATTATCATTTATTTATTAACCCTCTGAGCGTTTGCCACGTGGCACGGTTTTTTCATAACCGTGCCACGGGCAATCGCGGCGGAGCACAATATGCTGAAGAGGGGGGTTTAAGGACATTTTTAAAAGTGCCAAAGGTAGGAGCAAGTCTAATAGGGCGAGGGAGAGAGTTCCAGAGAGTAGGAGCGGATCTAGAGAAGTCTTGAAGCCGCGCATGTGATGATGTTATGATGTTATGAGTGGGGATGTCATTAGTAGGTCACTGGAGGAGCGGAGCGGGCAGTTAGGGGTGTATTTATGTACCAGGTTGGAGATGTAAGTCTGACAGGAGCTGTGTAGTGATTGAAAATCAAGGTACAGAACTTTTAATTTTATTCTCTGGACAATTGGAAGCCAGTGTAGAGATTTGTAGAGAGGAGAGGCAGATGAGCGGTTAGAGGAGTTGAAGAGTCTCGCAGCACCATTCATGATGGACTGAGGAGGTGACAGTCTAGGATGATGTTGCAGAGGTCCAAACAAGAAGTGATGAGAGCGTGTACCAGGACTTTGGTGGTCTCAGGGGATAGGGAGGGACGTATCTTGGAGATGTTGCGGAGATGGAAGTGGCAGGATCTAGTAAAAGTCCCACCTCGCTTGTTCAGATGATGTGCAGGGTGTAGAATTAGTAGGGAAAGTAATGCCCCTTCCCTCCTAAGTTAGGCTATGTTTTTATGGCGTCAACCCAGGGATGGTGACGCATCAAATGTAAATTATTGGACTAGAACACATATGCGTTGACTGCCTGCATTGGGTTGTGTTGAGTTAATGTCAACACGAAGCCCTGCATCAACATTAACGCAACCCAACACAGGTATGGATGCGTTAACGCACCCATAGAGATTGCATAAAAAATGCATGGGTGTACATTTTTTATGCATCAGTCAAGAGAACAATTAAATGAAAAAAACAGAAGCATCAATAACGCATCCTTGACGCATGTCCTAACGCATCCTGGCGCAACACCTGCGTTAAGGCATACAGTATGTGTTAGTGCAACGCATCCATTAACACCATGGTAACATAGCCGTAGCCAGCTACTAAATGGGAGGGAGGGGAGGTAAAGCTCCACATACCTGAAGTGATGTTGAGTATGTCACTGCCTGTATTTGGAACCCAGAAGTATCACTCCACCTCGGCACTTCCATGTTCCAAATACCAGAAGTGAAATCTGTTACGTCACTTCCTATACTTTTTCCCTTCATTCAATAAGGGAAAACTTGGTATGATTATGGTAGAAAAAAATTTGATGGAATGTAAAAAAAAAACCAATGCGGGCATCCAAACTAAGGACTAGTAGGTTACATCATACAACATTATTGTGTTTAGATACACTTTAAGCTTTTGACTTCTTGTAAAACTTGGCCTTATTATAATAGTACATAAGCTAATATATTGAATATTATGTATATTTATCCCAATTTCTAAAATCTTTGAAAACACGAATGTGAAGATGAGAGAAGCGAAGAGAACCTGAACTTTTTTTTCTGGTGAAATAAGGCGGCTGAATGATTTGAAGAACAACTGAGGTAACACTTTATTTCCAGCGCTCCCATTAGACTAGGAAGATGTCTGGTAGATGCATGCAATTGTGTAGCTTGGTGTAGATCCTTCTATGAAATACTGAGTATGGCTAATAGAGGCTGACATGCTTTTCCCGGAAGGTGGGACCTTTATAATATCCCCTCTCTCCCCGGTGTTCTACCTCCGTCTCTCTTCTTTGTCTGCCTTCATTAAGAGGATAGCCGGCCTTGTCTGTTGCCAGTCGGCGGGGGAACCAATTATCGGTGTAAATGCTGCAGGAACCAAGAAGGCTTCAAGACCTTGTTTTTTGTAAATTATCCATTGCCTAAATGTGAGGGAAACATGCTTCCAGAATTCTAAGTGGACTACTTGGTGGTTACTAATATTGTATTTATGATAGTAACACAAACACTTGCTTCAGTCCTGGAATAGAGATGTTACAAGTATTTCATAAAGAGACACAATCTATAACGGAGTCATCTGTATTCTAGATCTGCAACTTTAGCGTTTGTATACCGCACACATGGTTCGATCACGAAAATGGTTTTATAACAATCAAAACATCGATCGGGACCGGAGCGCGGACGGAAGTCTCTCTCCCAGAGCGCATCGCACGTTCATTGGGAACCCGGTGCTAAATCATTTATAGACGACCTGATTCTGGGTCAGGGTTTTGTGCGTTGCAGAGCAGCTACCTCGCTGTGATCTATTGAAAGTTATCCCTTGAGCCAAGCTTTTGTTTGAATGAAAAAACAAAATGGAAAAGAAAAAAAAATAGATCTGAAAATGATCGGACATGTTGGAAATTTTTCGGCGATTGTACAACGATCAAACTAAAATTGAAGCATTGTGTGTGTTGGTCAGGGCGATTGTATTCAATGAACACATTTATATATCACTCTTTCCTGTGTTTTTGGATCGAAACTAAAATCAAAGTTTTTTGGTCGTATTACGATCGAACCTTTCATGTGGTGCTACTTTGGATTCCATTACCATCAATGAAAAGTTACTATCTGAAATCGTATTGAAGATCGATCGCGCTAAAATTGAACCGTGTATGCCTAGCTTTACTTCCTGGTCAGTCATCCCAAGTTTGGGGTTAGTTTGTTTACACTCTTGCTTACTCACCTGTCCGAAGTGAGCCCTCTGCGTCCACGCGGATCTTTCCGGGTCTGCCTCTCTGGCGTCATTGATGAGGAGGCAGGTTAGTTTTTTTCATCACATCCCCGACATTATTGATGGAGGAGGGAAGGCAAGGAAAGTAATCTACCATTCGATCATTCGTAAACACACTAAAATGGATATGTGCATGTATAAGCATGCTAATTATTTAAAATGAACCAAAAACGGTCACGCACAACAAAATAGTATTGGATATACATTCAATGTATACTAGATCGATCAAAATTTTTCGAAATGTCCAATCACTTTTCGATAGATTGTCTGGTGTGTGGACAGGCATTGAATTCTGGTCTAAGAAAGATAATGGGTAGTTGCGCACAACCTTTAGCAGTGATTACACAGCTATAGTGATGTCAGTGGCCAGAAAGGCCCTCAGTGGGTGTATGGGGCCTGAGCAAGGATCACAGAGCAAAATGGAGTCAGTATGAGGGATGGATGTTTAAGTTGTGTGTAGGTGTGCAGCTCTCAAAATGGAGGAGTGTGGGCCCCAATAACAGACAAATAAGAACAAGGACAGAGGCGCACAACCTAGTACAACAGATGGTTAAAAAATGTGGAAAAGGATAAGGTAAAACAAATAGTTTTGTCTCATTTTGTTCCATTTGTTTTACCTTATCCTTTTCCACATTTTTTAACCATCTGTTGTACTAGGTTGTACGCCTCTGTCCTTGTTCTTAATTGAATTCTGGTCGATTGGACTGGAAAATGTAAACATGTATGGGGGTCTTTATACCGTTATACAAGAAATAAAGAAACTCCCTCTTTCGAGGTATGTGAAGCCAACATCCCAAAATTAAACTAGAAAAGAAAGAAATAGCCAAACTGGGAAACTATTTCCCCTGAATGCACAGGGGCAAGGGGACTTTAGAGGCTTCGAGTACGTTAAACAAGTATCAGTATACATCATGTTACATAGAAAGTTGATTTAATGAAGTAATGTCCGTAAAACATAAATGCAAGACGGACACAGAAATCAAACAACATTCAAAAACGATACAGTTCATCAATGTTAACCAAGCGCCTTCACATTGACATTTCAACCACATCTTCAAATAGATAGACCGAAGATAACACACATCTTCAAGGTTAAATTAAGCCACCCGGACGTACGTTTCGTCACACAATAACTTCCTCAAGGGGTAAAAGTGTGGCAGAATGATTTAATTCATGTATCGTATCCATTGGTTAAATCAAAGGTTCAAAACACGTCTAAAAAGAGGAGTTAGAAGTCCGCTAGTAATATCAAGTAGATGGCGCTCCCAAGGCTGAGACATGTGTGCAGATCCATACAAGAGAATATTTTACTGCACAGATTTAGAAAAGCCAGGATTATAAATCTAAACTGACTTCGTCCTGAGGAGAAAGAAAAGAGACGTGCGGTTCTTAGATAATCAGAATCAAAGGGCACAAAGAAATGAGTCCAGCGAAATGAAAAGTCTTCATTGATACAATATGTATTGCTCCAGGGATGTCAGCTGTATCATTAGCCCCTCATGCCTCGGTGTGTCTGTTTGATGTGGAAGGTATGTGAAAAGTGAACCTGCCGAGAGAGGTGCATAGCCAAAAAAATCTCTACAGGAGATAACACGTGTTGGGGATTGTGAGGTCCCAGAATTTCATAACAGTAAGGCTCCCCATACACCTTTAGATTTCTCTGTCAGATTTCCTTTAGATCTCCTTTTGTTTTACCAAAACCACGTAATATGAGGAACTTTCTAAACCATCAAGTCTACCTGTGTTCAATAGCAGAGGACCCGGCACTACATAGTTGTTGGTAGATCTAAAGGATATCTGACAGAGAGATCTAAAGGTTTATGGTCAGCTTTAGAGTATTCAACCTCTCCACCCGGCCCTGTTTAGCTGCAACAGTCTCATCCTTCAAGCATCCTGTATGAGCTACCTAATGTACTATGGGCTGTCACTGTGAAATGCAGGCGCTATTGGGTCACATTGTAAGTAATTGTGACATAATTGTATGCAAAATGATGTTCCTTTTGTATTCATGACATGTTCTTAAAAGGCCTTTTGTAAAGGAAAACGGGTTGGAGTACTGGAAATCTTTTTGGGTTTTTTGATTTTGATCGTTTGTCTCTTTTTTCATTCTAGTGTACCTGAATTCTGAAGTACTTTTACAAACAACCTCTATAGCTGAGCCCCTAAGACAGTTGTGGTGAACCTTTTAGAGGCAGAGTGCCCAAACTGTAACCCAGCCCCCACTTATTTATCTCAAAGTTATTTAACCTGCATTATATACACATAAATCCTTGGGGTTCAGTCGTCGTTCATAGGGGATCAGTGCAGTTACATGCTTCCTGCTGATGGTCTACAGACCCCAGCATGCATATAGTCGTCTGTTAGTGTCCCATGGCATTCTAAAGACAGAGCATAAAAGGCAAAGACTGAAAAGGCCAAATTGCTGTGTAAAGAAACTACAACTACAAGCATTACATTCTGCCAGTTGCTAAAGAACTACACTGCCTGTGAGAATTCACTCACACACACATACACCCTTTTCTAGGCTTACTGCCCCCCCCGAGCTACTGATTGGCTGGCTGGCAGTGCTAGTGGAGGTTATGAGGTGATGTGTGCAATCAAAAGAAAGGGGAAGAAAACTGACAGCATTGAGAGCCAATAGGCTGCAGATCTTTCTTGCCATTGTGTTGGCTGACAGGTCGGGTGCCCACAGACACAGGGCTCCGAGTGCCACCTCTGCCAATGTGCCATAGGTTCAACATCATTTCCCTAAGACAATTGTCCTTGTACCTTTTCTATTTGACATTTCAAGCTGTTGTCAGGACTGGCTGTTGTCTGGACTCAGTGGACATTGCTGCAGACTAACTATACTATTAAGTAACATTAACTAAACATTTTTTTTTCACAGTATTATTGTCTTGTATTTATATAGCGCCGACATATTACGCAGTGCTGTACAGGGCATATATAGTCATATCACTAACTGTCTCTCAGAGGAGCTCACAATCTAATGTCCCTACCATACTTATGTATATGTAACTAACACAGTCATAGGTCACATGTTACTAACATAGTAGAATCTTTATTTGGGGGAAGCCAATTAACATACTACATGTCTTTGGAGTGTGGGAGAAAACCCAGGCAGACAGGGGGAGAACATGCAGACTCATTGCAGATAGTGTCCAGGCAGGGATTTGAACCTTGGACTCTCGCGCTGCATGGTCAACCACCTGAGCCCCCCTGCTGCCCATTTAGTTCCTTTATTTTCACAATAAAAAAGCTTAATGGTAAAAAAAAGTGTTATCTGAACACTATATTTGCATGTGGATGAGGAGGTAAAGCAAAAACCTTAAACTTCAACTTTTAGTACACATTTTGCTGTATATTGTTAGTCTCTGTTACTATCTCTATGGATGACAAAACACCTTATCCTCATGTAATGGAGATGAAAAGAGAGGAGTGTTCTGTAGTTGTAGAAGGCAAATTAATATTATCATATACTATATATATATATATATATATACAGCAAGCACCCACATTTTAACTCAATGTGCGCAGTGCAAAGACATGTGGTCCCAAGATTCAAACCTGGGATCCCAGCACTTCATGGCTAGAGTGCTAACCACTGATCCACCATCTTGCTCAATGTTACTACTTTTATAAAACAGTACAGTGAGTATGCGGAGTATGCTGTGAGCCTACGACTAATGCAGCCACCCAATCTAAGGACCACCAGATCATAAAAAGACACTGCACTGAAAGCCTTCCTTTGCATGTGGTCCTCTTCTGATCTTCCTTTCTAGTGAGCCATCCTTTATGGCAAAGGACATGATAATTTGATTATATGTAATGCAGGAAGCCATTGTGGCACCTATTGTCAGGTTTTAAACCCTTGACTGGCTGCACACCAGAGGCTCTGCTCACTAGGCTACCATCCTCTCTGGACTATTCACTCTTGCATCTCCCTGATCTTCCTTGTTCCTGCCAGCCTAGCTAATTACCGTGATCCTTGACACCTGCTACTTCCCCTATAAAGCCAACCCTCTCCAACCTACCCTTGCTGATAATTGTGCTCTTGAGCCTTGATAGTGCTACATCTCCTCCACTCCTCTGCTACAAATGATTTACCGCTGCTGACCTCGGAACTGCCCTCGACTACTCTTCTACCTTATCCCTGACCCCCCTGTTGTTTACTTCTACTGCTGCCAACCCGGATTGTCAGACTATGCTTATTGTCCGGACCTACTGCCTGTTACCTGACCTCGCCTTTGATCTATCTCGCTACCTCTTAAGTGATTGGTCAATGAACTCACTGTATGTTTTCAGTCTTCCTCTTTGTGTGAGCAGGGGTTTCCCTTCATTAGGTTGATCGGTGACATCTTGTGGAGAAGAAGTGGTACTACACAGACAGCACTGGTTAGTATTTCATGATCTGAGATGACTGCTGCATAGGCCTACACTCCTTTTGTATATAAAAAAAGTTAAGTTGTGTTTTTTATCATGACAAACTACATTTTAACATTCCAGAATGAATATTTCAGACCCATTAGCAGTAGATGTCTCAGTGATGACTGATAATGCACCATTGTATCACACATTCACCAGAGCTCCTTCGTTGTCCCACTGATTGACTGTTGGGTTAGTGATGTCACTGCAGTTTATTAAAAAAATCACAAAGGATTCTTTCCATTCTCTCTCCTTCTTTTCATTTTTATTTGAAGTTAATTCGACAAGAGCCTCGGTGGGCTTAAGTGCTGGAAATCCAAGGAAAGTTTGAAGTTCTCTGTTGGAATTGAAATGCATCATGAATAGCAGCGGCGTTTAATGACACTTCCTCTCAGCAAATAAATACTGCATTATGTGATTATTTGTGTATTCGTTTGGAGGGGCCGCGCTCTTCCAATGAATGCGTTCGGTGGCCGCAGTGTAAAGAACTTCATTTCCCACATGAAAGGAATGGTGCATGTTTAAAATTTAACAGTAACAATGACTGTGAAGGCTTTCATCGCCTTTATACAGTATACACACAAAACTCTCTGTGTATCTGATTGAGGGATAAAACAGAAGCCCATGGGATTTGCAGCTCAGAGCCGGCAAGTATTGTTTCTCATCTATACAGACAATGAGTGACATTCTCTACGCCGGCTCCTTCTCCTGTTTGGGAAACTGCAGCCGGCCTGGCAGATCTCCCAAAGAAATACAGAATAAAGGAACACTCTGCACACGGCAATTCATTTTCTACCTTAATCCTTAAACTGAGCTCTAGGTTTAGGGTCTTCTTCACCCCCTTCCCACAGCACTGACCAGCATTCATTATATTTTGTTTAAATTATAAATCAACCATCCGAAATCTCAGCTTTTATTATTTATGATCTCATAACGCCCAGCTAAATGATTTAGGAAGTATTGGGCAAGGAACAAAACTGGGTGAATTCTCTTAGTTCTGTAGCGGCGGGCAAGTGATGTGTGTGTAACCACTCACGCAGCCAAGTTCTTTAAGGTGGATGTCCTCTAGTCGATTACCAGGTTCCACTTGCAGCCCAAAAAACTCCAGGTCCACGCCAGCAGGTGGGGGCTATTTACAGTTTATTTAGGGATATTTACATGCTTTCACCATCACCCAGAGGCAGGGATGGGGTTCAGGCATAGGGAATACGTTACAAACTGATGTTGCTCACGAGCGGCTGGACCATGTGGCTGGGTGCTGTGGACCTTCTCCAGGGTGTAACGCTGGAGGCCTGTAGTTCTCTTCTGGAGGAGCAGGAAAAAGCCAGGTACAATCCAGGGAGAGCAGGAGAAAAAGCCCAGAAGCTTCTAAAGGACTTCTATTTATGTCCTAGCTTTGGGGCAGGAATAAGGCCTGGCTGGGCTGGACTATATTTGTTACAATTTGGAGGGAAGGAATAAGTAAACACCCAGACATGAGTCATGGTCCCAGCTTATCGTAAACAACAGGTGCAACCCTTGTCAGGGAGGCACACAACAATATATGGCATATACAGCATTATACAGTGCCTATAACACACAATGCATATATACAGTAAAGGGACAGGGGTTGACAAACTTTTTGACTTGTGGGCCACAATGGGTTCTTAAGATAGGAGAGCGTTCTGTAGTTGTAGAAGGCAAGCTAATATTATCATATATATCATATACTATATATATATATATATCAAGCACCCACATTTTAATTCAATGTGCACAGTGCAAAGACATGTGGAGAACCTGTAAACTCTTTGGGGTCCCAAGATTCAAACCTGGGATCCCAGTGATTCTTGGCTAGAGAGCTAACCACTGATCAACCATGTTACTTAATTACTAAAACAGTACAGTGAGTATGCGGAGTATGCTGTGACCCTACGACTAATGCAGTAACCCAATCTAAGGACCACCAGATCATAAAAAAGACACTGCACTCAAAGCCTTACTTTGCATGTGGTCCTCTTCTGATCTTCCTTACTAGTGAGCCATCCTTTAAGGCATGATAATTTAATTAAATGTAATGCAGGATGCCATTGTGGCACCTATTTAGTGATCAATGAACTCACTGTAAGGTAGCCGCACATGGGTCGATTTGTCACCGGAACACCACCTTGGAAATCTGATTTGTGGTCGATTTGGACATGAGCCGATCTCCAAAATGGCCGATTCCACAAAATCCATCAATTGGAAAGGCTGCTGCATAGGGAGCTATGGGTCCACCAATGTACCTTGATTGCCAAACGATCGACCCAAAAAAAACAACTTGTTTGTTCAATGTCCGATCTGATTTTGCTTGGTCAATCGTTCAGGGTAGGCAGAACTCAATTGATCGCCGATCGATCTCGTGAATACGCATGGTGATCAATCAGTCAAAAATTTTGTGAAAAATCAACCCTTGTATGGGAGCCTTTAAATTTGACATAGGGGCCGGACCAAGAGCCTGTAATTTACGCAAAAAATACCTCCACTCTCCTACATGGCCAACATCCCAAATCTATATAAAGACAGATTCTGAGCCGATGTAAATCAACCCAGCAAGTTTTTCCCTACTGACAGTAAGGACAGGGGGACTTTGAGAGTCACAACAAAAAAGAATAATTGAAGATTAAGATTTTAAGTGTTTTAATGTCCATGTATAAGTCCAATAGGTAGAGAATTACATAGGTTTTAAACTTTTTTCTCCTTCAAGGTGCCGCTTCCGGCTGAGCATGGCTGATGGATGTGTCCATTGGGTGTTCTCAAACACAAACCCTGACGCGCAACCCTGATAATTCCAAGAGGAAGCCTGAGAATGTGCCCTCACATTATCACCACTACATCGTTCCAAAGTGAATGTTTGGACACCTCTAGGCATTACGTGCACTCATTGTAGAGGACAAGTGAAGGGGAGCATCTTTTCAACAAGGTGACAAAGGGCCAGAGAAGAAATCTAAATTGGCCGGATCTGGTCCCCATGCCTTAGTTTGCCCACCCTGGTCTTTACCCTTTAGTTAGCAAAATGCTATGCTGCTCAGTTAGGGTGGGGCTATAGGGCTTAGTTAGGGTGGGGCTATACCACTTAGTTATGGTGGAGCTATACCACTTAGTTAGGGT
>CM070035.1:17858801-17880932 GCA_036250615.1 Ptychadena robeensis | reverse complement strand
CATTAGGGGGGCTCTGGGTAGAAGACCAGGCTCAACGGACATAGACTCCTCCCTCTGTTGCCGGTGGCACTCGTTATCTGTCAATACCCCGTGGGGACGTAACATTAACCCTTTCAGAGGGTTGCCACATGCCATTGTATTGGATACAGTGATTACTTTATCCAATACAATTCAAAGCAAAAACAAAATAAAAATGTTATTATAAACAAACATAAATACTGTTTTGAAATCTTTCATACCAAATAAGTATTCAAGAGATTTAAGCATTCAAATTATACATTTTATAAAAAAATTTATGTACTTTTTTATAATAATTGTGTTTTTCAAACATTATTATATTCAGGATGTCTATTAGACCCTTGTATGGACAGATTTTTGGAAGTTACAGTCCTACAACATAAAAAAAATTCCATTAGAGTCTTTGGTGCGCTTTTGGTACAGAAATCTGGACCTCAGCAGTGCGCTAGGGAGGTTAATGTGAGTATCTTGTCTTTTGTTTTATTTTATTTCATATTATCTAACCATTTACAGTACCTTACTTTGTTGTACATTTAGCATTTTTGCTATGCTAGATAGACCCTTAAATAATGCTAAATAACGCAAAATGCGTCAAGAGAATATTCTTCAGCATGTTGTAGGGATAAAAGTGTTGGGTTGTCCCCTCCATCTCCCCTCTTCCTTTGTTTGTTTGTTTGTTCAGTCCAAGATACAAAATTGGTTCCATGGGAAGTCTACCACATATGGACCGTGAAATGTTAGAACCTCAGCACTGTTGTTACCATTAGCACTCTATAAGCAAATTCTGTTCTCTTTAATCAAGTCACTTTCAGAGGAAGAAGACGAATCTCAATGGTTACTATGGGTAAGAGCAGTTCCTCCTTCATACTGATAACTAAGGACCATTGTGGAAATATTTAACCGTTTTCCCGGAAAGTAAATGAATAGACAATTAAGGAAAACGCTGGATGCACAGAGCCAAGATAATTATCATTTTTCTTCGACTTATGAAAGAATAATGATGAAGAAAAACTGAGCAAACGGAAAGAATTTATTAAAGATCTGACAGCAGAAATGTAAGTATTTGTTAATTCAGCCGGTGTAATTTCCTTGCCTGAAATATTGCACTTTTGCAGAGGAGTGAACAAGGTTAATTAGCTACAATATTTTGTAGGCTGGAAGTCTGAGGTGCGGATTTGAGTTCATCATACAACACAGAATATATAACAGGAAACCCGAAAAGATTGCAGAGTCTGGATAGATATATTTGGGCCTTAATGAGGACGGTGGGGGAAAGGGTTCAGTGTACAAATCTCTGGCATAGGGTCTGCTAAGCTCTGGGAATGGGGGACCACTAACAGTGTGGGGTCCCCCCAGAGCAAACCAAACATCTTTTTGCAAACCTAGAAGGGCAGGAAGGTGTAAGCATCACCCTGTCCCATTAGGCCCCATGCCATACCTCAATGAGAGGGGAAGACCCTTGTTAAGTTAAGGAGGCCTCTTCCTCGCAACATTGACCAGGAGCTGTGGGGGAGCTGGTGGGGGCTCATTGAGTATCCCTTTAACAAAAGGACCCTTAGATCCCAATCCTCACCCTACTGAATGAGTACAGAGGATCCAAGGACCTCTTTAGGTGGGAGGGGGTGTTACTCTCCCTCCTAAGTTCCCATGCCAACTGTGCAGATGATGTGCAGGGTGAAAAGTTAGCAGGTAGAGTAACACCCACTCCCTCCTAAGTTAAGGCCCCCATACACCTTACAATCTTTCCAAACAATTTCTGTACAATCAAATTTTATTCTACCAAAACCATGTAATATGAGAACCCTTCTAATCCTTGCAATCACTATGGATTCTATCAGGGAGGACCCGGCACTACATAGCAGTGATATATACCTTCCAATCACTATGTATTCTATCAGGGAGGACCCAGCACTACATAGCAGTAATCTATACCTTCCAATCACTATGTATTCTATCAGGGAGGACCCAGCACTACATAGCAGTGATATATACCTTCCAATCACTCTGTATTCTATCAGGGAGGACCTGGCACTACATAGCAGTGATATATACCTTCCAATCACTATGCATTCTATCAGGGAGGACCGGGCACTACATAGCAGTGATATATACCTTCCAATCACTGTGTATTCTATCAGGGAGGACCCGGCACTACATAGCAGTGAAATATACCTTCCAATCACTATGTATTCTATCAGAGAGGCCACTATACTACACAGTTGTTGGTAGATCTAATGGACATTGTATGGATCGATCAACTAAATAGGAGGGAGGTAAACCTCCTGTTACCGAAAATGACATCAGTAACGTAGCATCCTGGCATTTTACCTTAATCAATAAGGGAAAACTTGAAAGATATGGGGGGGGGGGCACTTGGTAATTCCCCTAAATATACAGATCTCTCTTTCCTATAAGCTAAAGCCTTCCATACACCCACCTACTGGGTGCCGACAGACGAGTGCAGATGAGCTCTGGAATGCATTCCCGGGACGACTTTATCGGCGGGCACCCTTTGTGTGTCGGCCATTACCTTCAATGAAGACGCTGGTCTTCATTGAAGTTAATGGCATCGGCCGGCATCGGACAGAGAACATCGGACATGTCCGTTCTCTGGCCGGCCGAGCTGTGGGGCGACAGGGTTCTAACGCCCCATGTGGGCACACGCTGGTTGGCAGTCGATTTTGCCGCCGACCGATGGCGCGAGCGCACACGCCCGTCGGTCACCGGCAAAATCGGCCGCTAATCGGCGCGTGTATGGCAGGCATAACAAATGGCACATGGTGTGCACATAGTTTTAACTATTTAAAAAAAATTTAACAAAATGAATGAGAATAATAAAAATTAAACACTTAACAGTCACCTTGAAGGAGCCACAACTTGTATGTATCAAGTAATCATGAATTTTCGGTTTGACAGATGTATAAACGTGATGTATTATTTCACAGTGTTTGCTTTGCATTTTATTAAGCACAAGGAGAGCAGGAGATAGTTATGCACAAACCCATGAAAGGGTTAATATACTTAAAAAAAAGTATTAAACACTTTCAATGACATCCAGAAGACTCGAAATTGAATTGACTTTTAGTATATTATTTAAAAACAAACAACCGTCCAGGGTTCAGATGAGCGCACACAAGGCCAGCAGACAGATACAGTACATGCGCATACGGCTAATTACAACTCATCAATTCCCATCTTCTTCAACTAGAGAAAAAAAGTCATCTCTCCTCCCAAAGCCCTTGCATTAGCCTCAGAATGTATCGACTGTATCTAGATTGGATCAATCCCTGTACCTAAAACACCTTCACCTTTGTCAATCTTTCACTTCTACTCAGCATCAAGAAGAACAGAAATCACTGGTAACCTCTACAGGTCCAAAGTACAAATGGAACATTCACAAGAAAGTTATCTGTTATCCAAGCTGGTGTTGTCACACTGGCAAATGTCCTTGTCATAAAAAAAGGCACATCAGGAATAATGCATAATCACATGGCCAAGTTGCTAAAGGGTCTTTAGTTTGTTGTTTCCAAAGTAACATTGTATGTGCAATTATTTTAATGTAAAAGCCCAAAAGAGAAAAAATACAGATGGTCCACCTAGTTGTTTGGTCTCCCTTATTCCCAGTGTCCACGCTCTGCAGGCTGCAGTTTCTTGGCAAGGGTGGCACCAATTGGAGCATCTCTAAACCCGCGAAAAATGTTTGCAGAGCTAAATAAAAAATGTATTTTTTAATTTATACTTGAAGTGGTACTGACTTTATAGTCCCTAACTCCCTAACCATCCAAACTGGTATGGGGAAACATATCTTTTTCTTTCTTCATATTGTGTTGGGATTTATTATTATTATTATTATTATGATTTATTTATATAGTGCCAACATATTACGCAGCGCTGTACAATACATTAGAGATACAAACACACAATAACACACAGGTACAGGTATGACATAGGAGGAGTAGAGGACCCTGCCCGGACGGGCTTACAATCTAATAGGTTGGGGATGTGGCAGACCAGCATATTAATGTGGCTAACCCTTTATCCTTTCTCATTTAAAAAAAATTACCTCTTTCCTACAATAAATTTCCTTCAAAACAGACATACCATTTATACAATATATTTCCCAAGACATATATAAAGTGCCGCCTGCAACCCACATGCCCATTAAAGGTAAATGAACTTACCATGACCAACACAACTATGACCTATTCTATTTATAGGGTCTAAAGCACAGTAGATCCAGGAGCCAACTTTTCAGTCATATTTCACTCAGTTCCTAATTACCCCAAGTGGGATCCCGCTTGGGGTAATTAGGAACTGAGTGAAATATGACTGAAAAGTTGGCTCCTAGATCTACTGTGCTTTAAGGCCCCCATACACATGTAGCTTTTCATTCAATCAACTTAATTCAATCAATTTTTTTTGTTGATTGATTGAAAATCTATGGCAGCCCACATGGTTAGATCAACCTAAAACAATTAAAATTGGGAAAAAATATATTGAAAAATGATCAGACATGCTGGTAAATTTTAATTGGTTGTATTGAAATGCATAAAGCTGGCCATACACCTTTAGATCTCTCTGTCAGATATCCTTTAGATCTACCAACAACTATGTAGTGCCGGGTCCTCTGCGATTGAACACAGGTAGACTTGATGGTTTAGAAAGTCCCTCATATTACATGGTTTTGGTAAAACAAAAGGAGATCTAAAGGAAATCTGACAGAGAAATCTAAAGGTGTATGGGCACCCTTACACTTTTAGTCGATCCCAAAAAAGTTGATCAAATATCTGTTACTACAGTTGGCAAACATACAATCAATCACAGATTTCCCTGACCCCAAATTTTTTTATCTTTTTAAGTTGATTGAACAGAAAATCTAGACATGTATGGGGGGCTTTATTCTTCTGAAGGTTTTAACTCACATGACCAGATCATCTCCCAAACTACAACCACAGACAAAATAACAATGCCATATAGAACATCAAACACAATATTATTCTGCCAATGAGGATCATACTGAGCTCCAGTATTTTTTATTACTTGACAGATTATTATACCTGCTAATGTCCAATCACAGACCAGGTCCTTGAAATGAAATGAAAATGAAAAATGAAATGAGTCACATGACCATAATAGAACTTCTCACAACAGGTACTCAGAATACAGTGATTAAAGCAGACTTACCACCTCCATATCTACGCCCTACCTTCTATTACCAGCAGCAGAAGTGCCGATAATATAGCTTATCTGAGTTTAAAAAAATACTTACCTTGGTGAAAGTTGTCAAAATCCAGTGGCGCTCCACCCCTTCAGCTCCAGGCACAATCAGATCGGAAGGTAGACATCAGCAGTGTTTTAGGGTGGCAGTTGAGGTTCTAACTCAGGTGGGTGGTGCTGATGATTGAAAATATAGAATTACTGAACTGAATGTACATATTCTTTCTTGGTTTCGAAAATTGAACAAAACTCAATAAATATTATTGTAACTTAAAGAAAAAAAGCATTTAATTTTGCCTTTTAAGGTATGTTTCTACATCCGTCGGGACCCACTACTCTAAGCGCAGTGCTTGGTGGGGATCCCGACGGATCACATACACTTTAGCTGGCTGGCGGATGCTGCACCGGCCAGCTAAAGTGTATGTGATCCGTCAGGATCCCCGCCAAGCACTACGCTTAAGGCTGCCATACACGGCACGGATTCGTGCCGGATTCCGGCGCGATGAATTCCGGGCGCGTGCACGCGGATCCATCGTGCCGGAATCCCCTGCAGCCCACCTTGCCCGTCCGACCGCATCCGATGCATCAGGGGCACAGAATCGGATCCGAGGAAGAACCAACCTGTTGGTCTTTTCGGGTCCGATTCTGCTCTGATCAGGGGGCGTTGCGGTCAGGGAGGCGATCCATCGGACACGGATCCGGCCGTACAAGGTGGGCTGCCACGATCGGATTCCCTAATTGGCTGATCGTTCTCACCTGTGGATGCCGGCGGAATCGCCGGAATCCATCGGGTGCTGAATCGATCAGCCAGGGAATCCGTGCCGTGTATGGCTAGCTTTAGCGTAGGGCAGTGGTGGGCAACTAAGGTGATATGGAGGGCCACAAGTGTGTCCCTCAGCATCACTAAAGGGCCGCCAAAGTTTATTAGGAAAGCCCGGTCAGCGTGTGATATATGGAATGCCCCATATACATCAACAAAGGTTATGTGCCTCATAGATATTCTCAAAGTGGTCTAGTGGAAGCATAGGCACTCAGACGCTGTCTGGGTCACTCATTAGCTTTCACATATGCCAATTAACGTGCTCACCTAGAGGCTCAGTGAGTCCCTCTCTTCCTCTTACCACTCTAAGAAGTTCCGTCGGTGGAGGATTGGTAAACAGGTGAGTTCCTATGCCATATGCATTAACAGGTTTTGGGAGCCGCATGTGGAGGACCAAAGCGGGCCGCCAAACAACACCTAAAGGGCCGCATGCGCCCCCCCCCCTGGCTGCAGGTTGGGCATCTGGGTGGTAGGAGTTCCCTTAGATAAAACATGAAATGGAAATGACAAATTATAATAACAGAAATTTTATTTAATAAAAGTTCTTTAAGTTGAGGAATAGAGAATGCAAACTATAGGCCCGTTATACAATAGCGTTCATTGAATGTAAACGTGTCATTAGCGCTGATGTAGATTCTCCTGTATTTGAGGATTCAATTTCATTAACGGAGATAAGACAAAATATAAGCAGATGAAACCTCAGCTTCACCATGTACCGTCCAAACTGACAACAAGTATTGGTGTTCCAGAAAAATAATAAGCTGCCTTAATGACCTTATGGTCGCTATTGACTAATTGCTGTCATTCACTAATTACCTCTGTTACCCAGGAACTATTTGGGTTTTGTGTACACAGTGAAACCACAATTCTTCCGATTGAATAATTGGACTAATTAGGAAAAGGCAGAATGTGAATCTTTCAAGATTCCCTGTGTGACTTCTAAATACTAAATCAATAGGTGCACGAACACTTGCAGAGACTTCCAACAAGCGCATATTTAAAATACAGAACCTTTACTCTCCAAAACTTAACTGCGCAGGAAGAGAAGACCCGGAGGGAGACAGAAACCATTGTTAGTTTTAGATTTAAAGTGAATGGTTTTTGGGTGTTATTATTTGAATAGATGTGTGTGTGTGTGGGGGGGGGGGGGGGGGGGGTTGAGTCCACATTCTCCCAGTAAACAATTGTCACCAATGCAGAAGTAATAGGAACCCCTCTGTTTGTACTGGTTGAACCTTTAATTGTTTTTTAAAGTTTGGTAGGGATGGTAACTTATAGAGAAGTAAAGTGTCATTCGCGTGCTGTATGTGAAACTACTCACGACACCAGGTTCTTATTAGAGGACGTCCTCTTGTCCGGCCACCGATCACCTTCTGCACTCCAAATGGCCAAGGTCCACGCACGTTAATAGGGGGCTACTTACCGTTTTTATTGAGGATTATTTACAGCTGCTGCGACTCCCGAGGGCCAAGAAGGGGTTCAGTCATATGGAAGATTGTTACTGTACTGCTACCAAAATGCTGGAACACTTAGGCTGGGTGTAGGGGGGTCGCTCTGCTGGGTCCAATGCTGAGGCTGCGGTACTCCAGGGAGAATCAGCAGACGAAGCCCAGAACATTCTGAGGGCTTCCTACTTATGCCTTCAGACAGGGGCTGGATTTAGGCCTGTAACTGGGCAGGAATATGTTTGCTTCTTCTTGGAGGGGAAAGTGACCCAGCCATGACTCAGCATTTTGTCAACAACAGGTGTAACCGTTAAGCAGATACACACATTAATATGAGCACTTTACAGCATATATTACACAGTGCATTTAGGTGACCCTCTCTCGTGACCCTCTTCTCACTACAGAAGCAGATGGTCAATATAGATTAACCTTCCTAGCGCACCGCCCGTATCGCGCCGTTTACAACGGTGTGATACGGGCGATCGAGGCAGTGTACACTGTACACTGCCTGTCATTTCCGGCATCTCGCCGGAGCTCTTCACGCAGCTGCTGTCATTACTGACAACCGTGACGCGATCGGGCGGTGCCGCAAACCCGGAAATGCTGCAGCGATGAAGACAATCGCTGCAGCTTTCCGGGGAGGCATAGGGTCTCCCCGCCGCCGGCTTCCCCTGCGGTTGAGAGGACCCTGTTCAGCGAACGAACAGGGTTCGTCTCAACCGCTAGGGAGGTTAATTAGTATGTCTCTAGATGAGGAAAGATCAATCTGATCAAATCGATCATGTGTATCTCTATAAGTCCATTTTCCTAAAAGAACTTAACATCCCTTTAGTTGGGTTGTGGAAATGAGAAAATAGCAGGAGGGCAAGATGCAGGTAGCAGATGTTTTGCATGTGCAAAATGTTGGTGTTCTCTGGTAGATACCAGAACTTTCAGTATATATAGTGGCACAAGAGAGACAGAGAAATCTATGGGGCCCCTAAAGCCGGTCATAGACGGGCTCATTCCCCGCCATGCGCGCTCCTGCTGAACGCAGTGGAACCTGGTGGTCTTTTGCCCACAATTACAGGGGTGCCCACCTTGAGGATCCGACCCAAAAAGCTGTCAGGTCGGATCTCAGGTGGATGCGTCCTGCTGGTTCTTTTTGTGGCCGATCCTGTTGTAGTCAGTACTGTGGATGAGAGTCTCCTCCCCCTCCAAGTTAATTGTCTACAATCTGCCAGGAATTCCATGTGTTAGTGGAGCACACAGGGTTCCTGTCAGTTCTGTAGCTGACTCCTACAGAACGTGACATCACCACGCTGTGAGGAGTCTGCTACAAGCCGGCCATGGATCAAAGTGTCTATGGCCGGCTTTAGTTTCTTTTTCTGTCTGGCCAGAAGCATGAACTGGAGAAGCCAGCTGGAGGTCATCTTGTAATGCTCTAGCGATGGTCCCTCTCATACAAAGGAGCACATACTGGTCATGCAGCTGGGTAGTTATCACTTGGTCCTGTACATCTTTCCTTGTGTAAAGACCCATCAACTGGTACCTCATCCACACACTTAAGACTTAAAATCCTTATGTGAGGGCAAATATGGACTTCCCATCCTGGAGGACCTGTCCTACCTATACACATTCTATTGTCCTACTCGTGACAAATGTTCTAGCACAATGGAAGAATATCCAATTTACAACCTAAAGAACCATTATATGGTCTTGCTATTGCCCCTCTTGCCAAATTATTGTTGCTTCCATTTGCACAAGAGCAGGTAAAATTAATTAATAATAACCTACACTTACTTACTGGAGGTATTGATGATAATTAATATTGATAAGAACTTTGTGGTAGGTTGTGATGATTAAAGACAGAAACACGCGGCTCGATATACGAGCTGTTCTAGATTCCCGGCAGCTGTGCGATGATGTCATTGTACTGCTGCCCGACATCGAAGGAGTTTGAGGCCAGCAGTGCTGTGTCTCCAGTTTCGACGATGCTTTGCATGGAGACCCACAGTCGCCATGCAAAGCAATGGACATCGATCGTGATTTACAGTCTTGTCCGATATCCCTGTTTAAAACAGCTATGGCCGCATATGATATGGGCCAGATAGATGGCTGTGAGCGCGCACGGCTCTCGAAGCAGCCATCGATCTAGCTCATATCTATGCGTGTGTTCCCTGCCTAAGTGTTTCCATATTTTATATGTAGTGTGGGAATGAGATGCTCTTTCTGACCCCCACTACCACCCCATCGTGAAGCTGGCACAAGGTTTTCATGTTATACATGCGATATTTGGAAAGCCTTCACCAAGCCTTGTGCAGCTTTATTAAAGTTTCATCTCTAGTCTGAGTTCTGGTTTTCACTTTAAACATTCTGCTAGAAGGCTTCAGCACCCCTTGTAATTTTATTATCGCTTACTGAAGCCTGTTAGCAACCTCAGGAAGCTGCCAGCCCTCCCGATGATTTGTGTTTCTTCACCTGAAAGCTGTCATTAAGCAGAACTACAGACACAATAAACAATCACATTGATAATGAATGTTTCAGCATTAGTGCAGGATTATTGTAAAAGGAAAATACATTTTTAACTAGTTAAAGGTGGTAAGGAGAAGCGATGCCGCGACTAAAGATGGTCAAAGATTTTTTTTTTAAATTTGACCATTTGGAGTTGATTGCAATGCCCCTGAGCATGATATCATCGCCAATCTTTGAGATGTAGAGAATGGTTGGGGGTAAACTACAAAAAAGTATGGCTCTAACACAAATAGTTTTTGCATAAATTAAGTTAAAAGTCCAGTCAAAATCAAGTAAAAATTAAGGTCAAATTTTTTGACATGTCTGATCACTTTTTTTGGTCAATTTCGATCAATACACAGTAAATCAGTTGACACAGAAGCAGCAGATACCTCTCTCCATTTACCACAATACATCACTTTGATGGGAACTAACCCCACTGGAGGGGAAGTCCATGAGCCATGTTTACATGGAGGGGGCATGGCATGATGGTGGTTGAAATGAGCCCCAAGCAATGTTCTATGGTTGGCCAAAATTGATGCGTCTACTCCACTAGCGCAAATCCTTCATTGTAATCTCTGCCATGATTCTTTCACTAAGTTATTAAGCATTGCAAATTAAGAAACTACTATTAAAACTGCTAGAGAAGGTATTACACAGCCGAGTGCGTTCACTTTATTGCAAATTATGTCGTTAAGTGGGGCATCATCTTTAAGATGTACACGATAAAGATAATTAAAATTGTGATATGACTGCGGCGGTCTCTGCGTGTGTCTGTGTAGTCAAGTGTTCATCTCCCAGATCCCTCCGCCTTCTCATTGTTGGGGCTAAACATTTGGCGGTCAGTCCATGAATACTACATCTCATCCCTCCGGCCTCACTTCAATCCATGCCATTAGTACGCGGCATTCTACACATCCACATCTATTCTACATCAATCACCTCGTTATTCACCATCACCGTATTTATCATTACAATACCGAAAGGCAACAATGTTCTGGGCTTTGTGAGTCTGACATATATTGAGGAGTGCCAATATTTTTGCCATGATTGTATATGTTGTGTTTTATCTGTGTGTTTTCCATTCTTCAGAAGTTTAGGTTGATTCCCGATGTATATTGGAGTTTTATTAAATATATCATGTTAGCTTTAGCATCAAAAATTTATTTTGGAACCAGCCAGAGAAGAAATATTCCATGGTTAAGCCTGGCAGGTGGCAGGAATTTTGCCGACGTATCTTTCCGCAGCTGTTTTGTTCTTGTAAAGTTTTGATGATTCAGCAGAAAGAGGCAGCGCACCCCCCCCCCCCTCCTGCCAGAGATGGGAACACCTCAACCAGTCACTGTGCTGGGGCTGCCAAACACCATGCAGGTAGAGCTTAATTAGAAAGCCCAGAATTCCTTGGAAATGGAGTGTCATGCGTGTTCTCGGTAGTAAATGTTTGTTAAAGTAATAAAAAAAAATAAGTACAAAGTTTGAAACAGTAAAACAGTTTCAGTAAAACTAAAATGTATTATGTTATTACAGCATGTTAATCCCCTCTTCCATATTATTAATGTGTTAACATACTGATTATAATAGGCAGAAAGAAGGAACAAAAGAACCTTAACGGCAACAGTTTCAAATTGGATTCGATTTTTTTTAAAACCAACTGTGATATTACAAAACAATTTTTACCATGTGTATGTTTACAGGTTGTGGCGGACCCCAGGGATGTCTTCCCATTTTATAGACTATGGTCTCAAGTGTATTTTAGGTAAGGAGTTCGGGTATAGATAGGGGCAACCATTGCCATTTGTTTAAGTTGTTCAGGGTCACAGACTCTGGAGTGGGAGGGAAGGAATTCTGGAGTGGGAGTGAAGGAATTCTGGAGTGGTAGGGAAGGAACTCTGGAGTGGGAGTGAAGGAATTCTAGAGTGGTAGGGAAGGAACTCTGGAGTGGTAGGGAAGGAACTCTGGAGTGGGAGTGAAGGAATTCCCACCATTCCCACCAGGTGTGTCTCAGTGAATTGGTTAGTGCTGGTTAAATCTGGTGCGATATGTTATAAATATAAATTGTAATGTTTTTATACAGAGACCTGTATGTATATAGAGGTGTGTGGTGTATTACACTTGTTAACATGCACACGATAAAAATAGTTTTGTATCTCACAGTTGCCTTTAATAAAATCAATTTATAATTTCATCTGATACTGTTGCCATTAAAGTCCCTTTTGGGAGATTTTTCTGGGCAGGAGGAGGCACCTATATGTAGAAGGTGGCAGATCTTAGTGATGACATGGGAGTTCTTCTCTTCTATCACGGTCTAAAGAAAAGCAAAGCTAGGTTCTTGACTAATAAGCAAGACCCCACTTACCAAATGAACTGACCAGGACGCAGCCACAAACGCATTGACTGGTGTTTTCTGCTGTATAGAATACAAATTTATAGAATAAATCAAACTTGTAATTAATCCATTAACTAGCACCTTGCTGTTTTGGTGTATACACGCTGGATATCCTCCTGTATGTTCCTCCAGTACCCTGAGACATCACAACCTGGAAGACATATCTCACCAGCAGACCACATAGTCTGGAGTGCCTATAAGAGATGGCTGAATTCATTTAGATTTTGCGTTAATTGCAAAGCCCCTGAGCATGGTATCATCACCAAACTTGCTGGAGATGTAGAGAAGGGTTGGGGTATACTACAAAAATAGAGAAGGCTCTAAATAGTTCTCCTGGCCCACCTAATGTCAGCCTACCACGGGTCATCTCCGCCCCCATGACCCCTAAGGACAACCCTAACTAGATTTCTTGAAAAGACCCTCCTGGAGGTGCCCAGATGTTCTTGCGTCCTCGCAGTAAAAGAGGTAAATCCTCGGGTCTGGGGCGCCCGTGGTGCAGGGCACATGAGGTCTAAATGACCTGGTCTGGTGGTGCAGGCGGAGTATGGTCGGGAAAATGTTTCTGTCCCTTAGGTCTTTCTCATCTTTCCCCTTGGAGCTGCATCCCGGGGGAATAACTGGGCAAGCACTCATCGTCTCTCCTGAGATGCCGCTCGGCTTCTTCATGGCAGCATTTCTGGGTCTCTCCCGCGTTGCTAGGTGACGGTTGGGGCGCCACTCGCCGCCTAGAGAGCCGCTGCTAAACGAGCACATTGCGCATGCACGCTTCCGGCTTCCCGGCTGCACATATGAAAAATTGTTATTCATGCTTACCTGTAATTTTCCAGTGGCAGCCAGGAAAGGAAAATTACAGGTAAGCATCAACAACAATTTTCCATATTTGCATAAATTAAGTTCAAAGTCAAGCCAAAATTTCAACTTTGATTTTGAACTTAATTTATGCAAAAACTTTTCTTTCAAATATTACCACAATTCTTCTCTACGTCTCCAGCAAGTTTGGTGATGATACCCTGTTCAGGGCAGTTGTAATTAACTCACAAAGTCAGCTAGTCCAAAAATTCAACCATTTCTATTATCCAACTGTCACTTTACTGTCCCGCCCGGAGACCTGGGCATGTTGTTTCTATGGAGGCCGATAATCATGCGGCTCACAGGCCTCAGTAATATAAAAATAAATGAGTTAGAAGCTGAACTTACTGGAGGACCTCTAAAATTCCGGTCTCCTAAAAAAAATATTTGCCGTCTCCATCCAGCTCACCTATTAATAGCACATTGGGGATTTTATTCATGGTGATATATTTCATTTGGAATCTGATTCTGCAGAGCGAGTTACATATTTCCATTGCTTGTTTGCCGTCTCGGCATCATCCGTCATTGCAGATCGGAGAGTATAAATATTACACAATCTGCATGTACATTGGGAGTGATGACTGCAGACTTCCCCCCATCAGCAGAGAACAGCGGTCTCTTCCTAACGGGAGAAAATGAATAAAGGACCCCCGCAGCAAATCTAATGAACTTCTAGACATGGGAATCCCAGAGGCACAGAGTAATCTGTAGCCGTCACCACCTTGCTGATTGGCTGCCACACACAGCGAAATGGCTCCGGCACCTGACAGTGACACAGCGAGCGTCTGCAGATGGTAATTTTAGGGGGTGCCTGACAATGCAGATAGGAGCGGCTATGAAATCTCCAGATAGGCCTTCCCGGAACATGAAGCAATATCACTGATTAATATCAAATTATATAACATAGATGCAATGCGGCTCGTTAAATCACATAGGAGACGTAACGCGCGCTCCGCCGCTAAATAATAAACCGTTATAATGGAGTGTAATTACATACAAGCATTGCTAATGCCAGTGTCTGCTTCTTACATGGCCGCCATCCCCGGGTGTAAAGTGTATGCCGGAGCTGCCATATGTGTTTAATCTGGACTGGATGCTGATTGATGTGCGTAAAGCGCAACTGAACTACCAGACTAAACTGGCTGAACACTCGCTTCAGGTACATCCAAAGGGCGGGCGCAGTATTTAGGATGAGGTCCTATAATACTCAATGTGAGATGGTCAAGGGTGACCCATGAGTGCTTATGAAATGTTTACTATTATATTATATTATATTTATTCAGGAGTTAGCTGTGTAGTGACCAGTAAATGGCACTAATTGTATATTTTAACGCATTGTGCTTATAGATTCATGGGTTTTTCCTTAGCTTAGGGTAGTGACAGGGCCTATTCACTTAATGTGTATATGTTTTACTGTATATATACCTTGCCCTGTACATTATTCCTATTTTATCCACTGTATATATGTTTGTGTGGTGCCTGTCCCTTAAAGGGTTGTGCTCCTGCTGACATGAGGTTGGGTACATGGCTAGACGTCTGTCTCCTTTTTCGCCGCTCTCCACTCCTCACAAATGTATCAATCCTAATCTGCCCTACTTCTGGCCTTAAGCCAACCCCTCTGTGAGTCTATAAATGTATCCCCCTTAAAACATTCTGGGCTTTTCTGATGCTGACATGATATACTGCAGGTCCTCCAGACGTGTCCCCAGACGCAGGATTCCTGGGTGAAATATCCACTGATTCTGTGTGACTTCCTGGCAAGGACTGCCTATCTTCTTCCCTGGTGTGAGAGCCTTCAGCCATCCAAGGTACCCAACCACGAGTAGGAGCAAGTTCGGAACTGTAGCTTCCCAAGATTGATGCCCCATCCCTGCCAATGGGTGATGGTGAAGAAGCTGTAAATATTCCTCTGCTACTAAATTTGTAAATATCCCCTACTTCGTGGGTGGACCTTCCGTTCTTGGTGTGTGAGCTTCATTGTCAGTGTGCTGACATCCTTCTAAAGAATCTGGTCGTGTTGCGCACTACTCTGCACCTCCATGATACGACAGCTGAAAAAACCCTGATCATGGTATTATCACCAACATTGCTTTTGGCTTTTAGTGCATGACTCCCCACTGCTCGCAGGCAGTTTTCCAATTGCTTAGGGAGCACTCCAGCCGCATTGGACGCTGTTTTCCTGCATCTTGGAGACACATCTCTTGATCTTCAATGGAGGTGTCTCCTGTGGCTCCCCGGTGATGTATGGGGATCAGAGTGTATACGTTTTACCTTAAAACATACATTACCTTAAAACATACATTACCTTAAAACATACATTAAACCCCAAAGCTGTAAAGTATGTTTTATTGTGTGAAAACATTGTGAGAAAACTTTTTCTTGTATCGGTAACTTATCTATAGATTTTATATAGGATTTATCATCCTTAAAAAAGTCTTCAACAAAGTCAGTATGGATTGACCAGTTTAGACCTCCTCTGTAAATTGATGAGAGGAGGAAAAAATTGTTCCTTATTTTATGTTTTTAAATGATGAATGTTGTGCTTTCTGTATTTAAATGTATATTTGCACTGTACACCAGCGGTCTCTGGATGTGCATCTGGCTGATGGGGCGAAAAGGAATAATTTGCATGGCTCCGCCCACTGTCCCAAAACGAGGGCTTCCACCTAAAGTTTTGGGATTTGTGCTGGATTGGGCCGTGTAAATACCTTCTGTTTTAAGAAGGCTTGATTGTGCTGTATTTAAATGTGAAAAGGACTTCTCTGTAAGTCCCCCGACCTCCCATCTATTATACTTTATGCCCCTCCTCCACAGGATCCTGACCTATCCCCGGCTGGAGTGGCGGTGTTCGGCTTGTGCCAGAGTATTTATTGAGTTGCTTATTCTGCGTTTCAGCATTCCGCGATAATGAAGAGCGGAGGGAAGAAACAAATGAAGTCAGAGTGTGAAATCATTCACCTGTTCCTATTGTTTCACACATCCACAGGGCAGCAGCTAGTCACATTTCTATTAGCAGTCATGGCCGTGTAATTATTATTACTGCTGAACTTCTCCAGGAGAATTACGTCCAGACAAATTAAATTGGCAGAGGTGAGCATCTGGAATGGCTGGCATCACATCACATCACTTACACGTCCGGCCTTGTTCCGGGATAAATTGCCCAATTCTGTTTGCATGCTAACAAAGTCCTCATGTCACATGTTATTGAATAAAGTGTTCTCTGCTCTTATGTGCAGAGCCAATTACAAGTGACTATATGATAGGCTGACCGGTACTAGATGATGTTTGATTTGGATTTCCTACCTTAAGGTCAAGCGATTACTCTTCATATTATGTATAGGATTTTACTGATAGTAGTCAGTTCTCACTTTGTCCTGCCTGCATGCTCAAAAAAACACTTTGCTTGTTCCAGATTACATTTTTAAGCAACACTTCAGTTTGCTTCTATATAAAAAGGTTCCTCATTATATCTGATGGTAATAAAAAGCTTTTCTGTTTCAGTACTTATGATGGTTGGCCCGTGACTTGTCCAAGTTAAACATTTTGTCCCCAATCTGTGTATTTGAGTTTGACACTCCTAACGTAGGACATATCCAAGAGCGTAGGACATCAATGACAATGCCTAAAGCAGGGTACAGACGTGGAGATATGGGTCAAATCAATGGCTGTTTCGAGTGCCGTGCGCGCTCACGTCCATCTATCTGACCCATATAATCTGCCCCTAGCGCTGTTTTTGAGCGGGACAAATCAATCCCACTCGAAAACAGCCTTAATACGGCCGATGTCCAATGCTTTGCATAGAGACCGCGGGGTCTCCAGGCAAAGCTCGGCTGAACAGGGGAGAGCAGTGCTGTCTCTCCCTCGGTTCCTCCGATATCTGACAGCAGCGCATTGACGTCATCACTCTGCTGCAGGGTACATCGGGCAGCTCCAATATGAAACTGTCTGTACCCTGCTTAAAGCATATCAGATATCAGCAGAGCCAGGGAGACAGGTCTGCTCTCTCCCCGGCTCAGCTGAAGCTTTGCCTGGAAACCAGCGGTCTCTAGGCAAAGATTCGGACATCCGCTGTATTTAACGGTCATGTGTGATATGGCTGTTTTCAAGTGGCATTGATTTGTCCTGCTCGAAAACAGTGATGGCCGCATAATATATGTGTCCGATAGATGGCCGTGAGTGCGCGCACAGTGCTCGAAGCGGCCATCCATCTGGCCCATATCTGCAGGTCTGTACCCTGCTTAATGCCTGCCATACACCCACAGACGGGTGCAGACAGACAAGCTCTGATGAGCTCTGGAATGCAAACGTGATGACGTCATCACGTTGCATTCTGGGGCTGCTTTAATCGGCCTCGCACCCTTTGTGTGCCGGCCATTAGCTTCAATGAAGACGCCGGTCTTCATTGAAGTTAATGGCATCGGCCAGAGAACATCGGACATGTCCGTTCTCTAGCCGGCCCAGCTGTGGGGCAAAAGGGATCTGTCGCCCCATGTGGGCACACGCCGATAAGTGGCTGATGCACACCCGCCGGTCAGTGGAAAAATCGGCTGCTAATTGGTGTGTGTATGCCAGGCATAAGGGTTATTAGTTGGGTTTATTAGTAGGGAATGGGTCTTATCTGCTGTGTGGAGGGCATAGCCAGATATTGAAGGTCTTATGTAAAGGGACCGTGCGCAATGACGTCATCTTGCATGGTTAAACTGTGTAGTGGAAATCTTATAGTATCATTTGTTGCAGTAACACCCTCACCTCACTTCCCCGTTTCCTGTTGTGTCTACAGGACAGGAAGTCAATGAAATCTGTTTAATTGTACATAGATGAGCAGAAAACAAAAATAAAATTTCCTACTCTATCTACAGTTAAAATCAAATCTTGTTTTCCGATGGCGATCACATATATGCTATATAGGAATGTCAGGAATGGAGAAGGGTGTGATCAGTATGATCAGCTGATTTTTACAACAGCTCTGATTGGTTGATGCTGTTTTAGCCTACAGAGGAAGCAGAAATGAGACGTGATCAAATTATTATTTTATTATTATCATTTATGTATATAGCGCCAACAATCAAATAGAGTTGAGACACAACACAAAATAAAGGTACAGGTAATGACACAGGAGGAGTAGAGGACACTGCCCGGACGGGCTTACAATCTAATAGGTTGGGTAACAGAGTATATAATAGGAGGGGGGATGGGACTGGTATGGTGGTGATGTTAGGGGTGCTGGGTAGGCCAGACTGAAGAGGTCGGTTTTTAGAGCTTTTTTAAAAGTGCTGAAGGTAGGAGCAAGTCTAATGGGGAGAGGGAGAGAGTTCCAGAGAGTAGGAGCGGCCCTAGAGAAGTCTTGAAGCCGCGCATGTGATGTTATGAGGGGGGGGGGGGGCGGTGTCATAAGTAGGTCACTGGAGAAGCAACAAATCAGGGAAGATCACTCCGATTAGCTGATCAATTGATCCTTCTACTCCTGCAGGAGAACTTTTTCTTGGCTAACCTTCCATAGTTGTATATGTGTTTCTGTTTTACTGTCAAAGGATTTCTGATTCTGTAGATCTCTCCTTGTTCTGTAGACAGCTCTGACACTTCACAGCCAGGCAGGCTTTATACTTACCTGGTAATTAATCATTACAGCGTCCTATATGATGTCTCCAGCTTCATCCTGCACACTGACTAATGAATGCGCAGACTGGCAGGGATACAGGAGGCCACAGAGAAGAACCAGTATGTTGTAGAGTGATCCCCCGAAGCATCAATGCAAAACTGTAACCATGCCAAGAGTTATACTTCTGATTCTTCTTGGTAAGTATGGCCTCCCGAATAAAATAGTTCTTTACCACGGTTGCTCAAGTGAAGGCCAAAGTGACTTGGTTTTTCACCAATGAAAAAATATATGCGCAACTTTATGACAACATGATCAAGTTTAAAAAGGTTTGGAACCCATGGCTGGAATATTACCATGACCAGAGTCTAGATGCCCACCTCCTGACTATCTAGGACTAGATTTCGACAGTTTCGAGTGGTATCCTCACCAAACTTGCTGGAGATGTAGAGAAGGGTTGGGGTTATACTGCAAAAAAGAAAGTATGTCTCTAACACAAATAGTTTTTTCACAAATTAAGTCAAGTAAAAATTTCGAAAATCGGAATTTCGACTTTAAGTTTGAACTTAATTTATGCAAAAACTACATATGCTAGAGCAAAACTTTTTTTTTTAAATGTTCCTCCAACCCTTCTCTACATCTCCTGCATTTTGGTGATGATACCATGTTCAGGGGCTTCGCAATCAGCTCACAAAGTTAGCAAGTCGAAAAATTCGACCATCTCAATCTAGGTCCCACGCGAAGCCTACCAAAGACACTTGCCGGGTGGTTCACCCCAGGGTTCTCTCCTTCCCCGTCTTCCAACCCCACCCCTCTTGCTTCCTGTTCCGTCTCTCCCCTCTTTCTATCCCGCTACTTCTCTTTTCCTCTTTCCATTTCTCATTGATTTGTTGGGTGTTCCCTGGCCCGTTGCCGGACCCGGCGTTTTTTTGACTATCCTTTACTTTTTAGTACATTTATGCTATGGATACCGAATATGTAGCGGATTCTTCAGGCCATCGGCCTCTATGCTTCGTATTGTCGTTTTCTTTCATTCCTGCTGCTGCGAATATTTTGGACGAATGTATCACTATTTTGTATTGTAAAACTAGTCTTGTTCTTCTCCTGCTGTGTGCGCACCGAGCAGTGTGCATGCAGTCTATGTCTAAATAGTATTTAGAATTTTTTCGCCTTCTCCCAGTTGTGTGTGTGCATGCAGGCTCTGCCTCTGATTGTCAATACAGATGGGGAGGTGTAAAAAGTCATAGTATTTAAATTTTTTTCGTCTCCCCTCCCCACCAGTACTGCCAATCAGATGCATGCATGCCGCTCAGTGCACAAATAGTGAGAAGGACATGAATCTGCACATTCCCTTATAAGATTGTTGAAGAGGAAGAGACCGGGGATTTGATAGATAGACAAGTGATGAGCAGCATACTGCTGGCCGGAGCTCTGTGAACTCATTGGCAGAACGGGTATTAAGCCCAACTTGCCCAACCCCACAGGTGGCTTCCCATCTGCAACTGTATGTGAGTTGGGCTCAAGTTCAGCTCACAGGCAGGAGGCACAGAGCCATAGGAACCATTCACCCTACTGTAAATCAGTGTCAGGATCCAAACCCAGGAATGTTCTGGCATCTAGCTGCAGCTCTGTCTGCTGACCCATCTGCTAGTCTTCCTTTACACCTTGTTGGATCCCTTGGACAAAGTTGAAACTTAGTTTAAGTTGAACCCTGAACTCCTGGACCCTAGTACTTTCTATATAAACCATGTCTCTGCTCTTCCTCCTTGCCAGATTATTGTGCTCCTCCCAGTATATTGCTGCTTCTACTGGTCTACACTTCATCCTGCTTCCATTGTTACTTGACACCTTTGGCTTTTGACCTACGTTTGTTATTGTCTAGGTTTCTTTTTACTCCCTCTCAATTACCACTGTTGATCCTGCCAGCTCCTGTGTTGCTGTTTCAGCTAATGGACTCCGAGCCTGAATCAAGAACGTTTCGGTCAGTTGGACTGGCTGATTACACAGTGCTTGGCTCTCTGAGTGTGTGAGAGCTGGCAGCGCGATTCCAGCTCTCATACACACAGGCAGAACCAGATGGGAGAGCCATCGCCTGGCAGCTCTTTTACTTGCCTCTACCACTCCACTGAAACACAGACAATATTCATATTCGCAAAATATCGCAAATTTTTCATCTAATAATACATTTGTAAATCAGAGAATTCCTAATCTCCAGTCATTATTACCTTCATTGCGGAAATCAGCACTTGTACATGCGCATATTTTGAACTCAATGCATGGTAGTTCTAGGTACTGATAAAAAAATCACAAATATACGAAGGTATAGCACTATATTTGAGATCTTCGTGAATTCGTGATGATATTCGGAATAAAAATTTGCAATTAGAATAGTCACGATCAACACTAATTATGACACTAATATTTAATACGCGGGTATGCCTAGTAAGGAGCGGTGTACAGGAAAGCAGCCTGGTGGGGGAGCCCCGGAGGAACGCCATCTTTATTATTTTCCATGTCAGGACATCATTTGTCTGCTGTTGTACTTCAAAGCCGCTGGAACCATGAAATGGTAATGACACATTTAGCGCTTTATTCTCAGATTCATTTATTGTGCGTCCAGCTGCCAAATTCCTGAGCAAATAACAAGACTCTGCCGGTCGGTCTCGAGTGGCCGGCTCTGGCATTCAAAGTCTGGTGGATCAGATCAGCTGTGATTATAGCGCACGCCAGGATTAGAATGAACCTGTGATTTGTCCATGAAGCCACAGGTTTATTTTATTACCGACTCCATTACTGCTTAAACCGGAGTACCCTCGCCCTTCCCTCAATCCTTTCATCCAATGGCGAAAGATAAATACAACAGGATACGTTATTGGAGCTTAGAAAGTGGACTCTCTCCCCACCCCAAGTGATGGTGCTGGTGTTCTGAGATATTTTTCTATCCTTACAACTGCACATGTGCAGACGGCCCTAATTTTTGGAACTATCTTAGGGGTTTCGGGTGTCAAGTTTAGGGATTCGGGTGGGTTAAGGTTAGGGGGAGTGGTGCTTCACTGTAGGGATAAGCTTTTAGGGGTGGGGGGGGGGTTAAAATGAATCATTCCCTCCAATCCCCTAACCCCAACTCTTGGAACCCTTTACAACCTAACTTTACCCCCGCCCTCTAACCATGACACTCAAAATTCGTAATATTAACCCTGTATTTCAGAAAAACTAAATTTCAGTTTGTCAGGTTAGGACTGATTGGATTGTGATTGGAAGGTATATATCACTGCTATGTAGTGCCGGGTCCTCCCTGAGAGAATAC
>CM070035.1:17824290-17855909 GCA_036250615.1 Ptychadena robeensis | reverse complement strand
AGTCTATAGAAGACGAAACGCGTCGAACAAATCCCAGTGCAATTATCAACTGTTGAGGGGAAGAAACGGGGGCCACCAGTTGTAGGAGGCGCCCGTTCCTTGCCCGACATATATGTGTTTTTTGAATATCACGATATACTCCTGTATACAACCCAAGGGTATTTGGGTGGTGAGACTGTAAAATATTCTGTGTGTTTTTTTAAATAAAATTTGCCCTACAAAGGGTTAAAATACACTTTGAAGTTTCTGGCTGGAAAAATTACTCTAGGCAAACAATAGACTCTCAAAAACCCCCTATATATGTATATGTCGCCAGCATATATAAACTTTTCTCTGCACACAAATAATTTCGGTAAATCCCCAGTTGGGGTGGGGGGAGAGCCTATATTTGTTTTTGCCTGGTCTTCCATAGCTGCTAAACTAACTGTTCAATTTCCTTGCTAAAGTGAACTTGGTTAGGCTACTTCTCAGTCTGGAGTCCAGTGTGGTTCTCTAATAAATGAGGACGTGTGTGGAGAACCATCCAGCAGAAGTTTTCTAGATTCTCGGGAAGAGTGATCAGAGCCCACCATACACTTCAAGCATTCGTTTAGAGACTATCCCCGATTAGATGGTTGCATCCTCCGTGGGCCGTTGAGGACTGACCCTTCTATCTCTTGCTGTGTTACTGTTTGGACTGATCCCTTTCTGTTACTGCAAAACCTCAGTAAAGTTCTGTTTGTGAGCGATTCCTGTGTCTGCTCATTACATGGACATTTCCCCCACGCACACCCGAGGAGCGGTGTTGGTTGATGCATGGGGCTTCTAAACCTCAAGGTAAAGCATTATTGGCACAAGCCAGGAGAGGAAACGGTTATTGACTCCTTGAGATAACACATTGACTTGGCGAAACGGGATTTATGTGGAGCACAATCGAGCTTCTAAATTATCACCAGCACATCTGACAACAGTGTTAATGAGCCTAGGAGAGAATTAGGTATAATTAGAAAGTGCAAGTGGAAGGAAATCAGCCTCTCTGGACGTCAGACGGGATGATGGGCTAATAGTGGAGGTGGGCGGCCGACCTGTCCAATTGACCTCCATGCTCTGTCATCTAGAAGATTCTCTATAATGTGTTTTGCACAGTAAAAGCTTATCTCTGTGATAACATGACTCACTGTGACCTTGTACCAGCCTCCTCATATCCTTGTTATATTCACACTCGCTTGTTGCAATGTAACTTTCTATGAAGGTGTATAAGCGAGATGAGGACCTCCAGTCCATGTAGTTCTTTTAGAGGCCCCCATATATGTCTAGATTTTCTGTTAAATCAATTTAAAAAAGAGGGACCCTGCAGGGAAAGATTGGGAACCAATGTCTTATATGTCTAAATAATTTGCATATTGTATGTAAAGGTTGTCAATCATCCGGTTCATAGTGTATCTGCAGTAGTACATCCAAGCAAATCAAAATGACCAGGAAAATTGGAAAGCTTCAGCAACTCTTCAGCAGGGAACACACATACAGATATGGACCAGATATGCGGTCATCCCTGTGTCCGAGCGCGATTAATCATTGTCAAGCAGCAGCATGATGACATCGCGCTGCTGCCGGGAACCTCGAACGACTCGTATATCGAGCCGTGTGTTCCCAGCTTAAATTATATGCTATAATGCAGACACCTGACCATTAAATATCCTGCATGTGTTTTTCTGTGCACATTAGTGGAGCCTTACCCTTATTTTACCTTATAGTCCCATCTGTATGATTGGGCATCTTTGCGGGAAATAGAAGTGTGTGTGTGGTGGCAGGATTTGGGTGAGCTCCGTTCTTACCAGGAAGTGGCAGCCTACCATTTGGCTGTATCAGAGGAGAATAAGGGGTGTTCTACATACAATCAGTGTTTTTGGTGTCCCGTCCCTTTAAATGAAGAAGCATTTTCCTGGAACACTCGGAAATCACAGTCCTGGATTACTGTATGCGGAATTCCATTGAGGTGGACTTTGATAACTTCACCACTTAAGCTTATTTCCTTCCAAAAAAAAAATTCATGCAAAAGATACTAACATAAAACTAAATGAGAATCCTTAAAGTTTTATCAGGCTGTTATATTTTATTACATCAACATAAAAGTATCCATATGGCTTTCCAGTTTGTCATTTCTCTGTAAAATGAGCAAGATGTTTTCTTCCATAAATATGCAAAGTGAAATGACATGGTTCCACGCTGCAGAACGACAGAAGAAGACTCGGGACATCAAATGAAAATGAGAATTTCCCATTATCAGATGACACAACAACTTAAACAAACATCACATAAAAAGTCTCCTTCATGGGGGAAGGAGAGGGAAAACTTTATTGATATTAGACGATGTAAGCACGTGAACGGCAGCTTTCTGTTTCAGAGGCTGTAAAGGTTTAGTTGCTATTTATAAGTGTAAGGTAAGTGGATCTATCAGCAAAGCCAATCACTAGCAAGGCAATGGGGATAGCAAAATAATTGTGTCAGCTGGGATTTTAAAGGCGCTCCAAGAATCAGATTACACACCACAATGTACAAGGTTAGAAGAGAAAGCGTCCTAGCTATCAGTCATCTCCTCTCTCTCTGCAGATTGCACACAGTACCCTCACCCTCCTCTACCACTTCCAGCCAATCAGAAGCCCATGGCCCTTGTAATGGCGGCCATACATGGGTTGATTTTGTATTCAATTCCCGTACGATTGATTGCTGTGTGCATTCGCATTGATCAATCGTTCAGAAATCGATCCCGCTCAAACAGGGAACCAACATGTTGCTAAATCCCTATTCAATTGGCATTACTTTGGATGGAGATGGAAGGGTTTCCATCCAAAGTATTGGCCAAGGATTGCTTCCCCAAGGCGGTGCGCATAAATTCCCCAAACGATCGCTGTGCAATTCTTGCGTCACCATTCGTGTCAAGTCGTGTATGGCCACCTTAAGACATGAGTAATGGGCAATGGGAGATAATGGTATGAAGCTACATAGGGAACTGGATGTGAAAAATGAGCTCACTTTTATTAATTATGTTCAAACCTGATAACAAGGCATCAATCAAACATGTTCACATTTCTAAAAGGGAATAAAGCTAGTAGTTTGCAGTCAGAGAATCCACCCAATCAGCTCCCTGGTACTGGGGGGGGTATAATACTGATGTGTCTGGTTCCTGGGAACACAACGTCTGGTTATTGGATGAACATGCAAAATGTGCGCAAGAAGAGCGCACCGTATAGACCGGTCTCATCTCTAGATACGTTGTACTTCTTCATCTATTTGTGGAATTGGCAGGTTTGCTCATCATCTTACTGATGGATTTGTATTAAAAGTCTATGTCAAGCCAACATTTTTTTTTAGATTGGATAGAATAGGTTACACTGCTCAGGCGCCTCTGTGACATACATGGCGTTAGGGGTAGGAGGTGAGGGAACGGGATAGTAAGAAAAGTTACATTTGAGCTTAATTCAATTAATCTTTACACACCAAAGAAAACTGTTAATGGAAAGCAGGGTACACACGGCTCGATAATGGAGCCGTCCGAGGTTCCCTGCAGCAGCGTGATGACGTCATCACGCTGCTGTCAGATATCAGTGGCTCAGCTCTATCCCCAGCTGAAGCTTTGCCTGGAAACCCGCGGTATCTATGCAAAGCAACGGACATCGGCCGGATATGGCTGTTTTCGAGTGGGATTGATTGGTCCCGCTCGAAAACAGCGATGGCTGCATATGATATGGGCCAGGTAGATGGCCATCGGTCCGGCCCATATCTACATGTCTGTACCCTGCTTAAGTTCCCTTTCTTGCAGGAAAGCACCATCCCCCTCGACTGGGGTATTGTCCACTATCTACCAAATTTGCTGGATATTTTATGGGTTTAAAGAGGTGACTTAACACAAGAGTTATTAGAGTTAAAAACACATATTTTATTTCATAATTTCTAAGTAAAAAAACATAAATAAATATGATCTAGACAAACATAATACAAATTAAAATCTATGGGAGTTCTCCCCTTCTGCCCCTGTACCCTTCACTGCAGATGACTGCGCAGAGGTTTCTCTCCATAGATGTTTTGTAATATGTAATATTCTATTGATAATAAAATTGATAAAGATAATATTGATTTATGATTTTTTACTTGGCAATGATGAAATAAAATAACTGTTTTTAAATCTCATAGCTCTTGTGTTAGCGCACCTCTTGAAAACCCCAAAAATATACTGGAAAATTTGGTAGATATAGCTGAGCTCAGCAATAGAAATCCTTTCATACTGTATGTAATCAAATATTTTGGATACACACTTTCACTGACAATCGATCGGGTTGATTGATTGTTCGGGAATGGAACATGGCTCGATAGAATAGGGAACCAACATGTTGGTAAATCCCTGTTCGATCACCATTCACCAGGGTCCCCATCTAAAGTATCGAATGAGAATTGATTGCACAAAATGGTGCGCATCGATTCACCGCTCAATCGACGAACGTCGTGATGCCACCACGCTACGCTTGAGCTTTCGTCTATAGAGCGGGTTTCGACCCTGGTCTGGGGACCTCAAGGATCTCCATTGATTCAATGATTAGAGGGGAGGTTGTTGCATTGCCGCAGAATTTCTGTACAAATAAGACTATATGAGCCACCTGGTTCCCTTACCTTATGGAACTTTATGTTTTGAGCGGATTGATCTGTTCTGCACAGAGGTCAGTGATCCTCCCATTTAAGTCAGAGGGATATCACACATTGTACATTGATGGATCATTTTTCTTTACAACCCAAGATGTCCCAGGACCAGCAGCACATAATCCCAGATCCCTGGTGCGACATCCACTTCCATGTTATTGGATGAAGCTGATTCTTTATATATTCATAATGGGACTATATATTATATAGTCCCACTATGTGACATTTTTATGCCCCTACTATACCTGTCAAGCTTCCTGCTTTGGCCGGTAAAGTAAAGTTTTTTACATGACTTTCCCGCCCAAATCTCAATTTCACGAAATCCCAGATAGGGGGTGTTGCTGCACATCATCTGCACAAGCAGGGTGGGAAGTTAGGAGGGAGAATAATGCCCCCTCCCTCCTAACTAATGGGAGGGGTATTAAACCTCCCGATACCGGAAGTGACATCACTTCCTGTATTTCTTCCCTTGTTTATTAAGGGAAAGGTTGACAGGTATGCCCTACTATATGGAGAACTAACTTCATCCAATGACAATAGAAGCCATCCTCAATCATCCACAACCACACCATACACCTTTAGATTTCTCCGTCAGATTTCCTTTAGATCTCCTTTTGTTTTACCAAAACCATGTAATATGAGGGGCTTTCTAAACAATCAAGTCTACCTGTGTTCAACCACAGAGGACCAGCACTACATAGTTGTTGGTAGATCTAAAGGATTTCTGACAGAGAGATCTAAAGGTGTATGGCCAGCTTAAGGCAGAAATCAAAATTTTAGAGAATCATGGATGAAACTCTCAGCTCCCCTGGCAGACTTTACTTGGACTGTGAATCTATAACCAACGTTTCAGACTGGAGAGAGCAGAGCTGAAGGTTCGGAGTGCAGGATGCGTCCCCCGGTAAGACATCAGAAGAGACCCGGCTTCCGCTTTGTATCCAGAACTATGAAGCTCTTTTGAGATTTCCTCCACATCCCACTGACCATCTTCTTGCTGGGCCAGTAAGTGGTTAACCAGGTGCGGGTAGTATACGGTTCCTACGCATTTCACCATCAGCGTGGCATCCAATAACAGAGATAGTAGCTCAGAGTCGCAGTTGGAGTCATTGACCTAAAAAGAGGAAATAAAAAAAGATACCTGTGAGGAAATTGTAAGGTTGCACATTTTGTTCTTGGTATATTGCAGGCTCCTAGAAGAGCCAACAGACAAAAGCCTTGCCACAAAAGTGTTCTATTCTTAGTAACAAATCTCATCTCTTTTCATGACTCAGAGCATCACATTCCTAAGATGGAACCGAGAGAGCGGAGTCTGTGCAAAACTACACAGACACAACACACAATCATCTCTTCCAGCCTACATCACACAGCGCTATACACAACATGTAATGTGTCACGCTGCAGATGTCTACACCTAGGATGCTGTGACTTCTGGAATCACTTCCAAATTTCCAGCCACACATCCTAGTGGAGAATAAACTCTTCTCCATGGATCAAGTCATTACCTGATGTACTTCACTGTAACTGCAGTGCCTTTTATGTCATGGCCCACCTTGACTTTATCCTTCTGTTTTTTTTAACAGGTACAAGACCACCACAATGAGAGACACTTCAGGAAACAATATGGAAAAAACCTTCTAATTATCTTTGACTGCTTCATAGAACAAATATTTCACCAGGTAACACCGAAGTAAAAAGTTTAACAACTTGTTCCTATATACCAGTGATGGCGAACCTATGGCACATGTGCCAGAGGTGGCACTCTGAGCCCACTCTGTGGGCATGCGAGCTGTCAGCCAGCACAGAGGGGAGAACTGCAGCCTATTGGCTCTCAATGCTGTCAGTTCTCCTCCCCTCTCTTCTGATTGCATACAGCTCCCCATACTTTCTCCTATTATATCTCCTATTCTATCTAAGAAAGTAGAGTGTGTGTTTACATGTTTTGTCTGTGTATATAATGTGTGTGTGCAATTCAGGATAAATTGCCATGCTGGCACTTTAAAATAAAAAGTAGGGGTTGGGTTTTAGTTTGGGCAAACAGTCTCTAAAAGGTTCGCCATTCACTGCTATATACAGTGCACCTCTTCCACTGACTCTTCCGTATACTTGTTCCACATAGTTTTTGGTTTCATCACATCACTTTTACGTTTTTTCCTTCTCATTGATGTTGTTTACAAAAGTTTACTATACGAAGCCAGAGAGTGCATTCTAACACCATTTCATGCCCGTGTACCCTTCTTCCATGTTGTTTCATACAATAAAAGCCAATGTCTATGTATTAGAGTTTGGGTAACCCATTCACAAGTGTTGCACACATTGAGAAACAATGACAACAATTCCCTATTCTAGAAGTCATTGTCATACAATATATTTCACCACCGCTTGGTAAGCCCCGAAATAGTAAGTTATGATTTATATTTGTATGTTTGCAGCGGGCCGTTTGGGGGCCCCAAGCAAGAACTTTCAACCGGGTGGGATAGTATATTGGCTATTGGCGAAGCTGGCAACAAGCTTTGGGGTGCTATTGGAGAAGAACGGCGCTCCTCCTACCTCTTCTACTTCCCCCTCCACAAACACACAAATTCGGAAAATTTTGGTTGATCGAGTATACAACAAATCTATACTGAATATTATTTTGTTGTGCTGACCGATTTTGAATCGTTTTGAGGCTAAGTCTCCACTGCGTTATCAGCTCCGCAGGTCACCCTGCACTAAGCGCATTCCAATTGAGGACCTGACAGAGCCAATACACATTACCTGCCTCGGGCACCAGCTGCTGATATACTGATACTGCACTACGTTAACCCCTGAATCAGTGGATCGGCACAATGCCATGTGAACAGAGGATCCACCGGGTAGGTAATGTGCATGTGCTCTGTTGGGACCCCCGCTAAGTACTGCGCTTAACACAGGGGGTTCTGACGGATCACACAATGCAGTGGAATAATATACCTTTACATTTGGTGGCAGACTATTTGGTGTGTTTACAATTGATCGAACCAACATCGATCAAACATCGGTTCCTCCATGTGGGGGGTATTTTGATTGCAGTTCGATTAATCATTTATTCTTCGATTATAAATTGCAATCGAATCTGACATCGATCTCAGGGAAATTGAAGGATGTATGGGGCCTTTACTTAAAGTGGACCTACCACCTAGGAGGTCACTTAGCATTATCGGCTGCAGCTCAGCCGATACTGCTGAGATCCTTAATTCTAAAAAAAACCTTCTTCTGACAGCAGGAGGGGAGCTTGTTACGAGTTCTCCCCTCCCACTGCATTACGTCGCACCTAGGCAGCCGAAGTGGTGTCTGGGAGATCTTTCCCAGGCAGGAAATCGTCAGCAGCTGATCTCCCTCTTCACACCCCCCCCCCCACCAGTCTCTGCAGCTCGGATAGAGAAGAGACAGGAGGGGGAGGTGGAGTGAAGGGGGGAAGGAGAGGGGGTCAGTGTGGGCAGAAGTCTGCAAGTTTCCAGGAGCCAAGATTCCGGCAAGAGAACTGCAAGTTAAGTCAGTATAGTGTGTGTTTTTTTTGTGTAGCAGTTTCCCAGCATCTGCACTGCTGACAGGTGAGTATTGTGTCTGTTTCATGTATGTCTGTTTTTTTTATTTTGAGTTTAAAACCGCTTTAATTACAATCAGATCAATGACCCTGACAGTTGGGCATGCAGCGCAGTTGTACGATTAGAAAAATAATTCCGGATAATCTTTCATTATCATAAAAAAAAAAATAAAAAAAATAAAACCCCAACGAACCACGACCATGACTTTCTATTAATATTGATGTCTATATCCCAACATGAAAGCCCTCCAGCGAGAACAGAAGGCAATCATTTGTGAGATGTCTTTATTTTTAGAAAACGTCTTGAGGATTTCTCTTTTTTCCCTTCTTCTCAGTAATTTGCACAACTTATTTCAGTGGCCTAATTTGTAGTTCTAGGTTGGAGAAAATACATTACGAAAATGACTGTTTGGTGACTTAACATACAGAAATTGCACCCCAAGGTGCTTTCAAAGCCTTTGTCATTTGCTGTTCTCAGGATGTTGTAAGAAGAAACAAGTAAGCCTGGTAATTACCAAACACACATTACTTCTTTACAAACTCCGCAGGCCTCCGCAAAGAAGGTTCCTAATGCGTTTTGTTTGCAAATGTTTTGGATGAGCAGTTTTAATAACGTGTATATTAAAGGGAAAACTGACATCGCATGTCAAAGGGAAAACATTTTTGGGATTTGTGGTACCTCCAGCTAATCAAACATAGAAACTCCTCCAGAGTGGAAGTATCCTGCAGTTCCAGAGCTCGAAACGCGTGGGCAGAGAATGAAAGGGTCTCCCGCAGGTGTAATAAGTCTCTTAACTGTAGCAATTTAGAAGGATTTCTCGGTACAAGGCAGTGATACTTATTATTAGCTGGCTTTCACAGAACTCCAGGCTTACCTTCCAACTTTTATAGTTGTGCAGGCGGCTTCTTTCCTGACATTACTTTGATATTACTGCACACAACCACCTTGAAGCAAGTCAGACAGAGCCCCCAGATTTCCTGGCTGATAGACAAACTTACTATTTAGCCAAGTCCAGTTCTTTTCATTCATTCCTTTCCTTCATCATTTACTCATTCATTAATGATGGTGGTTCAGCATTACATGAGGATGATACCACTGCTTCCTGCTTCCATGGGGCAGAGCCTCCCTCCGTAAGCATCATTCAATCTACTTTCCCAGAGTCCTGGACCTAACTCTTCTCAGTAAAGCCCCCCATACACCTTAAGATCACTTTATGCAATTTCCATTCGATCTACCAACAACTGTGTAGTATAGTGGCCTCCCTAATAGACTACATAGTAATAGGAAGGTTTAGAAAGCTCCTCATATTACATGGTTTTGGTAGAAGAAAAGTTGATTGTACAGAAATTGTATGGTAAGATTGTAAGGTGTATGTATGGGGGGGCTTAAGGGTCCCCATACACCTTTAGATTTCTCTGAGAAATTTCCTTTAGATCTCCTTTTGTAGCTGATTATACAGAAATGGTATGGCAACATTGTAAGGTGTATTAGGGGGGTTAAGATGTATAGATCTGGCCCTGTAAGATGTATAGATCTGGCCCTGTAAGATGAATAGATCTGGCCCTGTTAGATGTATAGATCTGGCCCTGTAAGATGTATACACCTGGCCCTTTAAGATGTATACATCTGGCCCTGTAAGATGTATACATCTGGCCCTGTAAGATGTATAGATCTGGCCCTGTAAGATGTATAGATCTGGCCCTGTAAGATGTATACACCTGGCCCTGTAAGATGTATACATCTGGCCCTGTAAGATGTATAGATCTGGCCCTGTAAGATGTATACATCTGGCCCTGTAAGATGTATACATCTGGCCCTGTAAGATGTATAGATCAGGCCCTGTAAGATGTATAGATCAGGCCCTGTAAGATGCATAGATCTGGCACTATAAAGCCTTAGATACTCCATACAATTTCCTTTAGACCTACCAAAAACTATGTAGTGCTGGGTCCTCCCTGATAGAATACATAGTGATTGGAAGGTATATATCACTGCTATGTAGTGCTGAGTCCTCCCTGATAGAATACATAGTGATTGGAAGGGTTAGAAAGGTCCTCATATTACATGGTTTTGGCAGAACAAAGGTTGATTGTACAGAAATTGTAGTAAATACTCAGGTAATAGACACATATGAACTTGGTCATCTCAAAGATCTTTAAGAAATCATGATTCATCAGACTAGGTCACAACCTTCCATTGTTCCATAGTCTAGTGCTAATGCTTTTGTACCCATTGTAGACATATTTGGCCGCGGAGAGGAGATCCGTACCCTTTGACAAGTATGCAGCTATGTAACCCCATAAACATCAAGCCTATTCCATAGCAATATCTCTTTCTGTGGAACCGGGTGAAAGAATAGACTTTTCCCACCACAAGATTGCAACTTGTGGCCTTGGGCACCTACAGCCCTGTTGCTGGTTCAATGGGTGCCCTTAAATTTACCATGGTAGGTACTAACCACCCCACAAGTCCCTGAAGACCTTGTGTTTTCAAGATGACTTCTCTTTTTCTAAGATCCTTCTTGCATTTCTGTCACATTCATGAACTGACCGCTTGCTGGATAATATACACCAATCCTTGATTTGTGACTGGTGATAGTCATTATAATTCTCTTAACCGTCATTGATTTTAATGTTTAGGATAACCGATGCATGAGCAGGAGTCTTTCACTAGTTCTTTCCCTTTTATTCTTGCTTTAGCCAGAGCGGCCTTTGTCCATATTCTACAAATAGTTTGAAGTGGACATGTCTACATTTAGCCACTCTGTATAGTAACTGCAGCCAAACATACAAAATGGAAGGCGACTGTGATTGCAGAGCGGGTGAAAGCTGCTGATTACTTCATGTTTTAGATACAAATAGAGAAATCTACTTTCCTCTTTCTCTGCAATCTTGCATGGTAAAAAGGTTAATGAGAAGAAATGGAGAGATGTGGAGTGAGCCTTTGATCCGTGTCCCTATTTCATGCAGAGAAGATGAACAGATCGGGTGGAACAGAGTCAGAATGAAACACATTGTAGAAAACCCAGCATCTTACACGACTCACAGCTTCTGTATTATAGCGGCAGAAAAAGACACGGAGGAAGTACAAGATCCGCTCGTCTATCGAGGGGGAAACGCTGATGAAACTTGCCGCTGAGGAAAAAGGTGTTCTTGTTTTCACTCACATATCGGAGCTTATTTAATAACCGTGCCAAGTTCTAAGCGCTTGCTATTTTCCTTGTCTAGTGTATAAGAAGGTGTTGGTGTATTAGAGGATACAGCCCGCGGGGAGACCGCCGTACTACAGGTGCTAAATGTACAATTGATACAGATTTAATGTGAACTGTTTAAACTGCTGAATTCATTTTAGTTCTGTCTAGTTGGGATGCAGACGTCGTGGTGGCCATTTGCAATTGGGGAAACATGGTAACTAGAGTTAATAGGATAATAAAGGTGGATTTACACCTGTAGATTTTTTCGTTCGATCAACAAAGAACAAACAATTTTTTGGTTCATTCTAAATCTACAATGGCCAATTTGTTCGATGGATACATTTTGTTCGACCTCGAACAAAAAATCGTTGGAAAGGTCACCGAACATGTTTGTAAATTTTTATCTGTCATTGTAATTTCGAATGTATTTTCATTTGATATCGGCGATGAGCGAAAACAAAAAATCTAATGTTACATTGGATAAATTAAAAAAAAACGATGTTCACCAACGACATCGAACAAAAAAATTTCATTGGCAGTTGATTGAAGAAAAAATCTACACATGTAAACCCAGCTTTAGGGTTTGGATAACACTTGAATTCTGTTTTACTTCTGTTGTTGTGCTATATAAATGTTATATACTCAGGGGTGTACATAAGTGGTACTCTGGTACTCAAAAGGGGCCAAAAACGAGCTCTGCGTACCTGCATTATTGTTACACAGCTCATATGTGTACTAACAACTTGGTTAAATGTATGCAATTTATGTCACTTTGATTACCACAGGGAAACATAAATAACTATGAAAGGATGCAGTTAGTTGTGTGAAATTGGGAATGTAAATAATAATCTAAAAAAAAAAAAGATTCTAATGCTAGCCATACACATGCCGATAAACGGCCGGATTTTAATCGCGCCGTCGGTCAGGTTAAAAATCGTCCGCTAATCGGCATGTGCCCACATGGGGCGACAGATCCCTGTCGCCCCACTGCTCAGCCGGCCAGAGAAGGGACATGTCCGATAATCTCTGGCCGGCGCGAGCCGATGAAAGCCGATGCCATAAGCTGCAATGAAGACGGCGTCTTCATTGCAGCTTATGACCGGCACACAAAGGGTGTCCGGCCGATTGAAGGGGCCCCATAATGCACCGGGATGCTAACGTGATGACGTCATCACGTTAGCCTTCCGGAACATATCGGGACTAGTCTGCCTGCACACATCTGCGTGTGTATGGCAGGCTTAAGGGTGTGGGAGATCTGTGGGTGAAATTCAGAGTAGACATATGTAAGGGTAAAATCTGACAAGAGAAAAGCACTGTGTGACAGCTGGAATATGGCTATGAAAAGATGACATTTGTACTGCTCGGGTTAGTTACTAAGCCAGAATATGTCAGGGTCACACAACTAAGGTATGGGATCTGGGAGCAAACATGTTGTATTGTGAGAGTTACATTTGACCCATAGCCAGCTGGTGACCTGTGGATGGAGACAGCTAATCGGAGGCTCAATCAGGAACAGGGAGGTCCATCTGCAGCAGAATCTACCATGCTGGAAGCTGATGTAAAGGACAGTTAGGGAGACAGTGAGCGAGACCACCCAACATATGGGGTGAGTACCAAACACCATCTCCTGGTATTCATCTGAGGAGCTTACTAAAAAAGTTATGTGCACCCCTGTATATACTCATATACTGGTGCTGGACGAGCGATATACCTCCTCATATTATGGATTGTGTTCCTGGGGGTATTTCTGGGAACAGGTCCAGGCATATATAGGCGGAGCCATAGCTGCCATTTTGTTGCAGGTTCCTGGACTCTGGAGTGGCAGAGAAGGAACCAAGTCTCACTCCAAATCGTTTAAGACTATGCCTCTACTGTGTTGTGTGCTCCACCTGCCCGGTGGATCCTCTGTTCCCACATCCGCCGGGATGGGATGCAGGGGTTAATATACTGTACTACATTAACCCCTGCATCAGCGGATCAGCTCAACGCCATGTAAACAGAGGAGCTGCCAAGCAGGTGATGTGTATGTGCTCCGTCAGGACCCCCGCGCTTAACGTTTCGGTCCACTTAGAAAAACTATGCGGCAAGATACACATCTGTATAAAATAGAAAATGTCAGTCTGCTTTAAAACCGTAGAGCGGAGTTTTGTATCTGAACATAAAAATACCTTGCAAAGCACAGTGCACCAAGGAGCCTTTAGATAAACATGAAGGTCAAAGAATTGTTTTTCACTTCAAAAAATGAGAACAATGCCTGATTCAGAGAAAAACTTTTACTTTATACAATAGATATACTCTGCTAAAACATCGCTTCAGAGAGGAAAAACGCTGAACTAAAAGGTCAAAACATTTGAAATATGGGAATTCTAAACCCGCGCATCACTTCAGCGGCATCTACGTGGACGGGGAAGAAGGCCCATAGTCATTCTGGACGTAGCAATCATCCTTTCCAATGTCATTTGTCTGAAGTGTTTTTCTAAAGCTGCCCATACACGGGTAGATTCCTGAGCAATCGACCGGTGTCACCACACTGTGATTGATCGCGGATGTACGATGGGGACCCGGTTTCCCGATCCCCAGTCCCCAGCTTCTCCGGCTGGCTCCTTTAGCCCACCTGCAGCCAGCCCCCCCTCTCTTCTGTCAGAGCTGGGTCAGTGCTGGCCACGCCCCCTTCACACAGAGCCGTAGCTGAACACACAGCTTGTGTGTGAGGCTCAGGTGCCTCTGTGTGCGGTGCAGCTGTCAGCCTGTCCATTACATTGGATGGGGACAGCGCTGTCCCCTATTCAATGTAATGGAATTTGATCAAGGTTTTCCAACATGTGGGAAACCTTTTTGGTCGCGTTTGGTCCATTGATCCTGCTCGAAGGAACCGTGGATGGCTCAGATGAAGTAATAGATTAGAGAAATATCGGGAGCTGTGAGCGCGCACGGCGCACAATGTTTCTCTAATCTGTTACTTCATCAAACCACATATGGCTAGCTTTAGATCTCTCTGTCAGATATCCTTTAGATCTACCAACAACTATGTAGTGCCGGGTCCTCTGTGATTAAACACAGGTAGACTTGATGGTTTAGAAAGTCCCTCAAATTACATGGTTTTAGTAAAACAAAAGGAGATCTAAAGGAAATCTGACAGAGAATCCTAAAGGTGTATGGGAAGAAAGATTGTAAAGGATACTTCAAGACTTTCACTAAAACAAATTGGAATTTGGCTTTAAAATGTATGTCAACCAGAACTAAATACGTCCAATATTTTCTCCCTTTTGACCTAAACATTTGTTATATTGGTCCCACCAGAAAACCACAGTGTTTCTGCGCAGGTTACCACTATGACCCATTCCCCTATATAATGGAAAAGAGGAGTGGGGGTGTATTCTGGCTGGAAATATATATTTTTTCCCTTTTTGGGTTTCTTCCAGCACCAACAAAAGAAATACCGTAAACATGACAAAACCAAAGCATTTGTGATTGCAAATATTTCTAGGATAAGGTGTTTACTTTCTGACATTAATGTAGGGATGCCAATATGTTTGCCCATGACTGTACATGAATTTGCATAAATAACAATGTTCCCCATTAAAAAACATTTAACAACACAATCACTGCTTCTCTGCTGAGGTTGTTATGACCAGCTGTGTGCTCCCGTCTACACAAAAATAAAAACAATTCTTAAAGCGGACCTAGCACCTGGGATCACTCAGCATTATCGGCTGCAGCTCTGCCGATATTGCTGACATCCTTAATTCTAAAAAAAAATCTTCTTTTGACAGCAGGAGGGGCACTTGTTAGGAGTGCTCCCCTCCCACTGCATTACGTCGCGCCTAGGCAACCGAAGTGGTGTCTGGGAGATCTCTGCCAGGCAGGAAATCGTCAGCAGCTGATCCCCCTCTTTACACACACGCCTCCCCCCTACGAGTCTCTGCAGCTCCGATAAAGAAGGGACAGGAGGGGAGGTGGAGTAAAGGGGGGAGGAGAGAGGGGGGGGGGTGAAAGTCTGCTTGTCTCCAGGAACCAAGCAAGTGAAGTGAGTATAGTGTGGAGGTTTTTGTGTAGCAGTTTCCCAGCATCTGCACTTCTGACAGGTGAGTACTGTGTCTGTTTAATGTATGTCTGTTTTTTTTATTTTGAGTTTAAAACTGCTTTAAGAACTCCTTGCAGACTTTTCCAAAAGCGCCTTCCTTTCAGGTGTCTTTAATCGAGGTAGGGCCTTTGGAATCTATGCCCACCCTGTACGGTTTTTGTGATATGTGAATACAATCCCTGAGCAATGGAGCATGAATGTCATCTAACTCTTCTGCTTTGAAGCACGGACCCTTAACCCAGTGGACTGCCCTTGCCATGAATGGGGAATTTCTTAAAATTAATCAATGATTAAGTTGTATTGTTGTGGATCTAAGAAAAACCTAATTGATTGGCCTAAAAAAGGTTTGACTACAAACCAGATGTTGCTTTGAGCACCTACCACTTCACTTGCCTCCTGAAGAAGACCTAGGCGGGTGAAACGCGTCAAGGATGAAATGTTTTGGACCAAACCAAAGCCATAAGGCAACAATGTGGAGAGCTTCACATATAAGTTCTATATAAAAGAATACATGTTGTACTGTCTTATAGTAAATATAGTAATGTATAGTAAAATGTCGATATTTATTTGTATGTTTTTAATGCAATAAATCTATTAACTAAGGTTTATAAAGAATAGTGTTTTGATATATATATACGAAATCCCATTCTTTTCGTCTTTGTTGGTTTAATCTCTTTCATTTAAAATAAAGGCCCCCATACATGTCTAGATTTTTCATCCTATCAACTTAATTCAATAAATTTTTTGGGTTGATTGATTGAAAATCTATGGCAGCCCACATGGTTAGATCACCTAAAACAAATAAAATTGGGGTAAAAATCTATTGAAAAAGGATTGGACATGCTGGAAAATTTTAGTTGGTTATATTGAAATTGATTACACTTTCAGTCGATCCCAAAAAAGTTGATCAAATATCTGTTACTACCGTTGGCAAACACACAATCAATCACCAATTTCCCTGACCCCCAAAAATTGATCTTTTTAGCTTTAGATTCACCAACTATTCACACAACTGAACCACTCTATATGCAGCAACCATATTGAATATTGAAATGAAATGAATAAAAATGTGTATAATGCTGGAATGTAAAAGTAGAACCATGCTATGGAATTCTGAAAGGAAATGATGGACATCCAAACTTTTGCAAAGAGGGCCATCTTTATTGATGAGTTGAAAACATGGAGGAGCTGACCAAACAGGCTGTCACTCTTTAAACTTTTCACATTCAGGATTCTTTTACACTATTTACACAATACTATTATGTACCTGCATACCCCCATGCCCTTCCCATACGCTAGTGCTGCACATAATGGCCCTTTCACACTAGCAACCCAGTACTGCAACACATAGGCTGGCTATGTTTCCATTATATGTCAGGACCCCCTCCGCTAAGCGCAATGCTTGCCGGGAATCCCGACGTAGCAGATAGACTTTACCTGCTGGGCGGATGCTGTGTCTTCACTGCGCCAAGCTGTTCCACTGATGCAAGGCTGAACCTAGTGGAGTACGTTGAGCCTCTGCAGGTAAGGTCTATGTGCTCCTTCGGGATCCCCACCAAGCAATACGCTTAGCGGAGGGGGTCCCGACGTATAGTAGAAACAAGCCCTTAGGAAACCTGTTGTACCTTTCACATTGGCCTGCAATGCATTGGGGCCAGTGTGAGAATGTAAACGCGCTGCCATACAAGTGTATGGATGGATGGATTCTTACTGCCACATGTGACCTATCAATGGGCGAAATGGGAAGGAGTGGTCACAAAATCTAATTATTTTTAGCACAACTATAAGTTGTCTTCAACTGTGAGGGCCCATTCACACTATATGCGTTTTTTTAAAGGCATGCGTTTTTGACATTACATATGCGTTTGCGTTTTTTAAAAAATCAATGAAAAATGCAGAAAAAAAAAAAAAAATGCATACAGCGGTGAATTTTTAAAAACATATGCGTTAACGCTGCATTTTTAAAAACGCAACACATGTAGTGTGAATGGTAATAATGGTTGTCTATGTAAAAACGCGTGCAATTAAAAAAACGCATGTAGTGTGAAACGGCCCTCAGTGTTGAGAAGGGTGTCCTTTTTGCACCACAACTGCAAATTTGCTCGCATGTTATACTACTATCTGGTATACAGCAAGCCTGGTATCCATGCGGTACAGAGCATCTGGGGAAATTCCATCACCGAATAGCTCTGCTATTTGCAAGAGTGTTTAATTATTAATATGTCTGTAACAAAAGGAACGAGAGCTGAGTGAATTCAGCACCAGGAATAAAGAGCCGTCAGACTGTGAAAATTTACAAAGTAGCAGCGCAACGTTCGCTATTAGATAAAAATACACGCCAATCTGTCAGATGTTAGCAATAGGAGCTAATGAAAGTGCAAGACGTATAATATCCATGTTATTTCACAGCCCCCCCGGGCACCATTTACCACCTGGCCGGGCTTGTGCTACACTTCACTTCAGTGTGCGCGGTCTTAACCTTTGGGGGCAATGAGCGCACTGAACGCATCAAAGCGCCAGCGTGTAACTTAGTAGCCTGTTGTTCTTAAATATACTTAAATAGCTCCTCTGTGGATAATTGCCAGCAGGAAGATCAAGGGAGGCAAAGCCAATGTTCCTTGAGAAATCGTTTGTGGCAATGTACATAATACAATGTTATTGTAAGTGTCCTGTATGTCGTATTCTCTTAGCGCCCAGGACAATTGTCTTGCTTTATTGCCACAATTATATATGTGTGGTATATGTGTTTTGAAGAAACAGATCTAATGACAAAGCTTTCACTCGGCACGTGTCTGTTAGACGCGCCCGAAAAACTGCCAATTAGACGCCGGCGATGTGGGCAGGGAAAAGCGACACCCCCTCCATTAACATGGAGGTCTATGGCGCCTCCTCCCGGCCCCCTGGAGTTACCAATGACTCGGAAGAACTATGCTTAAACGCTGCAGGCTCACGGAGAACCGGCGATTATGCCCGATTCCGACACAAATATTTGCTGCAATCCAGTTGATGTTCTTTAACCTCCCTGGCATTATGCCAGAAGCCAGTACGGGCACAGTTTGGTCCAAGATCAAACTATGCCTGTACTGGCTTCTGGAATAACGCCAGGAAGGTTAAAGAACATCAACTGGATTGCAGCAAATATTCGTGTTTTTAGGTGTACCTGCTTAATTGATGGTCTATTTTAATTTGCAAAACCTTGTCACAAAGTGGAAAATATAAACCTTAATTGATTTGAAATTGAAAATATAAACCTTAATTGATGTGCCTCTCCCCACCCCTCCTGAAATTGACGCTGGAGCCAGGACGTGAAGACCTAGGACCCCTATATTTGTAATACATTACAGGCATATAGGGGACCCACCTCCCCTGTGCCACCACATGATGTTGGAGGTGAAGCCCATAGGATGCCGATGCTGGAGGACAGCATGGGCACAGCTAGCACGAGTAAGCCACCCCAAGTGTGGCTCGAGGTTACCAATTTGGGTAATTAGACTCTACTATGAGCCACACTCAGGATTGCCGCTCAGGTGGTAAATATACTATATGTCCACGTAAATCGTTTTTCTTATGCGTCAATGGAATCATCTTTTCAATACCAGTATACTTGAAATTCCATCTGCCTTCCCCAGAAGCATAAAGAGCACCCCTTCACTTCCTGATACCCAAAATGCATTTCAGCTACACATTGCAAATGGGGAGGTTTAGTGGGAAGTGACCAGATACCTGACAAGTTACCCGGGAAAGAATGGTTTGGCTGGCAACTATAATCTGGCTAGGTGTCTCCTGCATATGAATATATGTATTCTCTACAACTACAGAGGAGATAATAAAAGACTGAAAAACAAAGAGGAAGCGGCAGACGGCCTAACAAACCCAGCTCAAGCCTGAAGGACGGTTTGGAGGAGGAATACGAAGCAGGACATTTCCTGTAGAGGTGATGACTAACTTTGGAGGTAAATGGCAATAATTTAAGGTAATAATTAACACGAAAAAATAAGAGATGCTTTTCAAAACTTTAGCTTAATCTTTCTGAAACAAAAACTTTGCACTTGCATACATGTAGATAACATGGAAGGTGTATTTGATGTTTGGTCGTAGATATGATATGAAGTAGTTGTCATTGCAATTTAAAATATAACTGTTTACAAGAATGAAGAGGAGATATCACTTGATTTAATGTGTGTTTCTTTAAAAATATGTATACTTGTAACTTGTGTTGATAAGAATTTTAACCCCACAATTATCTTCAGGAAGGGATGATTGCAGCCTGTATGGCTAGCCCAGGAAAGGTTGGCTTCCAAAAGACAATTCCCATATTTAATATGGGCAAGATGACAAGTGTGAATAGACTCCCCCGATACTCACCTTCTCAGTGCTTCCATGATAATCCTTCTTCCATCACGGAAATGGTTATATCACGGCCTCCATCACTTGCTCCTTGAAGAACAGAAGCACTGAGCATTTTGCATTGGCTTGGGTAGGTACTGGAGAAATTGCAGAAGGCAATGAATGGACCAAGCAATTAAAATTGGAGGGAGCTCAGAAAAGTTGGCCAACCAGATGTGTTTGAAAATGGCATCATTTGGTTCCTATAGATAGCCCGGATTCCAGAACTAGAAGAGCTGGCCAACCGGCTCCAAGATAGAGAAAGCACATTCCATGATATATGGCAGGGGTGGGATTACTACACGGAGTCAGTGGAATATGCTGAAGTTATGAGAGGGCAAGGGCAACCCAGGCCAACTGATTACATGCACGTTCTTTCCTGCCGCACGTCCCTTTATGCTACTGCTATGCTGCTGCTACCTGAGATACAAAATGGTTCCCAGGTATTGCAGTTTATACCATAAAGTAGATTGCTGACGGGAGTGTCATTGTGCTTATTAATTCCCCCCCTCCCTTTTTTCCCCTCTTCCCCCTAAATTTTCTCCCTCCTGTTGTTTCCTTATGTAAATTATCTACTGTTTTTTTCTGGTTGTCTGCGGACTTTATTATTGTTTGTTAATGTGTATGCATATTTCTGACAAACTGAATAAAGTTTGATTTAAAAAAAAAAGAAAATGGCATCATTTAAATTAAATTTGATAAATAAATTGGTTCAGAGTGTGCTAAAAAGCTTTTCTTGTGCCCCATTTTGACATGGTCAAAGAAGAGAACTAGAAATGTATACAGACATGCACAAGGTATTGCTACAAAGAAAAGGGAAGATGGAAATGTGCTTTACAAAGGGTTGAAAGAAACCTCGGTAAAGGTGAGCGAGGCCAGAAAACACTCAGCACACAAAAGCCAATACAAGCTAATTATGTTCTACAGTTAAAGCCTTCTCAGAAAGACTGTGCAGGTGTGTATCTGTATCTGCATATCCGGGAAGCCACTAAATGGTATACAGATGGAATATCTGCAGCAACTGGAATCTGCGGGGGGGGGGGGGGGTATACGGGTATACACAGAGGGTGAACGTGAGCCCACCTGAAAAGTACATTACATTGATATCCAACAGACTCTCGCACATTTCAGCGGGAACGAAGGAAAAAGCAAAATTTTCGGTATCAGCACTTCCACAACATCCTTTTTAACTATAAGCATCCATAAAGCTGTCAGGCTCCCCTAACAAATCGCTAAATAATATATTGTATCAGCAAGTGGCACGCTACTCTACACACAGCTACAGCCGGAGCTGCACCAGCACAATGTCACGCAATCGATAGTCTATGATTCCCTCTACCTCGTCCTATTTGCTCTTTCATTACCAACAAGCATTACTCTGCTGTAGTATGAGTAAAAAATGAAAGATTTTTTAAAATATATTTTTCTATATATATTTACAAAGATGTATAGAAAGTTGTGGAGGCACCAAGGGTTACCATGTAAGATGGGATTCAAGTTTCATACCCAGATTAATAATAATCCAGAATAACTTCTCAATTTATTAAAAGAAGCTCAGGCAACAATATCCACCTTAATTGTAAATGTGTTCCTTGCAGAACCAGGAGGAATGAGATGGCATTTTAGGGGTCATCACATTAAACATCACATTACTCACCTCCACGCAGCATTCATCCAGGGACAGCGACCCCTAAAAAAAATAAAGACCCCACCTTTCCTTCCTACTCGCTCCCGTGCCGCTATGCCTGGAGTGTCCGATCCTCCACGCTACAAGATGGAGGAACGAGACTCTTCCGGTCTCCACCAATCCGGGTTTGACTCTGGTGACTCTCCGCTCCTCCAGCATCACTGGATTCAGATATGGCTGGGAGCAAGGGGACAGGGGAGGATGATGTCTAATCTCCCATCACCCCTTGCGCACGTCATGATTGTACGTCACTGGGGGGTGGAGCATTGCTGCATTTTGACAGTTTTATGTTTTTTTTTTTTACTTTTGACCTCCGATCTGCCATATTATCGGCACCTCTGGTGACGTTCCACCACAAGGGAAGATGGTAGGTTAGACGTCACCCTTCCTGCGGAGGTGGTAGGTCCCCCCTGCGGAGGTGGTAGGTCCGCTTTAAGTAGTTCTGTGTATTCATGTTTCAGAGCAGTGTATACTGTATTCTGTAGAATTTTCCATCTGAATCAGACAATTTTCTCCTATTTTATAGGGCAAAGCATTTCTTTGACCTGTGTGTTTATCTTAAGACTCCTTGCTGCACTTCACTTGACAAGGTATATTTATATCCAAGCGAATGTTGAAGAAAAAAAAAACTCGGGTCTAAGGTTCTATAGCAGGTTGCCAGGTAATTTTTCATACAGAATAACAGATTAACTGCAAGCAATTCAGTAACGCTGATCGCCAACAAATATGGATAATTGCCATGTTCAACAATATCATCATGTGTCCTTGTTCCATGTACACAACATAGAATACATACAACACTCGTCTCCACTGGATTGTCAGCCTTTATGTAAAAGGACCCCCCTAATTCTCATTATACACTGAGTGACGGCTGATTGTGATTGCCTTAATTTAGGAGGCATGTGACATTGTTCATTGTACAGGGTGACTGGTCTTGTATCCGCCCACTCCTGTGGCTTTCTGCGTGGAGCCAATTCTAGGTGGGGCTGCTGAGACCCTTCCACGTTTTCTGCACAGACTATATAAATGTTGTCAGAGAGATGGTGAAAGTTGGCATTAGCATGCAAATTGTATGCAGACTAAAACTGGATTTTACTGGATTGGCTCCGGTTCAGTCTGCATGGTAATTCACATGTATTCGAATACTGACATTTTGGCATCATTGACCATCTATAGCAGTGGTTCTCAACCTTTTTAGACCCCTGACCTAGAAAGTGACATCACGAAGCCTTACCTGCTGTATTTGGAACATGGAAGTGCCAGCGTGGAGTGTCGTTTCTGCCTTCAGGAAGTGCCAGCGTGGAGTGTCGTTTCTGCCTTCAGAATACCGGAAAGTGACACTCTGCAATGCCACTTCCGGCACACTCAGGTAAGTGTAACGTCCCCTCCCTCCTATTTCCCTGCCTGCTTGTGCAAATGATGTGCGGGGTGGGAAGTTAGGAGGGAGAGTAACGCTCCATCCCTCCTAAGTTAGGAGGGAAGGGGCGTTAAGGTAGCCATACATGCATCGGTCCACGTGCAATCAATGAATGATCGTTCACAACATGGTGACACATAAATCGATGACCGTTCAGCTAATCAATGTGTACCACTTTGGGTGCTCGATCCCTGGCCGATGCTTAAGATGGGGATCGAGGGTTCCCATGCAAACTTTTGCTATCATGATGCAGACAACGCGGTAGTTCGCTGGATGCTAGCGATGAGAATCATCCCTGCAGGCAGGAAGTGGGGGAGTAGGACAGGACATCTTGCCTTGATTGCACCCATAGAGAATGAATGGGCACGGTTAAAAATCTATGGATGGAGATGTGTTTTTTAACTGTGTCCATCTCTATGGCCGTGATCAGGGGGGATCGGCTGCCGTCACAGTAGCGCTGATTCCCACCCTGCTTGTGGGAATCAGCGCTACTGTCTGATGATTTCACTGAATGTGGTGAACCCTGTGAAATGGTTGTTCAACCCCTATGGGGATTCCCAAACAAAGGTTGTAAACAGCTGATCTATAGCAAAATATAGTAAGGTGACTGCTATGGGTATATGGTAATATCTGGGTCTAAAGGTGCAAGTAAAATCTCTTTAGATCTACCAACAACTATGTAGTGCTGGGTCCTCTGCGATTGAACACAGGTAGACTTGATGGTTTCAAAAGTCCCTCATATTACATGGTTTTGGTAAAACAAAAGGAGGTCTAAAGGAAATCTGAGGGGGTGCCCACATGGGGCAACAGATCCCTTTCGTCCCACAGCTCGGTCGGCCAAAGAACGGACATGTCCGATAAACTCAGGCCAATGCCATTAGCTTCAATGAAGATGCCGCTCTCCATTGAAACTAATGGTCGGCACACAAAGGGTGCAGTCAGCCCGGGAATGCAGCGTGATGACGTCATCACACTGCACTCCATCACTGATCGGTGCTGCTCTGTCGGCCTCCACTCGGTAAGTGTGTGAGGGCCTTTAAATGGATATATTGATAGATGATCTAAACCAGCTTAACCTCCCTAGCGGTTTGCCCGAACTCAGTTCGGGCACAGTTTGATCGCCGTCTCCCTGTGGCCCTTCCGGTCCCGTGTCTTCGGTGTCATCTGTGACGCCGAAGGGGGCGGCGTCATAGACCTCCATGTTAATGGAGGGGGCGCCGCTCTCCTCTCCACACGCCGCTGGAGTGACGTCGGAGGTGCGTAGAGGGCTGGGCGGAGAGCCGGCAAGCACGGTGGAGTACAGTGTACTCTGCCGCGATTGCCGGTAAAACGAGCTTTTCGTGCCATAAAAAATGGCGCGAAAAGCTCAAACCGCCCAGAGGGTTAAGGTAGGAAGTTTTGGGATTTAGGTAAACGGGGGGGGGGGAGAATTCAGAAACTTTTAATGAGAGGGGCAAGGGAGAAATGATACCGAACATGTTGTGAGAGCAGAGAGAAACTTAAATGACCTAAAAGGTCTAAAAGGTTTCCATACAGCAAAGGGTTTCCTCCTCTGTCACTCTGCACACAGGTTATGCAGCGTGATCAGTTTACACATTGTACTATTAGTGCTTAGCACGTCTTCCTATTTAAGCATTTCCTGTAAGCAGACTAAAACTTTATTTCAAACAAAAGCTGCATCAATTTTGGCGTATACGTCTGAAAAGCCCTTGTGATAAATAAAAAAAAAAACCAGAGGAGGAGAGGAGTCTGCTGGCAGGTGAGTACAATAAACGCAGAGCCAGGCAGGAGATAAAAGCAGGCTGCTGTCTTCCTGGGCCAAGCGTTCTATATTTCACATCAATTCCAGCATATAGATGTGCAAAACATGATCCTAAAGACGGGATAAATGAGGGGGAGTGCAGCTCAGACACTCTGTATATCAGCTAACAAGAAATGCCAGTGGATTCAGAGCCGAGCCTGGGAGCTGGGTCCTCGGCTATGGAAGTAAAGCTGCGGCTTTCATATCACATGCAGGGAAGACACATCACATGGCATCAGAGATTGCTTCTCCGAGCTTGTAATTCTCTCTAGATCCAGACAGCAATACATAACAAGGCACGGAATAGAGGACGCGGCTTTCATGGAGGAAGGTGCACTACGGAGCCTTGCAACATAATCCAGACCCTTGACCGATTATCCCATTTTACCAAACCCTGTGCTGAAAAATGTGTGAACTGTGATATTTTTATTTTAAATGACATATATTTCTTTGTAAACCCGGATAAACGGATCACAGTTATTTGGTTCACCAATCTAATATTATTAAAAGTTGTCAAACATTATGTTTTTTATGTATATATCAGGCTTTGCTGGGGTTTACTGTTTACACCAGAGCACAGGACCAGCTCTCCTTGCAATGTGGCCACTCAAGCTAGCCATACACGCATTAAGGCGAATCAAAATCTAAAAAATATATATGTAAAATGAAAGTTTGACTTGCCTCTGAGCTGGTATGATGGTGATGTAGCACTCCACAATCCTAAAATATATATACTTACCTGCTGTTCCCTAGAATCGTATGAGAGATTCCATATTTATCTGCCAGACTTCCAGGTGAAAACTCAGGGTGCAATATCGCAAGTGGCCACTGGGGGAGTTTATATGGTTTTAACCCTCTGAGCGTTTGTCACGTGGCACGGTTTTTTCATAACCGTGCCACGGGCAATCGCGGCAGAGCACAATATGCTCCGCCGTGATTTCCTGCTCAGCTGAGGGTCATTAACATAAGCCCCGCGTCACTGGAGACGCCGGACTTATGCTGATGAAAAGCGACGCCCCTCCAGTTTGACGGAGGTCTATGGCGCCGCCTACCCCCGCCCCCTTCGCGTCACCGGTGACGCGATCGGGGGCGGACCCGGAAGCATCGGCATACATGCCGGTGCTCCCGACCGCCGTCAGAAGCCGGCGAGACCTCGGGCGCGGCTCCAGTTAACTGGGGCTGAGTTTCATGATGCATGAAACTCAGCCCGAGTTAATTCGGGCCAAACGCTCAGAAGGTTAAGCTAGCCATACACGTTGAGATTCCCCTTCGATCATTGAATGATCGTTCATAGCGTGGTAATATCACCACGTCGAAGGATCATTCAGGGAATCAAAGTGCACAACTTTGTGGAATCGATCCCTGGACGGTACTGCTGTGTCCCCAGCTCCGACGATGCTTTGCATGGAGACCCTGCGGTCCCTATGCAAAGCAATGGACATCTAGGGTCATGTCCGATATCCCAGTTTTCAAGCTGGATTGACTGATCCCGCATGAAAACTAGGATGGCCGCATTAGATATGGGCCAGATAGATGGCCCTGTGTGCGCACGGCACTCAAAGCGGCTATCGATCTGCCCATATCTATGCATGTGTTCCCTGCTTAAATTTTTTGCATTTACCCCTCTGGAGAGATAGTTGGGTATAGAAAGGATTGTGGATGGCTCTAGGGATTGTGAAGACCACAAATGTTTGGTTTTTGCACAATCTCTCAAGTCAGGACATGCCTCCTGTATTAAAATGTTTGGTTTGTTAAGCTGGACATAGACAGGTCGTTTTCCTGTCGACTGCTCAGCAGATCGACTGGCCGTGATGTTGTCATCACACATGGCCGCTAGTGCCGAAAATCGGCCGGGCACCCTTTGTGTGCTGGTCATTAGTGCCGTCCCCATCCAAACTAATGGCATTTACCGGCATGTTGGATCACCGTGCCATCCGACCTGCTGCAGATTCCTGGTCAATCTGACCAAGTGGGCGCACCCGATTTTGGCAGGAACGCGCACGGCGGTCAATCGGGTAAGAATCTACAGCTTTACTTGGTGTGATCTCCACAAATATTGTAGAGTGCTGTGCCACCATTGTGCAGGTTTAGAGGCAAGTCAAACTTTATTCAATATGTACACATTCATTATTTTCCTAGTATACATCCGCTTTATTGTCTCATGTAGTAAAGGTTGAGGATATTCTAACAGATCTAATCACCAAATACAAAGATTTGTCAAGCAGAGATGGGACTGCAGGTGTCTACAATCAATGAACATTATGATTGTCGTAAATAACAGCTAATGAGCTATAGGCATCGCCTACATACGTCTAATAGATTCCAAGAAACCTAAAGTAGTTAAGAGAATGTCAAATCACAAGATGAAGTGGCTTGTGCCTCTCATAAAAGTAATCACACCCCTCCTTTCACCAGGAAACTCTACTTCTAAGACGTCATTTAGGAATGACTGTGTATTCAGAGATAATGCAGCATAACTTCCATAAAGGTATCTGACTGCTTTAATCTTAGTTAGGAGTATGTTGATTTAATGTGGATAGACCAGAGGTGGGCAAACTACAGCCAGTGGGCCATATACGGCCCATTTAGTCTTCAATCCGGCCCTTTGACACCCTGGTGTCAAGAAGCTTTGGCTCCCCTCCACTCGTTCCCTGCAATAATTGGAGATGATAACTCAAAAAATGCTTGTCTCCCTTTAGAGCCTGTAGTTTACTATCCAAAGCTCCTTTTTTAAACATATTTATTACATGTTTAAATTTCTTTTTTTTTGTTTAACCTCCCTGGCAATATGTTTATCCTCATAATTTTTTATGTAATAGATAATGTAATCTGTTTAAATTTCCCACCCAAGCTGGGAGGACTTGGGACCAGTGAGCCATTACAGGTCCTTGTTTCGTCCCCTCTGTCAAATTTAAAAACCCATTGTGGCCCACCAGTCAAAAAGTTTACCTGGGATAGACTTAACACATTATATTCTATAAGCCATTTGATTACATGTTAGCTTCTCCTGCCTATCACTTACAGGGCCACAGTGGAAGATAATATTGGGTCTTATTTTTAAGCTGGCCATACACTTTTAGATCTCTGTCAGATATTCTTTAGATCTACCAACAGCTATGTAGTATAGGGTGACTGAACACAGGTAGACTTGATGGTTTAGAAAGTCCTTCGTGGATTCGGAAAAACAAAAGGAGATCTAAAGGAAATCTGACAGAAATCTAAAGGTGTACAGGGGCCCTTATTTACAGCCTATAAAATCCCATATTGACCTTTATGGACAGGAAGCAGTTGCAAATTTCTCCATTGAGCACACAATTTGCATGGTTGCATAGGGGGTTATTACTACAGTATGACACTCGCTGTCCTGATGATGAATGCTTCTCTCTCTTCTCCTCTTAGAAGTAAGGATTTGTAGAAATATTTTACTGCTTACAAATCTATCCTAAATGGGAAAAATGTTTTGAATAAAAGTTGGTCCAAGAAAAAATGGATGAAATTAACTTTTCCAAACTTAGTCAAGGGTAAAAGTAGAAAAGCTGATGTCCACTGCTTCACCTAAACTGTGAATGTACTGCAACCTACTACTGATGATGACGACCCTTAAGCTGGCCATACACCTTTAGATCTCTCTATCAGATATTCTTTAGATTTACAAACAACCATGTAGTGTCGGGTCCTCTGTGATTGAACACAGGTAGACTTGATGGTTTAGAAAGTCCCTCATATTACATGGTTGTGGTAAAACAAAAGGAGATCTAAAGGTATATGGAGGACCTTGGGGTTGGGTTGTACACATACACAATATCCCTTGGTCAGTTTATAAAGAGAACACTTTGTGCAGATCATCAACAGACAAGGCCTGAAGGACGGGTAGGTCACATACTGGAAAGACATACCTTGGTAACTGCAGATATTAGTTCCAGTGCCTTTGTTTGTAGCGTGGCGTTGTGGCTTTCTATAAACAGCTTCAGTGATGTTAACAACATTGAGTTCTCCAATAACAGGGAACAGATCGCATCAACGCACTGGAAGAAAAAAGACCAAAACCTTTATAATAACAATTCTTCCCTCTGTAAAAAAAAGTACTAGTATATTTTATATAAGTCGTCCTTAGGTCTAATACATAAGTGTTCATAGTAAGTTCTCCCAGGGGTGGTTAAAAAGTGCTTTAGTTTTTTTTTTATATTTATGTTTGGACTTTTAACCATTTGAATAATAAAGATACATTTACTTTTGTACTTCACTCCTTGGAGTCCCCCTAATTTAATAGTGCTTCCAAGAGTCCCCAAGGTTAGCCACCTCTAACCTTGGGGGCCACCTTTTCTGTTTCAAAATTTTCAATATACATAGATACAGATACAAATATGGGCAAGTAACACCCATAGTGCCTGTTACAAACAAATGCATATGAAACATATCAACTGAACACATAAATAAGCAGATCACGTAAGGATCTGAACAGGCCCAAGGAACACAAAGCAGCAATGTTGAAAAACAAATGGAACTATAAATGTGCAAATTATAGGTCCCATGGGCAAAACTGAAACTAACAATAGAACACATTAACAAGAAGTAAGGTGGGGTGACTTAACAAACAAACAGACATGTCCGTCAATCTCTGGCCGATGCCGTTAGTTGAATAGGGACTGGCGTCTCCGTTCAAACTAATGGCTGGCACACAAAGAGTGCCCGGTGATACTGTGAGCGATGATACATTGCTCTCCACAGCTCATCTGTCTGCCCCCGCTCGCTATGTGAGTGGGGGCTTTTAGCCAGCCATACTCCAATGCCGTGATAGGTCCTGGTTCTTCAGGAAGACAGGGCATATGCTCCACCATACCTGGTAAACCTGTTCCCTAAGGTCCCAGACTTTTCTAGAGGATGCTGCTTTTGAATGCTGGGTGAAACAGTCTATAACATACTAATAGAGTATGCAGTGATCTAGTCACAATGTTCTACAGCTTAAGGCTGCCATACACATGCCGATAAGCGGCCGATTTCTAAACTGACCGACGGGCGTGCGCGCTCGCGCCGTCAGTCAGGTTAAAAAACGGCCGCTAATCGGCATGTGCCCACATGGGGCGACAGATCCCTGTCACCCCACAGCTTGGCCGGCCAGAGAACGGACATGTCCGATATTCTCTGGCTGACGCAAGCCGATGCCATAAGCTTCAATGAAGACCGGCGTCTTCATTGAAGCTTATGGCCGGCACACAAAGGGTGCCGGCCGACTGAAGTTGCCCCATAATGCACCAGGGTGCAAACGTGATGACGTCATCATGTTTGCATGCCGGAGCATATCGGGACTGGTTTGTCTGCACCCGTCGGGGTGTGTATGGTAGCCATAACATTGAGAAAAACGAAAAGTTTGGTATCTGATGTTTGAAAAAAAAGCACATATAAACACAACATGATAACCTATAGTAAAATCAGTACAGATGTCATTGGTGCATGGATCAGTAAGTATACACACATTAAGGATATAAGACTTGTGTCCCTCAAAAATTAATTATTCAACTCTTGAAGAACGCCTGCTTTTACCATTCTATTGTCACCTTATCCCGGGAAAGGGCACAGGTAACTGTAGGAAGGGCTCACACTCAGTTTAGACAACAGTTTTACAACAAGCTGCACAGCTTTCTGACAACGAAGAGTGAAAAAGATTAACAATATGAGCCCCAATGTGGAAACTGTAAAGCTAGGAACACACGGCTCGATGTAAGCGTACGATCGTTGTAAATAGATGAATATTTACATCAATTGTGCCAAAATCGTGGGACGTATTCATGGTACGATCGGCGATAATTGTTCGATGACGGGCATTACATCGATTGAAAAGTGAACGGACAAGTTGGAAAATAATCGTCGAATTGTTCCATGATCGCACTACTTTCATGGAATGGTTATTTTCATCGAACAATTGTATTTGAGGAAGTGACAGTTTACTGTTTTTAGGGCATCAATGGCCTTGACCACTTTAGTCAATAATCGATGTTTTTTACATTGATATTGTAAAACAGTTGTATGATTGTAAATTATACTCTAGCGCACACGTTACGATCGACAAAATTAAATAATCAATGTTTTTCATCTAATCTTACATCAATGGTACGCTTACATCGAGCCGTGTGTTCCTAGCTTTACAGTCCTCCTTAGTGGGTTGTAGTCTGAGGATATGACACAGTAAATCACCTAACACAAAGGCAAACCTAACACATGCTAGATTTTTACCCAGGACAGTTGTTCATGATGGGAACAAATCTTGGGTTGGGCAAGGAAAACCTATTGTGTTAGTGGTGCTTTAAGGGTGGAGTTGAGTAGAGGAATGGCCGAGGTTGCAAGGTGGTGGGAATTAGAAGTTTATATTGGCCCAATATTAAATTATAAAAAAATAGAAAAAAAAAACTATAATACATTCTTATTCTCTAAATGTGTTGTCAACCATGCATAAGGCTTAATTTACACTGTTGTTTCCCGGGCTGCTGTCAGTCTGCGGCAGCCTGGGAAAGACCATGTGTTCCCACAGCAGCAGAGAAAACGTCATGAGAATCTGCAAACTTGTGCAGAGGCTGAGGGGTCGTATATTGGGTTGTGATTTTTGCTTGTTTATGGTGTAAATGAGTCCTAAGTTTTCTTCTGTACCACACTCAGTTATGTAGGTTTAATAAAAATACAGCAGTTTTTTTCACTCTGCCACTATATAGGAATTTGAAACCCACGTCCTATCCAGAGGGGTTGTACACATGGTAGTATGTACTTTGTTAGTGAAAAATGAAGAGATGCCCCTTAAAAGTTCTCTAATGATGGGGGGGGGGGG
>CM070035.1:17813568-17824190 GCA_036250615.1 Ptychadena robeensis | reverse complement strand
GAGGCTAACGTGATGACGTCATCACGTTAGCCTCCCGGTAAGATATCGGGACTAGTCTGCCTGCACACATCGGCGTGTGTATGGCAGGCTTTACTTTGTGTACCCTCCAGTCCTTCAGGATACTCCAAGATTAACATACAACCAGTGCAGATACTTATCTATAATAAAATATATGAAATAGTTTACTGGTAACATAGAGATGACAAAGCAATGGACGTTATATAAAGATACAGACACTACTAATAACACAATACATAGAGCACACCACCACTCACAACGCCCTCAGTTCCTGCTCTGCCCAGATGCTAAGCTATGTGGCTAAAATTGTGTATGCATATATGGTATATGCAGATTATACCAAGTATACTGTATACAGGATTACACTTCTACCCTTGACACACTCAAAGAATGGCTGTATGGCTCTATTTTTTAATAAAAACCGAGCACAATTGAGCACTGTGAGCGTGCACAATGTTAAAATCTATAAAAAAAATGGAGCCGTGTATGCCTACCGTTACATTATTTAATGTTGTTGGTAAGAAATGTGTGGGGGTCTAACCCCTGAGGACTTGATCAGTCCGTCATGGAACGTCATGGAACGAAGTGTGTACACACTTCAATAACTTTGATTTTGTTTTTCATTGTTCCTTCCTTACATCCTTGAACATAAAAACAATAGGTATGAAGAAGCACACACACACGCGTAGGAGGACTGAACTGTGCACAAACTCTACAAGACAAAAGTCAACATTTCCAATCAACATTTGTGGATACAATTGTAGCAGTTTGTGTGTTGTTTGACCTTACAGATCAGAGTTTTAAGTGGGTAAGAACAAAAGCCAGCTAGCGCGGTGGACCAGATGGGAAATAAAACTTACAAAATTAAACACTTCGCTGGCTCATTTGCCGATTTAAAAATGGGAAAATAGTTGAAAACTGAAAGAACTAATTAATTCCATTTGCTTTTTTCTGCATGCACAGCCTGCATTTAAATAGGTTATTAATGAAGGGCACTTCCAAGGCCAAGCCGGCCCGATGATAAATACAGAAACCTTTGAGCGCAGTTACCTTGGTAGAAAAGTTTCAGGTGTGAATTTAAATTATTAAACGCAGCATATATGGAAGTTACACTGAAATAATAGGCAGCTAGCCCCGCATTGAAGAGATGGGAAGACATTGTTCTTAGTTCAAAGTAATGGCGGGTCATTCCATCATCATACATTATGCAAACCAAATTATGTGCCTGGCGGACATACTGCTTCCTATTTCGGATACTTCAGTTAAATCAAATAATGGAAATATGTAAAAAATCAAATGTAATGTAGGTATAAATATAACTCTGAATAGACAAAAGTGTTGTGACACAGAATGCATGTGGGACGTGAATCTACAAGCAAAGATTTTAAGGACTAGGTATCATAAAGAAAAGTTTTTAAAAATACAAAACGTAAACCTATAAATGTTCTTGTTGTAGCATTAGGTTAATAAAATTCCCTCATCTGTTAGGAGAACTGAAGAGCCAAGGCCCTCAGGCTTGGGCTCTGGCCCAAAACTACAATAAGGCAACAAACAGCCTGCAGACAAACAATCCCTCTAGAAGTGTGCTTGAGATATTTGTTAAAGACCCATTTGTGATTTTTTAATAAACATCATAACCTGACCATGATGCATCTCTGACTCGACCTTTATACACATACCTATTAGGAGAACTGAAGGGCCAAGTCTCATAGGCTTGGGCTCCAGCCTAAAACTTCAACTAAGGCAATAAAAAGCCTGTAGACAATAGATCCCTCCAGAAGTGTTCACAGGATATTTGTTGAAAGCATAAATAAATTTCTGAAATTGTATTTAATAACCATCAAGACCAGCCCATGCTGCATCAATAGCTGGGTCTACAGCATACTTGTTGGGGACTTGGCCCTGCAGTTTTCCTAAGGTTGGAGCTCCAGTCTAGACAAGCCTGTAGACAAGAGATCCCTGAAGGAGTGTTCTCAGGATATTTTTATATTTATATATTTTAAATAAAGACCATGATGAATCTCTGAGTCAATTGCCTGCAAGTTCCATAGACTTTGTAAGATAATAAATAGTTGCGCACAACCTTCAGCAGTGATTACACAGCTATAGTGATATAAGTGGCCAGAAAGGCCCTCAGTGGGTGTATGGGGCCTGAGCAAAGTTTGCAGAGTAAAATAGGGTCAGTATGAGGGTGGGTGTTTAAGATGTATGTAGGTGTGCAGCTCTCAAAATGGAGGAGTGTGGCCCCCTGTAGCAGTCAAATAAGAACAAGGACAGAGGCGCACAACCATTGTTTCTGTTGAGCCCCCCAACATCTATAAGCTGGAAGTGATCTCATCCCCAACCAGTAAGTGAGGTCTTCCTGGAAAGCACACGGCCCTGAGAGATCAATCCTTGTAAACCTCTTTTAATGTGAGTATCTTGTCTGTTGTTTTGTTTCATTTTTTTCCATATTATTTAACCATTTACAGTACCTTAACTTGTTGTACTAGGTTGTGCGCCTCTGTACTTGTTCTTATTTGTCCATAGACTTGGTATCCAACTTAGATCTGAATAAAGCCATCAGATTTCTCCATAACTGTGCACAAGGTTTTTGTACCCAACTGTGCTCCAAGCTACTATGCAGCGAGATTGTCTGCCCCATGGGCCATTGATTGTCTGTGAGGAATGTTCTGCTGCACCAGCATGAAGTCCACAAAGTCTTATGCATGTAGTCCAGTTTACAGAACCTTTTATTTCTGTGAACCCTGAACCTTAACACATTGACAATGCAACTTAAGCTAATGACTATAAACATTACCAAGGTATCCAGTTACTGCAAGCTTTTGTAGGTCATAACATATGATTTAGGCTGGTTTTAGTTAGTCATGTCATCAAATAACACAAGGAGGAGACTATTTCAGCAGAACACAACATGTGTAGGATATATGTTGAAAATTCTTCTTTGGGAGTTGATAACATTGCACATTTAGAGATTAAGTAGCATTATAAATGGAGAATTACTGCCATTCTATTGAAACGCTATTGTTACAGGTAACTATTGTAGAGTGTTGTACCGTGTTAGCCATCGATAAATACAGCAAGTTTGGAGTTCAAGTGATACCGTTTATTGGCTAACTGAAGTCATTAGAGAAGCTTGCTTCTCTAATGACTTCAGTTAGCCAATAAACGGTATCACTTGAACTCCAAACTTGCTGTATTACAGGTAACTAAAAGACCAAATACTCAAGTATAGGAAGATATTGTTTGGCCTTCAAATAATCTATAAAATAGAAAGTACTTCTCCCTGTAGCCATGGAGTCTCTTCTGCAACTGGAGATATGTGGTCCATATCAGTTCCTGGTTAATTTTTTGTTGGTAAGTATTAGTTTAACCGTGGGTGTCTCATACCAGCAGCTAGTGTTGAGAATGACTCAATCAGCTTTTTGGAATTATTTATTCACAACTTTAGCTGGCAGTATTATTATTTTTTATTTCTATAGTGCTGTACATTAAATTAGAGTTGAGACACAACACAAAATAACACACAGGTACAGTTTATGACACAGGAGGAGTTGAGGACCCGGTCGTGCTTACAATCTGGGGAACAGAGTATACCATAGGTAGGGGGGATGGGAGCGTGTACCAGGACTTTGGTGGTCTCTGGGGAGAGGAAGGGGCGGATTTTGGAGATGTTGCGGAGATGGGAGTGGCAGGATCTAGCGATGTTTTGTATGTGGGGAGTAAAGGAGAGCGCGGAATCAAAGGTGACACCAAGGCAGCGTGCCTGAGGAAGGGGGGAGCTAGGCATACATGGTTTGATTTTTGCGTTCGATCGACTTAAAACTATCAAAGTTTACATTGATCGAACCTAAATTGTATACTGCACACATGGTTTGATCGGTACTGATCAAAACATTGATCGAAAAGTGATCAGGCATGTTGCTAAATTTTCATCGATTGTACAATGATTCAACTAAAATCGTGGCATTTTGTTTGTTGGTCGGGTCTATTGTATTCGATGACACATTTATATATGATATAATTCCTGTGTTTTTTGTTGGACTACGATCGATGTCCGATGATCTTAAATTGAATGGAAGATCGATTGTTAGGGGGAGGCTAAAGCAGCCCATACACGGGTCAGATTTTCAATCAATCGACTTAAAACGATAAATTTTTTAGTCGATTGATTGAAAATTGCGTTTTGCCCACCTGGTTAAATCGACTTAATCTGATCAAAATTTAGTGAAAATTCAGTCATTATTTGATCGGACTGGATGGTACATTTTGATCGGTCGATTGAAAATTGGTTCTGTATTTTGAGAACCAAGTGTGGTCAACCAATTTTTTATCGATTTTTTTCTACCTATTCTACCTCACTTCTGATTGAAATTTTAATCAGACTATTTTGGATCGATTGTTATGTCGATTGAAAAATAAACGATCAAAAATCTTCTACTACATATGGGGCATGATACAATCGACATACAATTTTATACCGACTTAAAAATTGATCGTTTTAAGTCGATTGATTGAAAATCTGACCCGTGTATGGGCTGCTTAAGAAGGTGATAGGGGAAAGATAATAAGTATGGGACGCTCACAGTGAAATCAATGTTTAAAAATCAAATACACATATAGGGGAGAAGGCTGCAGCTCTGAGGAGGCCCAATAGCTAGCTACAGGAGCATAAAGACCCCATAAACTTTAAATTGAATCACCTTGACTTTTATTTATGTCCACCAGTGTATATGTAAGAACAAAGATTTCAGTATTAAACTGAAAGCTAACATTTTAGAAAGAAAGTCAAACAGTCCATATGATAAGTCATTTATACAGTAGCATCTGCTTTTTCAAGAATGAAAACCCAGATTCACTCTTCAATCCACACCTTTGCTGAAGTCATGCAGAAGTCATGCAGATAATGAAAACAAAAGTGACCAGAATCTTGCACCAGTCTCCTCATGCTGCAGGTATACCGATATTTTATTAATAGCTCTGGTAATTATCACTTTATAATACGATTTTACAAGAAAAGGCTTTTTAGCAGGTACATGTTCAGCGGATATAGGAAAAAACTGTGACTGGAAAAGTTAAACAAAAATAAACCCTCCACTTATAATTATTATTATATAATAAATTTAATTTTGGACAGAAACACGTTTTTGCTAGCTGAAGGAAAGATTGGTTTTCCATTTTTTTAACAAAGACCTGCAGATCATAGTTATATAATTCTGTCTAAATGACATAATCAGAAAGTAGTGCAACAGCTTACCACCTTAGGTGCTTGTTTACACCGCCTGGTAAACGAACAACCACCACACCCGCCTGGTGAAGGCAACAATCGGTGCCCGATTCCCGGTCACACTGTACTTCTGGGTATGGAGATGTATGTGAATCACCCTTGTAACATCTTTAAAGGCCCCTATACATGTCTAGATTTTTCGTTCAATCAACTTAATTCAATCAATTTTTTTTGTTGATTGAATGAAAATCTATGACAGCCCAAATGGTTAGATCGACCTAAAACAATTAAAATTGGGAACATTTTCAATCGAAAAATGATCGGACATGCTGGAAAATTTTGATCGGTTGTATTGAAATTGAACCTAAATTCAACACTTTGTCGATCCCCAAAAAATTGATCCAATATCGGTTACTACATTTGGTATAGATTACAATCAATCACCAATTTCCCTGACCCCCCAAAAATTTTCTTTTTAAGTTGATTAAAAGGAAAATCTAGACGTGTATGGGGGGCTTTTAGACAATAGTGGGCCTATAGATATTGTTTGAGAATGTAAAGCTAGCCATATGCTTGTCAACTTTTGATTTAAACATGGTCGATTTATGATCGTACTATGGAGCGCATGCATAATATGATTGTACATACAATAGTCATTTGCATTCCAAATACGATCCTAACTATTAATCTAATATGATTCTAATTCCGTTTTCAAATACGATTGTAATTACGATTCTAATTACGATGGCACTTACAATTCTAAATACAATTCTAAACTTCTAAACAAAATACCTAGAAAACCCGTCAAATATTTATACGATCGACTAAAATGTATCAACATGTCAGATCGTTTTTCAATCGATTCCAATCACTTTTGGCTGACTGTATGGTGGGCAGGAATCAATTTCCGTTAGAAAAAAATCGATTTGTTTTTAATTTATGGAACGGAACTTTTGAACTGTGTATAGCCCCCTTTACTCATATACAGTACTATACTTGGCAGAAGAATGGACCAGGGTGAGAGTCAGTAGGTGGGGGTGTGGAAAAAAAACAAAACATTTGTTTCTGAGTCTGTAGAGCTATGGCACTAATGGTGCTCATCAAAATCATTCTACAAACTAGATAAACAAACAGAATTATTGGGTAGATGTAGCTGCTGAAGGTTAGAACTGCTCTTAGCTGTGATAGACTCTGCATGAGCACCAAACTTTCTCTTGAAATAAAGCGACAGTTGAGGAGTGATCCATGACAATCTACAAGCTGCCTTGTCTCGGTATGTCCTCCACTAGCTTTTATCAGCGGCTGATAGCGGTGAATCACATGGAAGCCGGCGTGTGATGTTGGCACGTATTTGGTGGATAGCAGACATCAAGAATGCTGAGGTTGGACTGGAAGTAAACAGATACAGGCTGATATCTTTTCTTAACAGCTGTTGAGAAGATAGTTGTTGTAGAAGCTAATCTACCCTGACTCTAGAGGCTAATCAAACCATCTCTAGTTCCCATACAACAACAAAAATAGTGCAGAGCAGGCATGTAAAAAGTTGAAAATGTAATTAAAAAGTTAGTAGATGCAATAATATTTATGTTATGCACCATTGGAAATGTGCAATACTACCCCCTCCAAGTCCAACTCTGACCCCCTGTGCTTCCATTTATAAATACCCACAGTAGGCCTGGGGTGCAAGGTACTGGAAAAGTGTTGGTGCTGGATAGTGTCCGGAATGTAGGGATTTGGTGCAGAAACTACCTGTTCATTTGAATGGGACAGTGCGTCATGCAACATGTGCATAGGCGCATCAATTGGAAAATTTGGGCGCGTTTTTATGGGCAACATTTTATCATCATGGTGGAAAAATTTGTAAATTTTGCTCTTGGTTGCTCTTGGCTCATGAATAGAGATGGTGAGAAATGGTTGTTTTCCCATCAACTGCTCAGCAGACTGACTGGCCGTGATGACGTCATCACGCACAGCCGCTAGTGCAGAGAATCGGCCAGACACCCTTTGTGTGCCGGCCATTACTTCAGATGGGGACTGCCATTCCCATCCAGACTAATGGGATTGGCCAGGAATTTACCGGCATGTCAGATCACCATGGGATCCAACATGGGGCAGATTCCTGGTCAATCTGAGCAGATGGGCGCACCCGATTTTCAGCCAACCAACAGCTTGGCGGAAACGCGCACAGCGGCCGATCCGCTGAAGAATCGGGCAGGAATCTGCCCGTCTATGCCCAGCTTTAGACATGTGCAATATATGCAATATTTAAAAAAAAAATTTGTGATGTTCTTACAAAACTTCTATACATCTCCAGCTATTATGGTGGTAATATCAGGGAAATTGCAATTATCCCACAAAAAGTTTTTGACCATCTCTAGTGTACTGATCAATTAACGATCTCGCCCGAGACCTGTATACATGTCAGATATTCATTCGAGAGGATAACAATAGATTGTCTTGGCCAACAGTATCTGACATGTGTAAGAGGCCCTAATGCAGGGAACACATGTGTAGATATGGGCCAGATCGATGGCCGCTTTGAGCACCATGCGCGCTCACGGCCATCTTTCTGGCCCATATCATATGCAGCCATCCCTGTTTTTCAGAGGGACCAATCAATCCTGCTCAAAAACAGGGATATCGGATATGACCATAAACCACAGTCGATGTCCGTTGCTTTGCATGGGGACCACAGGTCTCCATCCAAAGCATCAGCTGAGCTGGATGACACAGCAGTGCTGCTCCTTCAGCTCCTCTGATGTCGAGCAGCAGCAAGATAACATCATCACGCTACTGCAGGGAACCTCGAAGGGTTCCAATATCGAGCCATGTGTTCCCTGCTTAAGAATCTGACTGTACAATCTGATATAGTGTATGTATGTATGTATGTAATATAAATATCTTTGTAAGATATCCAACCAATCTGTATCCAATCAAGCAGATCTTTGCACTGCATAGTTGTTGGTAGATCTTAAGAAAGGGTGTCAAACTCAAACGTGGGCCAAATGTAAAAATTTGGATAAAGTTTTCTGTTATTTACAATTCATCTCCTGAAGAAGCGACGTTGTGAAACGCGTTAAGATTATGATTTGTTACTAGAAATTGGACATTACGTGTATTTGAAAGGAGTCATGTGACCAACTTACATTATCTTTTCATCTACGCTGTATAAATCTTACTTTATTTGTACAAACAACTGTTACTCTGTTCTTTATTACATTTCTTTGACAGCTACCTTTAAAGTCCCTTGTGACAGGAATCAGGGCTCTTATCGCCTTGTATCCGGTAGGGTGCCACGTTTTTTGTCTTTATCGTTGGATAAAGTTGCCTTCCAACCTTGATATTTAAAAAAATATATAATTACACTGTGGGAAATTTTTGGGCCATGGGTCGATGTTTGTCACCTCCAGACTACACACTCTGTACACAAAGGGATTGGGGCACACATGGACTATACACACATACTATACATAGCCAAATTACCCCAATGTGAGTACAGCTGGCAGGGGAGGGGGGGCTTCTGGAAAGGCGGATCTAGGCTAACTGCTGCAGGTCAGAGTTTGACACCTGTGATCTAAAGGAAGTGTAGATTGAAAGGCGTGTTTGAGTTTCACAGGAATTGCAACAACAGGACATTTGGAAGTATTTAATTTATTGACTTCCACAGTCATTCATTTAACCACCCTGGCAGTAATCCAGAGTGTCGATTTTAAAGACCAAATGTGGTTAACCAGAACAACACTTGTAATTGCTTACATGTTCCAGGTACACCAGTGGCATCCTTCTCTGATGTCCGTCTGGCATCTTCTTCCTGGTGGTATTTTGTCAAGGTCAGATGACTCTAGAGCCCAGGTGCCCAAGCTGCGGGCCGGGGGCTGCATGCGGCCCTTTGGACGTTCTTTGGCGGCCCCCCTCAGTCCTCCATTTGCGGTCCCCAAAACCTAATTATTGATGCATAGGGCATAGCAACCTCACTGTCTGCCGATCCCCCACTGACAGTTCCTTGTCCGGGATCTTCTTAGAGTGGGAAGAGGAGGAGAGGTGATAAACTTATGTGATAGGAGTATGTAAAAGCCAATCAGTGACCCAGATGGCACCTGAGGAAGTCCCTCGCTCTGTACCTCTAATGTTGGCAGGGGGATCAGCAGACAGGCGTGTTCCTATGCTGCCACTATTTCACCAATGAACGGGGGTGATTGTATATTATTAATTGTGAAACATAACCTCAGAAAAGGCTTTGATGATCTATGAGGCACATAACCTTTGTCGATGTATATGACACAAAATGTGCATTACCATACTCATACTTACTTAAGTATAATTTAAAACATAAATATTGATGCCTGCTGTCATTAAAAAAAAAAAATGCTTATACAAGTCACTATAGATTGAAAATGTTATGTGCGGCCCTTTAGTGCACGAGCTGCACTCGTGGCCCTCCTTATCAACTTAGTTGGGCACCACTGCTCTAGAGACATGGGTGCCCTTGCCCTTTGCCTGTTCTGGAATACAGGCATAGGAGTCCCAAGACCATCCACCCCCAGCATTACCAGGGGAAGGCGATAGAATGGGTAGGAAAGTTGATGGTAATTTGTTTACATTTCTTCTACCAACAAAATGCAGAAACTTTAGTACCACCAGGGAGGTTAGGTTAAATATTGAGTGGAGCCATCAACTTTGCTTCCACCTCCCCATACAGAGGTTTTCTACAAACATTACGGGCCCACTTTAAATTAGAAATGGTCAGGAAAGTCCCAATTGCATGCTGAGCACAGGAAACGACGAAGGCTGCTCCATATTTCTTAATGTATTTTGTAGAAACGATGCAAGAGCCACTCTAATAGCAGAATAAGAACTCCCAGATAGACTCTCCATAACAGCTGCAATGAATGATATTACCAAATGAGATGTGAAGAGGAAAATGAAATACTGCAGCTATTTAATTATAGAGGAGCCTACAAAAATAGAAATTCAGTGAGATGGCAAATGTGGTGTGCTTTGTTAAAAAAGCACAGGGAGAAAAGAACCACTGGACCAAAGCCAAACAAACATATCGCTTTCATTTCAGTGACATCTGAGCTCCTCAATATAAAATCGCCGACCCCGAAAGAAAGTCTCCTTCCTCCGGTGGGGAATTCATGAACCTGAATATAGCAGCTGGACCAAGTGAGAAAAAAGAGCTTCTTTTCATGTAGCTATTCATTAAAATCTTCCAGCTAACAATTATATCATCTGTGGTGCAGGACTGAGCGCTGAAGGCTACCCCCATACACCTTTGGATCACTCTGTACAATTTCCTTTAGATCTATCAACAACAATGTAGTGCCGGGTCCTCCCTGATAGAATGCATAGTGATTGGAAGGTATATATCCCTGCG
>CM070035.1:17792712-17813468 GCA_036250615.1 Ptychadena robeensis | reverse complement strand
ATATCACTGCTATGTAGTGCCGGGGCCTCCCTGATAGAATACATAGTGATTGGAAGGTTTGGAAAGGTCCTGATTGTACATAAATTGTATGGTAAGATTGTAAGGTGTATAGGGACCTTAACGTGCCCGATCGTGCCAGATCGCTCCCAAATAGAGACTGACTATTTTTTTTTTCATTCAACAATTTGAGTTAATTGTCTAAGTCCCTGAACATGGTATCACCACTAAACTTAATTTTTTACTTATATTTTTGTTCCCAATGTTCCTACTGTTCTTATCTATATCTCCATGTTACCATGTTCAGAGGCTTTGCAATCAGCTCACAAAGTAAGCTAGTTAAAAAATTCAAACATCTCTACTGATGGCTTGCCATAAAAATCGCGAGCGATCACCGCTCCGCGATTAGAATTGTGGGACATCGCCAAGTCTTAATAGATAAGTCTTTGTTTTACTACAGTATGTTAGTATCCAGGCTGGAGGGGGGGGTGGAAGCTGTCCAGTGTGCAGGCAACTGTAAAACAGGAAGTAACACAGTAATTGTACCCGCTTAGGGGTGGTCATACACGGATGGAGTTTTCCTGCAGATTGACTAAAACTCGTTTCAGTTCATCTTTAGGAAGTCAAATTCCAAAATAAGATCGATAGGTATAGGTGGGTTTTCTAGGTATTTGGATAGATATGTATATGTTGGAGTAGAAATGGTCAAACTTTTATATGTAATAATTACATACCGGACATTTCACAGCAAAACAAACAAATATTCAAAAATATACTTTCAATATGTTTAAATGTAATAATTAAAAAAACAAAAACTCCAGATCTAGGAAACACATTTTAAAATTATACATGTAAAGAACAGTAAAGCCTTCTTAGAACAGAAGGTATTTACATGACCCCTTCCATCACAAATCCCAAGAGTTAGGGAAACAATCCACACTTCAGGGTAGTGGGTGGAGCCATGCAAATCATTTCTTTACACCTCATCAGCAAATGCCCATCCAGAACCGCTGGTGTACAGTGCAGATATAGTCTTATGGTACAGAGCCATTTATTCTAATCTCCATACAGATGTTTCAGGCTTGTTGGCCATCATCAGTGCTGTGCATGGAAACCATGACTCTATGGTGTGGGGCTTGGACATAGAGAAACAACCATGAAGGTAATGGTGTACGCAGTTTATTCTACAAAATTTCATCTTCTTCTATCCTCAAACATAATTTTCTGTCTTTAAAATCAAGGCAAAATGTTCACGTCTTTCTTAAAGTCAACCAAACTTTGAACTTTATTTATGGAAAAACGAAATGAGCTAGAGCGAACATGTTCCTAGATCCCTTCTGTACATCTCCAGCAATGTAAGTGATGATTCCATGCTCAGGGGCTTTGTAATTAACTCACAAATCAGCTAGTGGAAATCTCACAACCATCCCTAGTGGAAATGAAAGAAGCCCTTGACAGGTGAAATAATCAATACGGTTATTTTAGTTCTATGCTTAGATGTCTGCCTGGAGTTCAGCTTTGAGGTCGGCTCCAACCCTGTTTGGCTCCAAGCTGTTTGCCCGTCACCGGGGGCGCAGGAGCTAAACTCCCATTTGTTCTGCTTTGCTATTTTACATGTAAATGTGGCGGCACAGCGTGACGGTTTACCCCCCAAGCAAGCTGCATATAGAGATAGAAAAGGAGACGTGCCAAGAAAACCTCTGCTGCACAGGTAGCTGGCATCTTCAGTAGAAGGTTAGCTACGCTACGGCAGCCCCCACAATTTTCCCAAACCTACCTCTAATGTGGAACAAGCAGGTCACCAGTAGCAGCACCTACCCCGATGTCCACAGACCCTCTGTATTGTAAAGACCCAACATACAGGGAAAACAGCTTTGTTAGGATTAAAATGAGATATCATTGTATCATTCCATATAATTATTTATTAACACAATGCTGTGTTTTACAAAGTACATCTTTGTCTTACAACTAATCATCTCTCACAATATAATGTCCCTACTATAGTCTGAGGCCCATTTTTATTAAGGAACCCTATACTCCTACCTGTGAGTTTTCTACAATGTGGAAGTATCCCATCTAAAACCAATATCAAGCAGCTATTTCCCTTACAAAATGGCCAATTTACAAAGCTAGACCTCCAGGTGCAATTTACAATTCTTACTGGACTGAAAATAACTTGCATTGAAAATACTGTATTTTTAGACTATAAGATGCACCTGACCATAAGAGCAGGAAAACCAGAAAAATATATTTCATGTGTTCAAATGAATTATGGAAAAAATCCCCTGCAATACCCAATTTCAGCCACAAAAATGGTGTCACTAGAGAGCACACCTAACGGCATCTTCACTTCCTCATACACGGGGAAGAGAGGGGGGGCTGGTGGGGAATCTGCACTCACGTCTCCCCTCTACACTGTGTGTGTGAGGAAACTGCCAGTGTGCAAGCTTTCCCCACACACACTCTACATTGGTTATATCTGCGGGGCTCTGAAAATATAGCCAATACAGTTCAGATAGGAGATCCGGCTGTGTGCAGATCTTTCATCTGCTGGGAAGGCTGGCGGGGAGCCAAGTTGCGATTGCGGGTGGTTGCACATTCGGACCATAAGACAAAGGCACCCCCCCCCCCCCGAATTTGAGGATGAAAAAGTGTGTCTTATAGTCTGAAAAATACTGTGTGTTTTTCTGGACTGTTGTTAAGTGTGTGGATTTCCTTACAATATAATGTACCTAACATAGTCTCAGGGATAAAAACCCATCTAAACAAGCCAACATCAAGCAGCTCTATTTTCCTAACAAGGTGGCCAATTGACGAAGTTACACCACCAGGTAAAGTATCTATACAAAGAATAACTGTTGCCTTGTAAATAAGTGTCTTTTTCTGGACTGTTGTTGAGTGTGAGGATTTCTTTGCAATATAATCTCCCTAAAAAAATCATAAACTGGCCATAGACGTGTGTGCCCAATCCAAAGTAAAGTGATTGATCTAAAGATTCCAGACATGTCCATAATTTGTTAGATCAATTTTAAGGTTTGAGCGTTCGATTTGCGACCGATTTGCGATTTCGATTTGCGTTTTCGCAGAAGATCAATCATTGATAGCGCACACGCTGGTCGATCTGCAGCGGAATCGTCTGCAAACCGAACCATCTATGGCCACCTTTAAGCATAAAACCCGTATAAACATAGCATGGCCAATTGACTAATGTCTCCGGCACCGGCTGTTCTCACTTTCTTCTGCAGAGCCGACAGCTGGAGGTTGACGTACTGCACTATGTTGACCTTCCAGTTGGTGGATCTGCAGAAGGAAGTGAGAACAGCTGATGCCCGAGACACGTCATTTGGAACGCAGTGGACCGTACATTGCCGTGAGTATTATTGTGATAGCTCACTGGATTGAAAATAACGGCTGCATTGAAAACAACGATCTGGAAATTAGATTGGTGTTTAAATAAGCTACAACCTATGACAGGAGTGGGTATTTTTTTTTAAAACATTTATACGTTGAGTGTGTGTATTTCTTTCAGCACTGATATTGGTTATTCACACACAACATATTATTTTGGTAATGGAAATCCACTTCATACAAAGTAGGAAACAAATGTGCAGGCTTCCTAATGTTAGCCTATGCCAGTGGTTCCCAAACTGGGGGGGGAGGCATGAAGGTGTTCCGGGGGGGGGGGGCGCTGGCCCCCTGGTATGAATAGGGAGAGGGGGCTCCATAATGTTCCTAAACAGAAAAGAGTGAAAGTTTGGGAACCACTGGCCTATGCTAGGTTATAATGTTGGGCAAACATTTCAGTATTCAGTATGGAATATGAGGCGGTCTCGCTGGATTCCCTTTCTAATAACTGCTGTTGATGACGCATTATAGAACATTGGCGCTCCTGGTCTTCTTTGTGTAATAAAGCTCGCACTGTACAAAATGTCACATTTGTGTAATATATTCGGATACAGATTTGCAAAGAATGTTTAGAAGCCAATACACTTTTAGCCGTCTAAGACAAAGACTTGGCAGGTCAGTTATTGGCACAAAGCACACACTCCTTTCTTTGACTCACGTTGGCAGAAAAAAATGGAGATTTAGTTCTATTTTAGTCACTTTACTTCTTTTTAATGCTACTAAGCACAGTGAGGAGGGAGATTTACCAACACAATATCAGAAGTCTAACCCCAAAAGTAACCCCACACCCAAACAGCAAAATATTGGGAACAATAAGAAAAGAGTTTAGGATCACATGTCCATTTTGCCCAAAAGCATACATAAATGCATCACTTTTTTTTATATGTTTGGCAATCTTAACACACCCATCGATTCCTGCGTAAATTTTTTTTCAAAAAATGCGTTGGAAACATGCAATACGCTCTTTTGATATGATCAATGCAATGTCAATGGACACATTAAGACATCCCGTAACACAGTGTGAACGCATTCCCTGTAAATGTATTTATTGCAATGTACATGTTAGGGGTAACTGGGTTTTCTATCACAGGGGGATAGACAAAATCACGTTGGACAAGCGTCAAATGCATGAATTTGGGCGCATTGGCAATGCATCCATTGAATAGCAATTTACAACACTGCTGCGTTGGAGACTCGTCCCATTGTGTCTCTTCAATATCAGCATGAGGCCCCGCATTGATGCATTTTTCACTTACGGGAATTAAAGCAGCTATTTAGTTTCATCTCCCTAATACCACATAAAGAAAAAGAGCTTCAACACAACACCAACATGTGCTGCATTTTTGGAAACTCTATGGCTAGCGTCTCCTAAATGCACATTGGAGACATGGCCTTACCTTCTCTCTTTAACTTTCGAAACTTTAGCATCAAGTTGTCCTAAAAAGCGAACCAGTATTTGGTGCATTTTCTCGTGATTTGGTCGTGTTAAAAGGGACATTGTTTTTATAAACGCACCATAAAAAAAACACATAGCTTCCAACACTTCCAGTCCCTTACATGCAATGCAGGGCTGTCGGTCCTGTCTTTTAAGGGAGGACATCAGAAAAAGGCATAGTGTCCTCTGCTTATTTTTCTTTATTTACAGTGTCCACTTAATTTTCACAAAGCGGTGCACACGCGCCCCTTTTAATTAAAACACGGAGTACCGCTTCTTTATTGTGGGGCTGTCGGAGAGGTGTCCATTGAATATCAATGGATGTGTCTGCAATACACAGAAAAGCAGCACCCAATTCCGTTTAGGTGCAGCTTTTCTGCTTCTATGTTCTGCTTATTATTCTGCATCGATGGGAACGTGCGCTAAGCAGCGGCAAACTGCATGAAAGTTGCGGGGAAGCCCACTGCGTATCTTTTTTCCTGCAATGGACACAAAAAGCTGTAGACACATGTCATAAGGCTTTAATGTGGCTTTAAGCTCCAATTGGATACCACTGAAGCGCTGACAGGCATTGAGCTTGTGTCAAAGGTCTAATGAGGCTTACTTTTATCTGACATGATTTGGAGATCATTAATTTTTTTGCCTTGCCTTATTCATCTTGCTCTAAGCTTCTATTGGCTTTGCATGATTTATGAGAAGAAAGTTGTGAAGTTAAGAAAATCCTTTCAACACAAATTTCCTTAAAAACCAAAATTTTAAAAACCTTCCTAAGGGGGATTTTTCATTATTGCACGGGGGTCAAACACCAGCCTGAGGCACAAATCTAGCCCTCTCTGTAATTATAATTGGCCCACATGTTTTTTAAACGTATATAATGCAAAACTTAACTTTGTCTCCATATGAAGACAAAGGTATATGTAAGGTTTATAGTTATATCTGATGAAAAGGAAAAACTTTCTCAATTGTAAAAACTTTTATTTAACATTTTATAATAAAGGATGGTCCATGTTTTAGGTTTGGCCTGCTGTGTTTTTGAGTTTGACATCCCTGGCCAAAAATAACAGAGAGTGTAGTGTAGTACTGCACAGCCCCCACCAGCTTGGAAGAAAACCAGGCTGCGACTAGGCCCTGACCAAGATGTAAGAGAGTATAAGGCTGCATTCACATGGTAAAGTGGTCTGTATGCTGTCCAGGCATCCTCCAGTGGTTGGAAGCGTCAATTGAGTGTTTAGCAGGGTTCTAAAGCCAAGTCATTTATAAAAATGTCAGAAGCTTGATAAAAAGTCAGTAAAAAAGTTAGAAGCCTGATATTCACCAGTGAAGAAAGAGAGAAGTGGCTTTGGCAGGTTTGCTTATGTACTTTGTTCACACCCAGAAATTTAATGCTCAAAAAACGACTCTGCAAAGTCCTGACATTCACCAAAAGTAAATGGTGGTTTTGGAGGTTTGACAATTGTTGGCACCACCAGCTCTGGGCAATGAAATCAAATGTGGCAACTTGGTTGTAAGAAGGATGAATAACAGGATGGTTGCAAAGAACTGGCACAGCCATTACAAAGCTTATGCATGGCTCCATACTCCTCAAATACTCTATATTTCGCACTATAAGACGCACCTGACCATAAGGCGTAACCCAAAATTTTGGAGAGAAAAAAAAAAAAAAAGACAGAGAGACAGCCATTTATATATGATGTGAAGATACAGCATGTTCCAGCAAAGTAGACAAGCCTGGACTATGCAGTATACACCATATATTTCTCCAAGTCAGTGCCAGGAGGCAGAGCTTAGTTCCAATAAAGCAGTGGTTCCCAAACTTCCCTTTTTCTATTTAGGAACAATATTGAGCCTCCCCCCCCCCACCTCCCTATTCAAACACAGGTTAAGAATGAGGACCCGCACCCCCCTGGAATAACTTTGCGCCCCCCAGTTTGGAAACCACTGCAATAGAGTGTGCAAGGCTGAAACTTTAGCATGTGTCTATACATTTGCAGTACCCATTCTCTGACCCCACTGAGAGACACATTTTACAATCTGTCACTAACAACTGTCACTAGCAACTATTTACTTGGCTGGTAATAGAGTGTAATATATTGCATTTTTTTCTATTGCAGTGTTAATGTAAATGCATAGCTCATGCTATCTAAATAGCCTGTGTTCAGAGAATGGATAATGTGGCGGTGGCCTTCTGGCCTGGCTGGTTCTGGGATGCAGAGCTTTCGGATCATAAGAAGCCCAGACATTTTCCTATTTATTTTAATAGTAAAAAAAAGTGTGTCTTATAGTCTGAAAAATATGGTATGTGTCCAAGAATGAGAAAATCTAAAAATAAGTAAGGCATTGGAGACGGGGACAGGAATAACAAAATGATGGTGAAACATCAATAGAGTCTGTAGTGCAGAAGGAAGAGTCGCCCTTTAGGAAAGTGTTGAAGAAAGCGATTCTTTATTGACACACACAAGACCTTCTGTAATGCTCCGGGATAAAAACAGCCATTTGAGAGGAAAAGCGTAACTAAAACGAAACATAAGAGAAAAGCCGTGAAAACAATCTCTTCATTGTACATTACAGCGGTGACAAGGTTATTACGCCTGAAAAGAACAAAAATGAGATTTGCGGCGCGCACCGATTTTCTTTCTTCCCCGGCAAACATGAGAAGAAGTCATGGTTTGTTTAGCCGGTTAAGCAGTGTCAGAGTGCACGCCTGTCAGCCCGTCTCACTGACATACATCAATGTTATAACTAAAAGGAGATGAGGAAGGAAGGTTTTAAATGGATTTCTTCCTGCTTGTCACATCTAACACCAGCAGAAAGCTGCCAGCCGCGGCTGAAATTTCCATCTGCAATATATTACACTTAGCCAGCCAAATTGCTGCACACTGGATGGATGCAAAGCTGTATTTCTCCATGAGTCCAGAAACAACGCCATCCATCGCCATGGATACAATGCGCCGGGCCGTAAATTCGGAGGGCGCATAGAACCTGCGCTGAGCGAGAGAGCAATTTTCGACTAACGTTTTGATACAGTGCGCAGTGTGAAAAGCCATCGCAATCATAAATGAAGAAGAGAGGGATAAAAAGAAGCCAAGCACACTAAAAATGCTTTCAAGAGATGCAGATAGACAATCCTATCAGCTGTGAGAGATATGATTTGTAGGTGATCCTGACAACACATAAATAACACTCAGTATACGGGAGGCAACCCAGAAAAAAGGGAGAGAGAAGATCATTTGGAGGACTGTCACTCACCCCCCCCCCCCGATCTCTCTAAGATGCTTTCGTGGAGGGGGGGGGGTATGGCAATCGTTCGCCTGGCTGGGACAAAGTCAGTAAAGGTCCCCACACACATAATGAACGGGGACCGACAGATGAGCTGTGGCGAGCAACAAGATGACGTCGGCACGCTGCTCTCCATCGCTCATAGTGTGCCGGTCCCCATTCAGACTAATGGCATCGGCCAGAGATTTACACACATGTACTCTCTCTGGCCATCAGAGCTTTGGGGCAACAGGGATCTGTCGACCCATGTGGGAACCCGCGATCCACGCCTGAGCATGCACATCAGTATGTGGCAAAATTGCCTGCGGCTTGTTACGGTTGTGGGGACCCTAAATGTGGGTTAACATGTGTATATGTATGTGACAATACATCGTTTGTCCATTTATCGATTTTTTTGTTTGTTCATCCCGATATCGAATGAAAATACATTGGGAATTACTGCGACCGGTAAAAAAATTACCAACATGTTCAATGACCTTTTGAACGATTTTTTGTTCGAGGTCAAACAAAATTTATCCATCTAACAAATCGGCCATTCTAGGCCATTTTCATTGATTGAACGAAAAAATCTACACGTGTAAACCCCCACCTTAAGTATCACCAGCATCCCCACCCTCTAGTTTCTGGCCAGGGATGCTTTCGGGGGGGGGGGGAGGGGCTCGGGCGCTCAGGCTGATCTCCCTGGAACTGCCCCTGCACAGAAGGATGCTATTAATGCTGTTAATATTCTAACAAGCTTTTATTTATATAGCGCCAACATATTACGCAGCTCTGTACATTTAATAAGAGTTGATAACACACACAAGATAACACACAGGTACAGGTTATGACACAGGAGGTGTTGACAAAACTTTACAAGGCTTAAGGTGCCCATATATGGGTCGTATATACTTACCTGCTGTTCCCTGGAATTGTATAAAAGATTCCATCATTATCTGCCCGGTTTCTGGGGGTTATCTCAGGGCGCAAGATCGTGTATGTCTATGGGCCCTCCGGGAGGTCCCGAGCACATCCCTGGTATCACCAGTGTGCTCTAAAAAAAAAAAGCGAACATAGAGATCAATGAGGCCGTCTATCCTCTGCCCCTCCAGCATCATCGGGGAGAACACGGAAGCGGGACACAGGTGGACAGATAGGTTTTTGGTAGTTAGCTCGGGATAAGTTTTATTAGCTGAGAAGCTCACCCCATTAACTTGAGCAGAATGACCCGCGGATGATTTTGCCACTGATCGTCAGCCACGTACACATCGGTGGGCCGAAAAATTGGCCATGGCTCGCTACGTGTATGGGGGCCTTTAGATATGACTCTTTCTTGTGTTTTTTTTATAAAAACTAAAATTTGCGATTTTGGTCGTATTACGAGCAAACCTTCCATGTGGTACTACTTTGGATTTGACTGTGGTCGGTGTCTGATGAAAAGATCAAGAGCTAAAATCTAATAAAAAATTTATTGTGCTAAAATCGAACTGTGTATGGGTGGCTTTAGTAAAGCAGTTGTACAATAAATGCAGTATTAACCCCACCAAACTATAGGTTCTATAGGTTAACTTAGTAAATAGGAACTATAGGGTATCAGATCCATTATCAGCAGTATTTGTAAAGCTAGCCATACACGGCACGGATTCCCTGGCTGATCGATTCAGCACCCGATGGAGTCCGGCGATTCCGCCGGCATCCACAGGTGAGAACGATCAGCCAATCAGGGAATCCGATCGTGGCAGCCCACCTTGTACGGCCAGTTCCGTGTCCGATGGATCGCCTCCCTGACCGCAACACCCCCTGATCAGAGCAGAATCGGACCCGAAAAGACCAACAGGTTGGTTCTTCCTCGGATCCGATTCTGTGCCCCCGATCCATCGGATGCGGTCGGACGGGCAAGGTGGGCTGCAGGGGATTCCGGCACGATGGATCCGCGTGCACGCGCCCGGAATCCATCGCGCCGGAATCCGGCACGAATCCGTGCCGTGTATGGCAGCCTTAAAATTGCAAAAGTTATACAATATAACTAAAAATCCATGAATACCCATAAGGAGCACAGACTTGGTGGTAGCAGAGCTCTCTGATGATAAAACTAGCTCACCTCAGCGGAGAAGGCATGTCTGGATCCGTAGAAGGATCGGCACATCTTCAGAACTTCGGCTGCTGTTTCTTCTCTGCGCTCAGGCTCACAGCTGGACAGCATTGCCTTCACCAGTTTTACCCAAGGACTATCCTCCAAACGTGCGCTGAAAGATGGAGAGAGAGAGAAAATGTCATGTGAGGAGCTGAAAACATTACGGCATGCTGTGGGAGTTTGGGGAGATGATAATTTAGAACCTGGTGGCAATCCCTGCAGTGAATAAAGGGTTTAAATCTGCATAAGGGAAGAAGTGACACCTTCTTCTTGAGTAAGATGGATTGCTCCTTCATTTACTGATCACTGGAGGCTTTTGATGTGGCCACAGAGTAACATTCACATCAAGGTTTCAGGATTTAATAGAGCCACAAATTATGCTATGCAGAGAGACCTGGAAAGCTGCAAAATGTTACCCTTTACTCTTACTAAATATTAACTCAGTGTATAGAGGAATTATGCAGGGCTGGAAAACATACAATCTATTATCCAGGCAGCATTGTCAGGTGGTCACTGAAGTGGTCTTCCCAAAGCTCAAGACCAAATTTATAGATATGGTACCTAAACTAATATCAGCAGAACAGGTTTTTCTTGTTGGATCAAAATGAATTGTTTGATTTCTGGAAAAAAAATTGGAGAACAAAAGCAACAAAATGTTTAATATTTTACAGGGTATTGGAAAGCTGTTTGAGGGTTCAAAGAGCACGTGCTTCCCGTTCTCAATGGGGGGGGGGGGGGTTCGTTCCGCCCGGAACTGACCAGGGCTTAGCAGCATTAAGTATTTGGTATCAGGGTACCTTTTGGACTTTCTATACCTATATTTGCACACAGTAATGTTTATTATGTACTTTGTTCTTACTCCTCAGTAACAGCTATTTTAATCCATGCAGTCTCCTGAAGACGTGACTTTCTGACATGGAACGTGAGTCAAAAAGGATGTTTTTTCACATAAATGACAGTTTATGTTAAATGTATTATAAAACCTTGGGCCTGTAATTGAAGGAATTACCTTTGAATATAAATATACACTGATTTGAATTGATGACCATGTCAGCCTCCTTGCCGTTAAAGTCCGGTTTCGGTAATAGGTTTTATATTCTATGTACAGGACCGCCAGAATGGGTGCTGCCAGAGAGGCATATTACCCCTTCATGCAGGCTGTGATCCCATTGAGTGGTGTATCTTGGAAGGTTGGTTGCTGAACAGTTATTTATTTAATTGTGGTTATGGAGTCCCAGACTCTGGAATGGGAAGGAACTGGGTGGGCCTTCCTATTCTCCCAGGTACACTTAAAAAATTAACACCTGCTTGTGGATCAGTGGGAAGCTAGGTGTGTCTCCACATAAGGTGCTGAGACCAGTGTGTCAGGGCTTTAGGACCGTGGGCTGTCTGAGCAGTGAATTCAGTTGTTTCTAGCCTTCTGCCCCTCTCTGGCCCTTAGACCTCTTGCAGTTTCAAAGCCCACTTAGATTTCAGCCCTGCTTAGGCTATGTTCCCACTTTGGCAATTAATCGCCTGCACTGGCGATTTTCAATCGGCAGGCGATTGACCAGGCCATTTTCACACACGATTAAAAAAAAAAAACTCCACCATTATAAAAAAAAATCACCTCCATAGAGAATGAATGGAGGTGATTTGTGATCGCCTGCTTCTGCAATCGCAAATCACCTCCATTCATATCTATTGGAGCGATTAGAGGAAAATAATCCTCTAATCTAACCGCTGGCCGTCAGCCCTAGACTTATATCAGATGTGGGCAAACTAAGGCCCGGGGGGCAACATCTGTCCTTTAGTCTTTTGATTTGGCCCTCTGCCACCTTGGTGTCATGACGCTCTGGCTACTCTCATTCCCTGCAATAAGTGAAGATAATTATTTGCATTGGTTCCTATAGAACATAGTTTGCTGCAAAACAATACAATAGTTTAAGCTTCTCTATCAAAAGCTTCTATTTATAAATTTTTTAACATACTTTTTTAAATATTCTCTCCTAGCTATGAGGACTTATGACCCCTATGCCGGGCGGCCCTTACAGGCTCTTGGTTCGGTCCCTATCAAATTTAAAAACCCATTGTTTGCCCACCCCTGTCTTAAGGCCCCCATACACGTGTCGGATTCCCACCGGATTCCGGCACGATCGCTTCCGGGCGCGTGCACGCGAAACGATCGTGCCGGAATCGCATGCAGCCCACCTTGTCTAATCGATCAGGTCCGATCGTTCAGGGGCCCAGAATCGGATCCGACAGAGAACCAACATGTTGGTCTTTCTGATCCGATTCTGCACAGATCAGGGGGAGTTGCCATTTGTGAGGTGGACAATCGGACACAGAATCGTCCCGGAATCCGTTGGACAAGGTGGTATGCAGCGATGGATACTCTTAATTGGCCGATTGATCACACCTGCGATTCCCGGCAGAATTGCCGGAATCGATCGGATGGGTGATCGACTGGCCATGGAATCCGACACGTGTATGGCTTGCTTTAGGCTCTGGATCAACACTTTTGCAATCTCGGAATGCGCACATACCTATAGCAAAGTGCAAGACATATATCGGTGGTGCGCATGCCATTCATGTTAAAAAGATGATCCCTATGTCTGCCTGCCTTGCAGTGCTAGGGCACATATGTTTGGGTCATGTTTGTGCATACATTGCCGACTTGTGAATACATTGCCATACATTGCACTTGCACTGCCTCAGAGAACAAATTAAACTTTACAAGAAACAATGGTTTTGGGCTTTAACTGTATCGTAGGTTCTGAATGCTAAATGTATCTTCATTTTTTTTCCTATGTGTCCATTTTATGATACAAAAGCCAAAAGGGAATATCTTAGTATATAAAAACTGACCTAAAGGTGAGAAGAACTTGGCTTCAAAGAACAATTTTATCTGTTCCATTGCACAATAATTCCCTTCTGTCTGGTAATTAACAAAGTCTAGACAGAAATAACAGAGAGAAAAGTGGTCCTGACAGCAAAAACCGAGCCGTAATCGCTGCAGTACCCACAGCCCTCGGATCTCAGGTGTACAAGAGATCTGACTAATTTCACTTCCAACACTAACAACTGACAATAACGGATTATGTCGGATCAACTAATGGAAAATAATAAAGACAATTACCCAGCTCCAGATCACACGGGGGGAGAGGCAACATTTTTCAGAAATAAATACATTGAAATGAATGAATGCCCAGCAACAAAGGCGGCAGTAAAGATGGCACTTCACAAGTAAAGTGGAGATGGAATAAGGAGGATGGGGGTCAGCGACCTCGAGATGAAACTGTCTGGAGGTCATAATTTACAACACTAAGAGAAGACTACAGAAAGGGAAGTTTATATTAGAAGAAACTACCTATATAAATGTAACACAGTTTTCCGTCACCAAAGCCAAGGTAAAAAAAAAGAAAGTGCACATAAAGTAAAAATATAATTCTGTAGATTCATGTTATACTTTTCACAAAAAACTTATAAAAAGTTGCGCACAACTGTGATCACACAGTAGGGGTGATGTCAGTGGCCAGAAAGACCATTAGGTGGTGTATACATTAGGTTGAAATACATTATTATTAATATTATTAACATTTATTTATATAGCGCCAGCATATTACGCAGCGCTGTACAATACATTAAATATTGTAAGAAATGTATATAAAGAAATGGTAAAAAGGTGGTGTAGTTGCGTCAAGGTGTGCAGCTCTCGAGGTTGAGAGACAGTGTGGCCCTCACATGTGGAACAAGAACAGTCCACGTTCAATAGGATCAATGGGACACGTTTCGGATGGCCGCCCCTTTGTCAACCATCTGCTGCTGCCGCCCAAAACGCATCTCATTAATTCTACTGAACACGGAGTGAGACTTATTGTTACAGCAGCCGATATCTCACTTACAGTAAATACCACCATCATCTCCCCTATTCCACACCTTGGTGTCACCTCATCACATGCGGGGCTTTAAGACTTCTCTGGGGCTACTCCTACTCTCTGGAACTCTCTCCCTTGTCCCATCAGACTTGCTCCTACATACAAAACTCTTAAAAAAGCATTGAAACCCCCCTCTCTTTAGTCTGGCCCATCTTCTCATTTCAAACATCACCACCATGCCAGTCCTACCCGCCACCTATTGTATACTCTGTTCTCCAACCTATTAGATTGTAAGCCCGACCGGGCAGGGTCCTCCACTCCACCTGTGTCATAACCTGTACCTGTGTGTAATCTTATGTTGCATCCCAACTCTAATTTTCTGTACAGTGTGGTGGAACTAAATTACTAAAAGTTAATTATAATTATAGCATCATACCTTATAGACTCCAGCACGAGGAAGGAGCCATGTATACCTGATACACATCTTCTATACTACCTTACATTAAATACCTACCACTGGAGGGACCCTGTTGGTGATGGCTCTCTTCCCTTGTGCAGCCGTGGCATGGTGGTGAAATATGGCTGTATATATCTTGATCCATACCCGAGTATACGGACTGTATGACATTCATGTGGACCCCTGAGGAAGATTTAAAAGAAACGTACGTCGGAGTCCCTGTATCCACCCTGGATGGCTTAGGGTTATCTCTTTCCCCATATTGACAATTACACTGCCAGCGGCATCTATCGGATCACAGTATCCTGAGGAATCTCCTTCGATCTGCTGTACAGATCATATCTGTTGGACTTCTATGACTATGTTTTGGAACATATTATATGAGAATGAAAATTCTGTAATTGTTTTTACTATTCCATTGACTGGCCACAAACGTCCCCTTGCTCCTATGTAAATAGGGGGAATCCTACAAGACACCTGCTATAGAGGACAGGGCTTTAACCCCTCCCTTGATGGTTGATATCAGCGTTTGTGCAAATTATTGTAGAAAACACTTTGGAGCACCTGACTTCAACCTACATTTCCAAATATAAACTTCCCACTATTTATACAAAATATTGTTATACTGTCTTCACAGAAAGCTCCAAAAAGTTTTTCGTATTGATGCACTTCAGCTAAAATCATTATGAATTATTCACCAAATAACGGTCATGCTGCAGTTAATCAGCAAATGCCAAGAAACAGACACCGAATGCTTCCTCTCCCCAAATCAGAATGTATGATTAATTACAGAAAGAAGACCTTCCGTGCACTGTCTATTAATTATACATAAATCCATTAATTAGATACAAAGATGATAATTTATTGCCACCGCAAAGGGCAATTAAAAAAAAAAGTGTGTTGATAGAGTATTTTTATGGTTCATCCGGCTCTTTGAAAGTGAGGTGGAAACTCTGAATAAACAAAGTTGAAAATGAGTCATTAATGTTTTATGTGTCGGTAACGGGCAGACTGAAGTTATTACACAAAAAGTAACCCTCCACCGCAGCAAGCAAGAATTTACCACTGACAATGGAAAAGAGTCCCATGGGGCATTACTATGAAAACTTATATGGACATGAGGGGGGGGGGGTGTATTAATCATGGCTCACCTCTAAAATTTCATTCAGTTTAGGAACATTTACTAAACCGTTTAGCTTTGGGGTTTGGTTATTTTTTTACCCATTGCTTACCAGTTCACAATTACAGCAAGCAGTTTTCAACTAAGGACTAGGCTAGAGGGGACCTTAGAGGTCGCCTATGTGCATACTCCTAAAGCAGAACTCTAGTTTTAATAAATTATACCTGAGCTCCCCCACCCTACTGCTTCACCTTGTTTAGGAGGTTCAGGTGAAGAGTTTAAATACCTGCACCCTTACTACCGATGCCCTCCTTGTGATGAATAATCACCGTACATTTATGTCCAGCTTAACGCTAATCTAATTTTTTAGTTCTTTCAAGACAATCACAATTATCTGCTGGAAGCAGCTCGAAAACCGACAGTGTAAACTTAGCCTTAATCTATGTTTTTTTAAATGTTTATTATCTACTTATTAATGTTATTTAATTGAATTGTGTAATAAAGATATGTATTAACTGTTACTACTATGTATTATAGATTTATTGTCGTGTCTTAAAGCGGACCTACCACCTGTTAGGTCACTCTGCAGTATTGGCTGCAGCTCAGCCCCGACTAAAACCAAAAAACTATTTCTGACAGCAGGAGGGATGTCATTTTAGAGACAGCCCCTACCACTGGTGTTACATCTCACCAAGGCAAGATGGGAATTCTCTCCCATAAGCCCCTGTGTCTGAGTCTCACAGATGTGACTCTTGCCCCTAATTAACATGCTATTTCATGTATGTGTGTGGTTTTTTTTTGTTTTAGTTTAAAACTGCTTTAAAGGCCCTAATATTGGCTCAACTTAGTTTTCTTATGTATTAACAGAGTGTGGCACAGGGACCAAATACCCAGATTGACTATAGGCAAAAATGGTGGTATCCTCTTAGGTAGTAGTTAAAGTTATAAAAATTGTATACATAGTCATCCGTAGTCATTGTGAAGAATAGTCATGTCTATTCTTCTAATAAACTCATAGTTTTGAACAAAGTAAAAAGTTTGTGGGATAATGGGTTATGGTCTAAACAAGGGGTGGGCAAACTTTTTATCTTGTGGACCACAATAAGTTTTTAAATTTGACAGAGGGGCAAAGAATTTTTAAGGGCCGCTCGGTCCCAAGTCCTCTAAGCCTGGGTGAGAAGTGACAGACCGTAGACTCACCAGCACAGCGCACCAACCCCCCCCCCCCTCTATCAGAGCTCTCTGCCAGTGACCAGAGATGCTTTCCGGTGGTGGGGGGTGTCACAGATTCCAAGTCTCACCAGCACCACCCCTCTCCAGGAGTGCTCTCCGCCGGCAGTGACCTGAGAAGCTTTCGGTTGGGGGGGTGTGAAATAGTCCGTAAGTCTCACCAGCACGCCCCCCAGCACTTGCCCAGGGTGCTGATCTCACTAGGACCACCCCTGTGTACACTGTGGGGAATGAGCTCAAACGGTGCTCTCAAAGCATCAATCCACACATTTTTATCCTGCAGGGGTTAATAGACATCCAAATGAAACAAAGTCGATCAAACGACAGTTCCATCATGGCCTGCCTCCTAGCAGCCATCAGCATGGGGCCACACACTCCCTCTGTTTGCTGCACCCAGCAACCTCATCTGGGAGCCCTGACTGAGTGGTCCCAGCTCCTTTAGTGGAGACACATCGGCCATCTCGTTAGGGTCCAGCAGGTGGATACACACCAGCAAACCCCTTCACTGCAGCACATGGACCACTTCTACATTTAACAACCCTTTTACAACAAACTTATTGCACAATTTTTTTTATTAACCTTATGTACAGGTTATAGGTCATATTTAAGGTGGGAAAGCTTAGGAAATTAATAATTTTGATCTTATTTTTCATGTATAAAAAACAACAGATACTTTTTATATCCGCTGTACCAAACATTGATTGCTTGATCCTCCTCCATACACCAATGTGGGATAATGGAGTGCCATTCCTATAAGACAAGTGAGGGTTTCAGGGCTTCCTTTAGCATTTCTGAAATAGAAGAAGCAGTGTGGGCAGCAGGGGAGGGGGGGTTGGGGGCTTCTCTTTAGGTTCATGTTTCCTGAAATGCTCTCTGTAAAATTATAATTACAAGAATTCTGCTGATTTTCATATTTCACAAAACATAGATGTTACGTACAGTTTACATTTACAATGAATGTGTGCAATCGAGGAAAAGATGTTAACAATGCATATTGTGGAGCTCAATCAGCAAGCTGCTCCTGGTTTTTAGTATGACAGTAACGCAGGAACTTCTGTCACCACATACCTTCTGCGTAGCGGGAAGGGAAATGCAATTACTGACACAAAATCCCGGGACAGCACACACAACATGTCAATGGATGGCTTAACTTGTATCATTAAATGCTTTCATTGTGTGAGAAAAACTCGGACAGATGGAATTTGCACACCAGGTCCAGGAACTCTGACAAAGGGACTTTACTTTGCTTATATAATGTGTAAAGTGTAAAATAAAGCAGAATTTCAACTCCCTCCTAAGGTTTTCTATGGGGCTGAGATCTGAAGACTGGCTAAGCCACTTCAGGACCTTGAAATGCTTTTTACAAAGCCACTCTTTCAGTGCCCGGGTGGTGTGTTTGGGATCATTGTCATGCTGAAAGACCCAGACATGTTTCATCATATACATATCATCAAATACATGGCCCCATTCATTCTTTCTTTTACACGGATCAGTTATCGGATTTTACACGGATGGTCCCTTTGCAGAAAAACAGCCCCAAAGCATGATGTTTCAACCCCCATACTTCACAATAGGTATGGTGTTCTTTAGCATTCTTTCTCCTCCAAACACAATGAGTTGAGTTTTCTACTTTGGTTTCATCTAACCATATCACATTCTCCTAATTCTCTTCTGGATCATCCGAATGCTCTCTAGCTAACTTTAGAAGGGCCCGGACATGTACTGGCTTAAGCAGGGAACATGTCTGGCACTGCAGGCTTTGAGTCCCTGGCGGCATAATTTGCTACTGATGATATCCTGTGTTACTTTGGTCCCAGCTCTCTGCAGGTCAGTCACTAGGCTCCCTGTGCGGTTCTGGAAATTTTACTCATGGTTCTTGCAATCATTTTGACCCCACGGGGTAAGATCTTGCGTGGAGCCCCGGATCAAGGTAGATTATCAGTGGTCTTTATGTCTTCCATTTTCTAACTATTGCTTCCACAGTTGATTTCTTCACAGCAACAGTGTGTGAAGACTTACAGAAAAGGTTTGACCTCTGTCATTGTATTGAGATGAACTTTTCATATTGACCAAATACTTATTTTCCACTATAATTCGCAAATAAATTCTTTGAAAATCAGACAATGTGATTTCCTGGATTCTTTCCTCCCATTCAGTCTCTCATAGTTGAGGTGACCTAGGATGACAATTACACGCCTCTCTCATCTTTTTAAGTGGGAGAACTTTTTTGGTGGTGGAAATTGGTGCAACTTTTTTCCCTACTGTATACACACACACACACACCCTTATTATGACTGAGTGTCATTGAGTGCAACAGTAGCATGAGCCTGTGTTCTTTGACAACTGGAGTAAGTCCACTCACATGGCCAAAACAAGAACACCAATGGTGTAAAACAATGGTTCCCAAACTTGCCTTGCAGGGCCCCCTTTTCTTTTTAGGAACATTTTCAAGCCCCCCCCCCCTCACTATTCAAACTCAAGTTGAGAATGAGGGCCCACGCCGCCTGGAATACCTTCACCGCCCTGCACCTCCCCCAAGTTTGGGAACCACTGGTGTAAAAATAGTCATAACCTTATACTGCCTTTAATCAACAAATCAAAAACCTCTTTTGATTTGAGTAGCCAAGGTAGAATTTTGCTCATAAACTGGGTATATTTACTATGTAATATAAATGATTTAATCTGTTCTTGACTTAAGTTCTTTGGAACTGGTCCGCTAACATTTAAATATACAAACTTGAAGCTCCATGACAATAGGGAATAATAAAGCGAGGCAGTAACATGACGCGAAGACAACTACTAATGTGTTTTTGACGCTTGTGCAGTAAGTGGACAAAATTAATTAAAGCTGAGGAAAAAAAAAAGGAAATCAATTATCTAGAGCGGTATTTAAAAGGAACGTGCAATCTGATGTGTCTGTTTGTTTTAACCCAAAAATATTTGGAAACGTTATATATTGGACGCCACTTTACTGTGTTTCTGTTGGTTTATTTCAAGAAAGGGTCAAACGGTTTGAAGATCTTTTTCTTCACCTGACATGTTTATTCTGTAAACTGTTCCTGGGCAGAATAATTAACAATTTACCACAAAGAACACGGAGGAACAAACTTCTACTCAACATGTCTTTTTTTTTTGGAAAGCTTTCTCTCCATGGTCAGTGTAGAGCTAGCTGAGTGAAGCCCATTAGGCTAAGTTTGCACTGGCAGTTTTGTACTGCCAGGTAAACGACCGTTTAGCGCGACCGACCGGCGGACACCACATTAGGCGTCCACCGGTCGGTTTTCAGGCTGCCGTTCCATAGGACCTCTATGGGGTCCCTAATTAGACGCCCTGTAATTGCCTGCACTGTTTAGCAGCCGATTACAGGGAGACGTTTATCCCACGGCTGAGCGCACTGTCAGTTCCCGAGCTGAAAGCAGCTTGAGAACCGCCAGTGTAAACTTAAGCCTTAAGCCTAAAGGTCATGTTCTGTAGTCCACTGTATGAGGTTGAAGGGTAGAGTTCAGAGCTATGTACCATTCCCTTAACAATTTGAATTGGATGATTATACACACTGTCCATAAGAAAAGGTCCATCCTTTTTTCTGTGGTCCACTGTATAGTGTTGTTGAGAAGAGTTCAGAGCTATGCTATGCACTTTTTACACATACATAAGAGCATACACATCTACATAAGAAATGGTCCTATTTCTGTGGTCTAATTTATGGGAAACTAAGAAAGATAATAGATAGTTGCCCACAACCTTCAGCAGTGATTACTCAGCTACAGTGATATCAGTGACCAGAAGGGCACTCAGTGGGTGTATGGGGCCTGAGCAAAGATAACAGAGTAAAATAGAGTCAGTATGAGGGGTGGGTGTTTAAGTTG
>CM070035.1:17752925-17783215 GCA_036250615.1 Ptychadena robeensis | reverse complement strand
GCGGATTCGTAAACACAGCATCAATGTCTATGTGCTACGTTGGGATCCCCACCAAGCAATACGCTAAGTGGAGGGGGTCCTGACATATAATGGAAACAAGCCCTTACCCTGCCTCCTAACTTCCCACCCCACTTGTGGGCTTGTCAGCAGCAGATCTGATGCTTTCAGTGAACATGGCAACCCCTTTAAAATGGTAAGTCAACCCCCAAGGGGTCCCCGACCCACAGATTGAGAACCACTAACTTAAGGTGACCAGTGGCCGGCAGGGATCATTTTGATTAGAAAAGGACTCATGTCATTGGGCAGCTCATATGTTTTCATAAACATTATTCAAAAGCATCAATTGTCCCACCCATTACTTCTGCAAATATTTGGAAGGTACCGTACATATTGGCACTTCTTTCCTATCTCACGGAGATAAAACAGAGACTTGGCAATGGTTAACACTCATTCAGTCTTTGGAACATACAGCTACCAACTAATGTCTTAGTGATGAATACAAGGGCAATGCTGGTGAAGTGTCCTGCATTGATGTACAGACTAGCTGTAAGAAGTTAAGGCCCTGGTTTCACTGCTCATCGATTTCTCTTCCTTCCCATGTAGTACAGTTGTAGAAGCCCTTTCCATTTTTATGTGCATGACAAGCCTGAATTAAAGAATTACATAACGTTTCTTGGGAGGCAGCAGGAAATATAACATCATTAGAAGTTGCAAAGCCTGACGTGTTTTATTTCATTTGCTAGCCGACTGAACTTGGAGGAAGGAAGCAAACCATTACTTACACACTTGCTCCTTTCATTGGCGGCCAGGCTTGTAGAAGTAAAACTAAGTGCTGGAACTCTTGGCGGGAGTGACTGACGTCCAGCAGCTCTGCAAAGAGGTGATATCTTTTCTCTTCATTTTCAATGTCACATATTTCCACCTGGAGGTTGGGGGAAACAAAACAACAACTTAGTCCTTCAATTTATTCCACGCAAGAAAAATGAAAAACATGACAGATCCTCTGCACAGACCACTAGCCATGGTGGTTATGCCGGCCATACACATGCCGAGCTGGAGCGATATCGCCCTCCGATATCGCTCCGGGAGGCTAACGTGATGACGTCATCACGTTAGCCTCCCATTGCATTCTGGGGCCCCACAATCGGCCAGGCACCCTTTGTGTGCCGGCCATAAGCAGCGATGGAGACGCCGTCTTCATTGCTGCTTATGGCATCGGCTCCCATCGGCCAGAGATTTTCCGACATGTCGGATCTCTGGCCGGCCGAGAAGTGGGGCGACAGGGATCTGTCGCCCCATGTGGGCACATCCCGATAAACGGCCGGATTTTAACCTGACCGACGGCGAGAGCGCGCACGCCAGTCCGTCAGATTAAAATCCGGCCGTTTATCGGCATGTGTATGGCCAGCATTAGTCAATGTCTACAATGTGCACAACATTCACAGAACAAAGTCTACAGGAAACCATGTTTATTGGAGGATTACCAAATTCCTGAAAATTGCAGGGATGACTTGCAGAATGACAGTAAGTACAGCTAAAGTCTCTACTTGGCCACTGTTACATTTTAAACAGCATAGGTAGGTACCTACTACTACTGGTGGAGTCCCGATAGGAGTAGCTGTAATTTGGCCACTAGATGTTTTCAACCTGACGAGCACCAACCAGAAAGACTGGAGGACATACTGTGAGTATCATGGACCCAGTGGGAGTGTCACCTTGCATTTTCACTATGACGCAGGGAATGGCCTTAATTGTCTTAGGTCCATGTCCCACAGGAACGTGTAAATGTATGTATGAAATAGAACAAATTCTAATATTAGCTTAACATAGTCCATTCCTCAGGAGGAAAAGTGCCCTAATGCATTTTACAGTGCTGTCAATCTAATGCTGGACATTTGCTGGCAGGAAAACAAAGCAAATGATGTCATAACCTGTGTGTATAACCCTGTGTTGTATCTCCACTCTAATGTATTGTACAGTGCTGTGTAATATGTTGGCGCTATATAAATACATTATAATAATAAAAATAGGCAAACTACAACCTGCAGACCCATTAAGCTGTTTGATCCAGCTTTTTGCCACCTTGGGGACAAGACACTGTGGCTTCCCACTGCTTATTTACTGCACGGATAAAGCTCACCCCTGCCATAGACATAGGTTATTCCTTCAAGTATGATCCAAATTCAGTACAGTATTAAGTGGTGGTAACACTGGAAAGGATAGCTGCAACCTTACCAGAAACAGCAACGCAGTTATAGGATTGAAGGGTGTTTTGATAAGGATGTGATGACGGTGGGGATGTGTAGGGGGAGAGCTGATAATTGTAATTGGCCACGATTGCCCATGATTGATGTGCTGAAAAAAGCCAGCGCCCCCTCCATAACATGAAAGTCAATGGCGTTGTCCCTGCCCTGGAAAAGATTGGAGGGTCAGCTGATACTATACATAACCGCAGGCTCATTGGGAATAGGTGAGTATCCCTGATTGTAACTTGGGGTAAGTTTGCTGACCCCACTATTCTAGGCTTGTTAAGACAGGGGAACCGCCCAGGAGTTTAATATGCAACAGGCATACAGAGCAGTCAATAAATTATCTGGAGACTAACCGTATTTTTCACCATATAATACAAACTTTTTAACCCCCAAAATTGGGGGCAAAAAGTGCCTGCCTCTTATAAGCCGAATGCTTCCCGCCAGCTCTTCCAGCACGGAAATTAGCCAGGGAGCTGGAGGAGCTGTCAGATGTGAGATGCCGGCTTATGCCAACTCTCCCATCTGAACTGTGTAATTGCCTATGCCAGCCCTTAACTGGAATAGGCAATGAAGAGAGAAGCATAGATGAACCCCCTCCTCCTGTAGATCAGTGTAGAGATGATGCGTGAGAGTGTACTGCTGCTAGTGACACCTGCTGGCTGAATTGAATATTGCATTCACTGAATATATTGCATATTGTCTTATATGCCGGTGCATCTTATATTGTGAAAAAATACGGTAAATGTGGTTTGAGTGTTCCATCCTTGTGAAATTGTTTCATTAGTACATTTTTCAGCATTGACAATGTTTTTGTTTGGCGGTTGCCTTCAAAAGCCTAATCACTGGATTTTTGTAAGGTCACATGCCCAAAAGTTTAGAGTGCTTATCAAGTGCGGTGATAAAAACTAGGGAGGGGCAGGCCAGAGCGCTAAAAGGAACAGTGAGTTCTACTTTTAAAAGAACCTGTAATTTGTCCTAATGAGCAATGTGACTTGTGAATTATTTGTGAAGTGACTCGGTAGGATAAACAAGAAATAAAAGCATGTTAAAGGGTAGACGGCTACAGACTGTATAATACAGTGGTTCCCAAACTTTCCTTGCAGGGGCACCCCTTTTCTATTTACTAATATTATCGAGCCCCCCCTCGCCATTCAAACACAGGTTAACAATGAGGGAAATCTTGAAGCGGTGTGTTCAATCCGCACATCCACACTCCATGTCCATACAATCCCGGTACACAGCCTCCCTCTTGGGTTGAGTGTCCTGCCGACATAAATCACCAGGTGCCGGGCTACAGAAGATCAGCTCAACCACACATACGAAGACCAAGGTGTAAAGTAGCAACAATCAACATTCTGGATTACGCTTCATATAAGTGAAACGCATCAGAGGGGGTGATCCCTGGAGGGAGCCTGTCTGTATTATATTTGTGTAATGATGTATCAATAAAGCCGAAGAATTTTTAAGGAATCCAGAGTGTGACTTTACACCTTGGTCTTAACAATGAGGACCTGTGCCCTGCTGTTACACCTTCGCGCCCCCCCAGGGGGGCCCTCACCCCAGTTTGGGAACCATAATATAAGTCACTTTTACTGCTCATAGTCCTATGGATATAAAAATGTGCAGCAAATAATGAACAGAGAAGCATATAAAGGTGAGCGTGTGCTCGGAAAGTAAATATTCAAAGTATGGTTAATATGGAAACCTTCCAGCAGCCATAACGTCCCTGGGTCTATTGCGAGACGCAATGCATCGCCGAGATGTTGTTAAATTGCCTTCTATTACTTCCTAAACATCATTATAGATATCCATTCCCCTGCATACATTCTTCTGATAAGGCTGTTTTTCTCCAGAACATTATAAAATGCTTGATTTCACATTTGAATCCCCCTGCAGTAGGTCAGAGATTCCAGGCTGAAATAGACGTATTTACGCGCCTCCATTAAATCCCCAAGCGGCAACATTATTGTACTGGCTATGAGGGTGAGAGGGACTGAAACGTAGATCCCATCTCTATTTCCTTAAAATGACTTTGTTAAACTTCTTCATTTTCTCCTGAACATTGTTTTTCAGACTAAAATAGATCTTTTACTTTTTTTTTAACCAAAACAAATGCACATTCTTTTCTTTTTCCTGAGAGGAGGTCTAAGCGTTCACGGAGTGAGGGCGACTTTGCCCATCACAAAGGCAGAGATTTTAGCAGCAGCTTGACTGCTTATCAGCAATAGATTCAGGAAGGTTGACGCTCCGGGTCTTCCAGCCTCGCCAGAGGACATCAGGTTAACCTTCCATGTAGGTGACTCACCACTTAATCCTTGTAAATAAACCTTTGAAGAAGAAAGTCAGTCTAGTGGGAATAGCATGGTTATAATAGAACACTTTGACCTACCTTTCCTTTAATATGATAGAAGTTATTAGGGAAATAAAAAGCTCTACAGTACCTGACATCCTCATAATCTAAGCATTTCTGAAAAGCTAACACTTCATCTGACTGAAAGAATATGTCCATAAAAAGATGGCCATGGAATTCCTTCTTTATTTACTTTGGGCTCAATAAACTATTGACCCCTTACCCAGCCATCAACATCCCTTTATCCATGTTTGACTGCAATGGCTGCTTCTTCTCTTCCATGTAGATGGCTGCTTCTTCTTGCTCAGGTAGGCTTGGCTTCTTCTGTTTGGTCGGGCAAGGATTGGGTGCTTCTTCTTGACCAGATGGGCTTGTCTGCTTCTTCTTATCCAGGTGGGCTTGGCTGCTTCTTCTTTTTCAGGTGGGCTAGGCTGCTTCTTCTTGACCAGGTAGGCTTGGCTTCTTCTGTTTAGTCAGGCAGGATTGGGTGCTTCTTCTTCACCAGATGGGCTTGGCTGCTTGTTCTTGACCAGATGGGCTTGGCTGCTTGTTCTTGACCAGATGGACTTGGCTGCTTGTTCTTGACCAGATGGGCTTGGCTGCTTCTTCTGGACCAGATGGGCTTGGCTGCTTCTTCTGGACCAGATGAGCTTGGCTGCTTATTCTGGACCAGATGGGCTTGGCTGCTTCTTCTTGACCAGATGGGCTTGTCTGCTTTTTCTTATCCAGATGGGCATGGCTGATTCTTCTTTTCCAGGTGGGCTTGGCTGCTTCTTCTTGCCCAGGTAGGCTTGGCTTCTTCTGTTTGGTCAGGCAGGATTGGGTGCTTTTTCTTGACCAGATGGGCTTGGCTGCTTCTTCTTGCCCAGGTAGGCTTGGCTTTTTCTGTTTGGTCAGGCAGGATTGGGTGCTTCTTCTTGACCAGATGGGCTTGGCTGCTTCGTCTTGACCAGATGGGCTTGGCTGCTTCTTCTTGACCAGATGGACTTGGCTGCTTCTTCTTGACCAGATGGGCTTGGCTGCTTCTTCTGGACCAGATGGGCTTGTCTGCTTCTTCTGGACCAGATGGAATTGTCTGCTTCTTCTTGACCAGGTAGGGTTGGCTACTTCTTGTCCAGGTGGGCTTGGCTGCTTCTTCTTGGCAAATGGGCTTGTCTACCTCTTTGTGACCAGATGGGTTTGTCTGCTTCTCCTCGACTAGGTGAGCTTGGCTGATTCTTATCCACTAGGTGAGCTTGGCTGCTTCTTCTTAACCAGGTGTGCTTGGCTGCTTCTTTTACTTGACTAGGTGAGATTGGCTGCTTCTTCTTCTTGACTAAGTGGGCTTGGTTGCATCTCCTTAACCAGGTGGGCTTGTCTTCTTCTTCTACTCGACTAGGTGGGATTGTCTGCCTCTTCTTGACCAGATGGGCTTGTCTGCTTCTTCATCACCAGGTAGGCTTGTCTTCTTCTTCTACTTGACTAGATGGGATTGACTGCTTCTTCTTGTCCATGTCAGCTTGGCCAGACCAGACAAATTAGTTTTAGCAATACATAGAACAAATAACTCAAATTTGAGTCGGACATACTACAGTATACATGCAGTCAAAAACACAGGAACACAATATGGCAAATCTCATAAATGGTGGGTTCTAGCAGATACCTGACCTTAAAGCTGGTTTAGATTGAGTTAATTTCTTCTTTATAAGTCAGTTTGAGATGCACAGAAAAGTAAAAGCCGCTAATTCCAAGAGAGTGCTGCAGAGATGGAAAACAGCCTTTGATTATTCAGCAAATGTGGCACTCGTACATAAAATAATAGTGTACAAGGTAGAGATAAAAATTAAGCTCATAAACTTTCAGCTGTCCTAGTACACCAACATCTGTGTAAGGCAGTAAACACTATATTACTACAGCTACAAGGATAGTGCGGCACAAGACTGTAAATAAACTAACTTACTAAAGTTAGCCATGCGGTAAAATAATCTATGCGGTAGAGGAGAAACACAAAAACGCTGGAGGATCCACAAAGAACATATTGCAGGATGAATGAAGACACCACATGCTCATTGTGTATTACTTGTCTAATTTCCTAATGTCTATAAATGTCTCTGTATTAATATACTATAGGAAATAGGTTCATAGCTCTATGTACAACATGTTCTTAACCTTGACAGTCATAAAAAACATCGGCTTCCTTTCACTTCCATTTAGTGTTTTTTTGCATTTACATCTGAATGAATTAAAAGAGTTGCACAATGCACCTATTTAACGGTGGGTGGGAGACAGAGGAATGCCACCAGTTAATAGTGAAGCCCCTAAGCATGGTATCAGTAGTAATGGCTTCTTTTGTGTCAACCCGGATCAACTGTCTCCCTGGGAACTAACCCTGAGCTACACTCGGGGTAACCATCTGCAGCTACTCTCTGTAAATCTCTTCACTGGCTTCCAATTGTCTTCAATTCAAAGTTCTTTGCCTTGCTTTTATATCACGCCACACCTCCTGCCAGACTTCATTTCCATTTCCAATTAAATTCAAAGTTCTTTGCCTTGCTTTTATATCACGCCACACCTCCTGCCAGACTTCATTTCCAACCTAATACATAAATACACCCCTAACCGCACCCTCGCTCCTCCAGTGACCTACTAATGACACACTCATAACATCATCACATGCACAGCTTCAAGACTTGTCTAGGGCCGCTCCTACTCTCTGGAACTCTCTGGAACTCCCTCGCCCCATTAGACTTGCTCCCACCTTTGGCCCTGAACCCCCCTCTTCAGCCTGGTCTATCCATAATATTCCTAACATCACCACCATGCTAGTCCCATTGTATACTCTGCTATCCAAACTATTAGATTGTAAGCCCAATCGGGCAGGGTCCTCCACTCCTACTATGTCATACCTGTACCAGTGTGTGTACTATATTGTGTTGTATCTCCACTCAAATTTATTCGACAGCGCTGCGTAATATGTTGGCGCTATATAAAGGATAATAATAATATTAACGACCAGGGAGGTTAATACGTCTACTATAATCCTCATGTTAACAACCAGAACTGGTCCCCCAACAGAAAAGGCACAACGTTAGGTCAATTCAAGCACCAAAAGGCAAATAGGGAGTTCTGGTAAGTGTGTAAAGCATCCAGAACAGTCAGTACTACGGAGGAGCTAAATACCTGTAGGCAGTGGTGTCACTAGCCCAGTCATATAAGAGATAATGGACTTGCAAGTCAGCAAGAGGACTCCAATCTTCCTCACAAATCTCAACTGCAATGTCTGTTTTATTACAGACTTCAAATTTTTTTTTTTTTAAAAACTACACATATCGTGCATCCTCAGCATTTCTTTAGTGATGGGGGATGAATAAAATTTGCAGATATCCAGGGCTGAAAAACGTTTGTGTGCATGTATGTAACGCTGGCCATACACCTTCAGATCTCTCTGTCAGATATCCTTTAGATCTACCAACAACTAGGTGGTGCCGGGTCCTCTGCGATTGAACACAGGTAGACTTGATTGTTCAGACCAGTGGGGGGCAACTGAGTTGATATGGAGGGCCACAAGTATGGCCCTCAGCATCACTAAAGGGCCGCACTAAACATTTTCAATGTATACTGACTTGTGTAAGCATTTTCTTATGAAAAAAGAGGACAGCAGGCAAAGCTAGAAGACATTATTTGTCCTTTTTAAATTCAAGCATTAGGGAACGTTGTAGTATGTCATGTACATTTTGTGTCATATATAATAAGAGCCTTTAATGATATCTTTGGGGTACATAACCTTTGCTTCAAAGGTTATGTGGCCCTATTCTGTAGTTATGTGCCACAATATATATTATACAATCGCCCCCCATTTGTTGGGATAGTGGAAGCATAGGCGCTTACCTGTCCGCCAATCCCTGGCCAACATGTCTTTGCCAGGGATCTTCTTGGAGCAGAGGAGAGGCAAAGGACTTGCTGAGGCGCCGTCTTGGTCACTGACCCTGAGCAAGTCACTCACCTCTCCTCCTCCTTCCGCTCCTGATCCTGGGCCAGGATGTGTCAGCGGGGGATCGGTGGACAAGTGAGTTGCCATTATCAGTTAGGTTTGGGGGGCTGCAAGTGGAGGACAGAGGACGGCTGCTGAAAAATGGCCACAGGTTGGGCACCTAGGGTTTAGAAAGTCCCTCATATTACATGATTTTGGTAAAACAAAAGGAGATCTAAAGGAAATCTGGCAGAGAAATCTAAAGTTGTATGGGGATACTTATATATGTCTGTACAGCATTGTCACACAACTTGACACCCAAATTACACACACCACACCAATGTGGAGTGACACCATGGGGGACAGGTGACACCAAACCTATTGATGCCCGCAGGACCACAATCCTCATGTTCTTGCTGTTTAATACAGAGACACTTCACCCCTGAGCAATCCCCGACAACCACCTACAACTCCGCAATGACCAGTAACTGCAGGCCGTTTCTGTTCTCTCTAGTTTATACAGCTATACATGTTCCATCAAGTGTTATTATGTCTGCTTAGCATTCAGCATGGCAAACACAGGTGTCTGTATTTCGGTGTTCGTGTCTGAATTATTTATAACACCTTGGTAGACTCATTTAGCTGAAAGTTGTTTGTATCTTTTGAAGAAAAAAAAGCTCATGGAGCCATTTCTATTTTTCATCATAGAAAACCTATCTTGTTCTGCCTTCGGCAATACACAGGCAGATCACTATACCGCTGTGTCCGGCCACCACAACGCGTGTCATTTGCAAATAAATTGGTAATAAAAAAGATCATTTCGGCCAATCTGTGTTTTGAGGAATTTTCAGAAAAGTGATTCTAGTGTGCGAGCAGGAGAGAGGTACCTACAGCCATATAGGCACGGTCCTTCTGACCAACAGCATGGAGGACCGAGGGTGAGCTGCCTTAGGGATTGTTCCCACTAGAGCAATCATCCACGGCGCGATGCGATTTTTGATCGACCAGGTGACGCAATTAAAAAAAATATGCAAGATCGCCCCTGATCGCTCCCATAGAGAATGAATGGACACGATTAAAATTCACGTCCATTCATGTCTATAGGGTGTGATGCAGGGCGATCGGCAAGGACCACCCGCGACCTGCAATCAAAAAATGGGTGGCTAGGTGGGGACAAGCCCATGCAAATGAATTGACGCGACCACCCACGACAAATCGTGGTGCAAAATCAGGTGCAAATCGAAAGCTTCAAATTTTTATTCGGCCAAAATCTATCTAATCCATTACAGACATGTCCGTAATTCTTAGATAATTTTTATTACAAAAAAGTGCCGGCACACAAAGGGTGCCTGGCCGATTTTCGTCAGGACCTGAAGCGCATGATGACGTCATCACACACGATTTGCTCGGAGATTGACAACTAATGTAAACGTCTATTGGGGGGCTTATATGGAACAATAGCTCAACCTATTCCCCCAAATAGCAGCCAATAGGGATAGGGCCTCATCTGTGTAACACTGCTACCCAGTACAGCTGGAGCTTTTAAAAGTAATAAATACAATAACAAATCTAATATATTGCAGTTAACCTGCCATTGGGGGTTTCTTACTTTTTATATTTTTTTGCAACTGGTGATCTAGAAATGTCTTACATCCTGCCTTAAGGTGGATACAGTCGCTCCACTGAATTTATAGAGGTTGAATGTAGCCACCCTTGGAGAAGAGCATTGGCACTCTCAAGAGAGAAAAGTGTCTATGATTACGCTCATACATGAGTGAAACGCATAAGAGGGGTAACCCCTATGTTGGGGGTGACACGAAACTCGCTAAATGGATTTTAATGAAGTTGGAATAAAGTTTGTGATGCGGATTGCCTGAATCCCTGGAGTGCGAATCTATCATTTCTTATGTTCAGGGAGAAGTGTTAGATGAAGTAAAACATTTAGCTTTCTTGGCGTGCAACCAAATATTAAGTTGCCAATAATTTTCCAATGTTTTGGCCCATAGCTCTACTTTAAATAATAAAAAAGAAAAACAGAAATGGGGGTATATGTCACTGCTATAACATTTCTGTGTGCAAATTGTTTGTTTAGACTTCACCATGAGCTACTGAGCTATGTAAACATCAGACTTTTTACAACTAAGGAGAAACAACACACTGGCAACAGATTGGCAATAGGCTGAAAGCGCCACCTGCTGGTTGCATATGGAAATGCAATATATTTCTTCCCAATATTTCATATTTCCACACAACTCTTTGCTGCTAATCATTACAATGAAAGAATACACACACATACCTAAACAAACCTGAAAACTAAACATTCTCTTTAAACCTCAGTAACAGATACAAATCAATTAGCTGAATAAATTCTTACAGCCTTCTCAATTTAAAGAGGCTGGCCAGGAAAGAGTTAAACCCCTTGTAAAAACTCATAGAGAGAAGCGGTTCACTGATTAATAATCATGAGCCAATTATCTTTCTATTAAGTGGTGTGCTGCGTGAGACCTGAGCGCTTATCTGAAATCAGGCGTGCCGAGATGCCGGGTGGTACTGCGCCTGTACGTAAGATAAGGGCAACCCACGGGTAGGTATGCACTTAGTGTAATGATTGCTATATGTTCTGCCATTGCTGGACTGGCATTTAAATGTTAAACTATTAGATGGTGCGAGACATGTCAGATGCACAATCCATCTTCTGGTGTTCAGTTTCTGGTGCCCAAAATACCGCTACAGCACAAATGCCGAAGCAGCCATACAGCAGCGGTTTAGGCACCAACTTCACAGCACAATCTCTGCTGAATTTTTGCGATTCTGTTCTGTTAAGTTGGGAGTTTTCTTCTTATTTCTTCTCAGCACAGGAAGTGATGGGAAATATTCCAAAAATGACACATTCTATAGTAAGGGAGTAGGAAGTATAGTTAAAATAGAAAAAAGTAATGGTTGTGTGTTGGACCTTTACCTGTGTAAAGGTCCCTATACAGGCAATGACTGCTGTGCGATTCTTAGGGGACCGATTGCAGCAGAACGCTCAGAGGATCAGTGGGCACCCTTTGTGGCACACAAAGATGCACTCTAAAGCTGGGCATACACAGGTAGATTCCCAAGCAATCAACCCATGACATCACCATGCTGGGCTTCATCGTGGGTCGATAGAACAGGAATCAATGTGCACCACTTTGCACAATAATTCCCTTCGATGGGGACCTGTACATCCGGTGTGAGAGCTGGTCCAGTGTAAGCTCTTTTGGCTGGCAGGCTCTTTTGGCCGGACGATCCTCTGAGTGTCCGGCTGCAATCTGTCCCCCTGAGACAGTAAATTACTGATCGGACATGTCGGTAAATTAATGACCGGTCGCATTACTTTGGATGGGGAACAGTGTCCCCTCCCAAAGCACTGTCTGGCACAGTGGGAACACACACGTCGGACGTTAGGCCAAAAAATCGAGCAGGAACCGGACCATCTATGACTTACTTAAAAATGACTTTGTCTGTCACAGGAAATCCCTCTATTATTGGGACGATCAGCGCCTGTATAATAAGTTTCTCAAGCAAAGAGTCAGGAAATATCAATTAGCCACAACATCGCTTTTAAGACAATTCTTTGGAGCTACATTTTCACCGAAACATTTGAAAACAATTAGCTGGCGGCTTCTAATGACCAAACATGTTACTGCATTTCGTTAACCCGTAGAAGAGCGGCATCTTCAGAGGATTAGATATAGTGATTACCAGAGATTAAAGGTACACATACACACATAGTTATGATAGAAGTGCTGCAGCTGGCCTCCTCCTGCACAGCACACAGCCTACAAGCTGTGATCAGCTCCCGCTCTGTGTGCTGTGTTGGGGGGGGGGGGGAGCTGTGTCTCTGTGTGTGCTCTCCTGGCTGTCTGCAGCTCCCAGTCAAAAGAGCCAACACTGGACCAACTCTCACACCGGGTGTACAGGTCCCCAACGAAGGGAATTGATGTGCAAAGTGCGCATTGATTCATGTTCTATTGACCCAAGATGAAGCCCAGCGTGGTGATGTCACGGGTTGATTGCATGGAAATCTACCCGTGTATGCCCAGCTTTAGAGTGCTGCTCCACCATGCTGACAGCTAAGAAGTAAATCTTTGTGTTCCCATTTCACACACTCTCAGATAGGAAAATATTATGAAGGTTAAGACCTATAAAGGGTCTTATAGGGCAGGGGTTGAAAATATATTTAAAGAATGCCCTTGGAAGTGATCATTTTCAGAAAACAGTTGTTTTTGTAGCTGAATTTATTGTCAAAATAGCCATCTGCATTGGCTGGCTGCTCCCTCCAAAGGTAAACATGCTATTAGATGCACCTGGCTCCATAGGAGAATAAACACTGCCCGGCAATTTCTAGCCACACAATTTAGCGTCCAAAAATAAAACCGCTCAAATTAAATCAAAGCTACATTTACAATGCAGCTTGTTGTAGTTTAATACAATAAATGTCTTCTGTCTAAATTAAGGACCAAATGACTTTACAATGATTCCTGTAAGGTTCCTCATTCTTTTAAAAAATAAATACAAATCTGCTGGTTGATTAAATCATTACATTTAGGGGATACACGCTGAGCTTCGTAAACAACCGACTTTTTACAACAAAGAAGAAACAACACACAGGCAAAACAGACCGGCATTAAGCTGAAAGCACCACCTGCTGGTTGCATTTGAAAATGCAATATATTTCTGGCCATTATTAATATTATCATTTATTTATATAGCGCCAACATATTACGCAGCGCTGTACAATAAATTAGAGTTGAGATAGCACATAAGATAACACACGGGTATAGGTTATGACACAGGTGGAGTAGAGGACACTGCCCCATCAGGCTTACAATCGAATTGCCAATATTTCATATATTTTCATGTCATGTATAATTGATTTTATTTTAACGGTGTATACGCAACTTTATTCATCCTACCGTCACATACCAAGAAGAGATATATAAAAGAGCAAAAATGATAAAAAAAAGCTAAATGTATACAGTAAGTAAATATTAAAACCAACCTAAATAATAATTACAAAAAAGAGGGTTGAAGAAACACTGGTCAGGGAACAGTAAACTACAAGGTGCTCATTTTTTGTTTAGTAGATAACCTACCCAACAGAAGGACACCGGAGCTGTACATCCAAGCTAAAACACTATTATTGTATTCTCGGAGCCCTTGTGTCTCAGGCAGCAGACCCATTTCCTTCCCAGTACATGAAGTCAACCCCCCTTCTAGCTCCCACAGCAAATCAGAAGACTGGGAGAAGGACAAAAATCACCCAGTAGAAGTCAAAATGGTAAGCAAGATTGTATATGTGAGTATATATGCCTGCCTGTGTGTCTTTCTATGTGTGTTATATGTATGTCAAGAACCCCAGATACAATATCAGTCTGACAACTGGAGAACAGTACTTACTTGCCACTTACCCCTTGGTATAGTTCAGAGGGCAGAGAGGGGGTGGGGGGGGGGGACTACAGATCCCATAAATGGCATTGGAGTGTGACACCCTGTGCCCTGCAACCTCTGACTGCAAGCTCAGCTCCATGCACCCCCAGCTCTCTCTGTGTGAACCGAGTCCAGCTAGGGCTAAAACACACAAAGTGGTAAATCTTTACTAGAGATGGTGAAATTACTTTTTGAATATTTAACTGACTTTTTAAGTTAATTACAAAGCCCCTGAACAAGGTATCACCCCCAAAATTGTGTGCATGTAAATTAGAAGGGAGGTGATGTTACCCCAGGGTGGGAGCGGTGTGTCATCACTTCCAGGAAAGTTTCTTTTAATGTATGTGAGCAGTCAGGACTCAGAATATTTGGTCAGTGGGGCAAATTTGACAGCTATGGTCTTCATGATTATTCAGGTACAGTTTTCTTTAACTTTTAGATCCTCTAGGTCAGAGGTGTTAGATTCAAATACACAGAGGGGTCAAATAAAAAAGTCACTGGCCAACTTTAATATTTACGGTATTGCAAAATTTTCTACAATTGTGGTTTTTTTTTCTCATCAGATAGAAAATTAAACCTTTCATGCCATATGAAAACTAAATAACGTTTTGCTTAAACATTAAATCTGGAACAAGTTAAGCGGAATACTATAACACATGAAGAATAAAATGTCAAATAAAAGTAAAGCTGGGAACACACGGCTGGATATAGGAGCCACTCAAGGTTCCTGGCAGCAGCCCAATATCAGAGGAGCCCAAAAACAGGGATATTGGATATGACTGTCCGATGCAAAACATTGGCTGAGCTAGAGACACAGCACTGCTGTGTCTCTAGCTCAGCCGATGTTTTGCATCGGACAGTCATGTCCAATATCCCTGTTTTTGAGCGGGATTGATTGGTCCTGCTCGAAAACAGGGATGGCCACATTAGATATGGGTTGGATATACCGTGATCACCGAGCTCAAAACGGCCATCGAGCTGGCCCATATCAATACATGAGTTCCCTGCTTGATATCTGTGTCCTTCATCAAGTTTAATAAAACAATGTCAGGGGCCAAATAAAATGACACGGCAGGCCAGATTTGGCCACTGGGATGGAGTTTGACCCCCCCTGCTCTAAAAGAATACATGAATACATGATTTAGCTGGAGACAGAACCAGGAAGTCTTGGGAAGGAGACACCACCAATGAAGCCCAAGAACTATTAAAGATAATATCTCTACATAAGGCCCCCCATACACCATTAGATTTCTCTGTCAGATTTCCTTTAGATCTCGTTTTGTTTTACCAAAACCATGTAATATGAGGGACTTTCTAAACAATCAGATCTACCTGTGTTAAATCTCAGAGAATCCTATACTACATAGTTGTTGGTAGATCTACAGAATATCTGACAGAGAGATCTTAAGGTGTATGGCCAACTTAAACATAGTAAAAGATTTGGATAGCCTGAGCCTTTCTCATTGGCTGAGCAGGGACATAATCTCACAGCAACACCCAGGCTAAATATAAGCATGAATATTTTCTTTAACACTTTTGGTGGTAAATGATGAGGTAGGAAAACATTGCCCAGAAAATGGATCCATTATTCATCCTGGCCTAAATATTGTCTTAAACCTGAAACATATAATTACTGTTTAGCCATCCCGGAGTAAATGGCTGCCACGAAAAGAAATGGATAAATAATTCCTCATTTTGCTGGTTTCCTGTGTACGGAAGATAGGGCTGAGGGATTCATACACCGTGCATGATGAGTCCTGAATAATGAAACCTTCTCCGCACATTTCCAGGTCTGGCTGTGCGAGTCGCACACATAATACCGAATGCTAGATATAAATATGGCAGCCGTGTCCTCATAATCAGGATGAGGAATAAGGAAAGCAGCTGGTGACTCTCACATTGTTCTTATATTCAGAAGTAACGTTCTGACACTTTAAATCAATGATAATAGGTCAGCTGGCAATAAAGGTCTTTGCTCAGACGCTTCCAGATGTAGAGTGACAACACTTTCAGTTTGACCTCTCTGGGGTTACATTTTTTATGGCTCGAAAAAGCCACTACCCGGGCAAACGCAGCAGACTACAATGTTATTTCCCTGCCCTCTCCCAGGCTCTCTACACTCAGTGTGTGTGGGGAAAAGTGATGCCCCCTCCATTAACATGGAGGTCTATGGCGCTGCCCCCTTCGGCGTCACCGATGGTGCCGAAGACTGTGGACTGGAAAAACTATGTGAGCCTGTAGCAAAGCAGAAATGCTGCAGGCTTACGGAGAACTAGCTATTGTTCCCGATCCCGGTACTGGCTTCGGGCATAACACCCAGGAAGTTAAAGTTGACTTTACTTAGAACTTACCCATTATGTTCTAGAGCAATACTTGGTTCTACGACCCTTCTCTACTAGAGATGGTTGCATTTTTTTTTCAAGTTAATTGCAAGTCCCTGAGCATGGTATCATCACCAAACTTGCTGGAGATGTAGAGAAGGGTTGGGGGTATACAACAAAAAGTTATGGCTCTAACACAAATAGTTTTTGCATAAAATTAGTTGAAAGACAAGTCAACATTTCGAAAATCGAAATTTCGACTTTAATATTGAACTTAATTTAAAAACTACATGTGCTAGAGCAGTAGTTCCCAAACTGGGGGGCACTGGCCCTCATTCTTAACATGCATTTGAATAGAGAGGGGGGGGCTTCATAATGTTCCTAAATAGTGATGTTGTTCTGGTGTAACGTACAAGATACTGGTGTTTCTTGTATGTTACACATATTTTACAACCTTTTTTAAAAGGTTAGCTTAGTGGTTATTTGGGAGGTCCAAAATGGATTATTGATATTTCTATAAATTCCTATGGGAAAAATTTTTTTGACTTACAACCAACCCTTCCGAATGAATAACGTTTGTAAGTCAAGTGTCCACTGTATATGAATATGGGTAGCCAAGGAATACATTTTAGTTTGTTAATAGTATTCATATTAAGTAACAGATTCATATCTAAGGGCACCCATACACCTTTAGATTTCTTTGTCCGATGTTCCCTGCAGCAGTGTGATGATGTCATTATGCTGCTGTCAGATATCGGCGAGCTGGGGAGAGAGCGGAGCGGTCTCTATGTAAAGCATCGGACATCGGCCATATTTAACGGTCATGTCCGATATGGCTGTTTTCGAGTGCGATTGATTGGTCCCACTCGAAAACAGGGATGGCCGCATATTATATGGGTCAGATAGGTGGCCTTGAGCGTGCACGAAGTGGCCATCGATCTGGCCCATATCTTTACGTCTGTACCCTGCTTTAGCCTATCCAGCGCAGAGTTCTTGTGGTTCGGGTGCATTTGGCGTGCTAATGCGGGATGTTATGCATCTCATTGATCACCTTTACAGCATGACGTACAAGGCCATACACAAAGCCTAAGGTTGTATCAGTTCTGAAAATACAGACGAGCCATTTTCTCATTCAGAGGACGTAGACTAAACCCACAATTTAGTGATTTGAACAGTCTTTCTGTATCCTGCAATATAATTACATTTGGGTGATTTTTTGGGACACAGAAGTAATTTAGCCTTATCTCATTGTGAATTCCTCCATGGCTCTCTAAGCATTCCCATCACATGCGGCGTGAGTAAACAGTAAGCAGAGCTGAACGCATCCTGATCATGAAAGTGTCTTCATTGGCGCTCTACCTCCATGCTTCTCCTTAAGGTCTTGTTATGAATGTCAAGTTCACTGTGAGAGCTTTTTATTCTGGTAATAAGAGGCGGTAATTCTCTCTGGGAGAAACACGGCTACGCCGGCTGACAAAATGGCCATTATTGTTTTCTTGCATGTAACATTTCTGTTCTTCAGCGGTGAAGGAGCCTCATTTACGGGTGAGAAAGTGATGCTGGCGGTACGGAGGATGCTGCGCGGAGGGATTTGTTTCTTTACAGCAGCCCATTATGAGAGTCTGATTTTACTCTAATCGCCACCTGGATGCATCCGTGTTGTCCATTTAAAGCACAAATTTAGAACCCTGTGTCTCTGCTCCTCCTCACCGGCACAGGGAGCAGCGGTGGAACCAAATCCGTAGCAGCAGAACCATAGCAACAGATGCGGTTGCTATGAGGCTCGGCGTGCGTTCCCCCCCAGCATCTCTCTCTCTCCACCGGGAGTCTTCTATGTGGTCCTGGCAGTGGCGGCAATCAATGCCGGGCTGCTGTGTGCTCTGATCTCACTGCCTGTACAAGAAGAAAGCTACACAATAAGACTGACTTTATTGCTTCCTCTCCATTTAACAGCAGCTGTCATACCAGCTGCTTTACAGCTAGAAGACCCATAATCTATCAGTTCTAGCAAAAACTGGAGAGCTGCCAGAAGCCATAAAAAAATTAATATATAGAGTCTAATAGAAAAATACCTAGCTAATAAAAAATTATTTGCAAATTAATAAATATTTGTGCACAATTGAGACAATTTTTTTTTCAAAAATTCATCAATTTTGACATTTTCTAGTTAATTGCAAAGCCCCTGAGCATGGTATCATCACCAAACTTGCTGGAGATGTAGAGAAGGGTTGGAGGTATACTACAAAAAAAAGTATGTCTCTATCACAAATAGTTTTTGCACAAATTAAGTTCAAACTCAAGTCAAAATTTGATTTTGAACTTAATTTATGCAAAAACTACATGTGTTAGAGCAAAACTTTTTTTCCCCCAAATGTGAGAGCTTTATATTCTGGTAATAAGAGGCGGTAATTCTCTCTGTGTTATTCTGGTAATAAGAGGCGTAATTCTCTCAAATGTTCCCACAACCCTTCTCTACATCTCCAGAAATTTTGGTGATGATACTATTTTCAGAGGCTTTGCAATCAGCTCACAAAGTCAGCTAGTTGAAAAATTCGACCATCTCTAGTACACAACTGTCAGCAGTGATCACACACTGGGAGTGATGTCAGTGGCCAGAAAGACCATTAGGTGGTGTATACAATCAGGTAAAACTTACAGAGGAAAATTGGTTAGTATGAGGGGTGGTTGATGAAGTTGTGTAGAGGTGTGCAACTCCCAAGATGGAGGGGACTTGTGGCCCCCACTGTAGACAGATAGGAACAAGAACCTTGTGTAACTAAGTTAAGTAATGTTAATGGTAAAGTTATAGATAAAATACTGCACTCACAATAATGAAGGTACTATGCAGGCATAGCAAAAAGTAGTGGTCTCCCACAAGGGAAGGAGTTGCTGAGTGTGTGTGTCTCTTCAGCCGCGTTACCAGAATGACATAACTTCCTGGTTACATGTGCATAGATACAGTAGGATCAATGGGACATGTTTCGGCAGGCCTCTGTCAACCATCAAACGACAAAGGGACATTCAGATGGGAAGGAGGAGCGGCACTTAAGTAGGGAGAAGAAGGGAGTCTCCCACAGCAGAGCATCACTACTTCTGGGGTGAATACCGCTCTATTGAATACTGCTTATCCAACATGTTTTAATAAATGTAGAAATCAGATTTCCGTTACATTTACACTACATTTATCATTGTAAGCCAAACCTTTTGTGCATATGGAGATCTGCGGTTAATGATGATACATGGACCTTTAATGGACTGCATGACCTTTCTGATCTTTTTGCCAAACTGAATATTTTATAGTTATTTTACTCATTTAAAGGGGGTCTACATATTGTATCTTAATATTCTCTCCCCATGGGCCCAACACTCTAAATCAGTCAATGGTGTACTGATTTCGGCTTAGTTGTGAGCTGCCTTAAGGGACCTTGGGGCATGGTCAAGGGGGAATTTTTTTTTATTCGTCTGGTCGTCCATGATGGTTGCAGGTGATTAAATTCGTGTCCACCCACAAAATTTTACATGAAGCACATTGTACTGATTTTCGTTTAGAGATTCAGTCTAGGGAGGTTATATTACTTAATATTGCTTAGTAAATACCTACAGAAAAATAAGACCTCATGCCTAAAATAAATTTAAGACACTGTTTTATTTTCAGGGAAACGGGGTATTATACTATACTATCATAAAAACACAATGTATTATATATACCGTATTTTTCAGACCATAAGACACACTTTTTCACTCCAAAAATTGGGGGCAAAAAGTGCCTGCATCTTATGGTCCGAATGCGCGACCCCCGCGGCCACTTGGCTGCCAGTGTTACACCTTGGCTTCCCGCCAGCTCTCCCGGCACGGAGCTGTCAGATGTGAGATGCTGGCTGGTGTCCGGCTCTCCCATCTGAACTGTGTAATTGCCTATGCCAGCAGAGCTCAGAGCCATCCTGCCAACGGCATTGAAGAGAGAGACATGAACTGGCATCTATATCTCTCTCTCCTGTCTGTGGAAACTGCAATCACTTTGCAGCTTCCACGGACACAGGAACAGAGATCGGCAGAAGAGAGCAGAGACTGAGGGGAGAGAATCTGCAGATGTCTGCCCCCCTCCTCCAGTGACACCTACTGGCTGAATTCAATATTGCAATTATTGTATTAACCCAATTAACCCAATTGATGTGAAAACTTATTAAATCTTTTTTTTCTGGTTTTCCTGCCCTAAAAACTGGGTGCGCCTTATGGTCCGAAAAATACGGTATATATAGTGATATTTTGGTAACATATCCCTAGTCCTTAAAAGCAGTAAGACTGTTATTAACTCCTCTAATGAGCACTGAAATGATATTTTGGACTGAATAGAAGAGATTCGGGGACAATGTGAAGTTTTATTCTAACCAGTAAAATGAGAAAGTCAAGAAACTGAAAAGGTTTTCCCAGCCTCCACATACTTCATAAACTATACAGAAGGACATTATAAAACTCTGTCTAGCATATAATATGAATTCCTCTAGGCTTGACAGAAGTAAGCAAATACAATTCTCGGGCATGCAGCCATTTTAATTTGCCGTCACAAGGCCAGCAGCTCCGACTCTACTCCATGTCAATGATCTGCGCCCTACACATCACATAATACACATAATACACAGAGCTTATATTGCATGTTTTTTAGGTTTTTCATATTTTCTGTTTAGGATAAAAATATTGTATTCTTGAAATGCTGCATCTGTCAGGTTTAATATAGGTTTGTAGCTGACAATATACAGAAAGTAATCTGCGGTATCCAAATCCTTTCTGATTTTTCAATATTTTGATTTAATATATGTATGAAATTTTTTACTATTTAATACCCACAGTATTAGTATTATATAAAAGATGTACACATTTAAAACACCCTCATCTTTTTAGATTTGTAGCTAGTAAATAAAAAGCACATTCAAATGGACTCCAAGTAAAGTATTTATTACCCCCTGCAGTCTTACACCCCCACTGAAATGGTCAGCCAGCACTAGAAGGTTCAGCATTCAGGAGCAGTGATACCATCCACCCTCATGAAGAGCTTATGACTCTGCACTGTAGAGCAGTGGTGGGCAACTGAGTTGATATGGAGGGCCACAAGTGCGGCCCTCAGCATCACTAAAGGGCCGCACGTAACATTTTCCATCTATACTGACTTGTATAAGCATTTTATAATGAAAAGAGGATGGTGGGCCAAGCTAGGAGACATTGTTTTTCAGTTTTTTAAATAACAATTTTTTTTTTAATGATACTTCAAGCATTAGAGAACACTGCAGTGTGATAATGCACATTTTGTATCATATATATATCATCAAAGGTTATGTGCCTCATACAATAGCCCACCGTTCGTTGGTGGAATAGTGGGAGCCGCCAAGGAATACCCAAAGGGCCGCAGGTTGGGCACCTAGGCTGTAGAGGGTAGGTGCCGAGGATCAACCCATAGACCAATGCTTGGTAATAGAGTGAAGGACCAGGAGCAAGTTCTCTTTGAAGTGTAATGGGGTATACATTTATAACTGAACCCACTTTATAAAACATCCACCATTAAGCGCAACTTATTAATGAAAATCCAACCAAATAAATAGTGCTTTGTCCTTACAATGTAATAAATAGAGATGCTTAATGAGATAGCGAATTTGAACATGAATATGCAAATTACATTCAGGTGGAATCTGGGCCTAAATAACTCTGCAGCTGCTGTGTTTGATTGGCTCATGATCAGCCTACATGTAATCTGCATATTAATATCAACATTTAGCATTTGAAGTAATACTGTAAAAAGGAAAGCCAATTAGCCATTAATTGAGATAATTATTGCAAAGTGTAAATAGCATACAGACTGAACCAATGAACAGCTGCAGACTATGATTGGCTCAGATTCCGTCTCCATGCTAGGACTTATGCCTTATGTCTGCCTATTTAGCATTTGTGATGCAGAAATGTACATATTACATATACTGAGGACAGCTTTAGTCTTCATGTCATTTGCATATTAATGCCGGATTCCATGGAACTAATTCATCCTCTCTATTAATACTAGTGGTGTTGTATCTGTAACCTCTATTAGTTACTACGGCTGGTCATGGAAGGGTTAAAGCCAATCCGCCATGTTTATATCTGTCCAATGTAGGACACGCATTATTATTCTATTTATATATATCTGCAACCTAACTTTTTAATATATATCTGCAACCTAACCTAAAAATACAGCTGAATGCTGCCTATAATTAAACATTGGAAAGAAGGATTTGCTTTGGCAGCAGGTATAATAAGTAAGTTTCTATGAGTTAGTCTCTGGGCTATGAGAAGAGCCCTACTCCCGGAAAATATCATAGACCGTGTGTTCCAGCTCTACACACCCTGCTGGAACATGCGTTTGCCCTTTCTACCGCTCTGTGGAGGGTAAATGTGTACTTTTATTTTTCACCAGGTGTCCACTGAATATGTGTATATTTGCAATAGTAGAGTGTTGTACCATTAATGAATACAGAAAGTTTGTAGTTTGAGTGATCCCCTTTATTGACTTACTAAAGTAATCAGAGAAGCAAGCTTTCGGGATGTCGCAGGCTTCAGCCGGCTTGATTTACTATTCACATTGGTATCTAGGTGTCTTCAAAAAATACCTGTATTAGGAGTATTTCATGGTGTCTGTAGTCAATTGCCATTTTAATGGTTAAGGGATGTGAATATCACACCTGGACCTCTTATCTCTATCACCCCCAATAACTTTTCCTAAAGCCCCGATTTTTCATCTGAACGTATACGCTTAGCGTAGGGCTCCCGATGTTTAATGGAAACAAGCCCTTACTTTTGTAAAAGCCTTGCTGTCTATATACCATTAGGAATTGTTTGTTTGCAGAGAACAATGACTGTTGTTGTTTTATAATACTGTTGAAAGCACTTTCTTTGGGAGCAATTTTCATGTAGTGTTTTATAGCAGATGTAAATCCTAACTGAATGACATGTCATTTGCTGAACAAACTTGCCATTTGTTTTTAAAATAGAAAAAGAACTATATGTAACTTTTTTTTATTCTTATTGTTTATTTTTAATTCAGTTCCTGCAGGGACATCCTGTCTACACGCATGGACTCCAGACACTGCTGCATGACTGTTTCCTAAAGGTGACAACCTGATGGTAATGATGCCCACCGTGGGAGCTTGTTGTCTTATGGATTGTCTGTTTCTAGTGGACCTTTATTTAATCATAATATGTCTATGTAGAATTACGCTTTTTAGCTTAAAATAAAAGTTAAAAATATACTTTGGATGCCCATATTACTGCAAATTCTCAGTTTATTGTAGAGGACTGGCCTATCAAATGCTAGCTATGGAAGTAACACAGATGTCCTGGACAGGTTCTCAATGTGTCACTCAAAGTCTAATTTCCAAATTCACCTGAGTTATTACTCTGTATTAGTTCATCTTCCATTCTCTTTGTAGTGGTTACTAGACCCTTGGACTGCTGCCCTCATCTATTTGCACTCATTAATTGAACACTTTGATATTTAATACCAAATATAATGTGATGACAGACAAATGGACCCTGAGCACCTGGGCTCATCAATTAAACAAAACCAAGAATTGTCCGCAGAGGCTTTCGGTTATCCTGGACTTGATACCGATAGTAGAGGTTAGAGAGACTGAACTGGACTTGAGTAACACTGAAAACATATTATCACTCCGAAGAGTGGATTCATCTGTCCCCAGCACTTACCTAAACTGAAGAAGCCATGGAGATGGCAAAATACCTCCAACAACTTCTAGATATACCATGACCCGGGTAGATAGAACCCTTATGAATACTTAATACTAGTGGATTGAGTGGTGTAGGAAGCCACATGTTTACCCAAACAAAAAGGAAGTCTGCAGGAATCCCTTACTCCAGCGGTTCCCGAACTTTCCCTGCAGGGCCCCCCTTTTCTAGATAGAAACATTATTGATTTAGCATTATTGATTTTCCATGTTTGTGCAGTATCGTGTACTACTACTAGTGTGAAATGGCCCACAAACTTTATACGAAATACAACTTTATTTGGTTCTCACACCAATCATACTGAGAAGACATCATATACACACACACCAATCATACAGAAACATTGATCACATAGAGACAGACACTACACATGCAGAGTAACTAATTATTCACATAGAGACACACACACATTACATGCACTCCATGGTGGGCTTCCTGCTTGTCCCTCCCTCAGGCCCCTAGTTGCACAACAACACCCCCGCCCCGGAAACTCCGCGCCCACCAGTTTGAGAACCATTGCCTTACTCCATGGGTGCCCACGCTTATTTGGCAAGAGCTACTTATAAAATGAGCAGATCAAAACGATATACCAACAATTAAAATGTTAAATTAAAAAAAATATATATATACACACACACACACACACACACATACAATTAATATATATATAATTAAAATATATATTGTTTACCACGCATAACACATGTACATGTACAGAACAATATAAATCTGTGTTACGTGTTCGGTCAATGATTCTGTGTTACTTAAGACATGGACTCCCGTTGCCTTTGTGATCTACCAGTAAATCTGTGTTGGACACCCAGCCTAACCTACCCCACAAGACTTAGGCTAAGTTTACACTGTCGTCAGGTTTAAAGCTTCCTAGACGCTCTCCAGTGGCAGAAAGGCTTTAAAGACGCTTTGTACAAAATGTACTCTAGCTTTAAAGACTGAAAATCGTCCAGGAGGAAGGAGGTGAGCTTAAGCAGCCACAGGAGGTCACCTGACCCTGCAGACCCCCACTCACAGATCGTTTTTTTAAAGACTTTAAAGACTTGCTTTCAGAGCTTCACCATTGAAGTCAATGTGGTCGTTTACCGACCAAACGACCCTCTGAACGCGACAGTTCAAAAAAAACGAACAGAAAACGTACTGCTTGATTAACGACAGTACATTTTCTGTTCTTTAAACGACCTCATTGACTTCCATTTCAAACCTAAAGCAAGGTCGTTTTCTGGTCATTTAAAAGATCAGAAAATGACCTTGCAAGAGACAGTGTAAACTTAGCCTTAATGAATAATAAGCACAGCCCAAATCCTTGTGGGAAAAATAAGAAAGGGTTTAAAGTAGTTGGGACCTTGATAATGTCAAGGAGGAAAAAGACCAAATTTAAGGATATGCCTGCCAACCTGCTCTATTTGGGTGTAGAAGAGTTGCCTACTTATCATTAGAGATGGTTGAAATTTATTATGACATTTTGACTAGCTTATTTTGTGAGTTAATTTTAAATGCCCTGAACATGGGAGTATCACAGAATTTCTGGAGATGTAAGGAAGGACCAAAGAAGTATAGCATATGTAGATTTTTCATAAAGTGAAAATTTCAAATGAACTTTGAGCCTTAGGTTAGGGCTCCTCTATGGGCTGGCATCCGCTGAGGTCAGTGCAAGCCTTTGTTGCGTCCCTGTGGACGCAGATGGGCTGTGTCCACATGAACCTGATGGAGGCTTCGACAGATCGGGGGCTCTGACGGGATGTGGAGACAGCCCCGTCATAGCCCATTGCCGTCAATGGGTGGCTTGTGCACTTCGTTGAAATCCCTGCGTTCAACAAGGGTTTTAACAGATATTGGAGCCCTAGCCTAATTCATTTACTAATAAGTAAATAATTTTTTTGAAATAGACAAGAAACAAACTGTGAAAATTTTATAAATAGATGAAGAAAAAAGTACTATATCTCTTATCACCATAGGATCTTTGCCCCTGAGTGCTATATGAAAAGGAAGGCGGCAGAGCTTCATATATGACCCATATCCAGACATAAAACGTACATAAGCACCATTTACAGGAACTGCTGATAACGTTCATTCTGATATCATTTAATAGCGATGACGCGGCAGGGAATTTATGGTCGCATAATCTGGAATTTTCCACCTAAAGCTTCACTTTATATAAAATGCAATTTAAAAAAAAATTGCCAGTATTTTGACCCATATTTTTCATGCACCAGTTAACTAGAAAATTACAGAACCTGAAGTATCCTGATAAAATGTATCAAGGGGATTAGAACAACACAGACGTCCCCCCACCTTGGGGACACGGCTCCGGAATGCCAAACATGGAGTATCTCTACGCCGCTAAAGAAGAAAAGGTCTGTGAATTGTTTTAGTGTGTTAACGAATCATTAGGAGAGTAAAGGCGCCAGGACCCGGGCCACCTGGATCTGTGACTTTCTACCAGCAGCCCAGTTTTAATTTTGCACAAGCTGGACTGTTTCCCGGCAACACATTGATTTGTAGACCACTTCTTATAACAACCGCAGTGTAATTAAATATTAAGTCCCACTTTGAATTATGCTCTAAGAGGATTACATGACAAACTAGGAGTAGTTTTCACACGTCTTCCGTGAAGAAATCAGCTTTTCAATATCATTAAGCCCATCTTGTGCGAGAAATGATTAATGCTCATGTGGGCGCGCTCCGTCCGTGTGTTGTTAGGAGAGACCACTTAGGTTTTTGGCACGGTCGCCGCCAACGCGTGGTCGGTGTATGCGAGAATGAATTTTGTTTTTCTGCAGAAATAAGGTGTTAGAGAGACATTTACAGCTGAGCAACTGTCCGGGGTCTTAAAGAGGCCACAATCATCGGTCAACAAGTTTTGAGGTTTGACAGCTAAAAAAAAAAAAAGATCTCTGTGGGTAAAAAACTTTTCAAGAGATACAACGTCCTGAATATGTCCCTTCTCCGTGTTCCTGTGTCCAGTACAGCTCTGGTAGACATTCCTGCAGTAGGCATGCCAATTGCATTGTGCTGTGTGATTAAACTGCACCTTTCAGAGTGGCCTTTTATTGTGGGCAGTCTAAGGCACACCTGACCAATATTCATGCTAACTAATCAGCACCTTGATATGCCGCACCTGTGAGGGGGATAGATTATCTTGGCAAAGGAGGAGTGCTCACTAACACAGATTAAAGGCCCCCATACACGTACACATACGTGAATTTTAAGTAATTCGACCAAAAACCGGTGCCTGTGCTCATGGTTCGATCGACCGAAAAGGACTTAAAAATTTAAAAAGTGATTTGATGTCGGAAATCAACAAAAATGTATCGATGAGTTATATACATTGAATGAATAAAAATGTAAATTAAAAGCATACTAATACATCAAACATTTGTAGCAGACATTTTGGGTTGTTTATGATCGACCTTCTTTGAGGCTTTTGTGGGGAGTATTTAGATCAATCGTCGATTTTTCAATCGTAAATTACAATATAATCTCACAGCGATCCTAGGGAAATCAAAACGTGTATGTACAGATTTGTGAACAATTTGTGAGAGTAATGGGCCTTTTGTGTATGTAGAAAATGTTTCAGATCTTTGAGTTTAGCTCATGCAAAAAGTGTTGTCTTTCTATTGTTGTTCAGTGTCTATTTTACTGAATTAGTCAAAAATGTGAAAGTGATAACCATTTTTACAGTATTTATAAGACAGTACTATATCTATATATATAGTACTATATCTATCTATATATCTATATAGTAGTATCTATACTATATATTTTATGATACAAATATTAGTGTGTGAAAGCCTCAGGGTTTGGTAGCCAATGATTGACTCCAAACACGGGAAATGCTTTCACATATCAATATACCTGCAGTATCAATAACTGGGACACAAACAGTACCACAATCACTTTCGATTCAGGTCTATTTTACTTATTTTTGTGCTAGGAAGGTAGGATCTCGGGGTATGGGCACCAGATTTTTCTTAATATATGAGTTTTCAAATAAACCCTCACTGACCTCTGTAGCTGCAATAACTCTGGAGCAACACACTAAAAGGTTCAGGTCTTCTTAAGAAACTTGGTTTCTCCTGCTCCCCTCAGTTGGCCGGGGTGGTCGCGTCTTGGCTTTCCGCCATCTCTCTCCGTCAGATGAGATGCGGCCACAGCCCCATCCCTCATCTGTACTGTACTGCTTCCGCCAGCAGAGCACTGCTAATAGAACCAGTACATCAGAGAGACACACATGGAAGCAGCCAGCCAGCAGCTTCCATGTCTGCCCGTCAGCTACGATCACCGTGCAGCTCACAGATGGCAAGAAGGGAGAGAAGAGTGAAGAATCCACGCGCCCCCCGTCCCCCTTCTGCCTGAAGTGTGCTCTCTAGTGACACCATTGTAGTGGCTGAAATTGGGTATTGCAGGGGATTTTTTTTACTTTCAGGAACTGCAGGAACATTTCACTTTCTTATTTTTTTTTCTTTACTGCTCTAAAACCAGGGTGCGTCTTATGGTCCGGTGCATCCTATAGTCCAAAAAAATACTGTATTTGATTGAATTTCAGCTTCATTGGTATTCCCCTGCGTGACCTGTGTTTTTGTTTATACCAATCCTCAGTAACACAGGGCAAACTAACAAATCCCATTCAAACACAATGACATATAAAACCGAAGCAAAGGCATAAGTGGTGAGAAGGAACGGCTCGCATGGTTACACTGCCATTATCGGAGTGTACTGTTTTAACGCAGCTTGTTCCGCAAAATAAATGTAATTATGTGAAATGGATTCTGGACCACTTATTTCTGACTTTTCACAGAACATCGCTACTACGGAACATAAAATAACAGCAGATAATAAATATTATTATTGAACCCACTACATATATTGAGCTTTCCAGTGGATGGCTCTTAGTAGTTATTGGTCTATTTCAGTTGTGTATCTCTCTTTGGTCTATTATCAGGGATGGAAAGGGACAATTGTACTTTTTGGATAAACTGTTCGCAGCATCCTGAAATGTTACTTGCATTTATGAAAGGAGAGAAGAAAATAATTTCATGTGGAACTTTTCTTTGTGTCAGGGTAGAAATAAAATTAGGTGGAAATGGATATAGTTGAGGCTCTGTGCCATTTTCGGTTTATTGCCTCTGCGTTCACCTTCTATTACATTCTGAGTTGGGCTGGAGCCACAAAGAAAATATTTACTGTTCTAACTGATGAGATGAACTACGTCTTTGTCTATCATTATTTTACCATCAATAGAGTATTATATTGTTATCCAGCTAAACTGATCTTGTGAAAATACAGTTAACCACAGAGTGACCTCATAAGGTGGATCCAACGCTATAAAGCTGCACAGAGCAATATCATTTATTTGAAATTTGTAAATATGAATTTAGTATTATTATACTAGTCTCCCCCACCTACTGTATACTCTGTTCCCCAACCTATTAGATTGTAAGCCTGTCCGGGCAGGGTCCTCTATTCCTCCTGTGTCATAACCTGTACCTGTGTGTATTATATTGTGTTGTATCTCCTTTCTAATGTATTGTACAGTGCTGTGTAATATGCTGGCGCTATATAAATAAATAAGAATAATAGTCAGGGGGGGGGGGGGGGGGGGGGGGGGGGTCATTAACACCCACTGACATTTCACTCCCAGAGGAGTTTTTTTGGGTATACCAGAAAAATAAACTTGCAGGTTAGCGAGAGGACCCCGATATTCCTCAAGAACATTCCACAGCTGCAATGTCAGTGTGATAGCAGCAGCACAGTCTTTTGCTTGCCCGGTCCAGTTCCGAGTGTTCTGCCTGTTCCTGCAGCACATCCCATTGATCTATGGTTGCGCATATCATACATCCTCTGCATTCCTATTTAAGTTATTAGATTAACCTCACCAATCAAAACAGAGTATACTGTACTCTGCCGTGATTCCCCACCCTTCCTACTACCCTCTACACATCGCTTTCCCCACCTAGTCCAGGAAAGCGGCACCCCTCCATTAACATGGAGGTCTATAGTTATATTGACCCCCTATCGGAATTCAGTTCCAGCCAAGTACCCCCTGAATTCAGATTAATGTACTTTGACGAAATTTAAACATGCAACCATTATTTGAACTGACTACTTAGGAAACTGTCAACTTTAAATGCAATGATATCAGAGCCCCATTGACAAATGCAACAATTACGAGCCCCCCCCCC
>CM070035.1:17732109-17743146 GCA_036250615.1 Ptychadena robeensis | reverse complement strand
CTGGGTCAGCATGTGACCACTTTACAGGTGAGTTGCTATGCCCTATGCATTAACAGTTCGTGTTTGGGGGCCGCATTTGGAGGACCAAAGGGGGCTGCAGGTTGGGCACCTAGGCTTTAGAGACATAATATAAAAAATTTAAACAGCGTGAGAGGTTCCTTTTAGGGGCCTCTAAATTCGATATATACACGTGAGGTATCTTCAAAGTCCGGCCCGGGGGCCAATTCCGGACCGTGTTAAGGTTTCTACTGATCCGCAGTCTCAGCAGTAAAATGAATGGTATACCACTCAAACTATATGACTAAAGGTGCCCATACACTGTCCGATCCCCGCTTGATTCTCAGCAGGTGATTGCAATGTGATGATGTCATCACGCTGCAGCCGGTCGCTCAGAGGCGGGCACCCTTTATGTGCCGGACATTACTATGAAAGTAATGCAATTGGCCAGGAAGTTAGTGACATGTCGGACCACTGTGCCATCCCACATGCGGTGCAATTCTGGTCGATCTGTCCCGGTGGGCGAATCCCATTTGCGAGTGATTGGTGGGAACGCGCACAACGGTCGATTGGGCGGGGATCAAACCATGTATGGCTACCTTAAGACACCCTGTCACACTGTTGTGACCTTTGATGTGCGACATGTAACCTGGTTCTGCTGGACCCCTCTAGTGGCAGCTTTTGCTTTATTTTGTATTTTGTTTACTTACTGTCAATTTATTGTTTGTTCTATTTTGCTCTATTGTTTGTGATTTAACTGGAAAATGTTTCAAAATCAATAAAAAATTTGATTATAAAAAAAAAATCTATGGTATGCAGAAGTGATCCGCATTGGCGCTTTTATTGTTTTTGTATGCAAGGCTAAAATGCTTCCTTCAATTAAAGCAAGAGAACTACCATCGCCCTAAAACACCACAGCTGCAATGTGAGCATAACAGTCATTGCCCCCCCCCCTCCTCCTTTGAATGGAACAGTCCAGAGTTTAAACATGCTCCATGTATTGTGCCTGTCTGTGCTGGCTGCTTCAACATTCATCCATCAGCAAACAGTTTTAAGTTGAGTAGGGCCAGGGAACCTTCTTAACAATTCTGTATGTGCAATAGCTAACGGAATAGTCAGGATGTGGTTGAACAGCTGGGAGGAGAACATGTCCCAGCATGCCTAGGGGCAGCCTTTATCAGTGTTAGGGCTTGTTTCCATTATACGTCGGGACCCCTACACTAAGCGTATACGCTTAGCAGGGGTCTCGACGTATCCCACAGACATTGCCTGCCGGCGCATGGTCTGTTCCCACATCCGCCGGTGTAAAGGCTGAACGTACTCGACTACGTTCAGCCTTGCTCCAGTGGATCGGCTCCGCGCAATGAAGACAGAGTCTGCGCCGAGCAGGTAAGTCTATCTGTTACGTTGGGACCTCCCGCTAGGTCCGGAGGTCCTAGCTAGGTCCCGGAGGTCCCAACGTAACAGATAGACTTACCTGCTCGGCGGAGATTCTGTCTTCATTGCGCGGAGCCGATCCACCGGCGCAAGGCTGAGGGGTCCCAACGCAAAGCATTAGGGTAGTGAATAGCCAATGTTTTACAATAATAATACCCAGTATGTGTGAAGGAAGAGATTTGTCCCATAGTATCATTCATTTGCATTTCATGTAATTGGTTCAAAGAATGTACCGAACGATTTTCACCAAACCTGGCCCTCTTTTTTAAAAAGTTAGTACACCCCTGACACGCATGCTTTCAAAATACAACTCTTTCTTCTGAAATGCTTGAAGCTTGGATCTCATTGTAATACGCTCCCCTTCAATGTTTACTGCAGACCAGACTGGATGGGAACACATTAACAGCAAGTAAATATAGAGCGTGTTCTAGGTCAGCAGGTTAGTAATGAAACAAGAGACTAAGCATGATAGCTAGGCAAATAGATTCTTCACATGCTCGAAAATAAAAGGAACCCGCAGAATAATTTCAAGGTTGGTTAACTTTCATTGAGTCTGCCAGTAACATCAATAACATGCAGCAGAGTATTGGGTGTTCATTTACTCTGACCAGGGCTCTGAGACAGACCTAAGTTGTAGATCCAAAGTACATCTGAAAATCCCAAATCATTGTCCTCCTGTGGGGGAAGTGTTTTTTATTTTCTATTTAAACCCCCCAAAGAATATCAATTAAGACGAGCAATCCAATCGGAAATCCAATATCCTTGGTACTAAATAGATAAATTCAAGTAGCTGATTTGTGAGTAAATTGGAAAGCCCCTGAACATGGTATCATCACCAAAATTGTGAGAGAATTAGGCTAAGTTTACACTGTCGCTTGCAAGGTCGTTTTCTGGTCTTTTAAGAGACCAGAAACCAAACTTGCTTTAAGTTTACAATGGAAGTCAATGAGGTAGTTTAAAGAACAGAAAATATACTGTCGTTATTCAAGCAGTACCTTTTCTGTTAGTTTTTTGAACGCCTTCTGTCGCATTCAAAAGGTTGTTTGGTCGTTAAACGACCCCATTGACTTCAATAGTGAAGCTCTGAAAGCGACTGCAGCAAGTTTGCAGAGCTTTTTTCACTCTTTAAAAAAACAACAACCTGGGAGTGGCTATCCCTCCTTTTCAGGCACCCTGCAGGGTCAGGTGACCTGTGGCAGCTTGAAGCTCACTCCCTCCCTCCTGGACGTTTTTCAGTCTTTAAAGCTAGAGTACATTTTGTACTTTAAAACCTTTTAGCCACTGGAGAGTGTCTAGGAAGCTTTAAACATGTCCTTCAAATAACTACAGTGTAAACCTAACCTTAAGGTGAAAGGACAAACAATTTCACGGTTAGGAGCCTATCAATGCCTAAAACGTCACAGGGCAGGTGTAGCCCACTAAAAATTGTGACCTGAACACACACAGCCCACACCAATCATAATGGCGGACTCTCACCTGAATAAAAACTATACCAATTCTTCAACACATATTTATAGAGTGTCTATGGCTATGTTTCCACTGAGTCCGTGAGTCCCCCAAGGTCTCCCCGCCATCATAGATGCGGATATTATGTAAAGGTAAGCAATACAAGGGGAGGGGGGATCATACGGTAGCCATGACTCACCACATCCGTTTACGAATAATATTGATTGAGGAGGGTTGGAACTGAACCCAAGGGGTGGCCAGCCCCCGTGGACTTTTAAGGTGAGTATTTGGTAGGAAGGTATTTCCAGTCAAGAGGTTAACTAAATACTTTTATTATAGCAACATATTACATAGAGTAAGAAAATGGTGGTTATAAAACGTAATTCACCATGAGGTTTACAATTCAATAGGGTTCAACAGTGACAAACTTGAGCCCTTTACACTTTAAAAAATCATACAGTCACAGGTCATTCCACTATGCAAATGGTCCAAACAAAGGGGATTCTGGTCCTATAAAAAGTATTATTATAATTATTTTTTGCCAAAGGATGAACCATACCTATGTATTCAATGTAGAGGATGGCCATGGGGTAACGTGAAAATAATGGATAAAAATATTCCAGCGAAAAGTACTGTTAGGATAAAGAGTGGGAACTGTTTTAAAACATCACCTTGTTAGACAAATATGAATATGCATTGCATGGGGCTGCGCAGTGGATGAACCCAAGCACTTTTTGATCAAATGTAATTATAATGTGTATAGATTTATAATAACCATTTATGCAAAGCATGGTTATGTATACCTTAATGACTTCTAGGTAAACCTCCAAAAAGATCCCTGAGGAAGTCCACAGTAGGACGAAACGCGTCGGACCAATTTGGAGTGCGACTTTTTATAGGACCAGAATCCCCTTTGTTTGGACCATTTGCATAGTGGAATGACCTGTGACTGTATGATTTTTTTAAAGTGTAAAGGGCTCAAGTTTGTCACTGTTGAACCCTATTGAATTGTAAACCTCATGGTGAATTACGTTTTATAACCACCATTTTCTTACTCTATGTACTATGTTGCTATAATAAAAGTATTTTGTTAACCTCTTGACTGGAAATACCTTCCTACCAAATACTCACCTTAAAAGTCCACGGGGGCTGGCCACCCCTTGGGTTCAGTTCCAACCCTCGTTTGGACCTTTATCCAATATTTGTAATTATTTTGATCCAGGTAAAAGTAATTGATATCGGACTGAATCTCAATCAGAACTGTATCGGACATGTCAGTAAATTTTAATCGATTGCACTAATTTAGACATGAGTTTTAAAAACCAATCGAGGAAGCATTCAAGGCATGCCGACCACTACAGCACTTCTGCTCGAATTCGATGATTAACAGAAATTGATTGATTACTCCTCGTGTTGTCCATTTATAAAAAGATTGAGGTTCAACAAATCGATTTTCGATAGAAAAATCTAACTATTCAATCTAATCAAATATCGATTCTCTTGAAATCTTTACCTGTATGGCATGCGTTACAGACTGAGGGACCTTTCTGCCCGTTCTTCTTCTGCTCCTTCACGGTCCCGGAAGTGATGATTGCGAATGGCTGGAATGGATGTTGTACAAGTCTGACACTCCGCAGCATCACTCCCGGCGAGATCAGGTAAATGTAATGTCACCTGCCTTATATTCTTCCACCCCTACTTGGGCAAATTATGTGCATGGTGAGAAAGAGTAACGCCCCATCCCTTCTTATTATGGACAGAGGGGCATTACTCTCCCTGCTAACTCCTCACCCGCTTGTGGGTATCAGCACTTTTGCTTGTAAGCAGCAAATCTGATGCTTCCAGTGAACTCAGTGACCCCTGTGAAACGGTCGTTCGATTCCCAAGGGGTCCTGACCCACAGGTTGAGAACCACTGGCTTTAAGCATTATGTTTTTAGAGCAGATTAGGTAAGCAGGAGGTGATTTTCAATGACATTGGGTCCAATCTACTTAACCTTCTGAGCGTTCTCCCCGAATTAACTCATGATGCATGAAACTCAGCCCGAGTTAGCCGGAGGAACGCCCGAGGTCTCGCCGTCTTCTGACGGCGGTCGGGAGCATCGGCATGTATGCCGATGCTTCCGGGTCCGCCCCCGATCGCGTCACCGGTGACGCGAAGGGGGCGGGGGTAGGCGGCGCCATAGACCTCCGTCAAACTGGAGGGGCGTCACTTTCTGTCAGCAGAAGTCCGGCGTCTCCAGCGACGCCGGACTTTTGTTTACATCCCTCAGCTGAGCAGGCAATCACGGTGGAGCACATTGTGCTCCGCCGCGATTGCCCGTGGCACGGTTATAAAAAAACCGTGCCACGTGGCAAACGCTCAGAGGGTTAAGCAGGGTACAGGTGTCGGATGTTCCATGCAGACGCATGATGACGTCATCACGCTGCTGTCAGATATCGGAGGAGCTGGAGAGACAGCCCTGCTCTCTTCCCGGCTCAGCCGATGCTTTGCCAGGAGACCCGCAGTCTCTAGGCAAAGCATCGGACATTGGCTGTATTAACGGTCATGTGCAATTTTGCTGTTTTCGAGCGGGATTGATTGGTCCCGCTCGAAAACAGAGATGGCCACATATTATATGGGCCTGATAGATGGCTGTGAGCGTGCACGGTGCTCGAAGCGGCCATCGATCTGGCCCATATATGCACGTCTGTACCCTGCTTTATTCTTTAACCTACCAACAAATCTCCCACTTACACGGTATCCATCCGCTGTAATATGGAAAAAACACAGATCGCCTCTGTTAAAATATTAACTTTAACAGCTTTCACAAGAAACACCAATTTGAAAAAGCAAACAAAAAGAAAAAACATTTCTATAATTAATTACCGCTCAACCATTTCTCAGTAGACAAGTTGCTGATATCGTCCCCCATGAATTCAGCCCGTAAAAATCATTTCTGCCTTGACAGGAAGACGACAAAGTTTAACGCTACAAAAACATGTCCGGTTGGGGACCCAAGCCGCCATCTGGATATGAATGAGAAACGACGTACCATGTGAAATAATATACCATTACAGTAAACACAATATGCTCTGGTATTTACAGCAGGGTATACAGTGGGGATGGGGTGTCAGGGATGTGTCGTTCTATGGTATGCAGAAGATTGATAATCTGGTGTTTAATAGCGAAATTATAAATAAATGTGAAATAAATGTTGATCACAAATATCGTGAATCGTGAATTTTTATTGTAAATATCGGCACTTTGAGAATTTGCGAACATCTTGAATACAGTGCTATATCTTCGTAATCGCGAATATTTAAGATTCTTTACATCAGTCCCCGGAACTACCATGCATTGTGTTCACAATATGGGCATGTACAAGTGCAGAGATAACAAATTCTCGAAACTACTAATTTATTGCGAATATGAGACATAAAATGTGCGATATTTTGCAGATATGAATATTGCCTGTGAGGCTCATCAATGGAAATGAGCAGACCTACAATAATATTTCAATCTATAAAATAATAGGACTTTAAGAGTTCTTGTTGTATACAGTTTGGGTCATCTTATCACCATTCTATCTAAAGTAATATTTTTAGTTGGGAGCCCAGGGGGTGAAATACTTTCTCATGCCTTGGGGTACTGTTACTGGGTGATAATCAGGGGTGCACATAAGTTATACTCTGGTACTCAAAAGGGGCCAAATACTAGCTCTGCGTACCTGCATTATTGTTACACAGCTCATATGTGTACTAACAACTTGGAGGCGCTCCGTGTCTGGGCGGCCGCAGCTTAATGTGACATGTATACAATGTATGTCACTTGGATAACCGCAGGGAAGCATGAATAACTATCAAAGGTTGCAGATAGGGGTGTGAAATTAAGAATTGTAAATGAATCAATGTAAATGAATGATGAAAAAAAAAATTGGATTGGATTTTTAAAGGTGTTGGAGATCTGGGGGATGAAAGTCAGAGTAGGCATATGTAAGGGTAAAATCTGACAAGAGAAAAGCACTGTGTGACAGCTGGAATGTGACTATGAAAGGTTGACATTTGGACTGCAGGTAGTCTCAGGAGTAAGTTACTAACCCAGAAAATGTCAGGGTTGTACTACTGAGGTATGAGATCTGGGGGTTCAAACGTGTTGCACTGTGAGAGTTACATGTGACCCAAAGCCAGCTGGTGACCTGTGGATGGAGACAGCTAATTGGAGGCTCAATCAGGAACGTCCATCTGCAGCAGAATCTACCATGCAGGAGGCTGACAGTGAGGGAGACAGTGAGGGAGACCACCCTACATATGGGGTGAGTACCAAACACCATCCACTTGGTACTTATCTGAGGAGCTCGCTAAAAAAGGTTATGTGCACCTCTGATGATAATGCAATTTACATGCTTACCACAAAATATACATTGTAAGAAAACAAACAGGTGTTGCACACCACTCTATGCCTCTTCGGCAAGGCCTTTATGTTGTCACTCAAATTATTCATTGCGGTATTTATTATTTACGTAGCTTAAAGTGTAAAAACCAGGAACGACCTGAAAATGTGAAGATAGCACATGTAACTTTATCTGGTGAGGACTGCTATCGGCTCACACGCTACAGACTGTGAAGTCTCAGGAGGACACAAAAAGAAGACTTTTACAAGTTGTTAGAAATGCTCGAGTGAAGAAAGATTACACAACTGGAGGGAAAGTTTCTTTTGTATTACAGGAACAATGAGCGGATTCGGGTTCTGGGTCATGTAACCCTCACTGTGCGTGGCATGACCCTTTTCTCACATTAGTACAAGGCACAGCTTGGCTTGGCCAATCCCAGCTCATGGGAAACATTGGTTTTATACACTTGATCGTTGAGCCTTGAAGCACTACACATTTATCAGGCATTTGTATTATTCACTAATGGCTTTGGTGTGACTTAGAGAACTAGGCCGAGTTCAGACTAGTGGTTAGGAGGTATGTGGTAACAGCTGCCAGTTGAGGGCATTTTCAGTAAACACAATCATAGTGGAAAAAATCATACAGGTATAGATATCGAGTTACATCTTGCTCCAGTATGATTACGTACAGTAATAAATAAATGAGGAGAGAGAGAGAGATATAAATGTCACCCGGGCCCTAACTGATATACCGGTTATCTCACCAACCACCAGTCCTAACTCAATTTTAATAATTTGCCTTTAAGAGGTATATCATTTATTTTACTCTTTAAATATATGTTCCTTGACTCACTTAACCTCCTTGGCATTGAGCCCAAAGCCAGTATGGGTGTAGTTTGATCGTGAATCAAACTGTGCCCGTGCAGGGATTAGGCGCAACGGCTGGCTCTCTGTGTGCTTGCAGCATTTCTACAGAGCTGCAGGCTTTCCGGCCCTGTGTTTTTGCCGTCAACTGTGACACCTTAGGGGGCGGCGCCATAGACCTCCATGTTAATGGAGGGGGTTCACTTTTCTCCCCACAATTGACAACGAAAGTGTGTAGAGGGCCGGGGGGAGAGCCGGCAATCGCTGCGAAGTACACTGTTCTCGATTATGTTTTTATCTAGAAAAGGGGGACCATGCAGAGAAATTTTGGGAACAACTATTTTAACTGAATTTGATATTGGTTTGATTAAAGGAATGCCTTAAAAGCCCATATGTTGGTAACACTGTTTTTACTACTGAGATGTTTAGGGTGTGGCACTATGATATCTTAATAGCTGAACAAGGGGATCGAAATCAGTGGTTATTTGTGCATTTATATATATATATATATATATATTGTGACAGACTGGTCATCTTTCACTGGGTGAATGGACCGTTAGGTGGTATCCTGGAAGGAGTCCGTGAATAATTTGCCCAGCGCCATTTGGTTGCTGAGAGTTTTGTGTTGGTTTTTGTTACAGGACTCCCGAACTCTGGGGTAGGGAGGATGGAATTGGGTAGGCCTCCCTATTCCCCCAGGTACACTGTAGGGTTAACACCTGGGTTGCAGGTGATTGGAGCTGGGTGTGACTCCAAATAGCTGCAGAGTCCAGTGGGTTAGTTGTTCAGATCAAGTAGGAGACCGTGGGCTTCTGAGAGTAGACAGGGGGCACACAAGGAGTGTGGGGCCCAGACCTGTGGTTACTGGAGCCGAGGAAACAGGGGGCTCACAAAGTTTGTGAGGCCCAGACCTGTTCCTGCTGGAAAGCTGAACTGAGGACAAGATTTATGTTGGATGTTTGCCAAGCCAGGAGGATTGGCATTATTGAGTGACTTTGTGTTTGGATGTCTATTAACCGCCCTAACGTTAGGGACGGCAGCACCTCGTCCAGCGCTCCAACTGCTTCTATCGCACTGGACGAGGTGCTGCCGTCCAGTACAAGTCGGGGCTCTGGGAGAGCGCATACTCACGCTGTCCCTGTGTCCCCATGCGACATGCCTCTTCGGCTGCTCGTGTCTTCCTCCCCTCCCCGCTCTGAGTGACGTCACTCGGAGAGGCGGCGGGAGATTTGTACAGTAAATAGCATGAAAGCAGTTTTCTATGTAGCATACTGCTTTCAAACTCCCCCTATGTAATAAACATCGCCAGAATAAAGTCCCTGATGCCCCAGATGTGCCCATTTGCAGTAACCCTTTCTTCCCTGGTGTGATTTTATCACACCAGGTTAGAGAGGGTTAAGTGCAAATGGGAACATCTGGGGCACCAGAGACTTTTTATTTTGGCGATATTTAGTACATAGCAGCATAGCTTTGTGTCCTAATTTGGGGTTTTTTTCATTATTTTTATAAAAAAAAATTATTTTTATTTTACATAATTGTTTGTTTCAAACATTATTATAGTCAGGATGTCTATTAGACCCTTGTACGGACATATTTTGGGAAGTTACAGGCCTACGACATTTACTACCATTGAAGTCTATGGTGCACTTTTGGTACAGAAATCTGGACCTCAGCAGTGCGCTAGGGAGGTTAACCCCTGAGAGTTTTGGGACAATAAACACGGGCAGGAACCATAAAAAGATTGCAATTGCGTGGATTGGTGCTGTGAGAGCACCGTTTGGAGCTGAACCCCCACAATATATATATATATATATATATATATATATATTCACTTTTTTCTTTCTATGTTTGTAAACCATCAGCGGTAGGAAATGTTCCCAGGCGTCTTTTCTCTTTAATGTTATGTTTTTCCTGCATTTTATTGCAGAGTTGACATAACACACCTTTAATGAATAGAAGTGATGGCATCCATTTACTTAGAGCATTAGAAATGACTAACCTCCCACACCCCTGGCCCTCGCTGTAGGGGTTGTTGTTTGCCAGTAAAGCAATTTGTCAATAACTAAAAGTACAAAATAATCTCCATTTTAATGAGGAAAACACAAGACAGACAAAAGATAAAGGTGAGTATAAAATGTCAACTGCCGCTATGTAATTTAAACAATGACATTTCAATGCTGCGCCTTTCTAGATGTGCAGAGACAGTCATCGGAGTGGAATCTGACGGAAAAGTTTACTTTTTATTAGTCATGTATATAGTTGTGTGATTTGTTATTATCGAAAATATATTAGATCTTTGTATTGCTTTATTTTCCGCGGCACGTTTTAACTGGAAAATAATAATATACACCTCATAAATTGGTCTTTCCAGAACAGTAGAATAACTATGAAACAAAAGCTTTGTGGACTTTCACAACTTGGCAGCCTAAAGCAAGCCATACACGTGTCGGATTCCATGGCCAATTGATCACTCACCCGATCGATTCCGGCGATTCTGCCGGGAATCGCAGGTGTGATCAATCGGCCAATTAAGAGTATCCATCGCTGCATACCACGCTTTAAAAATGTGTGCTGACCGAGCGTTAACACACAATGTAAGCAAGTTAAAAGTACAAGTTTCCTATGGAAACCATGGGGGGGGGGGGGGGGGGGGGGGGGGTCAGTGATGGTCAATGGCCAACCACAGCACCAAAATGTTTAAGGCCCATGATTTCATACATTTTCTCAGTTTTTGTAGATACAACTAGGTACCTCTGCTTATATTCGGGTCGGCTGATACTCGAGTATGTATACGGTAGTATACAATGAGTCACAACAAAATTGTCTCAGAGACAAAACAAAAATTTGGGGGAAAATAGATGTTGAGGTGTCCTTGCTGTTTGGGTATATGGGAAAGGGCCCGTTTGATACTGGAATAACACC
>CM070035.1:17721268-17732085 GCA_036250615.1 Ptychadena robeensis | reverse complement strand
CCCCCCCCCCCCCATTCACATGACAGGAAATCTGGGTTTCCCCCCTTGAGAATTTTCTCCTCAACTTCTGGAAATAAATATGTCCCCACTGAAGGACATCAAGGACACACAAATTTCAATAGAGGGTCCCCCGCTGTCCAAGAGACTCGACTAGAGGTTTGTGCATGCCTAATCTTATGGGAGTATAAACTTGGTTCTGTAATCTCTGACATCGCCATCTAGTGGACTACTTGTTAATTTCAATAATTTACTTGTTAATTTCAAAAAGAAAACTCCAATATTTATGATTCAAACATGAAAATAAGTTTCCATTTCTTCTCCATGTATTGGCCCCAATAATAATAATAATAAAAAATATTTTTTAAAAGGAAACTTCTTTTTATGTTTGAATCATAAGAAGTGCATTGAAAACCCATCCTGTAATGAGAATAAACCTGTGTTCTCTTATTGAGGTTGCGGCACTAAGATTTACCTGTTTATCCATTCCTATGCACCAATGGTGCCTTCTCAAAATTTTTCTCATTTAGAAAATTCCACTATCTGACAATACGAGTCTGAGTCAATACGTTTTCCACGTTTTTGTAGCTAGAATTAGGTACCTCAGCTTATATTCGGGTCGGTCTCTTTTCGAGTATATATGGTTGTATGAAATGGCTCTAAGGTTTATGTTTAGGAATAAGCCAAAATGCCAAAGAGTTACAGCGAAACTTAGGCTATGTTTCCATTATATGTCAGGACCCCCTCTGCTAAGTGTATTGCTTGGCGGGGATCCAGACGTAGCACAAAGATTTACCTGCTCAGCGGATGCTCGGTCTTCACTGCTCCAAGCCGTTTCGCCGATGCAAGGCTCAACGTAGTCTAGTACATGCATTGGCGGTTGTGTAGACAAAGCATCCGTCGAGCATGTAAGTGAAGGTGCTTCGTTGGGATCCCTGCCAAGCAATATTCTTAGAGGAGGGGGTTCCGACATGTAATGGAAACAAGCCCTTACTCAAACATTTGAGGGCAAATAGATGTTTAGCCTCACTGTTCACTAGAACAACACCCCCCCCCCCCCCCCCCCCCCCCCCTGAAAGCGTTTATGATCACTTTCTGCCTTAGTGTAAGTAGTATAGCCCAATCAAGCCTTCTTAAAACAGAAGGTATTTACATGGCCAAATCCAGCAAAAATCACAAAAGTTTAGGTAGAAACCCTCATTTTAGGAGAGTAGGCGGAGCCATGCAAATTATTCCTTTTCGCTCTATCAGCCAAATGCACATCCAGAACCGCTGGTGTCCAGTGCAAATATAGCCTTTATGGTACAGAGTCATTTATTCCAATCTGCATACAGCTGTTTCAGGCTCCTTGGCCATCATCAGTGCAGTGCATGGAAACCATGGCTCTATGGTGTGGGGCTTGGAAGCCGGACAAAGAGAAGTAACCATGAAGGTTATGGTGAGAAGGGATGAAAGGAGTCAAAAAGCCCTCAACTCGAGCAGTGCGTAGCACAATCAAGCCTTCTGTTGATTACTTCTCTTTGTAAGTAGTATAGAGAAGGAACTCCACTGGTGAGGACAGACTTCCACAAAAATGTAATAGAAGTTCCTCTGCTGCTCTAGAGACAGGCTCCTGTATGTCTAATGGGGGCTTTATGGGGGTATGAACTTGGTTGTGTCATTTCTGAACATAACAAATCTGGATTTCCCCGGCTCTCAGAGAACCAGGACAGCACACTGCAGTTTGCACCTTTACATGAGTGAGAAATGTTTACTGCAAAGTGAAGGTGAACCTTCGCTGTAATACAGGATTTAGTGGAAGAGATATAGAGCTATTCCGGTTGTTTTTCACAGCTGTCAGAAGCTTCGGAGGTAAAGGCCAAAATGATTTGCGCAATGTGAAAGTGCCTGAAGGACCCGAGCAGCCGAATAAAATACATGTCTGATGTCCTGGAAAAAGGCCTTTGCTTCAGGACAGATGAAGACCAGGGGAACCAAGCGGAGACTACCAACTCTACTTTGGGAACTCTAGGGATCGGTGCGCCATGTTTCACCGCAAACGTGTCTCAATGGTCATTACATAAATGATGGATGGACACAGCCAAGTATACCGCTGAAGTAAAAATAAATCTCCTTGTTTGTGACTGTTTTACTGACGGTGGTTTTGTCATCAACTGTGAATCACAAAGTTTGAATTGATCTAAAGAACTAAGAATCTCTTGAGATAAAAAGTTTCCTCAAACACAAATTCCAGTTATTTGAAAATTTTGTAAACACCCGTGTATAAACAAACTAGTAGAGATGGTCACATTTTTTGACTACCTGACTTTATGAGTTGATTGTGAAGCCTCTGAACATGGTATCATCACCAAAATTGCTGGAGATGTAGAGAATGGTTGTGAGAACATAAAAAAAAAAACTTCGGGGGCAGGCAAACTAAGGCCCAGGGGCTGGATTCGGCCTGTTTAGCTTTCTTTTACGGCCCTTTGTCATTTTATTGGAAAGATGCTCCCCTCCATTTGTTCTCTGCATTTGCAATGCAGTGCACATAATGCCTAGAGGTGCCCAAACATTGCCTTGAGGACAATGCAGTGGCATAAATCATGACACTGTGGGTGCATCCTCATGGTGACAACAGGCAGTCTCTAGAAATGATATCTGCTGATTACAATGAAGAAGCATTTTTTTTTAAAGTTCAGGAAATTTATAAAGAGAACATCTTTGTCACATGCCGCCTATTACACATCACCACCATCATAAGTGATGCCGGAAATTAATGGAATTGGCACACCTATGGCAGGTCGGCCATTACTTCTTAAGTTCTTGGGTTGGCCCTTTTATCAAATCTAAGAAGCCAATGTGGCCCACAAGTCCAAAAAGTTTGTCCACCCCTGGTCTAGCATGTGTAGTTTTTGCATAAATTTACTTAAAATTCAGAATTTTGACTTTTGAAATTTGACAGAATTTTATGTATGCAAAAACTATACATGCTAGAGCAAAACTTTTATTTTTGTAGAATACCCTGGACTCAACATCTCCAGCAAGTTTGGTGATGATACCATGCTCAAGGGCTTTGTAATCAGCTCACAAAGTCGACCATCTCTACAAACTAGAAAGCACTGTTACTGGAACTACAACCAGGGCTTAAACTGCACCCACTGCACCCTTACATCAAAGTATCAAATCAATACAAATCATTGTAATGGCCGCCTATTCCAGCATACCATCCACGCCATGTAAGTATATGTTCCTACCATTTATAATAACAATTTAACTGATGTAATTGCCTCTTTAACTACAACTAACATCTACTGCCCAGGAGAGATGTTACAATTAGGAGGATCCAATCTGGTCAGATAAAGGAAGATTTTGTTTATTATCTGAAGGCTCAATGTACGTGTATTTAGTACTTGGTTACTCTATCAGATAGCAGCCAGAATTGGTGGAAAGGACTAGGTGTGGGCACGTGCTGGTTGATAACTGCAGACTTATGCCTGGCATACACATGCCGATAAGCAGCCGATTTTTCAACCGACCGACGGGCGTGCGCGCTCGCGCCGTCGGTCAGCGAGCCGCTTATCGGCATGTGCCCACATGGGGCGACAGATCCCTGTCGCCCCACAGCTCGGCCGGCCAGAGAACAGACATGGCCGATGCAAGCCGACGCCATTAGCTTCAATGAAGACCGGCGTCTTCATTGAAGCTAATGGCCGGCACACAAAGGGTGCCGGCCGACTGAAGCAGCCCCATAATGCACCAGGATGCAAACGTAATGACGTCATCACGTTTGCATTCCGGTGCATGTCTGTCGGCACCCATCTGTGGGTGTATGGCAGGCATTAAAGCCCCAAAAAATTGCCCTAAAGGTGTCCATCCAGTGCTTGACAGATGACCCGTTCAAACCCTGCGTGGTGACGTCACGATGATGTCACCATGCTGCGCCCGTGCGTCTGTCGATTGGATGGGAATCAAGGAGCACCACTTTAGGTGCCCGATTCCCAGTCAATTCTTTGGATGGGGACCCTGTTGTTCCCACTCAAAGAAAGGCATCTATCGCTCAATTTGTTTATAGATTAGAGCACAATCGAGTGCAATGAACTCACACATTGCGCAATTGTGCTCTAATCTATTAAGAATCGAGCCGTGGATGGACACCTTTACAGTAGGACTACTGCAAGGATTAAATATTTATTTAGACACAGTGGGTTCCTCTAGAACTACAATATTCACTTACAGCATATTCTATAAGCCACTCTGGACTACTGTGGCTGTCATTCCCTACAATGCAGGGCCAGTGAATAAGGTCCTGCCACAGACTAGAGTAGACATGGGCAAACAACGGCCCAGGGGCCAGATCAGGCCCATTTAGCATTTTATTCGGCCAACTGTCACCTTAGTAAAAAGATTGTCTGGGTGCCATCTGCTTGTTCCCTGCAATGAGCATGCATAACTTAGCCTATAGTAGTCCGAATGCCTGCCTTATCTCCGCTTATTGCCGTAAACTAGAATAGTGTCTTGTCACCAAGGTCTCTGCATTTTGACTTAAATATGGCAGTTATGTTTTTTTTAGATTTCCTTTATATCCCCCTGGCTTCTTGAAAGCATCACAGAAAATTAAGGATTACAATCTCCCTGCTGCAAGAAACTGTAACACCTCTGTAACACATTGTGGTCCATGAGTCAAAAAGTTTGCCAAAAGTCATTTGTGTTCTGGATTTTGGCCCTTGATGGGGCTTTCCCCAGCACTTAATTTTATGTATCAATGCATTTGTTGAAATGATTGAAAGGCAACTTGTCCTTGTGTGTTTACTCATCTATATCATCTTCACGTGTAGGTACAGTTTGATAACATACCCTGTTTCGTACAATGGGGAACTGTGTGCCTCCATTAGGGATGGCTGCAGTGTAGAGCGCAGCAGGAAGTGACTACAAAGGACCGCACACAAGCAAGCTGCTGATCCCTGCCGTAACAGAGTCTGTTACCCGGCCATACAGGAAGAACACAAAAAAAGTGAGTCACTGAAGGGGACAATGATTGGCACAGAGTGATCAAAGGGGACAATAATTGGCACAGAGTGATCAAAGGGGACAATGAATGGCACAGAATGATCAGAAGGGGACAATGAATGCCACAGAGTGATCAAAGGGGACAATGATTGGCACAGAGTGATCAAAGGGGACAATGATTGGCACAGAGTGATCAAAGGGGACAATGTTTGGCACAGAGTGATCAAAGGGGACAATGATTGGCACAGAGTGATTAGAATAAGACATCCCCCTGAAAATAAGACCTAGGGCATATTATGGCATTTCCTAAAATATAAGACCGTGCCTTATCATCAGGGAAACAGGGTAGTGATAAAGTCAACCGCTTCCATGGGGGTGTACACATTCACACTGTAGATCTGCATTTAAAATGATTGTTTACCTAACATAAGAGTTTACATTGTTCTCTTAAAGAGTTTTTTGCAGCTCATTTTCCAAAACTAGACTGAAGAAAATATATATGATCAAAGTCTATTGAGATGACTCAGGGAGCGTTTATCGATGTTTTTCATTGCACTCCTTAAACATGATGGAATGTGGTTACAGTATGAGGCAGAACTATAACGAAACACCGGCAAACGCATTTAATATTCATTTTGTAAGGAGACGTTGGCCGCCCGTAAAAGCAAGCAGACCAAGGATTTTGTGCATGAATTATTAAGTCTGCTTATTCCTGCCCCTATATGAAATGATTTGTATAAAAATGTAAGATTCTCAGCAGGCGTGGCCATGCATGTCATCACACGTGGTCGATCTGCCAGGAGATCGGCAGAAATTCTAAAAGTGTATGGGGGGCTTTAGTTTTATTCATGTAGGGTCAACATATTACGCATCTCTGTACTACAAAATTCAAAGAGCTGAGATGCCACACAAGATAACACACTGAGGTGCAGGTTATGACACAGGAGGAGTTGAAGACCCTGCACGATCTGGCTTACGATCTTATAGGTTGGGGAATTTGCCATCAAACTTTATTTGGAATACAAATCCCTTTTCACACACACCAATCATGCAAAGACATGTATCATACACACACACACACACAACAATTATACCTCCCTGCTGGATGTATGGAAATCGAAAGGATTTACCAACATGTTAGATCAAGGTTTCTTAGAATGGGATTGAAGAAATGGTGGCCGCAATCAATTTGAGTACGATTGATTGTGCTTGGATCGATAAAAAAACCTACCCATGTATGGCCAGCTTAAGGCTATGTTTCCACTAGAGAGATTGGCCGCGATCCTAATCGTGGGTGGAGACTGTGCGCAATTTTTCGAGGCCGTGATCAGGGGCAATCGGGAGGGTTTTTGGTTCCGATTTTCAGCTGTGATTTTCAGCCGCGTCTGATCGCCCCTGATGTCAGTGGGTGCAATCGCACGTGGTGGGGTGGCGATCGCTTGTGTTGAATCATGCCCATTGACTTACCCATTGACTAATGGGAGCAATTGATCTGGCCCATATCTACACGTTTGTTCCCAGCTTTAGTCTGGATCAGGCTTACCCATATTGGATTAAACACTACACCGAGCCAGACTCCTCTTGAATAAAGCGCAGGAGGATAAATAACCCAGACAATGGATAAAAAGTCCAATACATTAACATCAAAATGACAAATATGATCAAATAACAAACACGGAAAGATCAAGAGGCAGATTAACCTGCCAGACGCTAAATTGTGCCACTCTCCCATCACTTATCCTATTTAAGATCGCGTTCCTATGATTCTGCTGGTAATAAAGTTACAATTTCTGTATAAAGGGAAATTCTATTATTCAAATGAGGCCAATGGTAATTCACCCTGTTTTGGGTCGACAACGGGCTTCTGAGTTACATAATTGATATCCTACAAAGATGACATACTCTGCAGGAAGAAAGCAATGATATGCCAGTAACCTGATAAATATGTAAAAGATCTGGATAAAAATGTCACATTTTCAATTCAAGTTGTTAGCAGAAAAGCCATTGTTCATTGGGACTAATCAGATCTGGTTGTAAGCTGAAGTGTCCGGAGTGTCAGGGGATATTAAATCAGAAGACAGATCATGTTCAGAAAGGACAAACACAGTAACAAGGCCTCTAATTGTGTACTCACTTATAAAGCGCTCTGACTTAATATGTGTTCTGAGCAGCAAATGAATACATTGCCTATACACTATTGATGAGATCAGTATTATAAATGTGCTAAAATATAAAACTATCCATTTACAGAAAGAAGGAGCAGCTTTGCAGAGAAATGTAATTATGCTGAATACTTCTATAGCTTGGGGAAATCTGGATGTATGATGCAGCTGAGTCACAGCCATTCCACTTCTTAACTATTTACAGAAGATTTCCATTTATTTCCATTCAGAGGTTGTTCTTTCATTTGCAGCCTTCAGCTAACTGGCTGTGAGATATATGGGAGGACGGTTTGCAGTCGGAGCCCTTATCGGAGACCAGTAAATGGTAACTTGGACTAGGTGCAGGCAAGGGGCTGGCACAGCGCTTGTAGAATTTAATCCTATTCACCCGTAAGAAAATAAGGTGCCGCTACAAAAATCCTATAAATGAAAGTCTCAGACTTCCCCATAAACCTTGCTGTTCAGTAATTGAACTGATGAACAAGTTTCATTTTAAACTCCATGGAAAACTTTAACCTCCCTAGCACACTGCTGAGGTACAGATTTCTGTACCAAAAGCGCACCATAGACTTTAATGGAAAAAAAGTTTTTAACATTGCAGGCCCAAAGTATGTCCATACAGGAGTCTGGTAGACATCCTGAATATAATAACATGTTCAGATGCTTTGTGAATAACTCACAATACCAGATAATGAACATTTCAATAACTCACTATCAGGTAAATTAGCACTGCAACCACTAGATGGCGCTGCAGATGTGCCCGGTTACATAGGAGAGAGCATGGGGGGGGGGGGGGGGGGGGGGGGGGGGGGGGGGAGTCATCCGTGCAGCTGCCTCTTCATTGGCTTGTAGACACACGGATCAGTGAGTTTGCTCTCCTGTGTCTCCAATCTCCGCCTGACAAACCCAGCTCGTCCTGTGCAGTTCTGACAGGTCTTTCTTGATGTAAAAGTCAGGATTATGCCTGTGTGGGCTTAACAGTATAAGCCAATCAGAGAGATTCAAATTAATTATGTGAGAAATTGATACCCATAGAACAACCAAGCAATTGAATGGCCCCAGAATACAGAGTTGCAAACCGATGAGTTTGGCCCTTACTTACCCTCTCTCTGTGCTCAGGTGTACTTCCTTTACTATGTTCTCCAAGACTTTCAAAGGCTCTTCAATGGTGCCAGCATGCAGGTCACCCCCCCTGGAAAAAAGACACAATTGATTAAGACACAGTGTATTTCTGACAACAAGGACAACAATATTGCTTTAAACATTATTTGTTGATGTCATAGAAGCATGTACTGCTGGAGGGAGCAAATCCCAGTCACTACCAGAGAAAGAAGCTGAAAAATATTGAGGACCACATCTGCCTGGTTCACAGAAGTTCCCCATACCTTCACTTATCTCTGACTTAGGCTATGTTTCCATTATACGTTGGGACCCCCTCCTCTAGCGTATTGCTTGGGGGGGATCCAGACATAGCACATAGACTTACCAGCACGGCAGATGCTGTGTCTTCACTGTGCCGAGCCACCCAACTGATACAAGGCTCAACGTAGTCGAGCAAAGTCTGTGTGCTACTTCAGGATCCCGAGGGGGTCCAGATGTATAATGGGAACAGGCCCTAAAGGTCATACTTACTGATTAAGGGAAAACTGACAGGAGGTAACATCATTTCTGGTATTCCGTTCCAAATACCGGAAGTCATGTCACTTCCAGTATTGGGAGGTTTACCTCCCCTTCCTCCTATTTAGTGGCTGGCTAACTTGGGGGGTGCTACTCTCCCTGCTAACGTCACCAGATCTTAGGAGGGAAAATAATGAGGGGGAAAAAATTGCAGGATTTGGTGGGAAAGTCACATAAAAAAACGTGACTTTCTCGGCCACAACGGGATACTTAACAGGTATACTTAAGGTAGCCATTCATAGTTGGATATTTCCGTTAGACCTACATTGATCGAGCAGTGATCGGACATATTGGTAACTTTAATTCGATATTTCCCATGTACATGTCGGTTTTTGGTTTCCAGGAGCCCTCTTTGTGGCAGAAAGCACACAGCACACGGTACAAGCAATTGCTGTTGGACAGGCGATCAAAAAAATTGACTCATCTATGGCATTCTTTACAGAGACATCATGTGAAGTCAGTTTGTTGATTATGAGTTATCGTGGCAGAGTACACTGTGCAGTTTCGCGCCGGTAAAAATGGTGCAAAAACGCCAGAGATGTAAATGATGACCCCCATGTTTTCTCATTAAACCTCAAATAAACTTTTATGATCTGTTTGGAAGACACAGGAGCGCCAACCCGCCAACCTAGGCATCTGTCATGGTATTCATGAAAAGCATACTCTCCCCTTTACACATGTATGGATATTATTTATATATATACATATTCTCATCTCTGGCAGAACGCACGCGCAATTTTAAATGTGTATGAAAGAGATTTCTCCGCACAAGGCCAGACAAACAACAGCCGCTTCTCTCCCCGCCGTGACTGACACATTGAAGTGTTTGCGTTAATGGCTGTCATCAATATTCTGAAGTGAAAATTTCCAGCGACTATATATTTCTGCGGGTGAAATCAGCCCGGGGAATGTTAGAAAACACGGAATGTTTCAAGGGCTCATTTCCATGTGAAAGAGTGATGAATAATTTAGCTTCACGGTAACAGCTTCCAGTGCATAATGAACAAGAAATCTGTATCACAGGCTCACGCATGTAGACATGTTTGTTTGGTCTTAAAGAGAAACCGCTGACAAACAGCTGATGTCAGATGATACCCAAACATGTGGAACGGCTCATGCTGCCAAAATGTATGGAATTCAGATCAGCCGGTGTTGCGATACGCGCATGCCACGCTGCACAGACAGTACGGTGGGATCACCTGCTTGTTCAATGAACTAAACCTGAATCTGCACATTGCTGTGGTCTTATCTCCTCCTTCTGTACATGTTGGCATCATTGTGCCATCCAAGAAAAATGGAGCCGCTCTCATGCAGAACATGCCTGACTATCTGTGCGGAAAATACAATATCTTTAACCATTTCAGTCCCAGGGTCTTTTTTTTGTTGGCGATGACTCCACACCATGTACCTTTCATTGTTAGAGTGCTACCCTTATGTTTTATAGATGTTTTTAGGGGGACATATTGAGCTTTATTATGTAACAGGATAGAAAGAAAGAAAGATAGATAGATAGATAGATAGATAGATAGATAGATAGATAGATAGATAGATAGATAGATAGATAGATAGATAGATAGATAGATAGATAGATTTTTTTTTGTTTTTTTTAACACAAAAACACAGGGGTGGGCAAATTTTTACTTGTGGGCCACAATGTTTTTTTTACATTTGACAGAGGGGCCAAAGCAAGAGTGTGTAAGGGCCGCCTGGCATAGGCATAGTCCTCTTAGCCCAAAAAGGTAATAAAAAAAATATTCAAAATTTGTAAAATTCGATTTGCCTGAATTCAATTGCCTTCAATCGTGCGCACCTGTTTGCAATTATTCGCAGCTTAACAGCTTCTCTTCTTTATTCTGTGATCTCAGCCAGTACGAGCACTGTGTGTATTGCGCATATCCATTCACAATGCACACAAATATGTGCGATGTATGCCGTTAAACAATGTTGAAGCATAATATGATGAATATCCACCATTGCGAATATCTGCGCGCACAT
>CM070035.1:17697313-17721168 GCA_036250615.1 Ptychadena robeensis | reverse complement strand
CCCCTGTCCAGAGTTACAGTACCGTATCTTCGGGGGTGCCTTATTTTCAGGGGGGGGGGGTGCTTTATATTTCAGCCCAAGGCAAAACTGTAAGGGTGCCTTATTTTCGGAGGATGCCTTATTTACAGGGAAACAAGGTAGTAATAATTTCTATGTTGAGAACTTTGTGTGCTTTTCGACACTACATTGCCATACAAGAAAAATAATAGTGTTGTGTAAAGTCCAGTCACATGATAAGAGCCAACTGTGTGTGTGTTTTTTTTTTTTTACAATCACTAAAGATCTAAAGCATATTATATATTTACTAACAGTTGCATTTTGCCACTCAGGTATAAATATCAATGTTGTCAGTAACAGATAACTTCTAATAGTGATCTTTTGCTGGATGTAATTAGAGATGGCAAAGGATGTACTACTGGAAGAGAAGTCATGGAGAAGCTTATGATCTCTATTTAATCTGTTCAATTAGTACGGCTCTGGTTGGACAATTTAGAATACACAGTAAGTAAAAATTGTTTAATTAAATAAAATAGCTGATTTGCCAGTTAAAGCTGACCTACCTTCAAAAAATGAGGATTTCATGAATGGTACTATAAGTGCCAATAAAAGGAAGAAATGCATTAAAAAAACGTCACCTGTAATGAGGTCCCCCGCCTCCCTCCCTCACTTCCTGGCCCTGATTACGTATAATCACGGTGATACGTCACAAGAGCGAAGTGTTTGCCTGGTAATTCTGTGATCTTGGCTTTTCAATTAAAGTAAATTGAGGAAAATTCCTATAGAAAACAGTTGAACAGTGGCCACCCGGAGTTAACCCCCAGAAGCCTGGCGAATAAACAGCAGGTAAGTATATTATTTTGGGATTGTGGAGCTCTAAGCCACCATGGTACCAGCTCAGAGGTAAGTCAAACTTTTATATCAAAAGTCAAATTTTTACATGTCATGTTTACATATTGAGTGTACATCCGCTTTAATTGCAAAGCCCCTAAATGTGATATACTCACCAAATCCTACAGATATAGAGAAGAGTTGTGTGGACATTTAAACAAAATAAGTATCACTGCACTAGCACATGTCGTTTTGCATAAATTCATTTCAAATTTCAGTTGAAATTTGTTGAGTCATTTATCATATTACATCTATCAATTACTTTTGTCTTATACATAAGAATAAGTGTTAGAGATGCATCGATTGCTGGACTGGATTTTACAGTATGTGTGACCTGCTGATTTTTGCTTAGATTTTAATAAAAAATCACATCACTAACATCTTTATTAGTATAATCATGAAACTTTCAGGGTCAGTAAAGCTCCCTTACTACTATCTAAACACACTGAGTTTCACCCCTCTAGCTACAACACTTACATGTAAAATTTCAGCTAAAAGTCCAGCTATAAAATAATGCTTAGCTAGAGGGGTGAAACTAGGAGGTTTACTATACATTAAATACATGATAAAGTGAAGTTGTTAGTATAGCTATTTATTGTGTTGAATCTTTAGGGCCCTTTCACACTATATGCTTTTTTGTAAAGGCATGAGTTTCCACATAAATCCAAAAACGCATGCGTAAAAGCTGCAATTTGAAAATCGCAACCCAGTGCAGTGTGAATGGTAACATTTTCTAGGAGAAAACACAGTACTGTAAAAACTCATGTGCATGTCTATAAAAACACACTGTAATGCTTAGTGTGAAAAGGCCCTTAATCTCAACTCAATCTGCAATATCAACTGCAGCCACTAGATGTGCTGATGAGCACTTGCTCTCGAAGAACAACATTGGCTGCATGTTCACATGGGGGGGGGGGGGCACTACATGCATCTCTCCCCTCTTTGGCTACTTCGCAGATGCGCTTAGTAAGAATGATAAAAGTACGCATAGCTAGGTTTTGATCTATTTTGCGTACCAGCGTATTACTTTTATGCACCACTGTATATATATATGTTTTTGTTTTGTTTTTTTTGCATTATTAGAAGAAAAACATATTAACTGAAAATTCTCTTTAAAAAAAAAAAAGTCTGCAAGGAACAAATATAAGCAATTTTACTGACCAGGTCAGAGCCTGGCACGGAGACAGAAGATAAATTCTGCTGGTGGCCGTGACAACAGGAAATTAATTGTATACACTGACTGTACAATGGTTCCTTCCAGAGCAGGGTGCAGATGTAATGAAATCCCGGATAAATCAATCACCTCGCTGCTATATAAAGTAGGCAGAGGAGGAGTGCAGACGTGGCTTGCTGAGATCCCTACATGATGCTGGGAGAACAGGAGCCTACAAACAGCATCTCATCCAAAGCTGGAACATCTCAGCAGGCTGCAGTCTTCCCAGCACAATGAGCGACCGGTATTCCCCAGATGTATGTTTTATGTCTGTATTAAATAAAACATCTCCTCTCCCCGGGCTGCTGCCGTGCAAACTTTCTGGAAGGCAGGCAGGAGTTCTGAAGATGCTAAAAGTACGCCGAGTTTTTGCTGGGTTGCGGAAAGGAAGAACAACGTGCTTCCAACATAGGCGTTCTATTGTCCGCAGTAACATCTTGTAGCCAGGTCTGCCCTAGTAACTTACTGTTCTAAATTAAATGCACTCTACTTTATGTACTTACCCTGTTTCCCCGAAAATAAGGCATCCTCCGAAAATAAGGCACCCTTAAATTTTTGCCTCACGCTGAAATATAAGGCATCCCCTGAAAATAAGGCACCCCGCAGATACAGTACTGTAAAGGCTGCCATACACACCCCGATGGGTGCAGGCAGACCAGTCCCGATCTGCACCGGGATGCAAACGTGATGACGTCATCACGTTTGCACCCTGGTGCATTATGGGGTCCCTTCAGTCGGCCGGCACCCTTTGTGTGCCGGCATTAGCTTCAATGAAGATGCCGGTCTTCATTGAAGCTAATGCTCTCGGCTCCCATCAGCCAGAATTATCGGACATGTCCGTTCTCTGGCCGCTAATCGGCATGTGCCCACATGGGGCGACAGATCCCTGTCGCCCCATGTGGGCACATGCCGATTAGCGGCCTATTTTTAACCTGACCGACGGCGCGAGCGCGCACGCCTGTTGGTCAGGTTAAAAATCGGCCGCTTATCGGCATGTGTATGGCAGGCATTACTCTGGACAGGGGGGGATCAGCGGGGGCGATCAAAATGACACTCCCATTCCCTCAGCTCCGGAAATATGTTGTGTGTCAGCCTTAAAGTGCCTTGTCTTACATTTTGTGATTGATTTCTTAATGATATAAAAAAAAGCCTCAACATAACTTGGTAGGAATTCTGCTTCTTGCTCGAAAAATTATAGAACTTTACAGCAAAGTTGTATTTCAAATGATAATATGTAGCAAATAGCGTTGTAAGTGCAAAAAGTATAACTCCAGTCTAGCAGTGCTGGGGTGACTGACTAAAGCTGGCCATACACGTCGCGATTTTTCATTAGATTCCCTAATGATCAACCACAACGATGGATGGTTCAGGGGTCGATAATTGCCCACCTTAAGCGTCAACCAGAAAAAAATCAAAATCGTACAAGAAATCGCTTGAATAGTGATCTGACCTTCGATCCCCATCCACAGTATTTGGCAGGAACTAATTCCCCAAGGTGGTGTGTACTATACGATTGTCGATTTTGTGACTGCATGTTACAATCAATCGTACCACAGTGGGAATCGCAACATGTATGGCTAACTTTATATTACGGCTAATTATATAGTCCCACTGTGTGTGAGTTAATGTTCCGTATATTATTTAATAATTCATTAGTTTACCCGGTCATCACCAGCACAACTATGAGTGTAAAAATAATCAGCCTCGGCAGACAAGACACATTCTTATATTTACATATGTACTGTGAGTCACCGTAATCGCATCAGTGAGATGGATCTGACCTATGCATGCGTTTATTTCAGACCCCAGATCACATCTCAGATCAGTCCCAATGTTTACATGTCAGACCTCAGATCAGTCCCAATGTTTACATGTCAGACCTCAGATCAGTCCCAATGTTTACATGTCAGACATTTAGGTCAGTCCTTATGTGTACATGTCAGACCTTTAGATCAGTCCTTATGTGTACATGTCAGACCTTTAGATCAGTCCTTATGTGTACATGTCAGACCTTTAGATCAGTCCTTATGTGTACATGTCAGACCTTTAGATCAGTCCTTTTGTGTACATGTCAGAACTTTAGATAAGTCCTTATGTGTACATGTCAGACTTCAGATCAGCCCCAATGTTTACATCTCAGATCAGCCCCAATGTTTACATCTTAGACCTCAGATCAGCCCCAATGTTTACATCTCAGATCAGCCCCAATGTTTACATCTCAGATCAGCCCCAATGTTTACATCTCAGATCAGCCCCAATGTTTACATCTCAGATCAGCCCCAATGTTTACATCTTAGACCTCAAATCAGCTCCAAAAATCACATCTCAGACTAGTCCCAATGTTTACATCACAGACCTTAAATCAGCTCCAATAATCACATCTCAGGCCTTAAATCAGTCCCAAATCACAGACTTTAGACCAGCTGCAACGACTGCATACGGACATCAGATCATCTACAATTCATTCATGATGCATTTTTAAACACCAGTCAGAATGACTGAAGTCCGTCGTTAAACATCTTGTGCAGCTGTATAAATGTATAGGGAAGCTGAATAATACACGCCGCAATCAGTATTTTACCAGTCTTATCCACTCTTAAACCTCTTTGAATGACAAGGTAACAAAACATCCAATTAAACCCCCAGGTGTTTGGCGCTCAGGCATCAATCTCTTTACTGACAATGTATAAAATTAAAAGCAACAATAACAAAAAATTCTTCCAGCAACAGAAAGCCAAGGTTAAGCGCAGACACTGCCGTGTAATTAAGCTGATAAAGACTTACTTGATTTGAACCTGCTTATTGAGTAGTAGCACACAAGTCCAGGAATAGCTAAATTACACCTCAGGCATAAAGGAGGAAAGAACCTAATTTCCTTTTATTGTCATGAAATGTTCATATACAGCCGCTTCCCTATTTGTACATCTAATGTTAAGTTTCAATGACAAATTATAAAGGGGATATACTGACCCATAGCGCAGGTGAATCTGATTTTATAAACACTGCCAGATTTGTTCTGAATACATTTATTGTTGAAACGGTTATTAAACTCTCAGAGAAATAACTATCCCTTCCTACCAGCAACTCTGAAAGCAGATGCATACTCAAAATAAAAATAAATATGTAAATAAAATAAACTTTGATTAGTGATCAAAAATCCAAAAAAAATACACTCACCTGCTGTCCCCTAAAATCATATGACAGATCCCATATTATTCTGCCAAGCTATAGGAGGTTAATTCGGTGCAATTTCACAAGTGGCCACTGGGTGGTGCTATTTGATGGTTTTCAATACAGAACATGATTTGGTATTTTCCTAGCTGTCACTGCTCTCAGATGTAGGGGGTTCCTTTCCCACCATGGAGCTGCGCCATCACAGAGAAGGAGGGGCTTAACACCCTTTTATTCCTCACACCTCTGACATTAATAACTCTGAGAATGTACAGGGGGGAGCGGGCGGTGGTGGAGCTGCGCCATCAAAGAGAACAAGGGGCCTAACACTCTTTTATTCCTCACACCTCCGACAAGAATAACTCTGAGAATGTGTAGGGGGGAGCGGGCGGTGGCGGAGCTGTGCCATCACAAAGAAGGAAGAGCCACATCCCTGGCACTGATAACTCCAATAATGTGCAGGGGGGAGAGCGTGTGTAACAGATTACATTCTGATCCGTTTCTTTTTTCCTACCGCTTTTGAAAGAGAAATTATGTGATGAGCGCACTGCAGGGGAGGAATTCTGGGCTGTATAAATGTAAGCTTTTATTTGTGCAGAACAACTGTAATCATTAACATTTTTCAAATTTAATGTATGCAATTGGTCCCTTTTTTTGATTTGCTAACTTTTCAAGGTTTACAAAAAAAGCTCTGTCTGCAACCATATGTTGTGCCTGTCTGTTCTGTGTTCATCACCATGCAGATTATCCCTACTATCAGCATGCAACATTAAGGTGAGTTATGAATCTTCTCACTGATTCTCCATATTCCATATATAGAGAAATAGGCATGGTGCAATAAGGGTCACTTCACAGGTCGTCTACCTAAGGTTGGAGAGTAGATGCACACCTCTTTTCAACTAACCCCATACTCTACCTTAGGATCTCTACTTAATATTATGAGCTTTAACAAGTAACACATTTAATTTGAAGACATGCCACCCAACCACCAATATCCTAGTGGATTATCCCCACTGGTCACCCATTCTTGGGCCATAAAGCAGCGCAGGTCGACACCGATATCCTACCCTCTAATATCTATCGATACCTCACCCCTGAACAACTGCCCCAGATAACTCCAGGGCATTCACCATAATGTTTTGATGGCACAGATCCCATCATCTCTTAATACCTTCCTTGCTTCAGAGGGTTAAGAATCCAGCTGAAGAGCTCCCTCTGCTGGATATTAGCAGTGTTCCCTACGCTGTTCAATGCTCCTCCCTCCTGTCCTATTTAAGGAAGACTCAGGCAACAGGAAGTTGCCTCAGCAAGATCTTTCATATCCTCCCCTGCAGGTTGCGTGTTTGTGATTGGTTCTTTGACTCGTCCTTTGGATTATCCCTGTCTCAACCCATGGCACTTTGACCTCATCAGCTACCAACTTGAATGAGTGTCTGGGACCAGTAACCTGGGGACTGTCTGCAGCAAAGCCCATCACTCCTTGTGGGGTGAACACCAGGCAGCCCTTTACACTCTGCTCTCTGGATTGAACATTTGCCAGCTATGCAGTTGGTCAAGTGGGTCCACTCCGTTATTACATTGGTGTCACCAGGCGTGTACCTATAGCCTAATAAGTGTGGCTGAATGTACACAGGCAGAAAAGAAAATGTTACCTCTTCTTTAATGTCTGTAGTAGTGATTTAATGATCATAATACTTCAGTTAAAAATACATCTTCCTTATTTTGGTGATCTGTAAGATAATGAAGATAACCTGGATAAGACGGTGTGCCACAGTGACCAGTGAAAACACTGGTCACAAGGAGACCGACTAAACTTTTTCTCCCCCTGTATAATTTTTTTGCAATCCTTAGTGAAGTTTTGTACAGTCGGGTGTCATGTTCTTGTCAGAAAACAGAAAATCCATAGTGCAGAGCAGAACAGAGATCAACAGCTATCACCAAATGACAGAACGATGGTAGAAGGCAGAACACAAACATGAAAATGTTAGCACAAGGTACTTTTTACTGCCAACACCCCGTTGATTCCTGGCGGGTGCAGTTTCTGTTCTTGCATACCAGGAATCTAATATAAGGTTTTATTAGTGATGAACTAATGAACTGAACTATGGCTATTAACATTTTTTATCATATTAAAGGAAGAACCTTTAGAATACAAAGATAAACAGATGTCTTAAGCTAGCCATACACGCACCGAGCGGCGGCCAATTTTGCCGCCCACAGATTGGTGTGCGCACTTGCGGCCCTCGGTCTGTGGCAAAATCGGCCGCCGATTGGGGGTGCCCACATGGGGCGACAGATCCCTGTCGCCCCACAGCTTGGCTGGCCAGAGAACGGACATGTCCGATATTCTCTGGCCGATGCCGGCCGATGCTGTTAACTTCAATGAAGACCGGCGTCTTCATTGAAGCTAACGGCCATCACACAACTGCCTGCAGAACCATAGCCATGTCACTGTATGACTGGACCATATCCAGCAGTGAAAGGGTCCCATCAGGTGTGTGTTAAGGAAAGTCAATGTAATGGTTTCCATGACGCTTCGCATTTTTGTGAACGCCCGGCACCGCGTTAGAAAAATGTAACGCAAAGGAAAGTAACCCTTACACACCGTGGATGTGTTAACGCATGTATTAACATAATAGGAACATAAAAAACGCAAGGATATACATTTTATTCTAACCGTTAACCAATGAGTTCTAGCTATAAAAGAAGGAAAGGGGTGACGAGCAAGCAACCCCCTACCTGTCCAACCAGGCCTGATGCCATACCTCAGTGAGGGGCAGACCCCTCGTCAAGGTAGGAGGCCTCTTCCCGACAACCTTGCCCCTGAAAAGGAGGACCCCCTGGAACACTGATCCCCATTCTATGTAATGAATAAAAAGGTTGCAAGGACCTCTTACCTATTCCCAGAAAGTGTTAAAGTTGAGCCCTAGAGATAAAACAGAAACAGCTAAAAAAAAGTCTTTATATCTTTCTACCATTCCACCCAGCCCGTATGCAATCCAACATTGTAATTCACCATCTTCCCTTGCTGCATCAAAAAACATGCGGATGTGTTAATGCCTCCATTGGTTTTCAATGTAATGGTTTCCATGATGCGTTGCATTTTTGTGAATGCAGGGCACAGTGTTCAAAAAAATGTAACGCAAAGGAACATAACCCTAACCCCTGAAACACTGCTCCCCATCCTATGGAATGAGTATAAAGGTTGCAAGGAAGTTAAGCCCTAGAAATAAAACTTACAGTGAAAAAAGTATTTCTCAAACTTTCTGCCATTCCACATACTCCCAGCTCATATGCAATCCAACATTGTAATTCATCATCTTTCCTTGCAGGATCAAGTGTCCCATGAAGAGGGGGGGTCACATCCTGGTCCCATGCCGATAAGTGGACTGCTGCCAGTAAGCGGCAAGTATATGTTAATATATCCCTGTCGCTTTCCACAGTATCTGACCATAGCAAGCCCTGATCACCGCTTTCTAAATGAATTACATTGCATCAGTTGCTGAAAGCCTACCCAGTGGCAGTGTCTGGAAGGTGGATCATGTGAGACAACTGATGCAGGATTTGTCTCCATTACATAAAGGAAGTTTTTTTATATTACTACTTGTTAAGACTGACATGCAACAGACTCTCCGTTGATGTTTTACCTCCTGTGCAGTTGTCCTGCATTAGTTTGGGGTGAGTTTGTTTACTAACAATACTTACCATGAGCTTACTACTTACCTCTCTAGAGGGAGCCCGTGGCGTCCCTCCATGTCTGCATCCCCGCCGATCCTTCTTTTGCATCATTGAGGATGTGCTTCTATGCTAAGAATGTTGCTTTTTCTCCTCACATTCCTAGTGTCATCGATGTTGCCGGGGATGTGATGGGGGGAGGAGAGAGGGCAGGGAATCATGGCACATTACATTGTAATCTGGAGCAAGTGCCTTTTAAAAATGTATGCTAGAGGTGTAGCCAAACCCCTGGTGGTCCAATTGATTTTTTAAATTGTATCCTTCAGCAGTATGGAAAATACAAACTGACCATGTTGCTTTGTATCTCCAGCCCGCTCTGCCCCCACTTTAGAACCTCCTTACATTGGAGAACCTGCGACACCTATGCTTGAATACAATACAAGCAAATGGCAAAGTCACCCTCCAGATTCTAGGCATCATCGACTTCAGGGAGGTGGAGCCAGTGACATGTCTGCAACATGTCCGCAGGCACAACTGTAGCAGTTAAGCATTCCCAAGAGTCCCTCGGTATACTCAGGAATACTGCCAGGGAGGTTAATGTATCGTGTTTCCAGGAAAATATGTGTCTTAATATTTGCTCCCAAAGATGCCCTATGTCTTATTTTCCCATGAAGAAGAACACAGCACTGGGGTATCGGGGTGGTGGGATCACTGATTACCATTTTAGTAACCCATTCTGATCCTCCTGTGTCATTTTGATTGCCCCCTCTGATCCCCCCTGTCCAGAGTCACAGTACTGTATCTGCGGGGTGCCTTATTTTTGAGGGCATGCCTTATATTTCAGCGTGAGGCAAAAATGTAAGGGTGACTTATTTTCAGGGGATGCCTTATTTTTGGGGAATCAGGGTATGTAGGTGGAGTGAGACAGAGAGAGTCTGGGGATAGAACGCTTGGTATTCCAAAGCAGCACTGTGTTGTCATCTCAAACGAGAAGTTAGCAGCACCCTGGAGTTCTGGCAGATGAACAAGTATTCTAAATTCTGTAGAGCGTTCAGAGTGTTTATTAAGGATACAGAGATTTATCTTTTTTTTGGCCTAACATTCTTTAAAAAATAAAATAAAAAGGAAAAGTCCCACAAAATCAGCATTCATTTAGCTTGGTGCTGTGTCAGGCCACTGATTGTTTGTTGTAATTAGTTTTCCTATTAATTTATTTCAAGTGGCGGTGTTGTTCTGTTATTTGGCACACTCGAGCTCCTAAAGCAATTTTGAGTCCTGTTTAAAATGCATATGTTACGCACAGTCAGTTTAAATATTTTTCTTTGGGTTACCAGAGTAGGTTGTTCTTTTCTTCATTGATGACAATTATCTATCATCTAAACCCTTCAGTGCTGAAGAGGCCTAAAGGTGATTAATCTTCTCCCCTCCAGCATTGAAGGGGATAATTAGTTTAGTCTCTCATATTGTGGAACACAGGCGGCCTGTATTGTAATAATGTACTGTGTCCTGGAAAGCCCTGGAAGTAAACACAACTGTAAAAAGTCCACATGGAGCCATGACACCGGCCAAAACCACAGAAGGTTTATTCATGATGATGAAAATGAATGCGGTGCTCCTAGTGCGGGTACACCACAATGTCTATTTGATACATGCGGTACTATGCAGATGCATATGAAATGCCTCTAGGCACTTGCAGCATGAAAAACTTGCCTGCTTTTGTGTTTGTAAAGCCAGCCATAGATTCCGCGGCTGATTTACACATGATCGATCAGGCAACATTGGCCACGTATTGAAGCTGCCCACCTGGAGCAACCGATACATGTCGCCCAAAATCTCGATCAGCTAGAGAATGGAGATGGTCGATCGCTAATTACTTAGGCTATGTTCCCACTTAGCGATTAATCGCCTGCTCTGGCAGTTAATTGTCTGAGGTGGCAATTTTCAATCCTATCAATGATGACAAGCCCATTGAAAGAAGTGTAGGCGATTGGCAGGCGATTGAAAAACACTAGCTCAGGCGATTAATGGCCTAAGTGGGAACATAGCCTTAAGCTAGCCACACATGGTTCGATTTTAGCATTCAATCGAAGTTTTTCGATCAAAAAAACAATCAATTGTAAAAAAATCTTTGTGCTGCCCACATAGTACAATCGACGATCATTGATCGATTTTTTGTCAAATCGTCGATTGAAAAGTGATCGGACAGGTTCGAAAATTTTGCTCGATTGGTCGATTTTTTTGGCTACTTACTTTTAACTTCCGATTGAAACTAAATCGTAAGAGGAATTCAATCGACAATTTTGGATTACTTCGATTAACTTTTCAGTTGAAATTGAACAATAATCGTACTCCCCATGTGGTGTACATCGATTAAATTAAAATCAATTTTCGATTTTTTTGATCGAACTACAAAATCTAATCGAACCTCGATTGAACACTAAATTGAACCATGTGTGGCTAGCTTTGGTATCAGTCGTCAAATCGTGCACGTAAATGATGCTCTTCGATTCCCTGATGGACCAACCCCAGTGTGATGACATCATCAGGCTGTGGTCGAACGGTCGATGACCTATATATCTATGGCTGACTTTAAATATTTAACCTCCTTACTTCATATACCTATGGAGCAGTTTCATGGTAATACACCCCCTGATAGAAAAAAAGATAAAGTAAAACAACGATGGAAGGAAGTGGCAAACACACCACATATTGGGCACAACTGACAGGTATTTTCTGTAGCAACTTAAATTAAACCTTCAAAAAAGAAAACTAAATAGCAATGCAGTAGACCTTTGAGTTATGACTAGCTGGACTAACCTGGGTTAAAACCAAAATTTTGTTTTTCCCTTACAACCAGAATTACGGCCGAGGCAAAAACATGTTGCTGCTTGTATGGATTGTAAACAAAGAATTTGTAAGATACGCTCTGAGCCCAGATACGGATATATAAGGCTTTTTTTTTCATAGAAATGGCCCTAAAACAGCTATAAATAACAGAAGGAAGGCAGAGGAGGTAACAAACACAATCACAACTGAGATGATTTGTGAAGAAATATGAGAGTGGTGATCATGTGACCGATCTTACTAATAAGTCCAGCGTGTCATAATGAACCATCTCACCAATCTACAAGAGTCTACAGACTCTTCCAAGGGTTCCTGATGTTCTTATGGAAGAGATTTATGTTTCTGGAATGCCCGGCACTCTGGTAATTTACACTTATTATACAATGCTTTATTATTATGAAAAGATCAGGTAAGGGGGGGGGCTTTGTGAGATTCAGAATGTACATTTATTTTTATTATGCAGTCTTGACTTACAATCAACTCTTGGGAACTAATTGAGTTTGAAAGTCAAGGATGCATTGTATATTACATTTCTCTCCATGTCCCCTCTCTCCTCTTTGGTTTTCATTCTCTCCTTCACCTTCCATTTTCATGTTTCTCATCACCCCCCTTCCCTTCTCTACCTAATTGCTATAATTGCTGCTATAATTGCTAGGATAGTAATATAGACCATCCACTGTTCACAAGAAGCAGTTATTGTAAACCGCTTTATATAATGTTTTTATTCTTACAAAATGAGATTACATTTTCATTATAAAGTCTTTATAATCTATATCTAAATCAGTAATTTCTACATTTTTAGAGATGAATCATTTAGACCAGTGGTGGGCAACTGAGTTGATATGTAGGGCCACAAGTGCGGTCCTCGGCATCTCTAAAGGGCCGCACATAACATCGATCCAAACCCCAACCCCCCCATCCACATATCTCAGAAGGCGATCGATCAGACCCCGCTAGGCAGTCAAAACTCAACAGCACCCACCCCCCCTCCTGCCCCTGGGTGCAGCGCTCATATGTAGACCTGACCTGGTTTCCCTGATCAACACTGCTAATTTTACTGATGTAGGAGCCAAAGTAGATTAGAAAAGCTGGGTCAGCTGCTATGCCCTATGCATTAACAGTTCAGTTTTGGGGGCCGCATGTGGAGGATCAAGGGGGGCTACCCAACAATGCCCAAAGGGCTGCATGCGGCCCCCGGGCCTCAGGTTGGGCACCTAGGATTTAGACGATGAGTTCTCATGCTTATCATCAACTTTTCATCAAAAGACTGAAATCAAAATATTGTTACTGTTCTACCACACAAAACGAAGTTTTGCCTTAATGCTATATATATATATATATATATATTGTGACAAAGCAGAGTGAGCGCATAGAATGCATGACCACGCACCCTCACGCATATGACGAATGACCCCCCCCAAAAAAAAACAGTATATAAATACGAAGAAAAATCATTTAAATTGGATGGATTATTTAGGAATGTCCTCATAAATCACAAATAGTAACAAAGTCCGAGACTTGAACACAAAAGCGGAACATTTTTTATAGGTTCTTCTCATATGTGATTTCATTTCTAGTTTTCAATCACAGTTAAAAAATAAAATAAAAATTTTGTTCTAATGGGTTTACATACAAGATTCAGGCAAGGGCATATGGGCTTTTTTTCACCACAGTGAATGTGACAATGTGCAACTTTATTTAAAACATCCTACCATGACCTCCAATAGTATCCCATATATTTATGGCAGTTCATGGCCACACATTTCCCATGAAAAGATATTATGAACTATTTACCATAATGTCAAGGGTGTACTCACTTTTATGAGATCCTTTGCATTTTATATTGGCATTACAGCTAGCCACAAAGCACAGATGTGCATGCAGCCATGGTTGCTAAAGAATGGACCAAATGAATGAATGGTCAAATGTCGAAGCCTTGTGATGTTACAAGTTAACACATGAGATATATAAAGCCCCCCATACACGCTTTGTTTTGCGCCCAATTTTCGGCCGATCAACCACCGTGCATGCTCACAGACATGTCCGTAATTCTTAGATCAATGTTATTACTTTGAATAGAGACCATCGTCCACATCCTAAGTAACTCCCTGAACACAAAGGGTGCCCGGACGATTCAAAGGATGGCAGGCCGGTCGACCTGTCGGGAGATCGATGGAGAATCTACACGTGAGTGCGGGGCTTATTGTGGTACTGTGTGATATGTATAATGCGAGACACCATGTCGCTATCAGTCAAGAACGATCTCATTGATTCTTTAACCTCCCTAGTGGTTGAGACGAGCCTAGCTCATCCGAGCTTCAGGCTCGCCTCAACCGCCAGGAAAGCAGGCAGCGGGGAGACCCTATGCCTCCCCGGAAAGCTGCAGCGATTGTCTTTATCGCTGCAGCATTTCCGGGTTGGCGGCACCACCCGATCGCGTCACGGAAGGGGGCTGGGGGGGGGGGCGGTGCCATAGACCTCCATGTTAATGGAGGAGCGCCGGCTTCCCCTCTCACGCAGCTGTTGTCAGTAATGACGTAGAGCATAGAGCTCTGGCGAGATGCCGGAAACAGCGTGATACGGGCGGTGCGCTAGGGAGGTTAAGTGGATTTTAGGACTGTCCAAAATGTGAGAAACATATTTTCTTATATTATCTTATATTTTGTAAATGAATTTCTTACATTTATGCGACTTTCCACATTTTTATATGTACTGTAATATTTGGGACACGAGTACCCACACTAACACAATGTTTTTATATAATATTGAAATAAATATCTTATTAATTAGAAGAACAACCATGAAGGTTATGGTGAGAAGGGATTAGAGGAAGCATCAACTCAAGCCGTGCGTAGCACAGTGAAGCTATTCACATGTGTTTTAGGAAAGCTTTACTATGCACTGTGTGAGTTGCTGGCTTTTTGATTCCTCTAATACCTTCTCGCCATAACCTTCATGGATGTTCCTTTATGTTCAGCTCCCAAGCCCAACGCCACACAGCCATGGTTTCCCTGCACTGATAATGGGCAACAAGCCTGAAACTGTACCATAATTCAGCAGTTCTGGATGCTCATTTGGCTGATGGGGTTTAAAGGAATGATTTGCATGGCTCCACCAATTGTCCTGAAGTGAGGATTTTTCCCTTAATTTTTGGGATTGGTGATGGACTGGGGCATGTAAATACCATCTGTTTTAAGAAGGTTTTACTGTGTTATTATTTAGAAAACACAAACTTTCTGTTTGGTAAAAACACACAAATAATCACATTATATTATCGGAGTAAATAAAAAGAAGTGGAGAGTAAGTTTACCTGAGCACAGATATGATTCTTTGTGTAGAGCATTGAACGATGTCCTTTGGAATGAGGTCAGAATCCCCTACAGCCACTTCCAGTAACTTCTGAATGGTGTCTAGAGTCTGACCATCTATACACATAGTGACGGCTAGATCCCTCAGCTTGTCCTTCTCCGACCTGGACAGGTCATATAGATAGGAGTACTGCCGCACACCACTCTAAAAAAAGAGACAAAAAAAGTTATGCCCCCCCATACATACACAGATTTTAGCATCCGACTAATTGCTTTTTAGGAAAATAGAATATACTCCACATGGAATAACCAATTTTTTATCGATTTTTTTTTTGGAATAGTAATTTGTACTCAATTTGTACTCAACCGATCAAAATTTTCCGGCATGTCCGATCATGTTTTGATCGATTTTTTTCACAATTACGATCAAATTTAGTTGATCAGACCATGTGGGCATGCACCAATTTTCAGTCGACCGATCTAAAAATTTATCGTTTTTAATCTGTCGGCCGCTAATATCTGTGCATGTATGGGGGCCATTAATGGGATGAGGAATGGGGGAAATCTCTGTGCATGATCATGTAAACCAGACAATTTTCTTAAGCAATTTCTGATACAAGAGCCAACAGTGGCCGCTGTGCACCAAAAGCCTTTCTCATGGGACCTCCTTGAAGATGCCCTCTGCATTGTGAATTCAGGGGTTCTCCCAACAGTATTATAAACCTTCACGGCACCCCTTCACGGCAGTGGTCACCCACTTTTCCTCTTCTTATGGGTCCCCCTCCTCACTTCTCTCCTTTCTTTCCTCTTTCTCCCCCTCCTCTCTTTTCCCTCCCCTCCCCCCACCTCTTCCCCTCTTTATCCTTTTCCGTGTCTTTCCACGTTCAGCACTCCCCAACTATGGGCTCTAGCTATCTTTTGAACACTGTCTCACTGTTTATCCTGGTCCTTGGTTTATTAGGTACACGTACACACACACTCACTCACGTATATACACTCTTCACAGCACACATCAATAGGTATAGGGCCATTCACTCTTTAGTTCACATAGGTTGTCATAGTGACACTCATACCACATACCTCACTTAATCTCCCCACATTCACGTTAGGCCACTCCACACGTATTTCCCCAGCCCTATCCCTATTTTTTCCATAAACTTAAAATTTTCACCCATCAACGCCCTAGTCACATTACACACTCTCTTCTTCACTTTAGGTGTTATTGTACAATTTACCCCTAGTTCCCTTCTCTTTTCCCTTCTCCTTTTCTCCCCCCCCCCCCCTTCTCTCCCTCTCCACTGCTCTAATCTCAACCCCTCTGTTCACAATTTATAGACTCAGCTGAATTCGGCCTAGGATCGGCCGGCCCTGATTGCCCCCCGTTCCCTGAACAGTGTTGCGCCCACAGATTGCGCCCTAGTGGGTATTGTTGGTGGACTCTGTCTCTACTCAGAGACAGCGCCACATTTTTACGCAATATATTCTACCCCCATGGAAACACAATTGTTCCTTATGGCAATTTTCTCTTGCATCCCCAGTGACTGATGATTCAAGGTTGCTCTCATATGTTTTTCTCCTGAAGAAGCGAGACAACCTCGCGAAACGCGCCGAGACTAATGACATATGTTTTTTGATCATATTGTTGGATCATTTCTTGTCTATGTTATATTCTGAACTTTGACTATGCTTGTATAAAACTGATATTGTTTTTACATTGTATTTACAATTATTGCCTTGAAAGTCCCTCCAATCGGTGACCAGGGGTTGTTCCCCTAGTCACACTGGGTGCAACCTTTTCTTTTTTCTCAGTATTATAAACCTGTTTTTAACAGTGGGAACACAGCACATTAGGAAAGAATACACAGAATCCCACCGTGAATAAGAACAGAGCCAAGTTCCAGAGAAGAAAAATGTCAGATTATTAGAATAATTGTTGAATTTAATAATATTTCCTATGTTCTATCTTTTAATAAAATATTACTTCTGGGTGGAATAAAATTGCTTAACTTTGAATAAGCCTGTGTACCACTATCTTCCACTAAGTCAGTGGCTTCTGAATCAGGGGATGTCTAGGGGCAGTTGGTGGATGGAGCGAGACAAGAAGAGTATCGCTCCTCCATCTTGCAGCCTGGAGGATCGGACACTCCAGGCACGGTGGTGTGGGAGCAAGCAGCAAAAGGCAAGAGGTAGGTCTGGTGGGATGCAGAGCTATTGCTCCAGGATGTTTGGGGCTAAAAAAAAAACACATTTCAGACCATAAGACGCCCAGATTTCCCATATTGATTTTAACAGAAAAAGTGTGTATTACTGTCCAGAGAATACGGTATATATTCTGCGTATAACAGTGACAAGAAGGATGGGTGTCAGATCTCATTTTCATTGACGATGATGTGACACAGTGAAAGCTGTTGATGGCTCTTTATTCATGTTTTATCTCATTAGTTGTCTCTTCCCTTCAGCATTTCTTCCTATCACTGTGACATGTAACACTCTCACAAACTAATTCTAGAAACGCATGTAGATAAGCAGCTTCTAATTATACAAACATAGGACTGCTTTGCTCAATAGAACAGGTGCACTTTAAAATGCATTTAACCTTTCAGCTATTTGACTATTTATATTCTTACTATCCGCAAATGCACGTTCCGCATGCTGACAAATACTCAGCATCTCTTCATGCGCGGATATAAATACTCGTGTTTACGTGCGTTTCTTTCTCCTGGCAAGAGAGGAATTAATCCTACAGCAAAGTCTCTGTTGGACAAATAAAATCATTTTAATACCAACAAAAACATCTTTATCCCGGCGTAAGGGGAAGATTGCGGGTAACAGCTAAACCCCAGGCAGAATGTAATTTATTGTCCTGGGCACGCCTGAGAATTTCTAAGTAGGTCAGAGGCCCTGGACTTGTACTTCTTCTCAGCAGGAAACCAGGGAAGGGATAAAAGATTCGCTCAGCTACAATGGAATTAATACCAAATAATACGTCAAACTAGATTCTATTTTACCAGCGAATGGAAATACATATGATCAATCCGACGCTTCTTGCTAAAACAGACGCTGACTAACTCATTATCAGTATAAAGAGTCTCAGAAGTCTCTGTACTGAAGTTTAAAACTCTTAACACCTCCAATTCCTGGCTGAATACTAATAATGAACATGGACATCTATGAATGAGAAGATTATCTGGAAAGTTTTTACGTCCTGAACATCTCATACATTGCTAATTAAAGCGGACCTACCACATTGTAGGTCACTTTGCACTATCCGCATCAGACTGCCAATAGATAGGGCAATCACTGTCCAAAATAAAATCTTAAAGCATGAGGGGCGAGTTTTTCCGAGGTAGCCCCTCCCATGCTTTGACGTTGCGCCTGGGACGCTTGTCATAGCTGAAAGAGAAATCATCACAGCTGTGTCTGCAGCCCCATAATGCTCTGCTCTGCCTGTCCTCTGTGATGCTGTCGATGCACTGTGCAGCTCCTGCCTCCTCTCTGTCAGCAAAAAATCCTCCCTTCCTCCCCCTTCTCTGTCTCCGAGTTCGGCATTCTTGTGCTGCCAGCTGTCAAGTGTTTGTGATAAGAGATAAACAATGACAGTCACATGGGAGGTGTTCTGTCAGTGCAGCGCCCCAAATCATCCTGTGTGTCCTCCACCATCACCTCCTATCTACCTAACCTCATCCTAAGCCTACCTGTGTGCCCCCCAAATCTATGTCACCCCCATATCACCTGCACACTGAACCCCTTCACCACCACTTATCTCCATCCTTTCCTTCTCTTTGTGCTCTCCCTGTTACCTAGTGTCATCTTCATCCTTCTTCACATCAAATTCCCAACCTCCCTGCATGGTGGGAAGCTAGGGAGAGTAAGCCCCCCTCTCTCTTTTTCCATCCTGCACATCATTTGCACAAGTGGGGTGGGAAAAAAGGAGGGAGGGGGCATAGACTTACCCAATCTTGCCGGAAGTGGCATTGCAGAGTGTCACTTCCGATATTTGGAACGTGACACTCTGCACCTGCACTTCTGCACTCCAAATACTGGAAGTGACAATTCACAACATCACTTCCTAGTCATGGAATAAAAAGGTTGAGAACCACTGTTCTAGCAGCTAGAGTTGGTAATTTTGAGTTAATTGCAAATCCTCTGAGCATGGTATCATCACCAAACTTGCTGGAGATGTAGATAAGGGGTTGGGGTATACTACAAAAAAACGTATTGTTCTAACACAAATAGTTTGTATAAATTAAGTTCAAAGTCAAGTCAAAATTTTGAAAGTGGAAATTTTGACTTTGAATTTAATTCATGCAAAAATGACATGTGCTAGAGCAAAACTTTTTTTCCAATGTTCCCACAACCCATCTCTACATCTCCAGCAATTTTGCTGATGATATAATTTTCAGAGGCTGATTGGTTGAAAATCTATGGCAGCCCACATGGTTAGATCAACCTAAACCAATTAAAATTGGGAAACAAATTTATTGAAAAAGGATTGGACATGTTGGTAAATTTAAATTATTTTTTAGTTGATTGAACAGAAAATCTAGACGTGTATGGCTAGCTTTACTTTATAGTTTCAGGACTGAGACTGGATTGAGTTAAAGTGAAATTTAAATGACAATACCTGGTCCAAACTTCTCAAATGATCAAAAAATGTGTGACTGAGTGTCTCTAGATGGGCAAGGGATTGTTGGAGATGACCCAGTGCCATGCTATAGGTGACAGAGGACTCTTCCGCAGCTTCTCCAGCATTCTTCTTTCTTTGTTTGTCTATGAATTGTTTCACAGCGGCTATTATCTTCTTAGTCATCTCTGTCCGAGCTTCCACAGTCAGCTACAAGAAAAGAAAACACATGCATTACTTCACAGTTACACAATGTTTGCAGCCAGCGCAATAAAACAACCTTGTGTTCTTCATTCCCGCAATGAATCATTAAAGAGATTCTGATGACAAGTCAACTTTCCGCAGTGTGACATAAAACAACTTCCATGAAAGAAGAATATTAATCAAATATTATGAGCACCAGAGACGCTAAATATTTAGAGAGGAGAACTGACGTGTGAAAAGCTTAAACATCTCAGCTTCCTGACATGCTTGTTTTGACAGCTTGAGATCACAGAATGTATGACTTTTATGTATCAGATGGAAAACAAAAGCCTTTCAGAAAAGTCAGGCTTCACTTAACACACGGTAGCGGCTTGTGTTCTTTATTAAAGAGCCAATAGAGCAACATCTGATCTCAACTAAATTGTTGGCAGGTAGTGGACAACAAAATTAGCAAACTGCTTAAGCCCCCCATACACCTTAAGATCGATCCATACAATCTCCATTAGATCTACCAACAACTGTGTAGTATAGTGGCTTCCCTGATAGAATACATAGTGATTGGAAGGTATATATCACTGCTATGTAGTGCCAGGTCCTCCCTGATAGAATACATAGTGATTGGAAGGTATATATCACTGCTATGTAGTGCTGGATCCTCCCTGATAGAATACATAGTGATTGGAAGGTATATATCACTGCTATGTAGTGCCAGGTCCTCCCTGATAGAATAAATAATGATTGGAAGGTATATATAACTGCTATGTAGTGCTGGGTCCTCCTTGATTGAATACATAGTGATTGGAAGGTATATATCACTGCTATGTAGTACCGGGTCCTCCCCGATAGAATACATAGTGATTGGAAGGTATATATAACTGCTATGTAGTGCTGGGTCCTCCCTGATAGAATACATAGTGATTGGAAGGTATATATAACCGCTATGTAGTGCTGGGTCCTCCCTGATAGAATACATAGTGATTGGAGGGATTAGAAAGTTCCTCATATTACATGGATTTGGTAGAACAAAATGTGATTGTACAGAAATTGTATGGAAAGATTGTAAGGTGTATGGGGGCCTTAAGGGAGTATTATAAAGATATACAAAAGTTTATCTTAACTGCAAAAGAAAGAATTGTTACTATCCAGAAAACAACAATAAATGTTTATTGTGCCTAAACAGTACCCCATGCTAAAGCCCAATAGCTGTATATCTTAGATTCTGTGCTTTTGACGGCCAAACGCATAAGGTTTGGTGATGTCACTATTGTGTTTGCTGAAAGGGAGTTGTACCTGATGACCTGTGGCCAGGGCCACCGTCAGAAATTCTCTGAAGTTTTTTGCCCCCCCCCCCCCCTGAAAACCAAACAAAGTTGTGGAGGGGGTGTGTAGAGCTCATAAGTGGCTGTCTGCAGTCGGGGAATTGCAGATTTGGGCAGCCAGGAATGCGGCCGTCGGGGTCCCGAGATAATGCCCGCTGGGACCCCCATCTGGGACAAGATTGCCCCCTTTCCCCCACTGACGGTGGCCCTGCCTGTGGCACAAGAATATCCCTCAATTTACTTTAACAGTACTGTAAACCATTATTGCCCATACTGCAATGAGTCCATATTCTGGTGGTGCATCATCACATGGTCTAGGGGAGATATGGGTCCAAGGGACAGAACCGACCCCTTTAGATTTAGATCTGGCCCATTGATCACTCATTTCTCTCCTTATTAATTTTTTCATATTTTAAACCTCCCTGATGGCATTATTATTATTAGTTGTTGTTGTTGAAAATTGTATGGGAAATGTAAACAGAATGCAATGTAATCCCTTCAAATTTCCCAAACCAGTCTAGCCAGTCTTTATTGATAGTGGGGCCATACAAAGGTTCTCCAATGGCCACCCAGTATAGGTGTCAAAACTCCTCACATCATGTAGAGACTTTAGACACTTATGCTGGGTGACCATTAAAGGATCTTGCTCGGGCCCCTCTGTAAATGTCAAGAACCCATTGGGTTTTTAGGTACTAATACACAGGTTGATTTTTGTTCCATTCCCAAACAATGGAATGCCGTGAATGTTTGCGAAGATCATTCAGGAATCAAACTGAGGTTACTCAAAGTAACGTAGTCAGAAATTGATTGTATAATGTGGTGCCTATTGATTCATTGATCATCGAATGATCATTCTGCGATTATTTGTGTTACTGCACCGCTATCGATCGTGAATCCAATGGGCATCGACCCATGTATGGGTACCTTTAGGTTCACAATACCAGACTCCTTACAATATGCTCTGGCCAGTAGTAAGGGATGCCCTGCACCACCAGAAACCATCCTCTGAGGTCATGTGACTAGTGTAAAGACTGCAAATATTAGGTTAAATAGTCTGGAGAACCCAAAATGTTGCCTTTGGATTTACTTTCATATTAGCGATAATGTGTTTTCCTTCACTCCGGAGATTTCTTTTTACTTTATAACATAAGAAAAACTCTAGTATGTTACCCTGCTGTTGCTTGTAATATTTGGACGGCTAAAGCAAGTTAAGCCCGGTAATGCATGTTAAGTAACCCTTGTGGGGAGGGGATGTTGAGTGGAAGGACTTTGTTAATGGTTGCTTGCTTGGATTTGTATAGCGTCAACATATTACAAAACGCTTTACAGAGAATATACCGTATATGCCGGCGTATAAGACGACTTTTCAGTACTTTAAAATCCTCCCCAAAGTCGGGAGTCGTCTTATACGCCGGGTGCTGCAGGCTGGGGGGTGCAGGGGACCATCTCTGGAAGCCGTTACTGTCTGTACGATTCCGTGCTGCCTGAATCTGCCAGCGCTGACTAATGATACATTGTATCAGAGCAGAGCAAGGGAAGAACAGGGCAGTGTTGCCATGGATACATGATGCTATGCAATGATTACGGAGAACACAGGCTGTAGCTGTTTTAACCTTTTTACATTCATAGCAGAAAAACCATTTGTAGTATAATGATGAAACTTTCAGGGTCAGTAATTCTCACCTACTACTACTTACACCCCGGGTAGTCTTATACGGCGAGTATATAACAAACTCTATATTTTAACTGTAAAAGTTGGGGGGTCGTCTTATACGCCCAGTCGTCTTATACGCCGGCATATACGGTACATATATAGTCATATCACTAACTGTCTCTCAGGGGAGCTCACAATCTAATATCCCTAACACATAGGTCACAGTCTAAAGGCCCCCATACACGTCTAGATTTTTTGTTCAATCAACTTAATTCAATCAATTTTTTTTTGTTGATCGATTGAAAATTTATGGCAGCCGACATGGTTAGATCGACCTAAATCGATTAAAATTGGGAAAAATTGGACATGCTGGAATATTTTAATCGGTTGTATTGAAATTCAATTCCGCGTTAAAAAAAATTTGCTCAAGTTGGCATAGATTACAGTCAATCACCGATTTCCCTGACCCCAAAAAATGTATCTTTTTTAACCTCCCTAGCGCACTGCTGAGGTACAGATTTCTGTACCAAAAGCGCACCATAGACTGTAATGGAATTGTTTTTTTTTTTTTTTTTTATAAATTGACATTAAAAAAAAATTATTTAAAGTATAATTAAAATTTTGTTTGTTGTATATAATAAAAATTCTATTTAAATGTAAATGTGTGTTGTGTTTTTTACTTTAAATTGTACTGGGTACAGTTATCACTGTACCCAGTACAATTCCCCTTTAAATTTGGTGCCCCCCCCCCCCTGTGTGAAGTCACCAGGTCCTCACACCGGGAGGGAGAGGTCCAAACAAGGTTATTTTGAAATCGCGCTGGATACAGCTTTCTAAGGAGAAAGCTGTATCCAGAACGATTTGAAATTCCCGCCTGCGGTCTGAATTCAAAAACCCCGCCACCTCCAGGTGTGATGGATGGCGGCGGGATTCTTCAATTCAAACCGCATGGCGG
>CM070035.1:17681331-17697213 GCA_036250615.1 Ptychadena robeensis | reverse complement strand
TTTAGCAAGTCAGCACTGGACGAGCTGGACTCGTCTCAACCGCTAGGGAGGTTAAATTAATTGAAAGAAAAATCTAGACGTGTATGGGGGCCTTGAGGCATGTGTAACTAGCATAGGAGACTCTTTTGTGGGGAAGCCAATTAACCTATCAGCATGTCTTTGGAGTTGGGGAGGAAACTGGAGTACCCAGAGGAAACCCACGCAGACATGGGGAGAACATGCAAACTCCTTGCAGATAGTGCTCAGGCCGGGATTTGAACCTAGGACTCTAGCATAGCCAGACATTAGCCACCGTGCTGCCCATGCTCGAGTTTAACTGAAACCATTGTTTGTGATAAAGAACAATCATCTTAGGCAATGCAATGAGAATTCAGCAGTGGAGTCGGTCGATAAATTCCCCGACTCCGACTCCTCAGTTTCAGATTCTTCCGACTCCGACTCCTCTGTATGTAATATGCTAATGTATTGTATCCATCCAGTGAATGAAAGGAAGGCATCATACATTAACCACAGAACTACTGGCCAGGAAACCAACACTGGACTGTAATGGCCAATTAAAGCAGAGAAAGGGAGTTAGGCAGAAGATGCTGCTGCTTTTTCCTTAAGTTAGGCACCACGCTGTGATTGATCGGGGATCAATTGAACGGAAATCAATGTGCACCACATGGGCACATCGATTCCTGTTCAATGGGGACCCATTATCCCCAGCTTGCAGAAGCATTGATTGTCATCTATGGCAACTGTAGTAACAGATATTTGATAAAAAAACATTTGGATCGACTGAAAGTGTAATTGAATAAGGTTCAATTTCAATAAAACCGATTAAAATTTCCCAGCATGTCTGATCATTTTTCGATCAAAAAATTTCCAAATTTTAATAGTTTTAGGTCGATCTAACCATGTGGCTACCATAGATTTTCATTCAATCAACAAAAAAAATGGCTGAAGTAGGTTGATTGAACGAAAAATCTAGATGTGTATGGTGGCCTTAAAGCGGACCTACCACCTGGGAGGTCACTCAGCATTATCAGCTGCAGCTCACCCGATATTGCTGAGATTAATTCTACAAAAAAAAATCTTATTCTGGAGGGGAGCTGGTCACAAGTGCTCCCCACCCACTGTATTATGTCGCACCTAGGCAGCCGAAGTCATCAGCAGCTGATCCCCCTCTTCACACACACACACACCCCCACGAGTCTCTGCATCTCCGATAGAGAAGAGACAGGAGGGTAGGTGGAGTGAAGGGGGGGAGGAGAGGGGGGCAGTGAGGGCGGAAGTGTTTGCAGGTCTCCAGGAGCTAAGATGCCGGCATGAGAACTGCAAGCAAGTGGAGCGAGTATAGTGTGGCAGCTTTCCAGCATCTGAACTGCTGACCTGTGAGTATTGTGTCTGTTTATTCTATGTCTGGGTTTTTTTTATTTGAGTTTAAAACCGCTTTAAGGTATTCATAGTCCAGAACTCAATTAGCCTTTTTCTTTTTTAGGTAGGACAACATAAAGACAGATCCCTGGAGACACTTAGCCAATACATTTAGAATTTTCTGAGGGTCTCAACATTTAGTTTTACTGATTTGTACTTGTTGACCCCCTTAATACTGTTTACAGGAATATTTGTTGTACCCTAAAAAAATAAAATAAAAAGTAAATGAACTATAAACACATTTATCTGACTTTACAGGCTCAGTAGCTATTTTGAAATTGCCCGGCGGTTGCCAGTCTGAAAGTAGGGCACTACAGGCACTCATGACTGGACACAAATCCCATTTAGGAGCTCTGTACATTCATCTTGCCAGTCTGTCAGGCCTGCAGGGCGCGCGGCCCGCACATTTAACACAGAAGCCAAAACGATTCTGTCTGCTATTCCAACTTTTGCAGCAGATATAAAAGTTGTGAGTGAATGGGAAAGAAAAGTATTTATATTGATTCCCGAAAAATTTAATGCAAAACAAAATGTACAATATGGTAAAATTTCTAGTTTACAGATCAGTATGTAAATGATTAATTAAAATGTAAAAAGGGAAAAAGGAGCCGATTGTTCTAGAAAGTAAAGAGAATGGCTCTTAATAATTACAATGCATCATTCCACAGACACACGCATATGAGGCATGAATATTCACGGCTCTCAAGAAGATTTATGACCCTGAAATGTATTTGATTGAAGGATTCTTCCTGTACTGTCCTGGACATGCATGCCATTCCAAACAATCTTCAAAAATAACTGAAAAGTTATTATGAACATCTTTTCCAATTTTACTTGAAGCTCAACTCCAAATGTAGCAAAAAAACTGCCCTTGAGGTAGGGCTAGGCCCACACTGCAAGAGTTAACTGCATTTTATGTATAGTGGGGGCATCAAAACAGTGTTTTTACTTATGTCATGTGATCTCCCCCACCATCCTCAAAAGCTTGTGTCCACTGCTGCTTTTTCCCCATGGCGGATGCACGCTCAGAGGGGTAACAAAGACGCAAAGAGGACACTTCCCATTCTTATGAATGGGACAGTGTCCACTTTGTACTACTTGAGCATCATGCCCGCAGTGCGGATTTGAAGCTGAATGCCGCGTCTTCATTACAGCACTCCGCAGTGCTGTTGGAGACACCTTCATTGAAGATCAACAAGACGTGAAAAAACAGCCCCCCATGCTGTCCGGGTGGCGTTTCTCCACATCTTTGCTCTGCTAAATTTAAATCGCATCGTTGGGAGCACGCCCACGCTCGTAGGCTAACTTTGGGGAATCTGCTGGCAAATGTGCCGGCGAACGAACAGCAGTGGAGACATGGCCTTAGATGATCTAGGCAGCATAAGCATGGATGTCATCTACAACAATGCATGGACTAAATTCCAGCATTATTAATACAGATTCTAAAGGTCACCATACACAGATCTATTTTTTCCATCAATTTCTGAATGATTGATCGTTGTGTGTGTTCATTCGAAAAAATGCAGATCAAACAGGGAACCAACATGTTGGAAAATCCCTGTTCAATCACCATTACTTTTGATGGAGACCAGGATCCAAAGTATCGAATGGGAACCTATCGCGCAAACAATCCCTGTTCGATTGCCATTACTTTTGATGGAGACCAGGATCCAAAGTATCAATTCATTGGTGGTTCAGTGATCCATGACTTCCCCACGCTGTGATGGACTTGTGAATGGGTACCTTAACAGCCCTTTCAAAGTCCAGACCATCAGATATGAGAAAGGAGTACCAGAAGCAAGTGGTAAGATAGGTAGAAGTGCTTTTTATATCCCCCATACTAGGAATGATCATTTGAGACCTCGATGAGCACCACCACAAGGCATAGTTTAATGCAAAAGGGGGGAAATCCACACTCCAACAGTCCAGTAAAAAATAAATGCACAAAAAAGCCTGACAGCCTCCAAATGCCCACAAGTGTAGTCATGCAGCTTCTTTAGACCACCTTGAGGTCGGGTGCAGGGTCCACAGCAGGTCCATCTCAAGCCCTGTATAAGCAGTAGTTGATTGTTTGTTGGGCCGCACTCACAGACCAAAACCGTCTTTCAAACGTGCTTAAATTTATTAGAGTTTAAAACCAGCGGTACAAAAGGAAAAAAACTAAAAATATACAACATGACGCCCCCAGGTTCATGCAAGAGCCCCCTCTGACGCATTTCCCTCTAAATGTAGAGCTTATTCATAGAGAAGGGAAAGTTTAGGTTGAACCTGAAGTATTATTTCTTTATATGAAAGGTCAGGAACATCTGTCAAACTTTCATTGCTGACCATATATCCCCGGGGAGGGTTTCAATATGCAGTTTTTGTGCTGGAGATCTTTCTATATGGAGTAAAAAAGTTTACTTGAGAAAGAGTTTTATTGCTAACCCCATCTCTGTTCCAAATCACAATCCAATTACTATGAATGAAAGAAAAAAAGGGTCACCAGCAAAACTACTTCTAAGATAACAGAGGAAAAAACACAATTTGGTGAGAGTAAAGCTTTAAAGCACATGTAGTGTAAAACGATGGGATCACTTAATTTAGGGCCTCCCCAATGCATAGTGGTGGATTAAAGGTACAGAAGCATATCCTGGGGAGTAGTATTGTTTGAGATGAACAATACTTGGTTTGTTTTTAAGGAAACTTGTTATAAAAATTACTAGACAAAGGTCTGGGAAGAATATTTCAACTTAAGCAAGAGGGAGTGCGGTCTTGTAGAGGCCTGAGCTGGCCACGATGCCATGCACAAGTCTTTTAGATGCATGTTTTGTCCTATGCGTTGTAAAGAATGCCTAGAAGCCTGCTAGAAGTTCAGTCTGCAACAAAAGCCAAGAACTATCCACTGACAGTGATCGGATGTCTGGGTAACAACTAAAGGTATAGCAGGTTCTGCTTTCACACTTTGAAGTCATAGCCACATCCAGGGCCGGGACAAGGTCCACCAACAACAGAGGCTGAGCTGCCCAAGTGCGCCCCTCTCCCAGCCCAATTTGCACATGAATGTTCCATGGGGGCGGGAGGGCACAGGACATTTATATGCAAATTGGCGGATGATCTGCTTACACAATTGTATATGAATGTCCCGCATTCATATGCAAATTGGGCTGGGAGAGGGGTGACATCAGCCAGCTTAGAGCTGATCTGAGCTTAGCTGGACGGCTCCATCTCGTCAACTGCAATACTGAGAAGAAAGTGCAGGACGAGATGGAGCCGTCAGAAGTTTAACCCCCTGACCAGAGCCCAGAGGCTGGAGCCTCTTCAGCCTCTGTGTCAGCCCGGCCCTGGCCACATCACTCAAACATTAACAATAATCAATTTAATGCAAGATGCGAGTTACCTGTCTGACAGCATGTGAGGAAAATGTGATCTCATCAGAGAAAGCAACGATATCACCGGGGCTTAGCCTGTCGAAGTACTTCTTGCAGATGTCATATGCCTGGCTCCATTCACTGGGGGATTGTGGGACTTTCTTAAGTAGTTGGGGATCACCATTCCAAAAGAGTTTCTTTAGCCACGTAGCATGCACAGAACTGGCAGAGAGCATGGTGCCGTTCAGCTCTGGGATTCTGGAAGCCAGTTTAGAAATGGCCAAAACATTATGACTGGTGAGCACGGGCTGCAGAGCATCAAGAGGGCTTGAGGTAGAGTCGGACATCTTTTTGTAATCCAGACCTGTAGAGGAAACATTACACATATGTTAGTTTGATATTTTCTGCAGAAGGACCTCCTTCTAAAACAGGGGTGTCAAACTCAAACACAAGGGGCCAAAAGAAAGAACTTAAACAAAGCCACAGGCCAACCAAAATGTTTATTAAAACATGTGTTCAACTGAGGAAGTTTTACCTTCTCATCAGATAAAACAATGAAGGAAAGAAACAAACACTGCATTTTAATTTAATGTACAGCGCTGTGAAATTTGTTGGCTCTATATAATTAACAGCAACCAAATAATAATAATCTTGAACAAACAGACACTATTAACACATGTGATATCACATGTCAAATAAAATAAACATCCGTGCTATGTATTTCCTAAGTAAAATTTTGAAAAACAATATGGCGGGCCAAATTCAATTACACTGGAGTTTGACACCCCTGTTTTACAAATTGCAGATGAGGAGAGGACTTTCAATAGGACCTAAGAGGAGTGCTGGAACTTTGGCCTTCAGTTGATTGTTTTAAAAAAATATGACCCAAAGATAACCCAAGAACTTTCACCTCCCTGGCAATACAACACGGTACGGGCAATCAGAGTACATTGTACTGGTTTTACAGAAGCGATCTGCCAGTCTGTCGAGCATCAGATTTGCTGAAGGCTTGCGGAGGATAGGTAAGGATATGTTTTCCAGGGCGTCCATGAATCCTCCAAGGTCTCTCCATCTAACACATCTATGATGAGTTTGGACATCCATGGGCATTTGTAAATAAACTTACCCTGAACTGGGTTCGGGCAAACTGCCAGGGAGGTTAAAGTTACAAAGATTTTACAGCAAAATTCTATGGCGAGCTTTTTAGACTTTTGTGCTGAGAGGGGCATTAACACAAAAAGTGTCTCTTCCATAAAATGTTTTCTATGTAAGGGCAATGTAATTATTACACTTCTTAACATGTTTGTTGTAAACTGTAACAGGTTAGAAGCAGGATGAACACTTCATGAAGGCTCAAAGTTCAGGACGTGTTTCTGCAAACATCTGCTATTGATCTGGAAAGAAGAAAATGCAACACCTCATTTACACCTTCCGCTCGTTCAAAGTGAACCCTGCAAATGCTGATGTATGTGTGTATATATATTTATATATATATATATATATATATATATATACACACACACACATACACACACTGTATATATACACATACATGCACATAGAGTCATTGTCATTCTTCAGTATTTAAAGTACAAAGCAAAGCCGTTAAAGGGTACTTCTGCTTAGATCAGAATGGTATACTCTGCTATCTTACATCACCCACCAAACCCTCTTTGTAATACTAGGATAGGAGTGGTTAAGGAATTCTTACTAAAAGGGCAGACCCTATGGTTCTTGCTCACCTTGGCATTTATCCAGCTTTGTACAAACAAAATGCTTTCTGATGGTGACAACAGTTGGTGTTTCCCAATAATAATAACAATGAAGTATGTCTCTATAATTTGTATCTGTTTGCCTAATTGTAGAAAGTTTGTGGCAATGTGACAATTCATGAGCACAACCGGAAGACTCCAACACAACGTTTTCATCTAATATGAGGAACTGTAACCCGATAGGGAGTCCTCAACTCCTCCTGTCATAACCTGTACCTGTGTGTTATCTTGTGTTGAGTCTCAACTCACATTTATTGTAAAGCGCTGCGTAATATGTTGACGCTATACAAAAGTAAATAATAATAATAATGAAAAAAAAGTAATGGGAATCAAACATAAAATAGATGAAGCAGTGATCAGAGAAGTTAGTAAATTTCAGTTGACTGTACAAGTATCTGATGGGTGTTCCAGGTATTTCCATCGCTTTGTATCGGATTGTACTATGGAGCATGAGCACAGAACTTTGGAAAGTAATCAAACACACTGTGTCCTGGTTAGTGTTGAGCTCTAATATTGGAGTGTGGAATATTTTTTGCGAATATCAGCAATTCGAGAATTCGCAAAAATCTCAAATATGTTGGCGCTATACAAAAGTTAATAATAATAAAAAAATTCAAAAGAATCTGAACAGCGATCTTCAAAAGTTTACCAGATATTAGTTGAATCGGAAATTTATAACATTTACCAATCGAAATGAGGTTGATGGGTAAAAGCTTATATTAAATGATAAGAAAATAGTGACTGCTTTGTAACTTTTCTGTTGTCATTGTCTGCGATACAAAAAACACAATTCCTGAGCAAGCCACAAAGCGATCAGCCTGCAAATGCCGTACTGCTGCCTGTTCTGGGGAGCTCTCCGAGGTGCTGAAGGTCTTTCCACAATGCAGACATTACGAATACCCTTGCTGTTGTTTTGTATTCATTTATTCACACATATCTATAGTCATATTATTGGCTTTAGATATATGTACATAATTATACATAATTAGGTAAAGAAAACTAATTCAGTTCCAAGGTCAGTCATCTAATTACTATGAAGTCCATAATACATAATAAATAAACTTACTAACTGCAGACATAAGTCTTATATAAGCGCATTCTGTATTTTCAATGTCACACTATAGGCAGCCCCATGATGCCACACTCTAGGACATTTCTATCACTGTGCTGTCTAGTCTATTACGCTATGAAAAGCTGGGGTCAATTTAGTGCTCAATTCAAGAACAATCGATCACACTCCCACAACATGTCAATCGAACAGGGATCCAATATGTTGGTAAACGCCTATTCAATTACTTTGGATGGGGACTCAGGGTTCCCATCCACAGTATCCTCCAGGGATCGATTGCCAGAGTGGTGTGCATCTATTTGCCAAATGATCAATCACAGATGTGTGTGTCAGACATTAACACCACAGTCACCCGGACTTTCATCTCTCACATAACATTATAGTCAAATAAAAAGATAATGATGATGCACAGGCCCTGAAAAAAGATAAAAAATCAACCAAAAAAAAACATAAAATAGATGGAGCAGTGATCGGTAAATTTCAGTCAAAGTTCCAAGCGTCTGACGGGTTTTCTAGGTACTTCCATTGTGACTATGTCGGCAGATATTCGTGATTTAGAATATTCAGGGTATAGCCATGTATTAGTCCTGGTATGATAAATGAATCGATATTAGACTGAGAGATGACTTACATCGCACAAATCGAAACAGTTTGTGTGTAAAGCTACCTTTAGCTGTAAAAAATAAAAGTCTGCAAGTGTTATACCAAAAATGTACTTCAATGTTCCAATAAACAAATGCCCCTTGGCTTAAAAGTGTTATTTAATTTTCCACAAAAGAACTAGGAATGTGAAAACTGTTGGTGGTCCCACTAGGTCTGAACTTCAAAGAAACTGGTCATAGACAGTTTAATACAGCAGCCCTCAACATGAGGAAATGTGATCTCCGGTCCACACTAAAGAATTGTTAAAAACCCATATTCAAAATAACTATTCCAACCTACAAGCAATACTGAACAGATAACGTACCATATTTTTCGGACCATAAGACACACTTTTTCACCCCAAAAATTGGGGGGAAAAAGTGCCTGCGTCTTATGGTCCGAATGTGCGACCACCCATGGCCATCCGGCCGCCGGTGATCGCAACTTTGCTCCCCGAGAGCTCTCCCGGCAGATAGATCAGCTGTGTGGAGAGGATATCAGCTCTGTGATCTCAATCAGCACACCTGCTGTGTGCCGAGAGATCACACAGCTGATGGGCTATGTCAGCTGTGTGATCTGCATCTGCCAGGAAAACTGTGGGGAGCTGAACTGTATTGGCTATATTTGCAGAGCCTCGCAAATATAGCCAATGCAGAGTGTGTGGAGCAAGCTGCACTGGCAAGCAGCTTCCTCACACACGCAGCACAGAAGTGACAGGGAGACCGGACTGCAGATCCCCCCTTCCTCCCCCTCCCTTCTCTCTCTGAGTACTGTGTGAGTAAGAAGAGACGCTGAAGTCTGCTCTCTAGTGACACCATTTTGGTGGTGTGGCTGAATAGGGGTACTGCATGAGATGAATTATTACATTATTTTCTGCATTGCAATAAATACATTTTGTGACAAAGACTCATGTCTCCTCCCATATTTAAATAACTGCTCATGGGTAAGTGCCAGATTGTAAAATGAGTCTCTTCATAAGTCGGTCAATGTGTTCAGAGAATGGGTACTGCTAGTGTATAGATACATGCTAAAGTTTCAGCCCTGCAGCCAAGCCTTTCGCACTGGCCTTTTGGCTGGAGTAATAAAGAGTGAATACTGCATGGTCCAGTCCTGACTACTATGCTGGAACATTCTGTATATAGCTGGAACATTCTGAATAGTTGTCTCTGTTTTTTTCCCCTAATTTTCTCTTCAAAACTTTGGGTGCGTCTTATGGTCCGTTGCATCTTATAGTCAGAAAAATATGGTGGTTAAGGCAACCACCACAACACAGGAAGTGTCTGGGGCACATAATAACCTCCCTATTGATACATGGTGAACCTGCACTGTCCTCCAGCAACAGCATCCTCACTCTCCTACCTGGTTTCATCTTCCTAATATCAGTGGAGTTGTGAGGGAGGTGGGGGGGGGGGGTGCTCACAAAATACCAGTATTGTAATACAGGCATTGGCATCCAGGATCCTCACATCAATGACGCTGGGAATGTGCAGTGGGGAAAGGGTGGGACATATCAATAGATTACACTGTAATCTGTTTATATTTCCTGTACTACTTTTGGAACAGATAATTGTGAATATCTTATCCTTTAGGGAGGCTCTGCTTGATAAACAAGAACGAATACAGAAATTGTACAGAAACACATGAGAGTAATACAAGTGTATGAACATCATTATATATTTTTACAAGAGGGTTCTATAAACTTTTAAAAATAAGTTTGGTGAGCTGTACCTTGTGCCACTGCTTTTAGTTTCTTCAGCAGTTTAACATGACAGTCAGGCTTGATAGCGTGTGTAACATACAGTGAACAGCCGCACTCCTCCAGCAGAGTGTAATAGTAAAGCAGCCGGTGAAGGTCCCTGCCTTCTATGGTGGGATACACATATTTCGTCATGTGCTCATAGAATGACTGGGGGTCCGTTCTCAGTGTCTCATAAAGGCTGAGGTGTTGTGCCCGTGCCTCAATTTCTGATGTCTTCAACCTGCAAAAGAAAACAGACCTTGTTTTAGATGTGACCGGAAAGCTGTCATTCCATGGGTTAAATACTGAAAATTAAAGTGATTAAAATCCCCCCCAAAAAAAAAGAAATATGCCACTCTAGTGTCACCGGGAAAAGGAGATCTGGGGAGGAAGATGTCACTGCTTCCCCTTCTCCTTGCGCCAGTCGCCAGGTTTTAACAGTTTTCACCTAGGTAAGTACTTTTTCCTTTTATCTCCAATCTGCCCCTTTTATCGGGGACCTTTCACACTAGCCACAGCTTGTTGCCAATAATGGAAGTGGTAACGCAACCACAGCCGCTATCCACGTCTGTTACTGGCAAAAAAAATATGTAGGCAGCAGGGCCGCAATGCGCGATACCAGAAACACTGCGCGCCGATACTATACAACACTATATTATATACCACTGCAGCTCGAGTAAGGGGGGTTTCCACATACGTCAGGACCCCTTTGCTAAGCGCAATGCTCGGTGGGGATCCGGACGGAGCACATAGACTTAACCTGCTCGGCAGATGCTGTGTTCAGACATACGCTGATGCAGAAATTCAATGTACTCAACTACGTTCAGCCTTGCATCAGCGGAATTATTATTATTATCTTGTACTTATTTAGCGCCGACATATTACGCAGCGCTTTACAGAGTATATATGGTCATATCACTAACTGTCTCTAAGAGCGCTGCATGGTCAGAGTGCTAACCACCCGAGCCACCATGCTGCCTGGAATGGCTCAGCGCTGTGAGCACACAGAATCCGCCAAGCAGGTTAGTGACTGTGCTCCGTCAGGATCTCCTGCCAAGCAAAATGCCTGGTCCTAACGCATGTGGAACCCCCCCTTAAATGTAGCTATACATGGTTTGATATTTCAATCACTTTTCGCTCGATTTCCTGTTTGAGCTCTCTCACTCGATTGTACCAGGTGGGCAGGAATCAATTCCCAATTAATCAACGTCAATGGATCTATTTTGTTTGTCGATCAATTCCTATCCACCTGGTACGATGGACCACAAGTGAGAAAGCTCAAACAGAAAATCGAGTGAAAAGTGATCGGACATGTCGGTAAATTTTAGTAAGGTTTAAGTGTCTGATGGATTTTCTAGGTATTTCCATCGATTTGTATCTAATGGTGCTATGGAGCATGCGAACAGAACTCACTAAAGAAATTGATCAATTTAACACCCACACAGATGTTCGACTAACAGTTGATATCTAAATTACACAAAACTTTTGGATAGACAAACGATCATGCAAATGTTGACCCATGAATGGCCACCTAGAGGGACAAGAAGCAGAAGGTCTGAGGTCCATGATCTGACATATTGCATGCCCTACCACAACCACCAGTTGGACAGTAGGGATGATATTATTTGTCAAGGATAAACAATATAGACAGTTCTGCCCCCATCCATCCTATAGTGGGAATGCGGCTTCCTCTAATTTGCATCTTTTTCATTAAAGAATGCATTCTATAGGACAGTGGTTCCAAAACTGGGGGGCACGAAGGTATTCCAGGGGGGTGCAGGTCTCATTCTTAACCTGTATTTGAATGGGGAGGTGGGGCTCGATAATGTTCCTCAAAAGAAAATCTGGGCCCTGCAAGGAAAGTTTGGGAACCACTGCCATAGTATAAGGTTTGGAGATAAGGAGAGTATGATATTAGAAGAGTATGATATAAGCCAGTGGTGGGCAACTGAGTTGATATGGAGGGCCACAATGGCCCTCGGCATCACTAAAGGGCCGCACATAACATGGATCCAGACCCTCCCCCCGTTGACATATCCTGCTTTCCCCGATCAACATTGACAATTTTACTGATGTAGGAGCGCCAAAGTTGAGTTATTTGAGGAAAGCTGGGCCAGCGTGTGACCACTTCACAGGTGAGTCGCTAGGGCCTATGCATTAACAGTTAGGTTTTGGGGGCCGCATGTGGAGGACCAAGGGGGGCCGCCGATCAACGCCCAAAGGGCCGCATGTGGCCCCCGGGCTGCAGGTTGGGCACCTGGGATATAAGCAGTATGGACATGACCACATGAAGGAGCCATAGACCAGTACAGGCATGGCATAAATGATCTTGTGTTATCCCACAGACACACAAGCTGATAAAAAAATTTTACCAAATAATTGTATATATATCAACAAAAAATCAATTAATACAAACATTTTAATCCTCCAAACCCGATCCAGAGATTCCAATAACATTGTGTTGGCACAACCATGGCACTCTACTAAACCTCATGCTTATCATAGTTTGCATTATATATTTATGTTGTCATTATTCGCTGTTTGCTATTAAACATCATTTTTATGCCACAAATGTGTTAAGTGTTTTCAATTAAAAGTTTCTTTACAAATGGAAATTTTTCAGCACAGTATACTCTAACATTTCAAATAAAGTCATCTGGGTCAACACATTGATAATTACACTGCCAATTTCTTTGCATATATTTTGTAAATGTCATGTAAAATAATTATACTGTAATTTATAAATATTTTTTTATAACTTATATAATATTATTACATATTATAACATATTTTCTGCCCAATGAACAGCAAAGAACACAACTTGCTTTTTAGAAAATGTATTTTGCTATCAACAAATACAAGTGCATGTCCCCATATCCCACACAGATGACTACAACTCTCATCTATATGGCTAACCAGGGTAAACATTGGCACCTCGCCACTCCATTCTGAACTCTGAACTGCCGTCTGTTGATATCTCTACTGGCTACCTCTTAAGGCCCCCATACACGTTTCGATTCACCTGCGATCGATCTCAGAGTTGATCGTAATTTATTATCGATGTTAGTTTGATTGATCGAACTGTGATCTAAATACCCCACACATCGAAAAACCAATATTTGATCGATGTTGGTTCAATCGATAATCGCATAATCGAAGGATATCTATCATAAACACACCAAAATGTCTGCCACCGGATGTATGAGTATGCTTATTATTTAAATCGAACCAAAATCGGTTGCACACAACAAAATAATATTCAATACATTCGATCAAATTTTTCCAACATGTCCGATCACTTTGACAAATTTTTCGGTCAATTTCAATCGATCTAGGTCCATCAAACTATGTGGACAGACATCGATTTCCGGTCGATCGACATAAAAATTGATTAGTTCAAGACGATGGAACGGAAGAATTGAAATGTGTATGGGGGGCCTTTACACAAAGAACATTGTTAAAGGTCCACTAATCTATAAAGCTTTTTACAATACCATCGCTGTGTACATTGTTGGCGTAATCCCCGGGTACCTAAATAAACGTTATTACTTAAAAGAACTGACACCTAGTAATGTATGCCACGTATATACTCATGTGTAACCTGACCCAAATATAAACTGAGGTACCTCATTTAACAAAGAAAACCCTTGAAAAACTGAATGCCTCAAGTTTAAGTCTAGGGTGGGAAATGCAGCAGGGAGGTAAAGGAACAGAAACACACAGCAACATCACTTCCTGCACGCCACCCCCCTACTATTTTTCCACGCCACTTGTGATGATGATGTGCAGGGTGGGAAGGTAGGAGACAGAGTGATACCCCATCTCTCCAGGGAGGGGGCATAACTCTCTCATATAATAACTCCCCACCCTGCACATCATCATCATCATTTTAAGGGAACAGAGTGACCCCTGTGAAATGGTCATTTGACCCCCAGGTTGAGAATGGGTGTAATTTAAAAGGAGGAAAAGTATTCAACATTGTATTTGAGACCAATTTATTAAAACTGCTAGAGCAATAATGTTCTTACAACCCTTCTCTATATCTCAAGCTATTTTGGTGATGATAGCATTTTACTTTGCAACGACTATAGAAAATCCACCCACAAAATTTCCCGATTTTACCTCTTGACTGTAGTATAAGCCGATTTTTTGGGTGCTAAAAAACTTGGCTTATATTTGAGTATATGTGATATATAATGTGTGTATGTTCTGTATGTCTGCAATTATTAAGTGCCAATGAATTAAGCAGCAGTATATTTTCTATGGGTACCTACCCGCAATGTGCACATTCTATCATGTCATGATTATTAGTATGTAGAGCGTCACATTCTTAAAATCGCGTCCCAATGGGAGGAGCACACATCGTTGTTATTAAAATGAATGGGGGCATGTAAACACACAACTACTATGATTATGCCGCATTTTACCAAAACGAAGCAGGCTATGTTTCCATTATACATGGGACCCCTCCGCTAAGCGTATTGCTTGGCAGGGATCCCGACATAGCACATAGACCTCACCTACTCGGCGGATGCTATGTCTGCAAGGCTCAACGTAGTCAAGAACGTTGAGCCTCTGCATCGGCTAATGTGTAAACAGAGCATCCGCCGAGCAGGCAATGTCTATGTGCTCCATTGGGATCCACACCAAGCAATACGCTTAGCGGAGGGGGTCCCCGACGTATAATGGAAACAAGTTGGAGTTTTTGTTTTAGTGTGTGTGTTCCCAGGCTCAGAGCACGACCCTTTCAACTTAATGCAGACACTCGATGGGGCCATAAAAGACCACGTAGCCCAGGAATATGTGAAAAATGGAAGTCCCTTCAGAAAGAGAACCCAGAAAACATTGGTTTCACAAAACATTTGAGTTAAAAATAAGTTTAAAGGGACATCCGTTAAAATTGATGGGTATAAGTAAATAACTACAGACCGTATGACATACGGTACGTTCAATGTCAACTAAAATATTCCGAGTTTTGTAGAGAAAAAGTGGGCACACCGCCCATACAGTCCATGAATGCAATGATGGATTTTATGTCTCTCCAGTGTCTAAAATATCTTGTCTGCCTCTCGCCTGTAGCTTTCCATCCATAAAAGAAAATTAATTCCTTAAGGGGTCTAAAAATCTAATGATGAAGAGTTCATTTCAGCTGTGTATGAGCAACGCGTTTTGATTCAAGTGCAATTCTTCAGAGAATCTCCGAGATCATCTCCAAAACTCACTTTAATGAATGATGAATCCAGGTAATTTCTTCTGATTAAATTATGCCCGGCATGCAAGGCATACGGCCATGTCTCATTTACACTTAGGTTAAATTGCTCCATTAGAATGACCATTGAGAAATCTACAAAATGAAGAATCTCCAAACTAAAATAATAGTGGGAGAGAGGAAGAAACAATACTACTGCTTATAATGTAATCCATCATCAGTGAATTACAGGGTGCACTTAAAAATACATATATATATATATATATATATATATATATATATATATATATATTCTTTGGTTAGAATTAACATTATTACTTCATTAAAAGGCATAGCTAATCTGCTATGGGGCCCCGAGGCAAGGAAAGATCTGGCTTCTTAATCAAACCAGAAATCCACAGGGAGAGATAGATGTAGGACCTCATCATATATTCACTACCCACCCTGTAATTTGCTGGCTTTCCCATGTATGCACCTCTTCATTGTGAAATATACATAAGTGCCCACTACTCACATTCATGGTGAACCTGGAAGACAGGAGCCGATAGATTTCTAGCAGGTTCAAGGAAGATGGCAGTCCTCTGCCTTTCTTTTATTCAAATTTGAAATGTAATGGCTCTGCAAATCCAGAGCCAAAGCACCCGGAGCTGTTGGCCAGGCAATCCGTGGTTGGGGGGGGGGGG
>CM070035.1:17648236-17671496 GCA_036250615.1 Ptychadena robeensis | reverse complement strand
CCCCCCCCCCCCCCTCCCATATTTCATAGACTTATTTATATGCATTTCTAAAAAAAAGTATTGTTATAGTTTGACTTTACATTAAATCCAACATGCCGTCTGCAACGTAAAAAAACACATTTTCTTGGAACAATGATGAGAATCCAGATGGTGTGACGACCGCTCAGCTTGCAAAAAGATGATACACTTCCATAAAATGGATTGAAGCGAAGTGCTCGGCTCACTCGGTCCAGTAATAGTTCTGAGTAAAGATGTGATTATGTACTCATGCTTCTATAGAGATGGTAGAGGAGAAGAAAGGACAGAACCCCCCACTGTCTACCGATATACCGTGTTATCAGATACTTATGTTTATTCAAAAAAAACTTTAAAAAGTTCAAAAAACAAAGATTTCTTGCTTTAGTCTATTTATAGTGTATCTAACTTGTGAGTTACTACATGGAAACACAATCTCATGAAATATCCCTAAAATCCAAAATAAAATCACAAAGAAAAAAAAAATCCTATTATCGATGTCTCGATAACCCATGTTTGTATTATATGTTTTTCCACTATGTATCTGAATTTGTTTCACTTATTTGTCCTAGTTTTTTTTTTAGAAATTAGTTTGACACCCCAGATCTATAGTCATGTCAGCAACTGCCTCCAAGCAGCTCACAATCTAATGTCCCTATCATAGTCTTAGGCCAGGGGTGGGCAAACTCTTTGACTTGTGGGCCACAATAGGTTTTTAAATTAACTAGAGGGGGCAGACCAAGAGCTTGTAAGCGCTGTCTGGCATAGGGGTCCAGGGGTAGCAGGGTGCAGGGTGAAGGTCCATTCAAGACCGTGCCCCCCAGCATGCCCCTGGGCCCTCCGAGGAAATAAATGAGAGCCACTCGGAAGAGGTGGGGAGCACGCCGAGGATGTAAAACAGGTCTGCCCCGTGCCCCTCTCCTCTGCAGGACCTACCTTCAAGGTTCCAGCACCAGCGTACGTACAGACGGGGAGCGGAATAGTACATGGGCCGGCTTACTGCCTGCCGCTGACCCTTCTGCCTACGAGGAGTGCTCTGCTCAGAGTGGGGTGGTACTCTCCCCCCCCCCCCCCCCCCCATGTCCTGCTGGGCCATGGTTCACTCACTCCCGGAACGCTGCCTCTGTGGAACGTGCCCTGCTGCAGGACTATCTACCACACTTTACGCGCCGCTGTGGTTTCCGCTGACCTGAGGTAACGTTTCAAGGCACCGGTTCACGATCCGGACTGTTTGCTGAACTCTCATTTCTTGTTGGACTATCAGTTGCCTTAAGTTGGACTTTTGATACATGTTTGATACATGTTTTGCTGAAGTTTGAGACCCTGGTGAGTCTCGGTGTGTTAAATAAAAGTTTAAACCAACCTCAGCCACCTCCGTCACCTTGGTTGTTTCATGTGTCATTACAGTAGGATTAAACAGGTAACATTGTTCACAAAAAAAGCATTGGATGGTAAACTAAAACCTTCAATTGCAGGCAAACTACGACCTTTAGGAGGAGACCCAAACAATCATCCTCTGGGCATTACCTTCACTTATTGCAGGAAACAAGCGGAGAACAGCCAGAGAATTGTAACCGGATTAAATGACTAAAAGGGCCGGATGTGGCCCACAGGCCATAGTTTTCATAAGCTTATGGTCCCTAAATTTAGGGAACAGATATTTAACCTAGCATCATGTTTTTGGCATAAGAAAGGAAACCCATACAAACATTGGGAAGAACATACATATGAAGCATTAAGGCCAGAGTTCTTACTGAGCAACCACACTGCTAAACATTACAAAGAACTGGTATCACCTGGTCACAATAATCATCATACGAAACTGGAAATTCTACAGTGATCAAAAGATCTCAAAGTATCACCATTAAAGGGTCAGCAAAAAGCCTAACATTTCACTTTAAGATGAGCACGTCCCATTAGCTTTTAATGAAGTGAGCTTCTCTCCGCAGCTTCAGTTCCGTTCCTTGCTTTGTATGTTTTTCCCTTAAGAGCCGCCGGAAAAGGTGCATTGCATACCAATGCGCGGCACAAAGCCTCCTGCTCAGAAAAGTCTAATTAAAAGCATATAAAAACACTATAAAAATGATTCATGGCCGTCTCAAAGATCAGCGGCACGCCATAATTGGCTCTCTCACACTTTGTTGTTCCCACAGAGCAGGATGACAAAAACACATTATTATTCTATACAATCCCGATCATTTATTTGATACAAACTCAGCGATGTTTCGCGTCTTAGCAAAAGGGCAAAGTATGCAAGATTAATTCCAGGGCAATGACAGCCAACCTGTTGGAGCTCCATTGCGTCAACAGCGATTTATTTTTCATGGATTCGGGCTTGCTGTGTTCTGCATTATCTACAAAGAGTTTTGCATAGAGACCTATTACGACGGGACTAACCTTTCACATATTGTTCTACAGAGTAGCTACAGCCACGGAGAATCTGTTCTTACCGATAAAATGACAACCCACCATGTACAGCACATAACATGCAATATAGACAAAGAACACTTATTTACGGAGCTGTAGGTGGGCAGACTTGTAAATAACTAAAAGCTAAACCACAAAAACAGCAAAAATACATGAGACACAAAGCTGCAAAAGAAGTCAGAAGACCCCACTGCTTTCGGTTTAATGTGTCACCTTTCTATGGCTGGGACCCTCATTGGACAATAAGGGTGCCTATACGCCTTTAAATTTCTATGTCAGATTTCCTTTAGATCTCCTTTTTTTGTACCAAAACCATGTAATATGAGGGACTTTCTAAACCCTAAGTGTCCAACCTGCGGCCCTTTGGGGGTTCTTTAGCGGCCTCCCTCAATCCTCCACTTGCACCCCCAAAACCTAAACTTTTAATGCAAGTTATTTAAAAATGAAAAATAATGTCTTCTATCTTTGCATGCTCTCATTCATGTTTAATTATAAAATGCTGCTACAAGTCAGTATAGATTGAAAATGTTTAGTGCAGCCCTTCAGTGATGCTGAGGGCCGCACTTGTGGCCCTCCATATCAACTCAGTTGCCCACCATTGTTCTAAACCATCAAGTCTACCTGTGTTCAATTGCAGAGGACCCGGCACTACATAGTTGTTGGTAGATCTAAAGTATATCTAACAGAGAAATCTTAAGGTGTATGGCCAGCTTAAATCTGTATTATTATCTCTGCATAAGCAGGAGATAGCTAACCCTGGATGTAGTGGGATCCTCTTCTAGACTGTGAAATATCACAGGACTAAAGTAAACTTGAAGCAGATCTATACTGGAAATCAAATACAATTATTTAAAACATGTACCTGCTCTGAGCTCCGGAGACGGTTATCCACAATCCTTTAAAATGTATACCTACCTGCTGTTCCCTTGAGACTCGGCAGTTTCCATTTGTAGTGCTGGCAAATGATTCACCTGCTGCCAGTCTTCCTGTATAGACATTTTGCCGCATTGAATGATCAGTACTTGGCACTAAAAACATATTTGGGAAGGGAGCATCATTAAGGCAGAGACATCCCCCTTCCCAAGTCTCTCGGGGTCAGACAGACTAGGGTATGGCAGTGTTTTAGAATCATGTCATAGGAGGGAAGGAGTGACGCGAGAAAATCGAGATTTACCAATTGAAGGTAAGGTTTTTTTCTTTTACCATTTCTGATCGGATTGTCCATATAATGTATGTTTTGACTACAAGGGACATGGAGTAATATAAGTAAGTATAGATCCGCTTCAAGGCAAGCTAAACAGGGAGTGATCAGTGATAACAGTGGCTGATCCGTATCTTTCAAAGAAATTTGAATGAAAAGCTCTTTGTTCACATCACAACTTTTACACTCTTCATTAACCACCCTATCGGTGTAGCTTGGGGTAGATTTATTTACCAATAACAATACCTACACTCAGGTACACAGGTAGTTTACCTGTGCCATCTTTCAGCCTCAGTGTCCTGTGTGCTAGTCACTAAACCCATTTCCCTGGCGTCAGTGATGATACATGGGAGGTGAGAGGTTGCCCTTTCCCTTTTCAATATAACACTTGAACTCATTTGAACATATCAAACTTTTAAAAGATCTTAAAAGCTACTGAAACAGATGTCCTCTCCCCAAATCCAAAGCCTGGGGAATACAGCTTTAAATGAATTACATAAAAATTATTATATAAATACACAAAAACACTTAAAACGAGAAGCAAAGTGTTTCTACAAAAAATGTCATAACCGTGTGTTCATTATAGCCAGGGTTTGATTTGTTGGACTATAATCCACCTTTTTGACTATTGATGAAAAATCCATCATTTTACATCAATCGCTGGAACCAGAGAAATGTAAATGTTCCAATGGGATCGTTAATTCTAAAAGAGGCTGTACCGCTTTGTTTTCTTAAGAAAGGGACTGAACCTGCACTAAACACAAAAAAAAAGTAATTAGACCAAAACTAAGAGTTAATTAACCAAACCACACATCCTAATCTAGTCTGCCTAGCTGCCCATGAAAGTCTATGGGAGCTGGGAGTATAGATCACAAATGTAATTACATCTATAACATTGTTATCCTCAGTGAGCACTAATTCTAACTCTCTTAATAGCTAAAAGATTTATTTGGACAAAAAGAAATACCACTATAGCTTACAGAAATAGAAACATGCACAACATGACACGTCAATGCGATGTTTTAAACATGATTATTTGAGTAGGATATATCCTTTTGATGTTGTCTTTGATTATGTACCATTGTGCAATGTTTATACTGATCTAATAAAATGATTGATTGATTAAAGGCACCTTTTAATCTTTCCATACAATTTCTGTGCAATCAAATTTTGTTCTACCAGAACCATGTAATATAAGGAGATTTCTAATCCTTCCAATCACTATGTATTCTATCAGGGAGGACCCGGCACTACATAGCAGTGATATATACCTCCCAATTACTATGTATTCTATTAGGGAGGACCCAGCACTACATAACAGTGATATATACCTTCCAATCACTATGTATTCTATCAGGAAGGACCCAGCACTACATAGCAGTGATATATACCTTCCAATCACTATGTATTCTATCAGGGAGGACCCGACACTACATAGCAGTGATATATACCTTCCAATCACTATGTATTCTATCAGGGAGGACCCAGCACTACATAGCAGGGATATATACCTTCCAATCACTATGTATTCTATCAGGGAGGCCACTATACTACACAGTTGTTGGTAGATCTGATGGAGATTGTATGGATCAATCTTAAGGTGTATGGGGGGGGGGCTTTAATGATGGTTTTAAAAGTCTGGTTTAAGAACAGCACCTTTTAATGTATCCCTGGTAGTGTGCCACCTCCGTACTGGGTATAGTCCCCATCTGAGACTAACTCAGAGTTTGTAAATTACCATCACCCGCTTTGCACGTGTAACCCCACCGTAAAGGTATTTTACTGTCACTTTAGTGGGCCCATTAGTTAGCGGTAAATATTGTTTTTCTCTTTTCAAAGCAGCATGGGAATAAATGGAAAATGTAAAATCACAGCGCCAAATCAATAGAGGTGAAATCTTCCTGCAGTATTTTGCTTTGTAGGGATATTGATGTGGCAAGACCATGCTCTGTCGCTCCGGATATAGAGAAATCAATTGTCACACTGCATTAGGACAAGTCTCTCTGTTAAGAAAAAGTTACCCACAGACAGAAAACTGAGTTTAGAAACTTGCTCAAAGTGCTGCATTCAGGGACTTTATTCAGCAGTATTAATCCTACCAGAACAGAACGTTTCCTTTACACTGGCACCTCTACAAACAAGGCCTGTGTGTGGGTTCTCAAAGATATACCATTTGCAGTGAGTTGGTCTGTGATACTAAATTCTAGATATCAAAGGAAAGCTGATACACCTCTATTGGCAATAAGACACAGTAATATAAGACCATTCTACCAGCCCTTGAGGTGGTTTACCATATCCATGTATCAGGTGACAATTATGGCGCACACAGGATAAAGATACAATACACAGTGAAAAGTAAGTAAGAGTGGAACGGTACAGTAAGGGGACTTACAGCAAGGGTTATGTCCTTAATTAGGTCTAGGGTTCATAGTAAATGTCCTGATGCCTTGCATTTTTTCAATTTGTTTTTTTTTTTTGGAAGGGGGGGGATCCTGGTGGTTCTCCATCAAACTGCAAGAGTTACCTGGTCGTTTACAATTTAAGCAGGGTACAGACGGCTTAATATTTGAGCCATCCGATGTTCCCTGCAGATATTGGCAGAGCTGGGGAGACAGCTCTGCTCTCTCTCCAGCTCTGCCCAAGTGCACGGCGCTCAAAACGGCCATCGATCTGGCCCATATCTTCGTGTTTGTACCCTGCTTAAGGCGCTTACTTTACTCCTTGATCTGTTGCACGGTCAGTGAGATCTCCTCCTTTGCACTACCCACTGACTTCTTCTCAAAAAGCCTCTACACTAAAACCAGGACCGGAGTTATGGACACGTCAGTGTACCCTATTAAACACATAAGGTACCAATTGTTTATAAAGGAAAAAAAAAGTAGTGTAGGCAGTGTGGACACCCTCAGCTTACCTCATATCTTACCTTACCTTATAGTAAATGATGCCAAATAATGGCATGTGACGTCGCGCTTGATGAATGATGTGTGCGTTATGTGACGTGTGTCACGATGTGTCCTTCGGGGGGTATTTAAGAGACGGCGCGCGGCAATATGGCGCTGGCGCCGGTCTCTGACACTCAGTCTATAATACGGAGAACCCTGTGTGACTCGCTCTGCAAACAGACTGCCACCCCCGGAAGGAGACATCCTCTGTGTAATGTGGACAGAGTAGAGGACTGTACATCAACGGGCTTATGTGGTGTTCACCAGTGGTTTTACTTTCCCCCTTTTTTTGGGTTCACGGGACATGCTGAGATTACTTGGGAGGCTCACACATACATCACCTCCATACACACTTCAACACATCAGCACTTAACACTGCCTCCGAATATTACACACATAGCTTTCACGGTCACGCATACACATCATTCACTACCCCTTGTCACACTGTGCAACATCTGATACACAAATTTTTCATGACTTTCTGGTTATTATTTTTTGTGCTCTTTTTCTTTTAGACTTGGGTTCTCTCTTCTTCTTCCCTAGCACAACTCTGGGCCATACACAGTCCGACACTAGATCCTCCCACCTACCCACGTTAAGTAGATCACCACACACTACCTTAGGCCAATACCCCACATACCAACACTAATCACTAGATGGACTTTCTTTCCTCCCTCTCCCCCTCCTTCCACTACTGTTTCATGCACAACATACACTACTCACACTTCAATGCACCGCACATACAATCAACACATAATTGAGCATACTAGGGGTCATACTTTTCACTTTTTCTGGTAATCTTGGGTGATACTTCTAGGTGTTCCCATTCCTGGGCTTTCTCTAACTTCTCTTTAAATCCTACTCTCTCACCTACTGCTTTTATACAGGGGAGTCCTATTTACAGTATTGTATTATTATGAATATAGATACTACCCCCGTGCTCAGGTATCGGAGTGCCTGTGGGCCTCTTTTAGGGGGGAAGGAGTGGGACAGCGGGGACATCTGGCTGAAAAATTGGACAGCGGTCACTTCAATTACCGATGGAATGGTAAGGATACGCACAGTATTCCTCTTATGTTAGTTTGCCTAGATATTTATTTTGATGTATTGCTTACAGATTATGGCAGAAACACTTGAATTGAACATGGCAGGAACGTTTATTTGTACAGTGTAAAGCTCCTGAGGAAGCGAGCAGCGAAACGTGTCGAGTTTACACTTTACATGTTTGATATGATGTACTGTGGTTCATACTTTAATATTTTCAAATATCTGCTTTTTCATGTTGAATTTCCTAATAAATAATTATTATTTACGCCAATTTATAACTCTTTATTGAATGCCCTTAAAGTCCCCAAGCTACCGGAACTCTCTCTGAAAGTCTCGGTAGAACAAACTGATTTTTTTCTCTTGGTACATTTGAAGTTGGGATTTGGCATCCAAACAAGGGCAATCGAGAGCCCTGTTCTCATTGTTAGTTTTGTTCTCTCTCCAGTAGGTGAAAACTACCAGAATCCTAGTGAGGTTAAGCAGCATATGTGAAAACTACTGTTCTGTAAAAAGTAAGGTAAGGTATATGGTACCGAACCTCTACAGCAGTGACGGTGAACCTTTTAGAGACAGAGTGCCCAAACTCAAATCCAAACCCCAATTATTTACAAATACACAACTCATATACACAAACAAAGCATGTAAACACACACTCTATTCTTATCTTATAAGAGAGAATAGGAGAGGGAATGGGGCACTGTGTGCAATCAGAAGAGAGGGGGAAAGAACTGACAGCATTGAGAGCCTATAGGCTGTAGTTCTTTCCTCTGTGCTGGCTGATAGCTTGCATGCCCACAGAGAGGGCTCCGAGTGCCACCTCTGGCCATAGGTTCGGCATCACTGCTATACAGGTTCACAGTCTCCAACAGTTCCCTGCCACACAAATCTATATTTCATTCATCCGCAATCCACGCCACTTACTCAGTTAGACCCAGGATGGTCTCCGTCTTGTACTGGCTGTCTGTTGAGAACCTGTGCACATCGACTCCTTTGCCCAGTCCCTGCAGGATGTGTGCCTGGGTGAAGTCCACCAATCTCTCATTGTAGTAGTGCAGCTGCTCAATTAAGGGCACCAACTCTATGGGCCAGTTGGAGCTGGCGTAGTCCGACACGTACTTGGTAACCATCTTGATCAGCATGTTTGGGTCCGCCTGAAGAAAAACATAAATACGTTTCAATAAACTTTGGCACCGAAAATCCTAAGCACGATTCAAAAAATGTTCATAAGTTGTATGGTATTATTATTAGCTTTTATTATATAGCGCCAACATATTACGCAGCGCTGTACATTAAATTAGAGTTGAGATGTAACAATGCTATGACTGACGTTGTCTATTAGAGGCCATATATGGTTTGCTTTTTCAATTGACCAAAAGTGATGGAAATGGAACATAAAATCAACAAAAACATAATGTGATAAACCATGTTGGAAAATTTCAGGCGATCGTTCAAGTATCTGACGGGTTTTCTAGGTATTTGGATGGATTTGCATCTGTTGGCACTAAGGATCCGCAGAGGGCTTAGGAAAGGAATCAATCTGTTTTGAATTTCATTAGACATGTTTAAAGGTAATCAAACTGCAAAATAAAAAAATGTATGCTCAGCAGATGAGAGTCTAGGAAATATCTACTGTAACCTAAAACCACCAGGTGAGCTGGGTGCAGCAGAATTTATCATCCGATGATGAACAGAAGTCCAGGCAAGAAGGTTACAGATCCTGAAGAATGCATTTTCAGTAAATTTTTATATAATTTTTATATATTTTTTTTGCATTTTACTTAAAGCGGATCTACCATAGGGTATAATATGGGAGGAATGCATACAAAAAAAACTCCCTCTAATTAGTGATTTAAGAAGATCCCCCACAGCCCTTCCTCACTTCTTGGTCATGCTTACGTATAAGCAGGGCCAGGTCACGAGAACAAAGTGTTTGCTGGGAGATTCTGTGATCTCGGCACTTCAACTAAAGTACATTAGGGAAAATTCCCATAGAAAATAATTGAACGCCCCCCGTGGCCACCTGCAACATTGCACCCCGAGTTAACCCTCAAAAGCCTGGCGAATAAAGATGGAATCCCTCATACAAATCCACAGAACAGAAGGTGTGTATATTATTTCAGGGTCATAAAGCCCTAAGCCACAGCTTGTAACAGCTCAGAGGTAAGTCAAACTTAAATTTTACATGTGTCATTTTTACATATTGAGTGTACATCTGCTTTACTAAATTTTATTAATATTACATTCCACTGAAACAAACCAAACATGTACGGTAAATGGATATCTCACAGTACCCAAGGGGTGTACAGTTCCTGCTCACCAATGGTAATCAAGGCATAAAGCACTGAAGAGTGCTGTAAATGATCCTTACCATACCTAGTGTAGTAATTGCCTGAAAGCTCTCTCACCTACAGAACGTTTCACACAACAAAGCGGCCGGAAAATTATTTAATTAGCTACAAACTAATGATGTCTTTTAGCCACTTCATACACCTTTAATCTTCAATGGCCTGGAACGTTCAGAAGTAAACACTGGAAACATGGAGGACGTCTATAGTAACTGTGCCATACCATGCTTACAATGTCGCTGTATTAAACAGCCGAGTATTGTATTACTATGGAGAAGACAAATACTCACCTAAGAAGGTACCACAACACCTGACAAAGGCAGTAATAAGTCTTAATATTATTATGAATACTACAACACATAATTGTTGGAACAACCCATTCATGACCAAGGAGGCACTAAAAAAAGAGGGGTCTCCATAGGCTTGTATACAGACTCGATCGCCTCAATTATAAGGGATTTGCCAACACAAATTATACCACAGGTCCAAAAAAAAAAAGTCGCCGCAAACAAAAGTCCCACACCCTAATATTTCATTGGACCGCCTTTAGCTTTGATTACGGCACGCACTGTGCCATTGTTTCATTCTCATTATTGGAGCACATACTGCTGCTGAACCTAGACCTGCCCAACTGCAGCAACCCCACATTTACCTATTTGTTTAGTTTCATCCAGGTGACAACTTTTTTTGGACAGGCATGTATTTCATCATGTGAGTTTAGGTATATTTAACACAGAATATCATGAACTAATGTACACACTTTATAAAATGCTGGGCCCTAGTTCTCTTACCTGGATTTGAATAAAGATCTAAGATGCCAGCATGGGAACGTGAGTATAGTGTGGGGTTTTTTGTGTAGCTGTTTTCCAGCATCTGAACTGCTATTGCATAAATGTTGATACCATCAGCAAAGAAAGGGTTGAGACCCAGTCCTCTATGAAAAGTATCTGGTAAGGTTTCCCCTAGGAATATAGGGGCCAGTCCATAGTATGGTAGAAACAAGTCGCAAAAGTTTAATACAAATAAATAAAGTCCAAAGAAATGATTAGAAGAGCCCAACAGGTATGATCTGTGCAACAGATCAGAGGAAATTCCTCAGGATGCTATGATCCAAGAGATGCCGCTGGCAGTGCAATTGTCCACATGAGAAGGAAATGAACCTATGTCATCCAGAGCAGATATAGAGACCCCGACACATGTTTCTGTCAAATCTTCCTCAGGGGGTCCATATGAATGCCATAAGGTCAGTTTCTTCGGGAGTGGATCAAAGGAAATGCCCTCATATCTCACCACCATGCCATGGCCGCACAAAGGAACAGAGGGCCATCGCCAACCAGGTCCCTCCAGAGGTAGGTATATTCAGTATAGAGTAAATGAGACGATAGGTATGAGGTGAGTAAGGTTCCTTCCTCGTGCTGCAGTGCCATCTCTTGGATCATAGCATCCTGAGAAATTTCCTCTGATGCACAGATCATACCTGTTGGACTCTTATGATCATTTCTTTGGACTTATTTGTATTAAACTTTGACTTTATTTGTATTAAATTTTTGCGACTTGTTTTTACCATACTATGGACTGGCCCCATGCTCCTATATTCCTAGGGGAAACCTGACCAGATATTTTTCATAGAGGACAGAGTCTCAATCCTTTCCTTGTTGATGGTATCAACATTTATGCAATATTCGTTTAGGATGTTGGCCATTTACTACCTTAAGCCTAGAAGTATATTTCTTAGCATTTGAACTGCTGACAGGTGAGTATTGTGTCTGCTTAATGTATGTCTGTTTATTTAATTTGAGTATAAAACCGCTTTTTAAGGTCTACATTTATTTAGAATTTTAAACTCCAAATACAGGAGCTGAATAATTTGTAAAGTGAAGGTTTAGCTCTTATTTTCCAATGATCAAGCAAAATCCTACATTTCTATACAATAAGAACAAGTTGATATAGCTTGGTGTACAAGGAACTTGTTGATGAGTGTAAGTGGTTGGCTTCTAAATGTTTTAGAAAGAATTACTGAACTATGTCTATGAAATTATAAGAGCTCAGAGAAGGAACTGCTGACATGCGTATCGTGCTGCAATCCATGAGATCACAAAAAAACGTCTGCAACTCAATGACAGTTCATCTGTAGCTGACTGTAAAATGAAGGTTTATGTAATCACCCATTTCAGGCTGTGAAGAGGCTGACAGCTGTTCCATCCGAGTACATACCGTACATGAAAACTTCTGTTTCTGTGTCTGCTCCTTAAAATGCGACATTAGCCCACACACAGCAATTTTACCTTCATAATGTTTATGTACTTATCTTATAGGATCTGTTAGCATCTTCTTTCATTTGGATTATAAAAAATTTTTTAAAAGCATATCAGTTACAATAAACATTGACACCCCCCTCCACCATCAATTATTGCAGTTAAAGGGTAGTTTGTCACTAGTCGGGCTGGTGGGGTGCAGTATCGCAGCTAACGTTAACACAAGGTACACAGCACCTTTCACACTGGCCCTGCGCTTGAGAATACAGTAACCCCGAAGGTTAGCGTAAAAGCCTTGCCGCACGCATTCTTGTGGACAAACTGCACTTGTATGGGAGACGCCAACACAGGGCAATGTGGTAACGAGAAACATTACCGCTAGTGCTAGGTAATCCTACAAAGAAATCGTATAGTAGCAGCACTGCAGGTGCAAAATGACCCCAAAGTTTATTTAAAACTGGGCAACAGAGTAATTCACAGCAGTCATGTATTGCAGTCATAAGTTGCCCAAAAACTGCACATCTGTACAAAGTGACCCCCCACCCAAATAACATCCAACACATAATAAGAAGGTAGCACAACATGGGCTTTAAAGGCACATATTGAAAATTTACTAAGTAAATATTAATCAGTTAACAGGTCTTTATTGTGTCAAATACATAGGACCAACTTCACCATTCACGTGGAGCCTGTAAACAATTGCTCATGAGAGAGCTAAGCCAATCGGCGTGTGCCCACATGGGGCGACAGATCTCTGTCGCCCCACAGCTCAGGCGGCCAGAGAAAGGACATGTCCGATGTTCTCTGGCCGATGCCATTAACTTCAATGAAGACCGGCGTCTTCATTGAAGATAATGGCCGGCACACAAAGGGTGCCCGTCGATGAAGTCAGCCCGAGAATGCAGTGTGATGATGTCACCACGCTGCATTCCAGAGCTCATTGGAGCTAGTCTGTCGGCACCCGTCTGTGGGTGTATGGCAGGCCTCTAAGCTGGTCATAGACGGTTAGATTTGCAGCAGATTTTGCGGCAGACTGCAAATCTAATGCTTAAAACCTGAATTCGGCTGTAGATTGGCCGGAAATTTATCTACGAATTGATGGACATTTTACACAAACACAAAGAGTTTTGCTGTGTGGCCTTAAACCAACTATCGGAAGAACACTGTGTGGTCACGGGGAAGTCATTCTGTTTCCTATGAAAATATACGATGTAAGCTCCAGAAAACACAGTAGTTACTTTTTCTTAGCATGTATATCTCTCTACGTGTTACCCTGTTTCCCCAAAAATAAGGCATCATTGCATTTTTGCCTCACACTGAAAAATATGGCATCCCCCCCGAAAATAAGCCACCCCCCAACATACGGTACTGTACTGTCCTGAGGGGGCAATCAAAATGACACAGGAGGATCAGAAGGGGTTACAATAATGGCAATCCCCCCTCTGAGTCTCCTGTGCAATTTTTATTCCCCCGTCTGATCCCCCCTGTGTCTTTTTAAAGTAATCCCCCACCCTGAAACCCCAGTGTCGTATTCTTCTTCATGGAAAAATTACCGTATTTTTTAGACTATAAGATGCACCCAATTGTTAGAGCAGGAAATAATAAAAAACTAAAATTTCATGTGTTTAAATGAATAAATGAAAAAATCTCATGCAGTACCCCTTTTCAGCCACACAAATAAATGTCACTAGAGAGCAGATTTGGACATCTCTTCTTCTTCCTCACACATGGGGAAGGGAAGGGGCAATCAGCACACTGATCTCCCCCTCTCCTCTCTGCTAGCGTGAAGCTCTCCCCACACACCATCTGCATTGCCTATATCTGCGGGGCTCTGCAAATATAGCCAATACAGTTCAGCTCCCCGCCAGCTCTCCCTCTGCACACAGCTGATCTCCTATCTGCGGGGAGCCAAGCTGCAATCACCAGCGGCCAAATGGCCACGGGTGGTCGCACATTCAGACCATAAGACGCAGGCACTTTTTCCCCCCAATTTTAGGGGTGAAAAAGTGTGTCTTTTGGTCCTGAAAGATACGGTAGCCATTCCCCAAAAATAGGACGTATCTTTGGGAGCAAAAAAATATATAAGACACTGTCTAATTTTTTGGGAAACACGGTATCTTCTTGGGAGGGAGTATTTTCTGTGTATAACTCTATGTATATAATTTTATAACGCTTGAGGATTCATCTTTATGATAGAAAAGTTTTTTATTCCAAACTTCCAGCTGTAAAATCCTTCTCACTGAGACAAACGTCAGAAGATATGTAGTTTTATGAGCAGACAACTAGTCCATTGAATGAACTACATATCCCAAGAATTATGTTCTGGACAAGAGCAGAGGGCCATTTCTGGGGATCCCATGACAGATTGGGGGGCGAGCACAACGGCTGCGGTGGCTACGTGAGGAGCTCCATAGATACCGCACCAGGCAAACTTCCAGCTGTAAAATACCTCTCACTTAGACAAACCTCATAAGATAAGTAGTTTTATGATCAGACAAATATAGTCCATTGAATTAACTACATATCCCAAGAATTATGATCTGAATATGTGCAGGGGGTCATTTTTGGGGATCAGATAACTGGGTGAGCACACCGGCTGCGGTGGCTACGTGAGGAGCTCCATAATTACCGCACCAGGCAGCCACCACAGAACCGGATAAAGTTCATTATATTCACCGAAATGGTGGGGGGGGTTCTCTTACCCATAACTAGACCCCCATTCAGTATAGAGTCTGGCATGGCTGGGAAGGTGGAGCCACAGACTAAGTGTAACCCCCCCTCCAGGCCATCCCAGACCCCCTCAAGGCATAGAGTCTGGGGGGGGGGGGAGAGGAGGGTGACCATGTTGAATAAATTGCACTAAAACATGAAAACACTGCTACCCACCTTTGTACATGGTGCGAGGTGCAGTGTGGCATTGGTTGATATAAATATATATGGCTGGTATACTAAACTCTTGAAAACTACATCCCAGTTATATAAAGAAGACAACAACCAAAACCTCATCCACCAGGTTAAAAAAAGAAAAAAATCGAAAAAACGGGGGGAAGTGGAGAAGAGAGGTCACTAACATTCTAGTGACTTTTCTTCTTCACTTCCCCCTTTTCTTTTGGGCAAATTTTTTTTTGTCTTTTCTTTTATAAGGCCTGGGAATTCTTCTTTATGATAGAAAGGTTTTAATCCCAAACGTCTAGCTGTAAAATCCCTCTCACAGAAGGTGCGTAGTTTTATGAGCAGACATGTGATCCCCCCATTACATGGTGATGATGTGTTCCATCCCCCCATGTAGTACTGCGACGCTTCTCTCTATTGGCTGACACATTTGACATCTTAGCAGTTGTTACACTCTCCTTAGTCAGTGTTTGTATTGTTTGTGTTCATCACATGACATCACCATGGTGATCATCACTGTTATGTCACTTGCTGTGTACTGATTGGCTGTATTCTGATGCCACTGTATTCACATCCCGACACTGTCTCCTCAGGCGTCATAGGAAACCTCTGCTGCTGTAGCTGTCATTCTCTGTCTGCAGACGACCTGATACTTATGTAGCTAACAGTCACATGTCACATTCTAAAGGTAGCCATTGACGAGGCGATTCTCCCTCGATAGATGAGGGACAGACTTCAGCTTGATGATGTCATCAAGCTGCAGTGGGCCCCTCAGGTGATCGCCGGGCACCCTTTGTGTGCTGGTTACTGCTTTGGATGGGTAGGACGAGAATCTACCACCATGACGGATCCCCATGCGATTTGGCATGCGACATATTCCTGGTCGATCCTGCCAGGTGGATGCACCAGATTTTCAGCTGGCTGATTGGCGAGAACGCACATGGCGATCGATCGGCCCAAAAATCGGGTGAGAACCAGCCCTTGTATGTCTTACCTTAAGACCTTAAGTCTTGTGTAAAGAAAATAGGAGTTAATTTGGAAGGCAATTAACCTGCCAGCATGTCTTTGGAGTGTGGGAGGAAACCCACACAGACACGGGTAGAACATGCAAACTCCTTGCAGAAAGTGCCCAGGCCAAAATTTGGACCTTGGACACTAGCGCTGCATAGCCAGAGTGCTAACCCCACCGAGCCACCATGAGAAATGTCATATACAAGGAGGTTAGAAGCTCACCAAGACAAATGGGGTATTGTCACTGCATGTGAGAGAGCAACAATGAGGGTACTCAAGCAAGGTGTGTACCTAAGGGTTGGGGAGCCACACTAAAGCTAGCCACACACGGTTCAATTTTGGTTCAATCGATGCTCGATTAGATCAAGGAATTCAATCGTCTAATCGAAAATCAATCTTAATCGCATCAACATACACCCCACATTGAGTTTGCGATTGTGGTGAGATTTCGATAATAAAAATATTACTAAAATCGCTGATTTTGGTATGGAAACGATTGAAGTGGTCTATGTTATTATATCGAATCTAATCAATCCAGGAGAAACACCACAAACATTGACGATTATAAAACGATTTTGTCACAATCGACGACATGTCCGATCAAAATTCGATACATTTTTCTGCTTTCATCGAAAAATTATCGTCGATCGTACCATGTGGGCATTTCTCGATTTTTGTTCAATCGATGAAAAAATTCATCTAATCGAGCATCGATTGAACCAAAATTAGAACCGTGTGTGGCTAGCTTAACACTTTGCCTCAAGGTAACCAGTATAAGACTAGTGATAGCATCTGTTTGAGTCAATTTCATCTCATTTCATGGCAAATTGGTATATAAGTGGATGGGTGCCAATACTTTTGAGTGTGGTGGTATGAAATCAAGGCTTGTGCATTTCTTGCATCACACAATTCATTAAATTGCTCAGGTTTGTGACAGATTTACGTTAAACCGCAACACTAAGATATTAAATAATTCTTAGACCTTCCACATGTAGTGGAGACGGGGTATGACCTCTTTGACAGTAAATCCATAGTGGTGGATTTTTTTTATAAACACGGGCAGTGTGCAGTGTTCCGTTATAAGGCAAGGAAATGCAGAGAGTGGAAAACGCAAGCAATCATCACAGAGAAGATGAAATTAACAGCGTGAAGAATATGACTAGGAATGTCATCTACAGTTCACAATAAAAAGTCTCACTTTGATGAATCTAATGATACTTTCAGAAGCTCCAGCAAGGAACGTATCCCTAAATCTCAGGCTTGCCTTACCTATGGTTAGCCTTTTCATTGGCTTTGCCGAGTGCTTACGGCCCTATTTAGTTTACAAAATGTAATGAATGTAAAATATAAATGTGGAGCCCCTGTAAACAAGTTTTCAATACTAATATACAGCACCCTTACTGTATAGATCAGCAGAAAAGGTCATATCTTCACATGAATCTTTTTTTGCTGTAAGGCTCAAAATAAAATGGGCCCAGATATCCTACTCAGACCATACATGCTCTATACAGACGATTTCATGACTAACACTCCTATTAGCTGCTTTATAAAAGAGCTTAACCTCCCTAGTGCACCGCCTGTACCGCGCCGTGTGGTACAGGCAATGGCAGCAGTGTACAAGGTAGTGTACAGTGTACTGGCTGTGAGGGCTGGAAAGCAGAGGCCCCTCCATTAACATGGAGGTCTATGGCACTGCTCACCCTCGCCCCCTTCTGCGTGACTCGATCAGTGAAGCCGCACAACCCGGGAAATGCTGCGGCTGTAAGCAGCATCGCCGTAGCTTTCCGGGGATATGCGGCTTTCATGGGAGCCCAGCTCATCCAGAGTTTGTTCTTCACACATGCATTTGAATAATTGTAATGGCACTTTAAAAGAAAGGCTCGAATTGAGGCGCCCGTAAAAAATGTAAATACTCCTTTACTGTTAAGAACAAAAATACATCAACGCTTGTACTCTTGTATATAAGCGTTTCGTATATGGAGTAGCATGGTTTCTGGAAGGACCAGAAGGAAAGGAAGCTTCCTTTGCTCCTGGTCCTTCCAGAAACTATGCTACTCCATATACGAAACGCTTATATACAAGCGTTGATGTATTTTTGTTCTTAACAGTAAAGGAGTATTTAAATTTTTTACAGGGGCCTCAACTCGAGCCTTTCTTTTAAAGTGGGATTCCAATTATTCAAATGCATTTTTCAGTACCGGACAGGAAGGATCTAGCAACCTATACTACCGGTCTCCCATAGGCTGCGCGAGTGCGACCTCTGACCACTAAGCCCCACATCGGGACCACGTCGGGACAGCTTTGAAATCATCCCCCCCCCCACACGCTGTTTCACGACAATCGGCGGCATCTGTGATCCGCTCCTCGCCAAGTTCTTACCAGGGTCACCTTTTTCCCCTTCCTTTCTTTTTGGGGGTAAAAGTACGCCTTTTTTTTGAGGTTATACCTAATCAAGCATTTATAGATACTTGTTCTTCACACAAACTCTGGACGAGATGGGCTCACCATGAACACTAAGGAGGTTAATAGAGACTTGGAACTACCATCCCTTGTGGTATGTACCCAAAAAAGGATGGCAGGTAATGTGTTGGGGTTGGGTTTCTTAAATCCAACCCAATAGACATGTATGGTTACAACAGCTTTTTTTTCTTTTAAAAATTACTATATTTTTCAGACCATAAGAGGCACCCTGTTTTTAGAGCAGAAAAAAAACGAAAAAAATTTGAAATGTTCTAATCAGTTGGAAAAATTATTCCTGCAGTACCCAATTTCAGCCACAAAAATTGTGTCACTAGAGAGCACACTTCAGGCGGAAGGGGAGGAGGAGTGGGCAATTCTACACTCTTCTCTCCCTTCTTGCCAGGTAAGCTGCACAGTGATCGTAGCTGACAGGCTGGCAGCTTCCTTGTATGTCTCTCTTCTGTACTGCTTCTATCAGCAGGGCTCTGTTGGTATAAACAGTACAGTACAGATGAGGGATCTAGCTGTGGCCACATCTCTCATCGGACGGCTGGAATTTTGGGGGTGAAAAGGTGCTTCTTATGGTCCGAATATGGTACTATTATTACCTTATTGCAGCAATGAAACCTTTAGCCATAGCCATAGTAGGCGAAACACATAGAACATGAACTCAATCTGCAGAATCATATCAAAGTCCTATAAGAACAATATCTCGTTATTTATGATCATTTTAATGAATTATGTAAAAATGCTTTTCTGATACAATTTCATACAGAGTTCTAATGTTACAAAAGTACCAAAGAAAATCTGTATAATGGTTTAATTTGGCACTTCAAAACCTCCTCTTTGGAAATGTGTTATAATTGATATGTAAACTCTCTGCCAATTAGGAGTAGGGGGATGGTGCATTTCTGAAGGAAAAATATTTTTTGGCTTACCACATGGTTAAGGCTACAATTACATGGTCGTTTCCCAGGCTGTTGTCAGCCTGGAAAACAACTAGGAAGTACTGTGTTCGAGCACCTGCAAACTTGTACAGGTGCTTGAGGGTTATATAGACAATGACCCTTTGACAGGTATATTAGATGAAATACTCATGTTGCGTTTGACAGTTGGTTGCACTTATTGGTTGTTTACGGCGTGGTCAACAACCGCCTGTGTGAAAAAGCCCTAATACTTGTTTTGCTTCTTAATGCAAGATGGAAAGATATCAATAATGTGCCCAAATTGAGCCCTTGGAGATAGCTACGCTGTGTGCAGTATCCAAACCACAGAATTTACAAAAATGCTAAACCACATTGTAAAATATTTTTTGTGTAAAATGTGGGTCCCAGGCTCTGGAGAGGGAGGGAAGGAACTGGGTGGGCCTTCCCACTACACCCAGGGTACACTAAAGGATGTGGTAATGACCAGGTGATAAGGGTGGAGTGGACTGTAGGAGCTGTGGTTAGGTGGCTAAACTGTATGGAGTCCAACTCTCTCTGGGGAAACATGATCACATGTGAAGCCTAGGAAGGTTTGGAGGACTTTTGCATCTACTGCCAAACTAAGCCAAATTGGTGAGCTAAAAGGACATTTATTTGCTGGCTGCAATATTTGTTTGTTCCCTGTGGTTTGTTTATTAAAATGGTTGCACTAGCGATCCCTAGCCCCTGAACATTACAATATATACCGTATTTTCCGGCGACCCGACTTTTGAACACAGGAACATGTGTTCAAAAGTCGGGGATCGTCTTGTACGCCGGGTGTGGCTGGCAGGGGGGTGCAGGGGAGCATCTATGGGAGCTAGTAGGTCTGCCCACGATCTGTGCTCCCTGGGCGGCGCACTGCTGGCTCACGCAACCAGAGGAGAGACACAGATCGGAATGAAGGAGCAGTGTTACCATGGCTACAGGATGCTTCTGCACAGAGAACACAAGCTCTCCCCATTCCACGCTGTAGAAACAAAACTTATAACTTTTAACATTCATAGCAAGAAAACCATTCATAGTATAATCATGAAACTTTCAGGGTCAGTAATTGTCACCTACTACTACTTACACCCCGAGTTTCACCCCTCTTTCTACAACACTTATAAGTTACATTTCAGCTAAAGTCCAGTTATCAGACAATGCTTCTTCATCACCAGAATGATACATTTAACTTACCTACATTGAACACATATATCTTGAAATACCTGCATGGTAGAACCTTAAATTTTGTGGTTTACTAGTTAACCCCTAAGACTATATCCATGCAAATTTTCAGGTCCCTGAGCATAATCCTTCCTACTAATAGCCCCCTATAAAATATTGCTTCCCGATTAGAATAAAGCACTACTCTGCTGCATACATGCTTTCACTTATCCTATCCTTACTAATACAAAAAAAGATTAGACTTCTAAGGGTGTTGGAGATCTGTGGGATGAAAGTCAGAGTAGACATACATTTTTTTATTTGGTGTGCGTTGGAAAAGAGGTAGTCTTATACGGGGAGAATATACCAAACTCTAAGTAAAGTAAAAACATGTGAATACATTGCTCATGGAAATGTAGAAAAGTCTTCAGTATCCCTATTCATACCTATACATAAATCATGTATACCTATCACTTTGCAGTGTAACTGTCCACCTACTACTTCACCAATGACTCAGACAGAGGTAACAGAGTGAAGATAGATATGCGTCCTGCTATTTCCAAGACTGGTGTTATTATATATTCCATCAGTGAGGTGGTGAATACATAAGCCTTTTATATTTAATGACTGTACTTCATTATACTGACAAATAATATTATCATGGAAATACTGTGTAATGCATCACACTTCCCTGCCTGACAACGTTATTTCTAGTCACAGGTGAATCTTTGACTTAAAACTCTAAAAAGTCATTTTAGTGTTATTTACCATTTGTAAGAGTTGGATTCCTCTGCCAGTTGGGCACTCCACTGGGAAGTATACAGGATCTCAAGGGCTTTAGATGGGGGATAGGTCTCCTCTTTCTATGGATTATGTTTCTGTGTGTATTCCAAGAATGAACTCCAGGTTAGCTAGAAGCAACTGGTATATGGCCTCAAACTCTGGAATTGGAAGGAAGTGGGTGGGCCTTTCAGCGGATTTCAGTGTTGCAGCTTAGAAAAGGATCAATGATTGAGTCGGTGCCTGTGAACCATAGGAGCTAGAAGCTAGGTGGCTTTACTATGCAAGGTTCCAGCATTTCCTCCCATCCTCGCCGGGCAGTCCATGTGACTAAGCGGATTGCACAGACCTACCATGGTTGTTACCACAGCTTTTGAATCCTAATCCATGCCAGGTTTTCATGTCCACCTCCTGTTAGCACAGGGAGATCTCGAAGTGCCATGACTAGAGATGGTGGAATTTTTAAAAAAAGAAATTGACGATTTTGAGTTAATTGTAAAGCCCCTCAGCATGGTATCATCACCAAACTGGAGATGTAGAGAAGGGTTGGGGGTATACAACAAAAAAAATTATGTCTCTAACACAAATAATTTTGCACAAATTAAGTTGAAAGTCAAGTCAAAACTTTTTTTTAAATGTTCCCACAACCCTTCTATATACAGTACATCTCCAGCAATTTGTTAATGATACCATGTTCAGAGGCTTTGCAATCCACTCACAAAGTTAGCAAGTTGAAAAATTCAACCGTCTCTAGCGATCCTTTACACCCACAGGCAAGCCTCCAATACTTCCTGCCCTATATAAGCCTGGATGATGAATGGCTGCCCTGCCTGTGATGGCGTATTGATACTGCTGAGGATGATCTGTTACTCTTATTTGGCTATATGACCTGTGCTTTGTTCTTCACCACTCTCTGCCTGCCCCCTGAACCTTGCTTGGACTTGACCCTTCTTCTGCTTGCCCCCTCTGGATACTGACTCTGACCCCTGCATTAGACTTGACTATGTTCCCGTCTCATACTACCAGGTAGTGTTTATATAGAAGTGTCTGCAACCAACCAGCCTTGTTTTTGCACTCCTGGCCCTTTTAGAATACCTGTTTCCATCTTTTGTGCATGTAAGACTCTGGGATTGTCATCTGGGCTGCACTGACACAGGGCGTCACACTGCCCAGGAAAGCACGTTCCCATGAAAACCCAAGGTGGACTTCTGAGCTTAGTCTACTTGGATAGCTTAAAGGCTAAAACGCCAACTGCTGGTCCAGTACTTGGGTTGTGCTGAATTGAGGCTTAACGTTTTGCATTTGACTTAGTAGGAAAGAAACCTTTTTTTTTGTTTATTTAAATGAGTTGTGATCAAAATTATCCCAAACATTACAGAAGATTTCTTCCCATTTCCTCTTCTACAGACTGGGACAGTGCATTGGAAATTACCACATAAAAAACCTTTTGTTCAGAAGTGTGAGGAAAAGTTATAACATCTGTCAAATGTTCCTGCTTTGGGAAATTTTCCACTCACTTCCTATCCCATTTACATTTGCCATATGGGACTAGAAGTGAGTTAAAAGAGCAATTAAAACTTACAAAGGTTCTAACTATTCTCCACTTTGTCCACAACTTCAAAAAATACACCTTAAGATCACTCCATACAGTCTCCTTAAGTTCTACCAACAACTATGTAGTGACGAGTCCTCCCTGATAGAATACATAGTAATTGGAAGTTATATATCACTGCTATGTAGTGTTGGGTCCTCCCTGATAGAATACATAGTG
>CM070035.1:17635666-17648136 GCA_036250615.1 Ptychadena robeensis | reverse complement strand
TAGTGATTGGAAGGTATATATCACTGCTATGTAGTTCTGGGTCCTCCCTTATAGAATACAATGTGATTGGAAGGTATATATCACTGCGATGTAGTGTCGGGTCCTCCCTGATAGAATACATAGTGATTGGAAGGTATATATCACTCCTATGTAGTTCTGGGTCCTCCCTGATAGAATACATAGTGATTAGAAGATGTATGGGGGCCTTAAGTTTAATACAGTCTCACCCACACACATTAAAGCACAAAATGTGATGAAACCTCTTAGGAACACATGCAAATGTACTACTTTACAAATCAATTGCTAAACATTTAACATCCAACCATTTGTTTGTTTACAATCATACTATGGAGCGCATGTGTATTATGATTGTAATATAAAGGAATGCGATATGAATTATCACAATCCAGACGTATTATGCATGCACTCCATAATCGATGAAAATACCTAGAAAACCCGTCAGATTGTTTGATCAACTGAAATTTTCTAACATTTCAGATTGTATTTTGATCGATATTGATCACTTTTGGAGGATCATACCAGGTGGGCAGGAATTGATTTCCATTCAATCAACTTAAACATTAACCGCTTTAAATTGATCTATTGAAAATATCGAACAGTGTATGGCCACCTTAAGAGAACGCAAGGAGAAGTCATGGCCACTGCCTTGCTTTGTTTTTCATGCACATATGACGGTTTTTATTTTAGTCTTATCTTGTTGCATTCTGTTCACAGATATAGCTATTGACATGACACCTGCCCTGGATACAAGGTACAGCTGGCAGCTATGTCAGTGATATTACTGTAGACCGACAGTTTTTAAACAATCTATAAATATGTATAAGTAATATCCCAAGAAAAAAACCTATCCATCTTTCCTATCGAAGTCCAAAAATAAGACCATCTCATACATGAGGTAGAATTTTCCTATCAGCGTCAGCAATGACTGCCGCTATGAAATAATACCTCTCCAGAGGAAATGCATCACACTAATGACAAATGACATCTGCTAAAGATAGAAAAGGAAATGAAATATAGACACACAACAGTCAGCTTCAGATGGTATACAGCAAACACTACAACTATGCTAAAATAAGAATGTTCAGTAGATCTACCATCATCCCATATACAGGCACTATGTCCAAACCATTCACTTTTTACTTCTAATTCTAAAATATTTTCCCACTTGAATCTGACATAAAATCACCATGAGACTCGTTTTTGTTTCGTTCGAAAATTTTACAGACAAATCACAAAATAAACAGAAACAACAAACTAGCCAACTACAATAGTACACCGAGGTACTATGGAGATGGACATCATTAGATACACATGCTTTACCAATATTTTTGGAAATTGTATGTTGGGATAACAGGACTTTGACTGATTATAAGGGGGGACAACATCAAATAGTTTTATTGTTGATTTTCTCAAAAATATCTACAATTTAGTTTTCATATAGAACAATGAACTTTATCATATAGTTTTGCTTAAACATTGAATCTGGAACAAGCAAAGTGTAATATTATAACACACCTTATGTCACATGTCAGATAAAAGACACATCTGTGCCAGTAATTTCTTAAATCAAATACTAAAAAAGGAGAAAAATTTTTGGGCCTGATTTGGCCCCAGGCCAGAGTTTGACCCCTCTGCTGTAGATCAAGCTATTACATCTACTGCAAGGATTTACCTACTGAGCATTACAATAAAATTTATGGCTCCACAATTCATGACGCCAGCGGTGTGCTGAAAAAAGCCTGCACCACCTGCATAACATAGAGGTCAATGACGCCGAAGAGGCAGGCTGGGAAGAGATTGGCGGGTCTGCTCATACTCTGTTTTGCCACAAGCTCGCTGGGGTTAGGCGAGTATCCCTGAATGTAGCTCGGGGTTAGGGCTTATCCTCACTTTGGCGATCGTCCTTGATCACCCACGGCACGGGGTCACGTCTATGCATTTGAATGGGCTCTTCCCCAAACCTGCGATCGGCTGCAATCCTGTAGCACTTGATTGCGCCCACAGACGCGGTGGGTCGCGTTTAAAAAACTATTTTTGATGCATCCCCAATTATTCTCTATGGGAGCGATCAGGGTCTATCCAACGCGGTCATAATTGTGTTCAAAAATCGCTTGCCAGAAAAATCACTACCAATCACTGCCCCACAATTAGAATCATGGGAGAGCACTAAGTGGTGACATTTTTGCATTAGTTTGAGGGGTAAGCAAACTTACCCCGAGTTACGTTTGGGGCAAGTGCTCAGGGGGTTAACCTCCTGGGTGTTTGGCCCGAGTTAACTCGGGCTGAGTTTCATGCATCATAAAACTCAGCCCAAGTTAAGTAGTGAGATACTCACCTCTCCGCCAGATTCCCCCGGCGGTCGGGAGCATCGGCATGTATGCCAATTCTTCCAGGTCTGCCCTCGATCGCGTCACCGGTGATGCGAAGGGGGTGGGCGGCGCCATAGACCTCCAAGTAAATGGAGGGGCGTTGCCTTTTTTCAACATAACGCCGGCGTCTCCAGTGCTCTGCCGCAATTGCCCGTGGCACAGTTATAAAAAAAAGAGTGCCACATGCACAACGCCCAGAAAGTAATAAAAAGTTCCCAGGCCGCTCTGGGTACTACGGTGGCTGCGGCCCTCGCATATCAAGCTGTGACTATTAGCAATATTTCTTTCCTATCTATGCTCAATGCCCACTACTGACTTCTGTTCTTTATTGTTTGTTTCTATGGCACACATGCCTTTCTTCTGTAATAAGTTGTTAAAAATCACAACAAATGGTTAATGGTTAATATTTCAAAAAATATATTTTATTTATACAAAAAATCCAAAAAATTTGGCCAAAATAAAGTTCCAACTGCAAGGAAGTCTGCTATAGTACAGTGTCCCTCTACAGCTACAAATAAATCTGTACCAGACATCCTTTCACAAACACGAAATGAAAGGATTTCACAGCGAGAAACAATGTTCACAAACCAGCAGAAGGATTAAGTCTGCCGGAGCTCGGGGGGCTGAGAGAAGCCGAATTGAGATATGGCTGTCCGGGTTCTTTGATTACCCCAAATCTTTAAATGACGTGCCACGAAGCCCGATCCCTCTGCGTTACTCGCAGCCCGCTACCGAACAATCATGAGCCAAAAACATTTACAGAGAGACGCCAATTACAGCAATACTTATCTTCTCAGTCTGATATGAGCATTTAAAAAGCATTTGGTTAAGATTTCAGGTACGGAATGACAGCTTAAAAAAGAGAGAGAACGCGTTCCTGCGTCTAAATGCAAAGCGCTCGCTATTATAACTTTCAGATTCTCGGCCATTTTTGTTGTTTGTCGCAGCGGTCCATTGTTCTAGCCATTCACGGCGACACAAAAGGTTACATTCTCTCTATTTATTTTACATACTTAAAATAACAATGATTGTGCTTTGTTGCACGGAATGCACATTTACCAAAAATTACTTTGAACAAAAAGAATACAGAAAAATAACATAGAAAATATTTCTAAGCAACCAGTCGGGGTGTATTGTATTGTCTAAAGTTCTCTTTTTTTTTTGCCAAGCGTATTGTATTTGCTTTTATGTTTTGGATTTACTTACTGTTTTTGTGTAGGAACTGATGGGATATAGCTGAAGATAAAAATATCTGAGCAATTGAGCTGGATTATAGGTGAAGATTACAGGTATTAGAATAATGGTGTATTTATGTATATGTCAGAGCGGGAATAAATGCTGCCTACCGCGAAACGCACAAGTTGGCCTGCTAATGGGTTTAAAGCACAGATCTAGATTTAAAATTGGCAATATATTTATAAAGGACGCAGACAGGGCAATACTTAATTTTAATGTTTCCACCACCCTTTACTATATCTCTTTTTATTTATAGTGTCATGTATATACTTTTGAATTACATCTGAGGCCTTTAAAGTCCCCCTGCTGAGGGGAAATGATCTCCTGGGGTGAGAGTGTTTCTCTACACCCTGAGGGGTCTCTTTTTATTACCGTATATACTTAAATATAAACCAAATTTTTCATTTTTTTATATTCGGGTCAAAAAATTAAGATGAATGCTGGAGATATAGAGAAGGGTTGTAGGAACATTTGAAATTTTTTTTTTATTGCTCTAGCATATGTAGTTTTTGCATTAATTAGGTTCAAAGTCAAGTCAAATTTGAACATTTTGTGCAAAAACTTGATATGCTAGAGCAATACTTTTTCCTTTACAATGTTCCCACATCCATTCTCTACATCTCCAGCACTAGTGATGATGTCATGTTCAGGGGCTTTGAAATTAACTTACAAATATGCTGAATTAAATACCATCTCCCAACATAAGTACATTTGCTGTGTGTTTCTGAGCCTTAGTTGCTGCATTTCCATCCCAGGCTTATACTCGAGTCATTCAGTTTTTCCAGATTTTTTTTCAAAAATTGGGTACTTCGGCTTATATTCGGGTCGGCTTATACTCAAGTATATACGGTAGTTTCTTTGGGGATGTTGGCTTCGTACTCTTTGAAAGAAGGAGTATTTTGTTTTCACATCTCCGACAATCGACCATCTGGCTATGGTTACTTCTCGTTATTGCTGTTTGCCGACTTTGCTCCTGAAACGCAGCCCGAGTGATGGAAACCTAATGCTTGTGCGTAAAGAACACCAAGTGAACACAAGGCCTAATAAAGTTATTTCAACACAGACATGCCAGTCTCTTCTCCGTCAAGTGGCCCCTCACTAAAGGTTTTGTTTCCAGCATTATGTTTAAGTGCAAGGTTCACACATCTAATTGTGATTTCACATTTTTGGGCGTTAATGTCCCACTTCTTTATGCCAGGTGCTGGGAGCTGATTGGCAGCAACACTGTGCATTAAGGATCAGTTGTTCAGGTAATCAGTCAACTGCAGTATATCTTTGGCTGGGTCTACACTACAGCGCCCTAGCAACCATGCCGGCAATACCATGTCCTATACATATCTATTGGCAGTAGAATGTTTACCAATGGGCGTGTTCCCCGTGCGGCCGCGGGATGCCCCTGGATCCCCAACGCCCAGACGGGCATTGTGAATCCGCTCCTGCTGCCGCGCTACCCTGCGGGCATGACGCCCTAGTATAGACTGGCACGTAATTCCCAATAGGGGATAACAAGGGGCGGCTGCACTGCGCGGTTTTCCCCGTGGTCTACGAGATCACACAGTTTTCTGTAGTGTAGACTCAGACACTTTCATTAAGTTGAAAGGACCTGTCCTCAATTCAACTAAAGGCCGCGATCTGGCCCGGACATGGTTGGACCAGAGATCAGAATCGTGGCTCCCCGCACGAATGTGGGAGGCGGATGGGCCAGATTTTTCTTAAAATTTCCATAAAAAATGCCATTCATTCCCTATAGGCGATTATTTTTTAAATTGAGTGTAAAAAACGCCTGGGCAACTGCGCTGTATTGTGTCAGCAATCGCGCGTGCAATTAAAATCACTTCCATCCGCATAGGTGTGAACATGGCCTTAAGCTGTTCATAGACGGGTCGTTTTCTGCCCGCTGTTGCTGCAGATCTACGATGTCATCACACACGGCCGATCGTGCAGAAAATCGGATGGGCACCATTTGTGTGCCGGCCGTTAATTTGGATGGGGACTGCCCATCATCATGGGATCCAACATGTGGCAGATGCGTGCTCAATCTTGGAAGGTGGGCACACCTGATTTTCGTTTTTACTGGTGGCCGTTTGGCGGGAACGCCCGTTTGGCAGGAACCTGCCCATCTATGCCCTGCTTTATCCATACGCCTAAGTCACATGCAACATGTATAAATATCTACATTAGCCTCATATCCTCAATGCTTTTTTTTTTCTTCAAAAGCAACAGTTATTTTCAGCTACGTCCAATGATATAATGACACATGGCTGAACATGACCATCCTTATCCTTGTATTTAAACAGGAAGGATATTGTATATATATAAAAAAAAAAGAAACTCATCAAGCAGGCAACTTTGTCAACCAGAACTCTTCATAGCACAGAGATGGATACTTGCACCATTTATATGTAAATTACATCATTTCCAAACATAATGAGTTCCTGGCAGCTCTCTTAAGGTATCCATCTCACATCCATCACATCCTGAATCCTTCTTTTTATTGGCAAGTTATTCCTAGCGTGGGGCTTCGTTTATTTCACAATTACATTTTATCTCTAGTTGCCATTCTCCCAGATGTGTGATGGCAGTTATTTATTTTCTCATAGCCACTTCCATTTTCTGTGAAAACTTTTATAACAATCAAGGGGCTACTTTTATATAGTTCTCTATAAAGCTGCAGAAAATGACCACCCATCCCTGGTGGACATCAAGCCCGCCTGTTAAGCTAGCCACACATGGTTCGATTGACTGTACAATCGATGTAATTCGTCGATTTTTTTGTCGTCGATTTGAACATTGAAGCATGTCACATGGTCACGATCTTGAAATTCGTTTTAATGTCATTTTTGCTCAGATCGAATTTTGATAGGACCAGTTGGAAATTTTGGATTGATGTCCCCAATTGTATATCTCTATTTTGGTCTGTTGTTTTGAATCCGGCCAATTGAGATTCGATTCCATCAATGAGATAGTGTAAACTTTGGAGGAGGGGAGGGAAATGCAATCAGTCATTTTAACCATGCAAGCAGTGCATTCTAATGGCGGACTACACACAGCATGCAAATGTCGATCTCTGTCGACTACATCTCCTTAATGATAATGTGGTGTCCCTGTGTCCTTTTCCACGATTTAATGTACTGAGGATTAAATGCCAAGTATATGACTCTGGAGGTTTTGATCCTTGTGACCATCATTGGTCCCTTTTTGATCACTATGTGAACATCGCTTTTTGATTACTCTTACGTTTAAACACGATTTTTTTTAACTCACGAAGTCGGGCTTTGCTTGCATACTCAATGTGGTGTGTACCTTACGTTCCATTACAATCGACATACGTTTTATGCATCGATCGATCGAATTGATGATCGATTTGATGTCAGTTGAACCATGTATGGCTAGCTTAAGAGTAGGTCTGCAGTGAGGGTCGTAGGTGAGCAGAGACTCTGTCACTCATGTAGGTGCTTTTGATTGACAGCTCCGAGCAGCAGGAGTACATGGGTTAGCTTTAGTTTTTTTCTACAGACCATTCTATATAGAAAAGCTTGTCAGAGGATGTCAGATGTCAAGGAAATACAACGATGGAACAGGTCTAAGCACGGAAACATAAATGACGACAGTCGCTTTCAAAGCAGAACAAGGTTCTTAAACAGAAGGTACATTTGGCAGTGGTCAGACAAGGATTTAAAATATCTCAGTCACATATCACCAATGAGATCCCCGGGACTCCTCAGATCTCTTTCAGAATTCTCCATCTAAAAGGCTTGGACCGTCCTCCACATACACCTTCACTCTTTATACACACCATAATCATCTCATGCCTGGAGAGAAAATCAATATATATATTTTTTTTATTGAGCCTCGGAGTGTGCGAGCACACATACAAAAACTCGTGAACATCCAGAGCTAAAAAAAAGTGAGGTGCACGCAGTGAACACTACACTCCAGTCAGCACGGGTGTACCATGGTGTCTCACCCCAAAAGAGGCAAAGGACCGCCTCAAAGGGGTGGCTGTGGGAGGGCACCCTCAGATGTCCTTGACCGGTGCCAAGTCTCCTGAGTACTAGGGACGAGTGCCCCTTTCCCTAGGTGACCGCGGCCGAAGCCTGGTCTCTCAAGTACTAGGGGCCTAGTAGGACCCTCCGAAGAGGGACCCTCCGAAGAGGGACCCAAACTTGGAGAGACTGCGGGGCCGGGCGGTTAGCGGTCTCTGCCCACCACTTTCCGAGGCAATCCAAAAGGACTAGTCAACCCGTGTAAACAAATACAAACGTACAAGGGAGTGAAGTGGGCCAAACCATATGAAATAATAAATAATTACAGTGGTAGCAAAGTACAAGTGCCAAACCCTGAGGAAGCCAGCAAAAGTTGTGATGCTATATTAATAACACATTGCCTCAAACCCCATTTAGGCCTTCTTGGGCTGTAGGGGGTGGTTATACGACCCTCTGCTCCCTGTTATAGTGTTAGTTTCATATATCACAATATTATCTGGATAGAGGACTTTGAAAAAAGTTATCTTTTTTACCGTCATGCAACCCCCACCCACTGAACAGTTTGAAGAAGCAGCAGCACCTGTTCAAAATGTCAATCCACACTCCTAACAATATGATGTTCCTTCAATTCTATCACTTCCAACTGGCTCTGTTTGCTGCTTCTCCTCCTCTTCTCTCCAAGTTCTGTGCAGACCACACAGTAGTTATCAAAAGGCTAACACTAAGTAACTTCTGACTGCTTGCATTAATTATAAAACGTATATACGGATGTATAAATAATTACAGAGCGCCATTAATGTTCACATTACACCTGTGCACAGTTCACCATCAAAGTTAATAACACCTTCCAAACACATTATAATATTGATCTGTTATCGTACAAATCTTGAGGTTTCCGTGTATACACGCATATATTAAAGTATGTCCTGTAAAGCCAACGGGGGAAGTCTTTGAGTTAATACGCTAGCCGTTAATTCTGAAAGTGATCCATGAGTCCAGCAGGAAGCAAACTCCGCACAAGCAAAATTTTCTTCACAGCGGGAACTTCTCTAATTGGCATCCACAGGTAAGATTTTTTTTTTATGTTTTAGTCAATACCAGGACAAAAGAATGATAAGGGGAAGAAAAATCAAGACAGGACAAAATTTACAGTGTAGAGAGATGAGAGAGACGGAAAATAAATAAAACAGCAGGAAAACTTTGCTGCCGAATAGAGAAAGCTTTTCTGCACTTTCCTCCTAAAAATAAACTCACTGCCAGACGTGTTCTATGAGTTTGCATATTCTAAAAGTATAACCAAAGGGAAAACTTTATCGTTCTTGTTTAGACTTTGATAAAACCAACCTGATGAAGCATGTGACTCAGGAAGGTCACATGGCATTTTGGAACTGTGATGGGCTTATTAGCCGATTGATTTAAAGTACTGTAAACTCAGACACTGAAATCTCTTTTACATTCAATATGGACTTACCACTGTAGGGCACTATACAATAAGGGCAATCACTGCTTAAAAATGTACAAAAATATTTCTGACAGCAGGAGGAGTGGTTTTTCCCGGATCGCTCCTCCAACTGTGTGACGCCCACTGTGGCAGGTGCTTTGTAAATCACTGCAAGGGCACTTTGGACAGATGTGTCACAAGTGCCCAGTCCCATAAGATTTTAATGGCAGCATCACTTCTGCTGGATGTAACGTAATCGAAGCTCCATCTAGTGGACGTTTTGTAAAAATTATAGCTCCATTTTCAAATTAAGTACTCCTGAAGAATGGGCAGAACTAGCTTTTCTTCGCCAGTACTAAACATGCTGGTGCCAGGGAACGAGGAAGGTAAGTAAAATTTATTTTCATTGTGTAGCAGTTTTCCCAAATGTAAACCTATCCGAGATGAGTATTATTTTAATGTATTTGTGTTTTTGTAATTTAAGTATAGATCCACTTTATGGATGGTGGTTCACAAAACCCTACCATGGAACATACAGTTGGGTCCATAAATATTTGGGCAGAGACAACTCAGGATGTTCCAAACTGTAGATTTTGCCACTCTCTCAATATTGCAGCAATTTCTCAGATTTTCTTTCCTGATTTTTCAGCCCAATGGTGGCTTGTCCAAATACTTTACGTTACAAAAAGGCTTTAGTTATTTATATTTCTATGCTGTTTATCCAACTGAATTAAAATGGACCTATTACTTGCTCTGCCACTTTCTATTATCAACTCTAGAAATGCAGATGACAGCACAGAGCAGGAGTTAAAAAAAATACTTACCTGTAAAGCTGGCCATACACCTGCAGGATTCTCTGTCAGATTTCCTTCAGATCAGATCAGATCTACCAACAACCATGTAGTATAGTGTCCTCCCTGATAGAATACATAGTGATTGGAAGGTGTAGAAAGGTCCTCATATTACATGGTTGTTGGTAGATCTGATCTGATCTGAAGGAAATCTGACAGAGAATCCTGCAGGTGTATGGCCAGCTTAAGTTAAAAAGGCCCCAAATCCGGCAGCGGTGCTGTACTCTGTGCAAAAGTAGGGTTTGGAAAGATAGACATCACAGTAATGCCTACTTTCCCAAGTCCCCTTGCATCCGGCAGTCTACCCAGGCGTCAGAGGATGGGGGGAGCGGGGTAGAGACCAGTTAAGATCCCTGGAAGCAGCTCAGATGGACATCTTAGAAGATGGTGAAGTGGAAACAAGAATGGCGGCACCAGGTGGAAGGAAGAGGGAAAGTTAAGTGTGTGGTGTTTAGGTTCAAGTATCAGTCTTTCTGGATCAAGAATGGACAGGTAAGTTACTTTCATGCATTTTTATTATTTTTATTATTTAAATAATGAACCGCTTCAAAGCTGTAAGTCTGCAGTTCAAATGTATCGGAGTTGATTCACACTGAACCAAAATTTAAAAAAAGTTGTCTCGCTCTAAATGTTTATGGACCAAACTATATGTATATCAATGATAATTGTCACCTTATTGGACTTGTTTTTTAACTTTGATCAATTCAGTTTTAAAAAGTCCCATTTCTTTTACATGATATTTAACTACATTTTCTTACATTTTTGGGTTCACTACATGGTCTGAGGTAGAAGAGTACCAGACATCACTGGCGAGCAGACATGTTATCATCCTGATTACTTAACGCACTTTCACAGCTACAGTGTGTCAGGAAAACGTCTGAACAAAATGATGGTGTCTTTCTGCTGACACGCGCACCCTTAACTGATGAGAACTGTCGATCTTGATGGAATTAAATGGACTGGAAGATCAATAGTGTTCTGATCACTTAATTAAAGCGCATTACAACCTAGAAGCCAACTTGGCACCTGACAGGTCACGTATGACAGTAGACTAGTAAAGGAGAACCCATTACAAAGCAGACTAACAACAAGGAGCCGGGACGTCTGGGGAGGACCTGTACTCCCATGTTATGAGGTATGAGCTATACTTACAGTCTGCTGGTAAGAATAAACAAACAGATCTTTTTTCTGCTTCTCTGCGGTGCGAGGGAATAGTTTGCAAGGCCAGCATTGCTTCCTGTTGGTGTGGAAATAACCAGTTGGCTGTTGGTATGTTCCCTCAGGGTATGTTTTAATGGTGCTATTGGATCCGTCGGCACCTCCTGCGCTAAGCCTGTTCCTCAGTGGGGATGTACTGCATTAGGTTGACCTTCTGGCTGGCGGATCAGCAGAATGCTGTGGAAACAGCCGGTGCTGTAGGCAAGCTGTAGGATCACCTGACAACAGATCCAAGGGATCCCAGGGAACACACGTGTAGATATGGGCTAGATCCTAGGTGCCCAACCTGCGGCCCGGGGGCCGCATGCGGCCCTTTGGGTGTTCTTTGGCGGCCCTCCTCAGTATTCCACTTGAGGCCCTGAAACCTAACTATTAATGCATAGGAATGCACCTGTCTGCCGAATCGAAGGTTATGTGCCCCATCAATATAATGAATGGCTTTGAAGCACATAACCTTTGATGACATACATGGCACAAAATGTGCATTAACACACTACAGTGCTCCCTAATGCCTGAAGTGTCATTTAAGTTTTGTTATTTAAAAATGAAAAATAATGTGTTCTAGCTCTGCCTGCTGTCATCTCTTCATTATAAAATGCTTATACAAGTCAGTATAGATTGAAAATGTTATGTGCGGCCCTTTAGTGATGCCGAGGGCCGCACTTGTGGCCCTCCATATCAACTCAGTTGCCCACCACTGGGCTAGATAGATGGTCGATTGAAGCGGTGTGTGCGCTCACGGCCATCTATCTGGCCCAAGGCTATCCCTGTTTTCAAGCGGGATTAATTGGTCCCGCTCAAAAGCAGGGATATTGGACATGACCGTAAACCACTGTTAATGTCCATTGCTTTGCATTCCGGGGTCTCCATGCAGAGACACAGCAGTGCTCCAGCTCCTCCGATATCAGGGAGCAGCGCAATGATGTCATCGCGCTGCTGCAGGGAACCTCAAATGACTCGAATATAGAGCCGTGTGTCCGCTGCTTTAGGAGACTTTATACAAATCGAAATACTTAGAAAAAACTTTAACTACTTGCACTATCTACTAAATGTCCAATCATTTTATGCCAGATATTCATCAATTTTGGTCAAATTCTTAGTGTTGATCACGAATATTGTAATCACAAAATGTTATTGCGGATATCGGCACTTCGGGAATTCGCAAAGATCTCCAATATAGTTTCATATCTTCCTAATCGTTAATATTTGAGATTTTTTAAAAACCTTTTATAATGTTTACTTGTACCGAGGGCATCACCTTCTCCACAGAAATTGGTCCTCTAGTGCAGTGGTTCCCAACATTTTTTCCTTAAGACACCCTTGCCTGTGGCCAGGACTAGCAAACCCC
>CM070035.1:17618023-17635633 GCA_036250615.1 Ptychadena robeensis | reverse complement strand
CCCCCCCCCCCCCAACCAACCCCAAATCCTACCTGCATAAATGCATAAAGAAAAAATGCCGGAAGTGATGTCAGAAAGCTCCCGCCCTGGGGTTATGTCCCCTCCTAACTTGCATGCATACAACCATTCTTTAAATTGCTCCGAAATGCACCTGTTAAGATTACAAATGGCCAAGTAACCATTACTGCTCAATATGTACAGTATGGCAAGCTCTACCGCAAAAGAACTCATGCATAAGCACATTATGGGTCAGCTCAGCAATAAGTACTGATTTGCTGATCATATTTTAGCCTACACAATCTGATTAGTCGTTAAAATTGATGATGTACATCTCTTTGAGTTGTCCAACAGCAAGGTCCCATTTACACATGGTGCCCCTCAATCGCTCTGAGCGGTGATATTACATTTTGTAGGTGTTTAGGAGGCAGTAGGCAGATATTGACAAATGTCCACATGTTATCCGTAAGGGTGGCTGTCCGCAAAATGCACATGCAGCACCTCGCGGCCTTTCAGTGGTAAACTGGCGACATGGGACATTAAACCTTTTAGGGAGAACTGGCAATCACTATTGCTAAAATGAAGTCATATCAAACAATTTAAACGTCTAGCTTACTCACCGCTCATCTCAACACTAGCAAAGCATCGGCTAGTGACTGTTCTCGCCCCAGGAAATTGATTACAATATATTGTCATTTTAAAAATCATATTCGATGAAGGCACCGCGCAAGCAGTGATTACCTAACAATTACAATTTATGAGGATTCATTAGTAGACAATAAAAAATAAAGCTCAAATTAAATTATAAATATTCGGTTCTGGCTTCATATTTCAATCCGAACACTTCTTTCCTCCAGTGAATGGGAATTTGCGCACACAGCTCACAATGTGACTTGATAAATTACATTTTTAAATTATATTTTGTAATTAAGGTCAATGAAGTTCTTGCGAGTCTAAATAATTTGCTCTCTTATTGTTTTTATACGCACATTAAAGGATAAGCGTATCTCTGTGAGACCAATGAATGTTTAATGATACAGAGCACCTTATTCCAGGTAAATAGAAAGCAGTTACAGGTTGGAACATTAAAATGGAGTTTCTATACAGATATTGGCAGTCCAGAGTCTAGGAATGTTTATAAAGCCCCCCATTTATAGGCCGTTTGGGGATTGCCTGCAGATTGAGCCGTGTATGGGGGGCTTAAGGATGACAAAATCCCAGACACCCCAGAAATAGTTAATTTGTACTATGTAACCCCTTGTTCCCTTATTTCAGGCTGTACACTAAACATGAGATGATAATTTTATGCAGGTGGGTGGTGTTAAAGAACTGTATTTTTCAGACTATAAGATACTCTTTTTTGGGGTCTAATGGTCTGAATATGGAAAAAACATTTCCCGACATCCTGAGAGCAATAGCTTTGCACCCCAGGAGGCTGGAATTTGTTCAATTCCCTCCAGCTAAGCTAAAACACCAGTGCCAGGAGGGAGGTATTAATTGTAGAATAGGATGCAGGGCTTAAACCCCAGGTGCCCAACCTGCGGCGTGGGGGCAACAAATTTGTGATCTCCATTCAATATTACCTTCATTGCGAAAAAGATCTTCACAATAAAAAATGCTGATATTTGCGATAAGCACTACTGAAAATCTTGAATATTCGCAATTACGAAGATATAGCACTGTATAGGACATATTTACGAATTCTCAAAGTGCAGATATGCAAAATATCTAATATTTGCTCTCAACACTACTAAGAGCCTTAGAATATAACTGTGACAACAAACTAACTGCTGTGGAATGGTATAATGTGTTAGCCAAGCAATGGACAAGGTCAGCTGGTTTATGATGTAGGACAGTACCATGCCGGCACTTTGAGATAAATAAGTAGGGTTTGGGTTTCCGTTTGGGCCTCTAAATGGTTCGTCATCACTGACGTAGGGTGTGTGGTCTGTTCACTTTCTTTACACGCTTCTTTTGTGCAAATTGATTTCTACAAAATGCATGAGCTGTGACCAGGATAAGACAAAAAATTTTTTTTTTTATAATTACATTTACATCCTAACTGCTTCCAACATGACACCACATCCTAACTTGCCAAAATAATTTCCAATGGTTTGTTTTACATTATTTTCAGTTTACTTAAAGGTTTCTCTTGTAAGCCAAAAAAAAAGGAGGTCACCACTACCACCTACATTGGCATCCTCATCACCAGTCATCTGCACTGAGATGTCCAATGTACGTCTTATCTCTAAACAGCAGAGTGTGGACAGAGGAGACAAACAAAGTCTTGTGTAAAGAAGCATTCAAAGAGACAGCAGCTTTCCACAGGGATATCCACAGCAGAATTTCAAGGCTGAGTAACCAGTAAGAACGTCCATGTGACATGTATGTGACAGTTACTAGAAATATATATACAGTGGTTGCTATAGCTAAGGAGGAATCTATGCTGCCCAAGATATTTTGTTTAAAAATAAATGAATGAATTATATATATATATATAATTCATTTATTTCTTTTTAAACAAAATTTATTTTTAAACAAAATATCTTGGGCAGCATAGATTCCTATTCCTATTCTATATATATATATATATATATATATATAAAAGTTAAACATTTTGTGAGCTGGTATGATGGTGGTGTAGCGTTCCCCAATCCTAAACTTACCTGCTGTTGCCTGGAATTATACAAACGATTACATATTTCTCTACTAGGCTTCCGGGGGTTAATTAGAGCGGACCTACCAGTAGAAATGTATCATTACATGAACGGCACTAGAAGCGCCAATAATAGGGAGGAATGCATAAAAAAGTACCTGTAATGGGTAATTTAGGAAGATCTGTCACAGCCCCTCCTCTCTCCTTGGCTTGTACTGCAGTGAAGCCAGCGCAGAGATAGACGGTTAAATCTCTAATCTCAGCTCTGTATTAAAACAAAAAGGATGTATTTTTCCATAGAAAACCATTATAAACGCCCCCAGTGGCCGCTTACAATACTGCACCCTATGTTAAACCCCTAGAAGCCTGGCAAGTAAAGATGGAATCTCTCATACTATTCCAGGGAAGTATACTTTTTTAGGATTGTGGAGCGCTACGACAAACTTAAAACTTAAAACTTAATCTCACATATATACCAAACTTAATTTTACATATATTTTTTTTTATTTTGAGTATACATCTGCTTTAACTGAAAGTGTAAGAGCAATACCTGATTTTCTGGACCCTTCTCTACAACACCAGCAAGATACAATGCACGGGGTGGCTTTCCAATTAACTCGCAAAGTCGAACTAATCAAGTTTTCAAAAAGAAATGTGACCATCTCTACAAGTCTACCATATTTAAGCTCACATTATGTTTGTTTATTATGAACTTTTCTCAGACACAAGAGGACCTAACTACTGTGTTTCCCCAAAAATAAGACAGTGTCTTATAATAATTTTTGCTCCCAACGATGCTCTACGTCATATTTTCGGGGGATGTCTTATATTTCCATGAAGAAGCATACAACACTGGAGTATCAGGGTGGTGGATCACTTAAAATGACACAGAGGGGATCAGAGGGGGGAATCAAAATGGCGCAGGAGACTCAGAGAGGGGGATTACCATATTAGTAACCCCTTCTGATCCTCCTGTGTCATTGTGATTGCCCCCTCGGATGCCCCCTGTCCAAAGTTACAGTACTGCATCTTCGGGGGTGCCTTATTTTCGGGGGGGGGGGGGGGGGGGGGGTGTCTTATATTCCAGAGTGAGGCAAAAATGTAAGGGTGACTTATTTTCAGGGAAACAGGGTACGATATTTTCATATTGTGTTCCTGGTATCACAGTCAATACTCTATTGCTGATTCAGAGATTTTTTTTATACATTTGCCATAAAAAGAACATTTAAAAAAGGGCTATACTGATAACACTCACATTTAGATTCCTTAACATTTGAATCAATAAGCCTGATTTGACATGTAATAAAGATGTTTATTTCTATAATGTAATGAGAAATGAAATAATGAGCCCTCTTGGTGCCCCTCAATAGAAGTTAGTGAGTGACCACAGAGCAGGAGGGCCCAGTCACTTTTAGCCTAGTAGCAGCTATCAAACAGCAAAGCATGCTGGGACAGCTGGAGGGCACCGCTTACTGCAGCCTGCACTCTCCAGACAGCTCTTGATGAAGACAAGCGCCTCACTACAATTTGTATTTAAAGTTCCCCTGCCACGGGTCAGCTAATAGAGTTTTGCAGACAGAATTTATAGTCATTGCAGAAAGGGAAAAAAGAACCCTGCTAAGAAAATAGCTTTGTGATATATTTCCCTATATAATTTATTCTCACTATAAATTACCTTGTGAGTTTCCTGAACCGAGCTGTTCATTACAGAAAAAAAAGAGGTAAGACAATTATGTACAAATACAGCTGTCAGGGGATAAAAGATTAGCCTGTGAATTGATATAGTTATGTGAACACATTTTCTATGCGCCTACCATCGATAATTTACTTTTAATCAATTAGGACCGGTCTAGGAAAGGGACATAGCCATGGGCCAGACTTACATTCACTCCCAAAGCTTCATTACAGCAAAAAGGAAAAAATACAGCTCATTTTACCATACTTTCACTGTACTATTCCCTAGAGATGGTCGAATTCTTGCTAACTTGCTAGCTGAGCTGATTGCTAAGCCCCTGAACATGGTATCATCACCAAAATTGCTGGAGATTTTAGAGAGGGGTTGTGGGAACATTTTTTTTTTAAAAAAGTATGGCTCCAGCATATGTCGTTTTTGCATAAATTAAGTTCAAAATTAAAGTCAAAATTCAGATTTTCGAAATTTTTATTTGACTTTGAACTTAATTTGTGCAAAAAAAATTGTTTGTAGTATACCCCCAACCCTTCTCTACATCTGCATCTGTTTGGTGTTGATACCATGTTCAGGGGCTTTGCAATTAACTTGAAACTTGACCATCTCTACTATTCCCTACCATCCCTTCAACTTACCATTCCCTACTATTTTACCTTCCTTTTACCCCTCCATTCCCTACCATCCCTTCAAATTACCATTCCCTACCATTTTACCATCCCTTCACCCTACCATTCACCATCATTTTACCATTCCTTCAACTTACCAAACCCTATTATGTTACCTACCCTTCATCCTTTCATTGCCTACCATCCCTTTAATTGTAAGTCAACTTACCATGACTTCTGTTTACCATCCCTTCACCCTACCATTGCTTTAACTTAACATTCTCTGGCACTTTACCATCTCTTCACCATACTATTCCCCATCATTTTACCATCCCTTCACCCTTCCATTTCCTACACTTTTACCATCCTTTCAACAAAGAAATTCACCATTTCTTCACCTTACCATTCACTTGCATTTTGCTGTCCCTTCACCCTACCATTCCCCTTCATTTTACCATCCCTTCCCCTTTCAATTCTCTACCATTTCTCCAACTTACCATTACCTACCATTTTACCATACCATCACCATACCATTTCACCAACCCTGCACTCCACCATTTCCTACTATTATATAGTATAACTTTTTTTCACCATTCCAATCCTTGCCATTTTACCATCCCTTCATTCCACCATTCCCTACTAATTTACAATGCCTTCAACCTACCATTTCCATACCATTTCCCCATCCCTTCACCCTACTGTACTCTACTATTTTAGCATCCCTTCACTCTACCAAAACCTAACATTTTACCATCCCTTCAACTTATTTATGTTATTATATTTTCTGGAAAATCTTTTAAAACAATAAAAAGCCCCAATATTACTCTAGCTTTATTTTATGATGCCAACATCTACCTAACACAAGACGGAGGTCAGAAGGAGGTCAGTTGCTTTTGGAAGACAGTACTACATACAATACGGCATTATTGACAGCTATAGTGGTCATGTTTCATGTATACATACTGAAGCAGCCAGTTCTGCAGGGGCAAATGTAATGCTAAGTATGAATATATCAATGTCATTCAAATCATATGGAACCAGGAGTTTAGCTTACATCGCTATACTAACATTTAGATAGGCACTGATAGAGGTAAACAGTAAATGAAAGATCATCATTCCACACATCATATCATTTTATACATTATTCAAAAAATAAAATGAATACATAATGGGAAAAGCAAAGCTTATAACACAATCCTTGCATCTTTAGCTGCCAGGCCTAGATCTGAAGAATCATGACAGAGTATTCAGCGACGCAATACAAAATAAGCTCTTTAATTAGATATAACTTATGCTGCAAGCCTTTTTATCAGATCACCTGCATTGTGGAGTGGAGGAGAAACAGACAGCTCGGTGAACTCACCCTGTAGAGAGGATGGCACTTGTCCTTGAAGCATGGTGCCAAATGGGCATAGATCTGCAGGCTGTAGTAATAAGCTGCCAGCTGGAGAGACAGAGCTGAATGCGATTGCTTTTCAAAGCACTTGTTGGCATCTAGAACCTAGGAGGAAAAAAAATGACAGGAGCAGAATTGACTTGGCTGAAAACAGTATGAAAGACTTTGATTTAAACCTTCCGCTACTAGAGTGGCCTCGGTGCCATGAGTAATGCTTTACAAGAGACTAAGGCTTGGCTAATCAATGCCTTCACAACATAATCTTTAAATAATTACGTTGCTTACCAAATATCATTTAGAGATGTGATTTAATATCACTAAATGGACATTACATACATTCCAGTATCAAACAAGTTCAAGTGGGCCTATAGCTCAAAGCTGTGCCCGTCAAAGTCAATGGGCAAATGACCAACCACCAACATTGAGCGTATGATCTTTCCCTTATTATCCACTCACCATAGGGGTCATTTATAATACATGCTGCCATTAATGCCATAACTATGAAGCCTATTAACCACTTTCATTTACATAGAAAGGTAAACATTTGCATATTTATAGGTGATTCAATGCTCTTGTTTGTAGAAAGCAATAGATTGCATGTTTTTGCTTTGCAATTCAGGAGTGGGGAATACTCTCCAACGTAATAGAGAAGAGTGAGATCATGTTTAATACAAGTTTTGCCACTATTAGGGGGAGTGAAGTTTACCACCTTACTTGTCTACCTTAAAGTGGACCTACCACCTCCGCATCTGCCTTCTAATAGGGCAGATCAGAGGTCAAAAATAAAAAAGATAATACTTACCTAATAAAAGTGTCAAAATCCAGCGAAGCTACAACCACCCCAATGAAGTCCAGCAGCGGCCAGAAGGGCTCCTGGGAATGTAGAAGTCAGCAGTGCCCGGCTGCCATCCAGATCTGAATTCAGATTCGGATTGGTGAAGGGAGCATGATCGGAAAAGTCTCGCTCCTCCATCTTGTAGTCAGGAGGATCAGACTCTCCAGGCATGGCAGCGCCGGAGGGAGGAGCCAGGAAAGGTAAGTATTTTTTTTTTATTCTTTAGGGGGCGCTGTCCCTGGATTAAGGCTGGATAGATGAGTTATGTATATATTTTTATTTATTTTCATGTTTTAACACAGTTCACATCCACTTTAGGAAAAGGGGATATTCTTTTGACTGCAATGGTATTACCCTACTGTTATGTTCATTCCATCACATTTGTAAATCAAAGAATAAACATATATACGTTGCTAGAACAGGATGGGTAAACATTTTCTCACACTTCCTATCATATTCTGGGACAAGTGACATCCTCCTCGACACAATGCAATTAATGGATTAAAGTATCTTTGCTGTGTGGATAAAATATGGGGGACATCCCTAAAGCTCATTTAAAATTAGCAAACGTATACTCACCTAATGCACTCCATGTCACTAACAGTCAAATCACACAACAATTATGTCAGAGAATAAAAAAAAACCTTACCTGTAATCCATAATCCCTGATTGTCTCAATCCTACCCCTCTGACAATGTGCTGCTACTGTAGCTACAGCTACTCTTCTACTGGGTGTAGAGACTTGGGAAGGGAGACATCATGGATACAATGACACTCCCTTCCCTAGTTTCCATAGATTTTTTTGGGCATAGAAAATAATGATCTAGCGCCTTCTAGTGACCATTTGTTATACTATAGGAACAGGAAAACTAGCATCAGGGAGTTAAGATTCAAAAGGGCAAAAGCAGAGGTTGAGGGAACAGCAGGTAAGAATATTTGTTTAGGATTGTGGAGAACTTTTTTTTAAGTAGGTCTGCTTTAACAAATGAATATAATTATATATGTAACATGTTCAACTTTTCTAAACAAGTGCAGCTGACTACTAAAAGCCAATTCTAAAAGCATTATTTTATGTAATAATATATAAACTGGTCCTTGCAATGTGGAATACAAATAAATAAACGTTCTATAGAGAAAGGTTGCTTTTTGGAAATAAGGAATCCTGTGCAATCGATGAAAGAACGATCGCAGCATTGTGACACAACGTGTCATCTAACTTCGCCAATCGTACAGGGAATTGACGTGTTCCACTTTGTACAATCGATTCCCAGTCGAGGGTCCCCAGCCAAATTAATGGAAACCCAACAGGGATTTACCAAGATGTTGGTTCCCTGTTGGGCTGCCATTTCTTCAAACGATATCACTCGAACAAGGGTTTATGTGTTCGATTCCAGATCGCTCACCGCAAAAGCGCATGGTTACCAAATGTTTGGGAATTTTAAAGAAAAATCGAACCGTGTGTGAGGGGTTTAACACATAGAACATAGTGAAAGGTACCTGTGGTAGTGCGAGCAGATAGGCAACCGACAGAGTGAGGTCATTCGGCAAAGCGTCGCTCGCCAGCTGCAACAAAACTGGAAGAGACAAGAGAAGAAAAAAATCATTATTGTTGTGTGCACAGCAGGTTACAAATACACGGTTGACGTAGAGGTACGATAGGGCTACAGCTCTCATTACACGGCACATGGCATAGTGATTTGCGTAATTTAAATGAAACTTCTAGCTGGTATGATTCATGAAGCGATCATGGACTATCAAACTCAAACGCTGCCTTACGTTAATTGTTAGGCAAAATATTTTCCCATTGCTGCTAAACACAAGGAAACAGATGCCACGGCAGATTGTGGGAAGGGATCCTGCACACATTTCACAGGGATAATCAGTAGGTCATAAAATAAAACCAACCACTGGAAGAAAGTCGAGGTCGTTTCAGGAAGAAAAGTGCCGGGACAGCACAATTCCAGCAAGTGAGCCCGTAAAGCCCTGACAGTCCCCATTTCTCCTGATATCAGCGACAGCCTATCACAAGGAGGACACCGGAGGTGTTAAAATAGAGGCAGTGCTGTTAAATTAGGATAAAGTGTTGCTAGAGTTTTGGTTTTAAAGGGAACCAGACCTTGAAACATTCTACTGCTTAAATTGTGTGTACGGTTTGTAGAATACAAATATATAGGAGAGCATAGTGACATATGTGCTTGTGGCATACAGGGCTGTACATAAAGAGGACCAAATCTCATGTGTATACGAGGGCAAGTAATTTTCTGTCTGTCTAACCGGAAAGTCATCCTTTTACTAGGAAAAAAAGGATCTTCTGCCAAGACATGGTAACTGCAATTCTTATGGGAAACAGGTCATAGATGGCTCCCCTCATTCCCTGCAATAAGTGAAGATAACATCTAGGGCAGTGGTGGGCAACTGTTGATATGGAGAGCCACAAGTGCGGCCCTTGGCATCACAAGGGCCGCACATAACATTTTCATTCTCTACTGACTTGTAGAAGTATTTTTTAATGGAAAAAATTACAGCAGGCATAGCTAGATTATTTTTAAATCATGTTAGAATATAGATCCCATTCTATGCTTAATTTAAGAGTTTATGTCCCAGGTGCCCAACCATTCTTTGGCCATTCTTTAGCGGCCCTCCTCTGCATAGGGCACCTGTCCACCGATCCCCCGCTGATATGTCCTGGCCCGGGATCTTCTTAGAGTAGGAAGAGGAGGAGAGGTGAGTGACTTGCTCAGGGTCAATGACCCAGACGGCATCTGAGAATCTAATCCTCTTTCTACTCTAAAGCCCCCCATACACCTTTAGATCACTCCATACAATTTTCTTTAGATCTACCAACAACTATGTAGTGCCGGGTCCTCCCTGATGGAATACATAGTGATTGGAAGGTTTAGGAAGCTCCTCATATTACATGGTTTTGGTAGAAGAGAAGCTGATTGTACAGAAATGTTATGGTAAGATTGTAAGGTGTATGGGGGCCTCAAGAAGATCCTGGGTGTTGGCGGGGGATTGGTGTACAGTGCCTATGCTCCCACTATCCCAGGGGTGGGCAAACTTTTTGAATCGAGGGCCACAATGGGTTCTTGAACTGGACCGAGGGTCGGAACAAAAGCATGGATGGACTGTTTGTGTGAACTAATATAAATCCAAAGTAAACATCATGACATAATGATGGCTAGCGTGAAATCATCACTGCTGAGATCTCTCTGTTGGCTCAAAAATCTAGCAGTGTATTCCAGCCTTTTTTACCTTGAATCTGGAGCAATCAATTTTATGTGACGTCAAATGTTAAATAAAAAAAAAAAAACATATGTGGCATAAATTTTTTTAACAAAATGGAAAAACTATCAAGTGGGCCAAAAAGTATTACATTGCAGGGCAGATTTGGCCCCTGGGCCGGAGTCTGATACCCCCATTCTAAAGATCCCCATACATGCTTAGATTTTATGGCCGACTGATCGCCGGCCGTTTGGCGAAAGAGCGCACAGTGGTCGGTGGGCCATAAAATCTAAGCGTGCATGGGGGGCTTAAGTTATTGCACCACAGAGAATATCTGTGACAGAGGAACAACCTGGGTGGTATCACAGAGGACAGAAGGTAGGGACGCTGGAGGATCAGGAGTTCTGATACATAAACATGTTAGTGAGCCGTTCTTACTCCTCAGGTCCTGATGTTGCCGCCGCCGGCTAGAAAGGTAGGACGTATCCAGGCAACAAGAAGCGTATGGAGCCTCACAGGGGTCAGAAATTGTGGCATGAAAGCTGTGCATGTGTAATGTGTACACATCGCTATGTAACACTGCTGCTGGAGAAGGAATGGTCTCCCCTCCTGTTATGTTATCATAACAACGTCGCGAGACACAAGCTTGCGGTCAGCTCCACTCTTTCGGATCTGCGGGCCGTAGTTGCCCATCCCTGCACTATCCCAACGCATGGGGGATGATTGTATAATAGAAAGTGCAGCACATAACCTCAGAATAGGGGCACATGACCTTTGAATCAAATATTATGTGCCCCATAGATTTCATTAAAGGCCTTGATGATATATATGTCATATTTTTTTTTCATTATATTCTTTTCATTATAAGAATGCTTCTACAAGTCAGTATAGATTGAAAATGTTATGTGCGGCCCTTTAGTAAAACAGAGGGCCGCACTCGGTTGCCCACCACTGGTTTATGTCCTCTTTAACCTCACTGGCAGTAACTGTATTCCATATTTCCTGTTTCAAATGCGGTACAGGAAATATAAACAGATTAGAATGTAATCTGTTCATATTGCCTGACTACTACCACCGCCCCCGGCACATTACTGCTGTAATTACTGACTGAGGTGGAACAAGGAAAAAAAACTGAAGATACCATCACTGAAGGATGGTAAGCTACACTGAGTGTAACTTGGGAATTCCAATATTGATAAATAAAATCTACCCAGAACTACACTTGGGGAGGACCCGGCACTACATAACAGTGATATATACCTTCCAATCACCATGCATTCTATCAGGGAGGACCCGGCACTACATAGCAGTAATATGTATAGAAAATGGGTTTGATGGACAGAGAGACTAGCGGTCCCAGTCTATCCGTCCATCTGGGTTTTTTTCCTTGCCAAGGACGTGGGGACTTTCTAGAGGCCACCCTACTAAGAACACATACCCCTGAAAGGGGATTTGAAATAATGATAGGTCAGGTGTAAAAAGTACATTGTCATCTCACAAAGTAATAAGTCTGAGAAAAGTTTGATGAAAACCAAAAATAAGGTCCATAGGTAAAAATAAAAATGATCCTTTAATCTTCACATAATAAAAGCAAGTGTCAAGAACTCCTCCGGACTAAGGCAATGATAAAAAGGTATCCAGTTCATCTGTTGAGTTAACACACAAGTTCCATCAACCTCCTAGCAGTAATATGTACCTTCCAATCACTATGTATTCTATCAAGGAGGACCCGGCACTACATAGCAGTGATATATGCCTCCCAATCACTATGTATTCTATCAGGGAGGACCCGGCACTACATAGCAGTGATATATACCTTCCAATCACTATGTATTCTATCAGGGAGGACCCGGCACTACACAGCACTGATATATACCTTCCAATTACTATGTATTCTATCAGGGAGGACCCGGAACTACATAGCAGTGATATGCTGCTGGGGTCTCGTGCTGTAAACTACATGGGCTAAGCGGGAGTGTATACCATCCAGTCAAATGAACGGAACTTGTTGTGTCTTTGCAAAATGCCTGCGTTCTGCACTCACCGAATGTGGGGATTTTTCCGGAGTGGACACAAGGAAAAGTATATGTTAAATTGTATAGTTTCATGTAAGTTTGTAGGACCAATACGAGGCTCAGATTGAGATTTGAATTACAGATTACCCTTAAAGCGGTTTTAAACTAAACCTAAAAAAAAACACACATACATGAAATAGACACATTACTTACCTGTCAGCAGTTCAGATCCTGGAAAACTGCTACACAAAAACAAATAAAACTTACTTACCTTCTTCATGTTTTCACTGATGGTGGCAGCATGTTGATTAAGGGCAGGAGAAGCCATTTCTGGATTGATTGTTCTCTGGGCAGCTGGCAGCAACCGGCCCCCCCCCCCTGCACTCCTACACAGACAGAGACTTGCTGTCTGTGTAGGAGTGCAGGGGGGGGGGGGAGAGACCTGTCCGATCACGATTCAATCGGTTTGACAAAAATCAACCAATAATCATCGATTTTACTATGTGGGCAGAAAACCGATTTTCTTTCAATTGATCAAATTTTTCATCGAAAACGTCGATTGAACGCTAAGCTCCTAGTAACACCCGAACTCTACGGGTGATTTGTCAAAAAAGTACGAGACAAGACAAACTGAATGGTTAGAAATTTGCACAACGAGAAACTTTTTCTGAATAGATTAATAAACACGTTTTATTATCCTCCTAATACTGTTATTGCTTTTTATGTAACATGGCCAGAGAGGATTGTGGGTGATGAGCAGCTGACAGCCATGCTCAGGGCAATGAGAGCTTTCTATCAGAAGAAAGAAATTATCTTCACTGAGATAGCATGCTTGGGGTAAACTCATGTGGCTCAGATAACAGCTATCCAAGATCAGTATAATGAAAGGAAATGCTGATAACGGTTCAGCTACGGTTCGCAGATTTACTTTGATGCATAAACAAATGTGAAGGAAACAAATCATGAAAACTTTGGTTTATTTTACTGAAACATATAAAACCAAATACAAGACACTCATAGAGTTATCATGTCACACAGCAAAAAATACTTTTTTTACTCAAGTCCAGCCTCAAGCAAGAAAATACTGCACTTTTTGGACTATAAGACGCACCTGATCATAAGATGCACCCAGTTTTAAGAGCAGGAAAATCAGAAGGAAATATCTTTGAAGTGTTCAAAGAAATTGTGGAAAAAATAAACTGCAGTACCCAATTTCAGCCACAGCTGAACTTGTGTCACTAGAGAGCACACTACAGCAGATTGTCATCTTTCTCACTGACAGGGGGGGGGGGGGGGGGGGGGGGGGGACTGCTACATATGTCTCCCCTCTACGACTATGTGTGTGAGGAATCTGCCAGCGTGAGTGCAGCTTTCCCAAAACAGCTCTGCATTGCTTATATCAGCAGGGCTCTTTTACAGATGGAAGATCCGGACAAGTCAGATCTCCCATTAGCTCCTTCACCTTCCCGGCTAATGGCCGCACATTTGGACCATAAGACGCAGGCACCCCCCATTTTGGGGGTGAAAAACCTTCCAATCACTATGTATTCTATCAGAGAGGACCTGGAACTACATAGTTGTTGGTAGATCTAAAGGAAATTGTATGGAGTGATCTTAAGGTGTATAGGGGGCTTTAGACTGGTCCTGGATATGAGTCCAGGATATTATTGCACAGCAACAGTAGGTTGCTGAGCATGATTTTGTTTAAGTAACAGGGCCCCAAACTCAAGAAGAAGCATATTAAGGTTCTGGTGTGACCTGGTTAACCCCCCTGCCATTCCCGGTCCCAGCTCACCCAGCTCTGCCCTGTCAGAACAGCAGAGGACGAGCTGGGTTTGCCAGGCAGAGATCGGAGACACAGGAGAGCAAACTCACTGCTCCGTGTGTCTCCAACCTAATGAGGCAGTTGCAGGAGAATGGATCACCCCCCCCCTCTCCTATGTAAACTGGCACATCTGCAGCGCCATCTAGTGGTTGCAGTGCTAATTTACCTGATAAAGTGAATTATTGAAATCTTTATTATCTGATATTGTGAGTTATTCACAAAGCATCGAAACATGTTATTATATTCAGGATGTCACAGACTCCGGTATGGATATACTTTGGGAGTTACAGACCTACAACGTAAAACACTTCTTTTTCCCATTAACCTCTATGGTGCATGTTTGGTACAGAAATCTGTACCTCAGCAGTGCGCTAGGGAGATAATAACTTGCAGAGGATCTGCGAAGAGTGGGCCAAACTCCCCCCTGAGATGTGTACAAAACTTGTGGCCACCACAAGACCTGTCTGACCTCTATGATTGCCAACAAAGCTTTTGCCACAAAGTTTTGCAACGGGATCAAATATTTATCTCATTCATAAAAATGCTAATTTATAACTTTTTGGAAATGCATTTTTCTGTATTTTTTGTTATTGTTCTGTCTCTCACTCTTCAAATAAACTTGCCATTTCAATATAGACTGATGAGTTTGTTCGTGGGCAAACGTATGAAATCAGCAGGGGTTCAAATACATTTATCCTTAACTGTAGTAACAGAAATTGTTATTTGGAAGGCTAATGTTTGAGCCAAGAGGGTAAAAATGGCCGACATTTTAATCTGCGACATTTCCGAGCAGACCCATTTCACTAGAAATGCTCATAACGAACAATATAAATGGACGAAATTTCTTCATACAACATCCCCAAATATAAAATCAAACAGCATTTGGCTATTTCAGCTCATAGCCTGCAAGGGCATACACAGCGTTAATTAGCCTCTCCACAGTCCAGTGGAAACCTAATAAATTAAACATATTTCAGCGAGTTAATTTTAAAGCACATTGACATTCGTTTTCAAAATGCCATCGTCGGCATCAAAAGATTTAAACAATAATTACATTTGCCGTAAAACCGGAGATGGAATAAATTGCGCATCTGGTCGGAGAAAGAGAAGCGGGAGCGTTTTATAATGGTGTCCCATTCGTTACCCGGACTGAAGGCCAAACACCGCAATCTAACCGCTCGGCAGTTTACGGTTATGTTTATTACCATGGCTCAACGAATACATTTAGATTGTGGTCACTGTCATAAAACTCAGTGGAGTAGGTAAACACAATCTGAAATAAATGAAGCGCTTAATTCTTTCTCTTGCTTTAACAAAGCATTCTGTGAGCCAGCCTCCGTCTTTCAAGGTTGACTCTCCAAAAACTCTACACAGATGTTCACAAATCACTCCTGATCTAAGGCTGCCCATAGATAAGCAGATCTCTCAGAGTATGACAAGGAATGAACCAATGTGCCAAAGTGCTTGCTGCATCAGCATCGCTGGAATAGAATGGTGTTATGGCAAAACTACAGGCACACAGATACATACATAGAGAAAATACATTCTTTGACATCCATTCAGTGCCGTTTCTAGCTTTTTGGGAGCCCTATGTGAGAGTGTATTGAACCCCAAGACCCCAGCCCCGCAGCAGAGGGAAGAGAGGACACATTCCATCTCACCCCCCCTGTCAGAGGAAAGAGAGGACACATTCCATCTCCGTCAGGAGTACAGGATATTATTGCACAGAAACAGTAGGTTGCGGAGCATGATTTTGTATAGTTTTGGTAACAGGGTCCCAGACTCTGGAATAAGAGGTGTGGAACTGGGTGGGCCTCTCTATTACACCCAGGTACACACCGGGGTTTATACTTGCTGGGAGGTAAGTGTGAAGTTAGAACGGTCCCCACAGAAGAAGTTGAGAGCAATCATTTAGGGCTGAGGATAAGGCCTGTTGCTACTAGGAGTCCAATGAGAGGGTTTTCCTAAAGCTGAAGGGAGGCATTTTTGGATGTTTGCTAGCCAGGAGGCTCGGTATTGTCTATTGCCTGTTGGTTGCTATTAACCATTGCAAGACTAAAACTGTTTTGGTCAATATATATGGGCAGGAAGCCCTAAAGGAAATCCTGTGTTTGTGGATGAGGCCGCACTATGAGACTGAACCCCCACAATATATATATATGCTGCTACTTGTCTTGTAAGTCTTCCCACAATATTTCGGAACGTGTCTGAAGAATTTCTGGCTATTTAACCAAAAGATTTGTGAAATCCGGAACTAATGTTGAACGAGGAGGCCAGACATACAATTTCCTCACTAGATCATCACAAAGGTGTTCTATGACGCCCCTGTGCAAGGTTAATACCAAAGTAAGTTTAGGACTTTCAGTGAGAGCTATTGAGCTGTAATATACAATATTACATTATGTTTTCAAGAGCAATAAAGCATATGAGCAGCTGTTTATTATTCCAGATGATTGTCAATAGTGAATAAGCAGATGCTTTATATCCCTCCAGAGTAAAGTAGTAAAGAGGAGAATACTCTGATCAGATCTGAGGAAATGATCATAATGAAGGACAATGCACAACGCACTTACTGGCACACAAATAAGAGCCGTACAAGGACTCACTTGTTATCTCCAATCATCTGGGTATCTGCTTTTATTTCTATACACAATTCTGTATTTATGACTATATGTGTCTACAATAAATTTGTTGTGGACGTACCGTAACTAGTCCTGTTTATGCTGTATGGTGTGACTAAGAAATGTGGTGGTATATTCTCCTAACTGATGCAGAGGACCTGACTTCATTTTTGATATATTATATTGTCCAGTATATGTTATGCATGGGTGGGATTTGTCATGCTGTTTAAATGGATTCTAGATTACATAGGACACGGCAGGTCTCTATACCCTCAATGTAGGTTGCTATTAACAAATAACTCATTTATTCTCATTTATCTCCATTTACTCTGCTAATATATACTTGTCAAATATTTGTGAGACATTATGTGCTTTGATTGTGCTTCTTAAAGAGTACCTGTCCTATATTGGAATACCCTTAAAACAGTTCCCCCAGATAATCATGTTGATAGGAGCATTCAACATCATTCTGTGGGGCTGTTTTGCAGCCTCAGGCACGGGGAGCCTTTCTTTGGGTGCATGGCATCATGTAAAATGAAAATGATGTTGTGACATGTGAGAAAATATGCAGAAATCTGCTTGTAGTCTAGGGTTAGGTCATCGATGGGTCTTAAATCAAGGCAATGACCCTAAGCATATATTGTATGCAACAGTTCATCAAGGTTTCCAAAACCAAGATCCTGGAGTGGTCGCACAGAGCCCAGACCTCAGTCTTTTTGGGAATCTGTGGCGGGGGGGGGGGGGG
>CM070035.1:17593449-17608562 GCA_036250615.1 Ptychadena robeensis | reverse complement strand
ATGACACAGCCAAGAACTCCAGTATTTGAAACAATGCTAATGCTTTTTTATTTTATTGCCCCATTTCGGGGTGTTGCTGTCCTTTTCTCTGAACTCTGGCCCTCCAGTAGGTGGCGCTGCAGAGAGTACTGCCCTGGGAATGTATACATTGGAAAGGCTCTCAGACACGTCCCTTGCCCTAAACTTATTTTTAGCATGTTACAACTTGTCAGGATGTACCGGTAGATAGTTTATTAAAGCTTTTCACGGTATTAATATGCCAGGGCGCTCAGTCAGCTCCCGGGATTAGGAAGACAGTTTAGCTGCAGGCTGTACTGGAAAGGAAAGAAAACCCTGGACAAGTTGTATTATACTTTCTGTATTAAAACCTCAGTTCTACATGACACATAGGCAGAAGTGTACATATTTATCTGCTGCCTTTGTCTGCCACAGCCTGCGGGATTCTGTTACCTGCTCTGACCCGGCATCACTATGGAAGCTGAAGACGACCGGCACGGCTACACTTCATCAACTGTCTGGAGATGAAGGACAATTTTAACAAAATAATAGAAGCAGAGACAGCCCTTGTTTTCTTAGAAGAATGCATTTTCTTCAGAGCTACTTGAGACCTGGAGCGGCTCTGATCATATTTTTATTTGCTGAAAGAAGGAAAATTGCTTACTTTTAGCCTTAGCTCTATAAATAGGTGCGGGCGTTGTGCTATCCAAAATGAGAAATGTGACCAGAAAATGTTATGGATGTCGGAGCAATCATCAGCTACCTAACAATGTAGAATGATAAATTAACTCTGTAAAAGAGAAACTCTAAATATAAATCTGTCAAGGAGCCATGACAGGGGTGGGAAAACTAAGGCCCGGGGGCCAGATCTGGTCCATTTAGATTTCTTTTCCAGGCCTTTGTCACATTTTGAAAAGATGCTCCCCTTCTCTTCTCTGCAATGAGCGCACATAATGACTAGAGGTATCCAAACATTGCCTTGGGAATATGTAGTGGAATGATCATGACATGGCGCATCCTCATGAGGACAACAGGCAGTCTCAGGAATTATATCTGCTCATTGCAACGAATGAACATTTTATTTTAAATGCAAGAAATTAAAAAATATGACAATGTCCCTGTAACATGTCACTTATAAAACATAGTTACAATCATTAGGTCATTGATCATCAGCATGGAATTGGCACACCTATTGCGGGTTCATCAAATTTGAGAAGCCAATGTGGCTCACCAGTCAAAAAGTTTGCACACCCCTGAGCCATGATGACACGTCATCACATACTATGAAGAGCAATTAAGGAACTTACATCAGTGATTGAAGAGAGAGGAAATGGGGACCAGTTTAACACAAGAAATGAGTATAAGTAGAATAAACATCTACCGGATTTTTCGGACCATAAGACGCTCTTTTCCACCACCAAAATTGCCTGGGTCTTATGGCCAAATGTGCGACCCCCGCAGCCACACCTTGGCTTCCCGCCAGCTCTCTCAGCACGGAGGTTAGCCAGGGAGCTGTCAGTCGAGAGATGCCGGCCAGTGTCTGGCTCTTCCATCTGAACTGTGTATTTGCCTATGCCAGCAGAGCTCAAAGTTCTGCTGCCATAAGCAATGAAGAGAGAGATAAAGCTGATCATCTATATCGCCCTCTCCTGTCCATGGGAACTACAATCACTCTGCAGCTCCCACGGGCACAGTAACTGCAACATCGGCAGAGACTAAGAGCAGAGTAGAGTAGGAGACAGCCCGGCCACCCCCCCTTCCTGCCGATCAGTGTGAAGATGACGTGTTCTGCTGAGAGTGTACTGCTGCTAGTGACACCTACTGGCTGAATTGAATATTGCATTCACTGAATTCTTTGCATTAACCCAATTGATGTGAAAACTCTTTTTTTTCTGGTTTTCCTGCCCTAAAAACTGGTCTTATGGTCCAGTGCGTCTTATAGTCCGAAAAATACGGTATTTTATTTACACTTCCAAAACAAATTGGAGGACTTGTAAGATAACTCCTTGTTAGCTCCTGAAATGTGTGGGTAGCTCTATAGGAAAAGTATTTTCTAGTTTTTTTCTGGAAGCTTTACCTTAAAGCTGAATTGAACTTTAAGTTAAAATTTCCATCCATAGAGTACTAAAACAAAAAGGTGTGCATCTGATTTTAGTGATGCAGAGTGATGCACTTGTGGCCCTCCATATCAACGTTTCCCACCACTGTCCTAACTGGTTGGAGGAGAGGTCGCAGCCACGGCAGGACGGCTTGACCACAAACATCCACAATTATAGGACCATAAGTTAATCAGGGCTTTGGATTATATATTCTAAACTATCAAGTTAATTATTAATATGATCTTTTAGTGAATATATATCCCTGAAGAAGCCCAAGTAAAACGCAACAAAGGACTAAAGCCATAAAAACATTTGGTTTTTCTGTTTTTAAAATCTGTGCTGCCAAAACTCATAACTATTTTGTATTTATATATATATATTTTACCTATTTGATCTGTGATTTGATTTCACCAGTGCATTAAAAAAATCCTGCTTAGCTTTTGAGTACGGTTGGGCTCACACCCATGAGGGTTTGATTTAGTCATTGTCAATTGGGGTTGGCATGACCATTACACTGACCAATACCTGAGTAATGTACATTAGGTCATTAAATGCATGTGTTTTTTTTTTAAAATTAACAATTCCAATGCCAAATACCTTGCTCTTAGTGCTCAACACACAAATCACAATATTGAACACAATGGCATTGCAAACATGTGTATTTTGTTCAGTTGATCATCCTGTACTGAAAGGAAGTTGTCAGCTATAAGGCGTGCAATCTCTGAGACAAAACAATTACCATGCCAAATATGAAAGTGTATACACTGGATTACTATGTACCACCATTCAATGTAATTGCACATGTTAAGGCTTTGTGTGGATTTTTTTGTTTTAGTTTTTTTTATTCATGTTTGATATGGGAACCTTGAAAGTCCATTTGGAGCAGAGTTCTGTTTCAAGTTCCTCTCAAATTGTGCAGACTGAAACTCACAGAGCAGCAGGTGGAATCCAGCAAGAGATATGAGCATCCGAGAGACAAATTACACTGTGTACATTCATTTATTATTACAATGCCTGTTGTGGAATCGGGCCTGTGACACGCCATTCTCCAGGAATGGGAACATCTGCACACATTGCTCCAGCAAATGTCAAGAATGACGCAATGGAGTCAAGCGTGACCCATTCGTACAATCAGGGCGCTCTGCGGCAGGCGATGAGGGATTTATCTGATATGGGTCATGGCCGCGGCTGATAACATAAAAGACATTTCTAAGATCTATAAGAACTTTGTTTTCAGATGTTGGCTGATGTTTACAGAGAATCACAAGGCAGACACACAGTGTGATCAGAAGGGTAATGCAGTAATTACATTGTGATGACAGAGAACATGGAGACTGTAAGAAAATAAAGAAAAAGGTTCATTTATGACTGGAGATAGTTCAAAACAGTGGTTCTCAACCTTCCGCAAACCCCAAAAGTGGCGTTACAAAGTGTCACTTCCTGTATTTGGACTACAGAGAGTTGTAGTGTAGTGCACTTGCAGGGATGCTGTCCCCTTTAAGGTGATAGAACATGATTCCCTGGGGTGCCCAGTGCATATAAGGGAGGGTCCCATCCCCAGAGGGTTGCTCAAAGGGGAAGAGTCTGACGGAGTTAGAGTAAAGCTAGCCACACATGGTGCAATTTTTCATTCAATCGAGGTTCGATTAGATTTTGTAGTTCGATCCAAAAAATCGAACCTCGATTTTAATTTAATCGATGTACACCACATGGGGAGTACGATTATTGTTCAATTTCGACTGAAAAGTTAATCGAAGTAATCCAAAATCGTCGATTGAATTCCTCTTACGATTTTAGTTTCAATTGGAAGTAGCCAATAAAATCGAGCCAAAAAATCGAGCCACAAAATAGAGGCAAAAAAAAGTCAACCAATCGAGAAAATTTTTCCAACCTGTCCAATCACCTTCGACGATTTTACAAAAATCGTTCAACGATCGTCGATTGTACTATGTGGGCAGTACATCGATTAACGTTCAATCGATCGTTTTTTTCATCGAAAATCGTCGATTGAACGGTAAAATCGAACCATGTGTGGCTAGCTTTACTGTGCAGACTGTCCTCTCCGAGACTTGGTACCCTCCACAGAATCTAGCGTGCAGCCAGCCGGGGAGTGCAAAAGCACGCATTCCTGATCTAAGCCCCAATTACAAGGAGTCCCTTCCTCTTCCGCCACCGATCAGTGCCAGGGAAAATACCTCTCTGTCACTGGGGAAACCTCCTGGGCTACACTCTGGCCAACCAGCCATTTCTTCCTGCTGGACAAGCAAGTACTGGTTGGTGCTGGCCCTATTTCCTCGTTAGGCCTCACCTGGTTGTCGGGTTCTGAATTATGTGGGGTTCCTACAGTTTTCAGGGCACCCTTACCATTGTGTTCTTTGTTGCCCTGTTTTGTTACATGTTGACCTGTTTACTTGTTTACCAGCGAGTCACCTTTGGGCCCCAATTGGAAAAAAAGGTAGCTTTTGCTGCCTATTGTCATTGTTGATTTCCTGAACCTTACAGTGTCACTCCTGCATTCCAAATATCGTGTGTGACATTCTGCAACGTCACTTCCGGCACAATCAGGTAAGTGTTATATCCCCTCCCTCCTATTTTCCCACATGCTTGTGATCATAATGTGCGGGGTTGGAAGTTAGGAAGGAGAGGGGCATTACTTTCCCTCCAAACTTCCCACCTTCGCTTATAGGCATTAGCCCACCCCCCCCTTTCAACCCTTTGAAATGGCCATTTGACCCCTAGGAATGGGACTGACCCCTAGGGGGGTCCCATCCCACAGGTTGGAAACCACTGGTTTAGAGCAAGCCAACATATACCCTACAAACCCCAGTACCAAATATGTGTCTCTTCCTTGATTTTGCTATTCAGCAGCAGCAATGGAAGGAAATACCCACCATTTCCATGTGACAGCACTGGCCCAATAAGCTCTCTTAAGAGTGTAATACATCTAAGACTACATCTAAAGCCCACTATACACCTTAGGATCTATGCATACAACTTCCATTAGATAAACCAACAACTGTGTAGTGCCGGGTCCTCCCTGATAGAATACATAGTGATTGGAAGGTATATATCACTGCTATGTAGTGCCGGGTCCTCCCTGATAGAATACATAGTGATTGGGAGGTATATATCACTGCTATGTAGTGCCGGGTCCTCCCTGATAGAATACATAGTGATTGTAAGGTATATATCACTGCTATGTAGTGCCGGGTCCTCCCTGATAGAATACATAGTGATTAGAAGGGTTAGAAAGGTCCTCATATTGCATGGTTTTGGTAGAACAAATGTTGATTGTACAGAATTTGTATGGAAAGATTGTAAGGTGTATGGGGGGGCTTTACACAGAACATCCATAGACCTCTGTATGATGGACTCTTACAACTGGAGCTAACAAAGGGCTATGGTTTCACTGACAATAGAATGGAGCAGCAGGGAAAGCAACTGTTAAAGGGAACCTGTTGAATCACATTAATGCCTGCCATACACCCACAGACGGGTGCCGACAGACGAGCTCCGATGAGCTCTGGAATGCAGCGTGATGACGTCATCACGCTGCATTCCCGGGCTAACTTAAATCAGCGGGCACCCTTTGTGTGCAGGCCATTACCTTCAATGAAGACGCTAGTCTTCATTGAAGTTAATGGCATCGGCCGGAGAACATCGGACATGTCCGTTCTCTGGCCGGCCGAGCTGTGGGGCGACAGGGATCTGTTGCCCCATGTGGGCACACGCCGATTGGCGGCCGATTTTGCCGCCGACCGACGGCGCGAGCGCACACGCCCATCGGTCAGCGGCAAAATCGGCTGCCACTCGGTGGGTGTATGGCAGGCTTTACACTATAGTGTAATCAACTACAAAAAAAGTGAAGTCTGGTGTCTTTAGAATTAAGTCATTTAAGTTCTTCTATTTAAAAAGCGCTGATTGCTTACGCTACTATTATTGCATGTTCCTAACCATTTTACCGAACATCCTCTACGCATACATAATGTACCTGTTATGCCCTTCTGTTTTAGTTTGAAATGTAAACTCTTATGTATCTACACAACTTGTTTTTGTTAGGTGTTTTTGACCTCACTATAATATGTATTGCTGAACCTTTCCTGAAAACCAATAAAGCTTTATTGAAAGAAAAAAAAATAAGTCATTAAAAATCTTGCAGTGGGGATATAAAATCAGCAAGTGAAATATACCACCTATTACATGGTACGCATACATCCGTAATGGAAGGACATTACTTCTTACCAAGACTGATAATGAGACTTTGATGCTTCTACTGTTAGGAGAGACTCAGTAGTGAAGTTTCATTAATACCTTACAATGTAATTCTCTCCAGAAGACGAGATCACACACCTTAGAACGTTGTAGAATCTGGAATATGTCACCTAAGGCAGGAAGGTGAATGGAGTTTGAACAGCTTAATGTGTTTCTGTGCACGGTCACTGTTAATTATTGAAAAGGGTTTTGTCTGAGTTTTCATTTTGTATCGCATGTAAAAGTCATCGGAATGCCGGCCGGCTCCATGGAAACATGACTTTTTATTTAACGCGCACTACTGGGTGTGCAGGTTTTGTCTCCTTGAGAACAGACTGAATATAGATCTTTGTATTTTACCAAAACATACATATCCAATAACACCAATCACCAGTCTGCTTCCTCCATGCCATTATGGTTCAGATTTTGTTGCCAGCACTATGTAAACAACAAAGTATTTAATAGATATTTAATCTAGGATATTTCATTCGGATCTAGGATGTCTTATGTTTGTGTTCCCTTTATTTTTTTAAAAAGTGTATTAACCTCCCTATCGGTCATGACGAGCCCAGTGTGAAGAACAAACTCTGGACGAGCTGGGCTCCCATGAAAGCCGCATATCCCCGGAAAGCTACGGCGATGCGGGGGTGGGCAGTGCCATAGACCTCCATGTTAATGGAGAGGCGTCTGCTTTCCAGCCTTCACAGCAGGCATCAATAATGACACCGGCTGTGTGGAGAGGAGAGGGAAGAAATGGCAGACAGTGTACCTTGTACACTGCTGCCATTGCCTGTACCACACTGTTATATATGGCGCGGTACAGGCAGTGCGCTAGGGAGGTTAAAGCTGCTTATTTGGAATCTGAGTCCCATTTCTGCCTTCCAAATACAGGAAGTAACACAGAAGATGTGACTTCCAGTCTCTGGAGGGAAGGGAGGTAAACCTCATGAGAGGGGAGGTTACTATGACTCCTAACTTCCCACGATGCAAATAACCTGCATAGGCAAGGTGGGAACTTTAGAGGGAGACTAATGCCCCCTCTCCTAAGTTGCCCCAATTTCAAAATTCTAAGAATCATACAGGATTTATTGAAATCGGGATTTGGTCGGGAAAGTGGCATAAAAAACATGACCTTTCTGGCCAAAATTAACAGTTGACAGGTATAGTGATGTATATGTGATATACTAATAGGTTATAGTAATAAACTGCACTCAGTGATGTCCAGCACTGCTTTCTACATGTCTTTTGACAAGCATCTGGAATGTTTTATATAATGATGATCTCACTTCTTATTCAACAAGGTAGTTCTTGGCTTACACAAAGCACTGATATCCATTATGGCAACTGAAGAACAAATAATAAATTAGAAATTTACACTCTACTCTCTTATTTATGTTACACAGAGAGAGCTCCATGGGATCTGCCAAATAAACTCTGTGGCCCAATTGTTTGAAATGAGATGGGCCACTGTTTGCATTGCACCTACCTGTGACCATAACCCATCTTATAGATGTCAGTGCCAGCGAAGGAAGTAGACACCACAGCCTCCTACTAACTCTGTGGGAATGAAAGTCAAACTATTGTGTCATGCTATTCTGAAGATCAGCAACCCTCTAGTCAGGGACAAACTGCACATAAGGTAAATTTAGAAATCTAAATAGTTCTGAGGCATTGGTGAATGCCTCAGTGTATTCTTGTAACTGTAGCAGAAAATACACAGTGACATGGCTTTCTACAGTAGTTTGCGGATAGAGAAGCATTGTGGTATATGAATGGTACCTTCTGTCGCTGGGAACAGGCTGTCCCCCTCACTCTTTGTCTCGGCTAATTTTCCTGTTCTCAGGAGCACCTCTGCAAAGCTTTCTTGGGAACTGAGCTGGCATGTTGAGTACGCGGCTTCACTCTGATGGAAGGCAGCAAGAGGAAGAAAGAAGAAAGATTAGTCCATGTGCACGTAGCATTCTTAGGTTATGTTCCCACTCAGGCGACCAGCCGCAGGGCGGACGTGATTATAATTGTGCACGACGATCTCGGGCGACTGATTGTGTGTGATTGATCAGGCGATTTTTACACTTGATTAAAAAAAATAATTAAATCGGCCCTTGATCGCGCCCATAGAGAATGAATGGATGGAGTTTTGATCATGTCCACATGCGATCAAAAATCGCACCCATTCATGTCTATGCGCGATCAGGGCAGAAAAATTGCGTCCATTGAAGTGGTTGACAAGCTGTGGGTCCAACTGCCTTTAGGGCTTGTTTCCACTACAGTGATCAGCTGGGGATGGATGCATTTTTAATCGCTTCGCCGCATCCACAGCCAGTCACTCCCATTGACAATCATTTGTCAAATTCCACTGAATCGATCATCATAGGGAATGGGCACGATCGGGCGTGGACGCTATTTAGGGGGGCGACTTTGAAAGCCACCCTACCCCTCATGATCGCTCACATGGAAAACCACCTATAAATGCGTGAGGGAGCGATCGGCCACGGACGTGCAGAAGTGATTAAAAACACATCCATCCACGGTCGATCGTTCTAGTGGAAACAAGCCCTTAGTTGAAGTGGGGACAAGCCCATTAAACCAAATGGAAGCGATCAGCCGCAATCACAGCGCACAATTGAAATCACATCGACCCCGCAGCTGATCGCCTAAGTGGGAACATAGCCTAACAGTCAAATATCAAAACATGGCAACCTATGCACATCCCACACAATGTAGCCATGTATATACTTCTACTGATCACTAATAGATTTGCAAATATAAAACTTAACAAGTCTCTAAAGATGTCTAGATAGTCTATAAAATATTTCACTACACTCGTTGTTCTAAAATCAAATAAAATGTGAAGCATAATTACATTTTTGAAGAGCAAATTAAACAAGCATTAAATGCCTTACATTGACATTCTTATTCAGGTGACACAATCATTGTGTGAATTGTCCTGTTTTTTGTGAGTTCCAGTGTATCTAAAGCTATACACAACTGTAATAGGTCATCATGGCTTTTGGCATTCATTTTCTTGTCCTCTGGCTTTTTTTTCACATACACAGGAATGGTCATGAACATGCTTTCTGTTCTTGTGCTACAACATTCATTAACCATACAATGGAGGAACACCACTGCCATCCTAGGACATAATTTCAAAGAGCTCACTCTCTACTGACTTCAATTACATGGGAGAGGTGTTCATCAGATGAGGCAGAGAAATGGGAACAATGCTGCTAATGAAAAAGCAAAGGTCCCTATACATGGGTTGATACCAGTTCAATCGGTGACCCATTTGTTCATCGATTAAACAGGAATCTATGTGCACCACTTTGTGCAATAGATTCCCGTTCGATGGAGATGCAACAGGGATCCCGCTTAAAGACAGGGTGGCCACAATCGATCGATGAACGCACACATGTATCGGCCCGTGTATGGGGACCTTAACACAGTAAGGTCAGCTTGAACAATTTCTTTATTAATGAATTACATTAAAAAAGTATAATTTTGGATTTATTAAACAGTTTCTTTTAAATGTCATGGCCTTTAAGGTGATACACTGCAGAAACTGAAAGCCACTGTACTGCTTGTTACCTTTTAAGCAGGTGCACGTGAGATAAACATCACCCCTGTTGCGATAACAAGAAGTTTAATTAATTAATCCTTAAGACCCACTTGAAAACATTTAATTACGTTATCTAAATCAAGAGCGATAAAGGATTTTCCCGAGCTTGGTGCCTCAGATTTTATACTTACTTCAGCAATAAAAGGATTGACAATTAAAGACTCATAAAAAGCATGGCAGCCCTGATTAACTCCTGCTGTGCTCGATCCCTTGGCATCCCTTGGCGCGTCGCTGTGCTCCTGAGCCTGGCCGGGCAGAGAAAAATGATTAACATGTCAGTGTGGTCTTATGCCTTCTGGTACGCAGTAGTGTACCGCAAGGTCGTGTCACAGAGCAACCTCTAACATTGCAATTTTTTAATTATACAACAACTGCACTCATTAAAGGGAATAAGAAGGGAAAAGATGGCTGTAATAGAAAACTGACCTAACTAGGTTGCAAGTTATATGGAGGATTCTCTCTTCCAATCCATATGGGGCAGTGGATGAAAAGATAAATTCAGATGTTTTATTCTGATTGTATATTCATTCTTCAGATCCACCAAGAATAGCAAGCAATAGACATAGAGCAAAAAGCACAAGGGTCATTATGGTATACCAACTGAGGCCTTCACATCGTTTTGGTAGATCTAGAGAGAATCATACACATATATAGTAGGGTGTATGGTCAGTTTAAATGCATCTGAACAAGTTTTGGTGGCCATGTACTCTGGCCGTGTACCGGGTGCCCATGTACTCTGGCCGTGTACCGGGTGCCCATGTACTCTGGCCGTGTACCGGGTGGCCATGTACTCTGGCCGTGTACCGGAAGGCCATGTACTCTGGCCGTGTACCGGAAGGCCATGTACTCTGGCCGTGTACCGGAAGGCCATGTACTCTGGCCGTGTACTGGAAGGCCATGTACTCTGGCCGTGTACTGGAAGGCCATGTACTCTGGCCGTGTACTGGAAGGCCATGTACGCTGGCCGTGTACTGGAAGGCCATGTACGCTGGCCGTGTACCGGGTGGCCATGTACGCTGGCCGTGTACCGGGTGGCCATGTACTCTGGCCGTGTACCAGGTGGCCATGTAGTCTGAATGATAAAGAGAGAAGGACAGGATGGTCATTAGTCTTTACAAACATGACACAGGCTCATCCTATTTTGTTTATTGTTTATTCAGTTCAAATATGGAATACTTTTTTTTTCTTTTAAGAAAAATAAATACACTGAAGCTAAGTAAACCCAAATAACAAACATCCAAGTAATAACAAGGAATAACAAGTAATACAATATTTTTAAGAAGCAGCAAAATAACTTTTAATTCAACCCCCCATAAACTCTATATGCCTGCAAGCACAGTGCTGGAACTCATCGTTAAAGTGCACCTGTGCCCAAACTTATGAATTACGTTTTTAGACAAAGTAAGGCTATGTCTTCAATTCGCCTCAAGGGTGTATCATCGTTGTGTGTCCATGATGCTGAACCCCAGACATGGGTGTGATTTGTCCATGTTTTAGGACAACAGCCACTCTGCTATTGTTTTTGCTCCTTGAGTCCTATTAAGTTTAATTGTCAAAATATGCTTGTGTTATTATGTGTCACAGTGACGTGTCAATTGATATTCACAAAAATCCTATCACTGCATCTCACAGGGGTCGCATGCCTATCCTTTTAGGAATGTGGAAAACTATATAATGTGCCCCATCTGTAATCCACAATGGATTAAGGGCTCATTAAAGGCCCTCATACATGGGTCGACACCCCTTTAATCGATGATGTCACGCCGTGGGTGGCCACTCTGTCTTTGATCCCCCTTGAAGACAGCTCGATCAAACAGGGAACCAACACGTTGGTAAATTCCACTTTAATCTCCATTGCCCTCAGTCCCCATCCAAAGCATCGAACGGGAATCTATTGCAAAAAGTGGTGCACATAGATTCCCGTTCAACCAATGAACGCTTGAGCGCAGCATGATGACATCAGCAGGTCATCCATTAAATGGATATCGGCCTGTGTATGGGGACCTTTATGCTGTTAACAGATATTAATGACTGGCCCCATTTCTAGAGATAGCAGGTTCAGCCTCTACACCCTTCAATGACCTGCCTGTGAAAAGTCCTCTTTAACTGTCACAAATATTAAGTAAGCAAAAAGCAAAGAGTCAGATGCATTAACCCTCATCAACCAACAACCCTTCATCTTCTACGTATCTGCCAATCACTTTACATATTACCATAACGTGTATCTTCTTTTTAGAAAAAATCCTGATGCAGTAAACATGCTATACGGCATGTTTAATGATACCCTGTCCGCTCTGATACTTGTTAACATATTGCAGTGTTTAGGTGAACCATTTATCATAATGGAGATGATGCAGAGGCTACAGCTGGCAGGTTAGTGAGCTCGCTGACAGCTATGAACTGTATGTGACAGCGGTGATTGAAGGGAGCGTTATACAATCAGGGACGCAGGACAGATGAAACGTGGAAGAGTTCTCTCTCAGGGGTTTAGTTATTTATCTCCCATATCAGTCTTAAAATTTTGCAGCACTGAAAGAGTAAATATTAGAGTTATTTTTTGATTTCTTTATAAAAAAAAAATCAGTAAGCTGTCTCCCTTTCCTTTCAGCCATATTCGTTAACATTGTTTCCGTTTCCACCTCTATGTGTTATTAGATGTTAACATTTGGGATGACTTGGAAATGCACCATATCTGATCAAGACAAATTTAAAGAGAACTTGTTGATCCTTCTTTTTACCAAATATGTTTCTATTTTATCTGTATTAACATTTTTTTTAATGTTTGTTACCTGTAAAGGCTTCACTTATAAACATCATGAGATGTTAGGTATGCTGCAAGTGATTAAACAGTTATGGAAAAGATAAGCGCAGCAGGCACACATATTGGAATGTATATGTTTTTATCTGAATTGTTACTCATCACAGGGTCTCTTTAAATTATTACATTACCTTATGTGAGGTTAGTTCTTCCATCTCAATGAAATATAAGAACAACATAGGGGCAGTTGTCAATTTTTGACAACCCCCTCCCAAGCGCACTCACACTATGTGCTACTTATAATAAAGAGTGAAGATCTTCTAAAGCACTTCAGGTTAACTGCTCCCAACTGACCATGAACTTCAACATGACCACTCTCTTTCACAATGGTCACGTATGGGCCAGAAGGGTTCTGGACCATACATGACCACTGTGAAAGAGAGTGATCATTTAGGGTGATTGACATGTGACCACTGACAAACTGGACCATCTTTGCAACCATTGCAGAGGTCGTTACAGAGTGTCTGTCTGAATTCAGCCTTAGTAAACCTCTATGCTGTATTTTTTTGTTGATAGAAACAAATCTTTAGGTTTAGTACATATGGTCAGTCAGGAACCACCCCATAAAAAGGCATGGTTGTTATTAGACAAAATTTGGGGCGACTGACAACTGACTGCACAATGTGTTTAACCCCTGCACTGTTGCTATATATTCACTGTGTTAAGATCTTTTTAATGCATTACACAGCTACTGCAGATATGGGAATATGTGACATGTCTTGAATTCATATGCACTGCCTTGAGGTAAATTTCTGTTCAATGGGCTGCCAAAGCATAACACACTAGGAGTAGGTGGCAAAGTAGGTGTGAAAGGTTCCTCAGAGTAGGTGGGAAAGGGTCCTAACTGGAAAAAGAGGGGGGGGGGGGGGGGGGTCCTCACTGACAAAGAAGGAGTAAAAAAAGTCCTCAAAGGTGTAAAAGGTTCCTCAATTGCAAAACATACAACAAAAATCACAAAGCAAAATAGCGAAACGGGGTTCTCCAGCTCCTCTAGGTTTAGAAGCCAGCTTTGTGTGGTTTTAACAACTCAAAATGCTTACATTCAGGGGACGCAGGTATGTTAGTGACTTTTTCCACCATTGTCCATCACTGACGGCATGCAACACAGCTTTAGTGGTTAGGGTGGTATTAGTGATAACTTTCATTGTTGTAGCTGTTGTCCGATGCAGCAAATCCACAGATGGGGCAGATGCAACCTTCAAGTCAGCCTGTAAACGTAACATCACACAGGTCATTGGCTTTTATAGACATGCATGGCAAACATATTATTGTAACACAACTGCATGTTAATACACAAACTTCAAATAAAAAGCAAAATACTGTTGTGAAATTAATCCATGCTTTTCGTGCTAACATGATATCCATTGACCAACAAAAACCACTCAGCCTTCCCCCTGTGATCTATACCAAAGAAAAGGAGCGTGGTACGTAACGCCTGTGATTCTACTACATAGAGCGGACCTAAACTCACATAAGAGACTGGAAACACATGGCTCGATATAGGAGCCGTTCGAGGTTCCCTGCAGCAGCACTCTGATGTCATGGTGCTGCTGCCCAATATCGGAGGAGCTGGAGACACAGCACAGTGACAGATACAGTATATTAAAATGCTGATTTGTAAAAACCAACATGTCACATCTACAAATAAAATTTGGGAATCATCTCAATGATTTGATTAGATGGTGTCCATTGGTAGGCATTTTTTCTCTTCTTTACAGGAGCTGCATTTGGTGGTGGTGTGGGGGGGGGGGGAGGATTAAAGATGATGTAAATTAGGCAAAAGAGCAACAGTACTGCTTAAGTTTTTGCCAACATCCCATATTGAATAATCAAAGACCAAATATTTGAGATGGGGAGCTGACTCCTGCTCTCAAATAAAACACCCAAGGGACACTGTTGGGAACCAGACCAGTGGCCCAAATTAGGGACTTTAACGGCATTTAAGTAAACAAAGAATGTTTATTTGTAAATATTACAAACAGAAAATCAATGACAAAACATAATGGTATTGCCCTTTGGGGGCTTGTACATTACAATTTCGCGGCTCAACGTTGCTTCATAGCCTATATACTTTAAGGTTATATAGCACCCTTTTACCACACTGTCTTCATGGTGTTCAGTGGTGGCTAGATTATCAACTTATATACATACCTTGATTACTATACCTTGGTTGCATTATTACTATAGGATACGTATCCATATCTGGATCTACTAATCCAGATCTAAACCTCATACGTATAGTTTGAAGACGCTGGATGACGGTGGGGAACAGGACGTGTCTGGGCTCAGTGTTCCCCGGGCTGGACTCACCCCGGGCCGGTTCTCCTTTTCT
>CM070035.1:17571696-17584491 GCA_036250615.1 Ptychadena robeensis | reverse complement strand
GGAGAGGATGGGTGTAGACAGCGTTGGAGAGGGTGGGTGTAGACAGCGTTGGAGAGGGTGAGTGTAGACAGCATTGGAGAGGGGGTGAGTGTAGACAGCATTGGAGAGGGTGGGTGTACACAGCATTGGAGAGGGTGGGTGTAGACAGCATGTATATGTGAAATATTGAATGAAAGTTATCGACTTGTCCAATCACTTCTCGATTGATTTTATGTTCGATCACTTGTGGTCAATCGAACCAGGTGGGCAGGTAACTATTCCCGTTTGATTGACTTTTGGTCATAAAGATAGAGTTTTTGGTCAATCAAACAAAGTATTGACCCGTGTATGGCTACCCTAAGAGGTGTACAAATATATGAATTTAGATTTTTTAACAACTACAATTGTATATCTGTTAATCATATTGGAGGTCTGCTTCATACAAAGGCTTTGGCAGTGATCTGGATTCCTTCTTCACTTCATGTGTTGTTATGTATGGCTTAGGAGGTGACAAAAAAAACAAGACCATGAAGTTAAAGAGAACACATTTGCAGAAACACCAATCAAACAGAAGATTACCGGACAAGCGTCTTTAGTGGTCGTCACTGTGGGTCCAGATTGTTGTGAATTCTCCACCCCGTCTCGGTCACCCGGCTGAATCTGGTAGTTTACTGTTTGATAAAGAATCTGTAAAATATAAAATAATAATGATGGTCCAATTGGGTCCATAGAAATGAACTGTGACAATATAATCTGATAATGCCTCGTGCCATTCTTTGAATATTACAATATATATTTGGGCAGAGATTACTGAATTGTCAGAAATTTTGGGACAGACGGTTCAGAGTTCAACTTAATTTAAATATATTTTGATATATAAATGTACTTAGTAAGAATGTATTGCCTCTGCATAATATACCATGCACAGAATATTATTTAAACACAAACCATACATTGCACTTACCTGTGTTTGTAAGGAACTGCTAGAAGCAAGCAATGTCTGTATGGCACATGGAGGACAATGGGTAAGAGCGAATGCCATGAGTTCTTTTCGTGTTTCCAGGTCATCATAGTTATCACACTGTCCCAGCTTGCTGCATATTTCCCAGCTGTTACTGTGCCCTGGGAAAGTACATGGTATGGTTATTATTACATAAACCATAATCTCCATACTGAAGATGAATTATTTGGCAGGAAATAAATGCGCTCTACGTGGTCAACACTTCAATGATCTGCAGCACTTACCTTATTTTAACAGGAGAGTCTTGTATAAAAGGACATCACTGCTGAGGAGTGTTACAAAGGTTGGTGACAACCCTCATGGGGTAAGACATCACATTACTTGCAGTATTACACATGAAGTTTAATTTGGACAGCCACCATGTATTAAGGGTTTCCTACCCTGGATAAATTCTTTAAAGACAATTATTCCTGAGAGAGCCATGTAGGCAGCTAGAAGTCCAACTGTTATGCCAACCAGTTTGCATTAGCACTCTGAGCCCTTATTTCAGAATGAAGGAAGGACTCTGTCTTTAGTGATATGAATACATGTTCCTTATTAGACTCAGACCGGTAGAGTGAGGTTTGATGATTATTAAAAAAAAAAAGGGATTAATAATGTCATGTACGTAACAAGAAACCATGATGGAGATCGATCATCCATGTCACATAGTGAATTCCTTCTTCTCTCACCAAAGTGTCCCTCACAAAAGGTATCTGTAATTACCACTGTATACTTGACACCCGATTGTGAGCTGAGGTAGCTAATTTTACAGAAACAATTCTGGAAAAACTGAATGACTCAAGAATAAGCCGGGGGGATGGGGGGGGGGGGGGGGGGGGGGGGGGGGGGAGTGCAGCAGATATCATCACCACAATTGCTGGAGATGTAGAGAAGGGTTGTGGGAAACATTGTAAAGAAAAAAGGAACTGATCTAGCACATGTAGCTCTTGCATAAATTAAAAAGAAAAAAAAAGAAAAAATTGACTTAACTTAATCTAATCTATGCCCTCGGAAAGTTGCGTCAATTCTCTATATCACACAGTATTTCTGGGTGCCGCTGAAGTGGTGGGCGGCCGCACTATAGACCTCCATGTTAATGGAGGGGGGGTGTCAGTTTTCCAGCCCAAATGATGCAGGTGACGTGGACAGGGGTGGGTGAGGGTGGGAAATTTAAGCAAAGTACTACATATGGGTCAAACGCTAGGGAGGTTAAAGTACCTCTATTAACACACACATTAGGCTGGAGACATACTGAATCCAAAGCATTTTCAGTGTCGAATAAATACCCCAAACAATGGATTAACTATGTTGGAAAGTAGTTCAGTGCAGTGAACTCTAGGTGCAGAATATAATTTTTGGCAGCATGTACAATGTAAACATAGGCTTAGGTAATCATTTTCCTTTACTTGTACACAGGTACCAGCAGCTGTTTCACATTCAGGTTGGGTAAGCAATGAACTCAAGAATAGTTTGACACCAGGACGAGGTATTTATTGAATGAAAAGTCTGACATATTCTGTGGAACGATAATTCAGCATACAAAGGAACACTCATACTGAAGTGGGCTCATCTAATAAACCAAAAATGTAACCAAGGTCTTAAAAAAACAGCCATTTCAATGAACAATAAATAATAGTATTTAATGTATTACCTGTGACCATGAGTTGATGGCAGTGTCCCTTTGCGGCCTTGTAGTCTTGGCACTGAAGTGCTTGCTCAGCTAGAAGTGTAAGAACTTGACCCTTCCTTTCTATCACTTCATTTCCTGACAAAGGAATAATTGTGAAATGAGAAGTGCAGTCATACAATGAAATCTGGCCTGGAACATTTCAGTTAATATATATCCCAAGTAAAAGGCAAAAATCTATTATTTCTTTTGTAGCCTTAATGTATATACTTTATTGAAAACACATAATGTATACATTCCAAACTGCAAATTCTGTTCTTACCAACAAGAATCCATTGTATAATGAAAACTTACAATATCACCTCTTTAGTTTATATTTGCCAACCTAGCCTATTAGATGGTATCATGCCAGGCAAGCCCAAAACATCTTGAAAGTTTTAATCTATAGTTCCCCAGTTAGGTTGACAAAAAGTCCACTGTGGCCATGTCCCATTGTGTCCCAATATAGTACCATTTACCATATAATCTATATTTCACACCAAGTTCCTGGAATGAAAGGGTTGCCACTGCCTGGGGTTATTGCAATGTTTATGAGCTTTGGAACCTCAAGTAAATTATATTGTACAGAAGAAAGGGGAAGGAAGGTTATCGCTTCCCATGAATCATTTCCAATGGAGTTCCCTGATACTATCTTTACTCAGATTGGCTGCTCACTCAGCTCACACTGCCAGCAACAACATAGCATAACCCACAGGGTCATTGGCAGCTGAAGAACCTGCAAAGAAGCATTGACTGGTTTAGCAAGTTTAAGTTTACCTATATGCTTTGTTTGTTCAATTATTCAATTATTCTATTGTGACAAACCGGTTGTCTGTCACTGCAAAAGAGGTCCACATCCAGCAGTGAAGGGGTCTGATAGTGTATCCGGGAAGGAGTCCAGGATGGTGTTGGACAGACACAGTAGGTTGCTGCCCAGTTTTGTTATGTTTTTGGTTACAGGGATCTGGACTCTGGAGTGGGGATGGAAGGAACTGGATGGGCCTTCCTACTCCACCAAGATACACCTGCTGAATTCTAATGAGATTGCCAGGTGTGTCTCCACAAAAGGGGCTGAGACCAGTCAGTCAGGACTCCTGTTGAGGTGGGGAGACACTGTGCTGCCTGAGCAGCGGATACTGGAGGGCACACAGGGAGTCTGGGGCCCAGGCCTGTGAATCAGGCCACTTGGATGGAGGGAAAGGAAAGAATTTGTGTCGATGCCTGCAAGCCAGGAGGTTTAACATTTTCCTGTGAGGACATTATTTGCATCCCTGCTATTAACCCGTGCGAGGGTAATTGCTTTGGACCGGTTGTGTCGCTAATAAAAAAAATCCCCAGTAATATAAATTTTAGCCACAAGATGTCCCTAGTGAAAACTTGCTGTCAGTATACAGTATACAGATGACATCACAGCTTCCTTCCCACAGATTGGGGAAGATAGGGGTGTGGAGGGGCAAGCTGTATGCATATTTCCCCTCTATGGCTGCCAGCCAGACTCCACAGATGCGCTAATGAAAATGTAAGTATGCACTGGCCTGACTGTGTGTCTCTCCTGCCATGATGGGCTCCTTGTCTGCCTTATAAAAAAAACATAGGATTTTTAGGAGACACATATTTCAGTGGCCTCCTGTGCTGATAATACAAGGCAGATGCAGAGGTGGTAGGTCCGCTATCTTTTATGAAAAAAATATTTGCATTCAAGCAATACTTTCTTTTTTTTTTAAGATACACTGGACCATTTTCTATATCTCCACCAATGTCGGTGATGATACCATGCTCAATTAAAATAAAAAATCTCTAGTTCTGCAGTGCATGTATTCACATTGGAGAGGAAGGTATTAAAAATATTGGTGAAAGAATGTCAAGAGACATGACAAGCTGTGAGATAGGGTCCAAAATCAATTCAGTATTTTTCTAAATTTTGTAAACTGTCTGTTGATATGATTCAGGGTTGTTGTTCTGAACCAGTCAATCAAAGAAACTTTTGTCCACACTGAAGCAATATTGAGTGAAGATGATGAGAAGTTTTGAAGTGGAAGGGAGAAGATGAGGAATAGTATACCGTGGTGTGTGCTGATACAGAGCAATGAAGACTGTAATTCTATCAGAAACTGCATGAAAGAACTGGAGAAAATAAATACTTCAACACGTCAGGGAAGGTGAATGTATTGTTTAAAACAAATTTAGAACAAAGAGGTATAAAATGTATTGAAGGGATAAAAGAGACATCAAGCTGTTTTGAGATGGACACCACACAAGCCCAATTTAGCGCATAGATTGTGCTTCCCTAGAAATAGTGTCTTGCCTTGTAAATTTTACAAATATGATCCATTAAATCATTTTAGAAACACAGGTCTTTAACAATACCAATGATTTGATCATTCAGAGGGGGTCAACTTTTAAAGAGACTGACTATAGTCCATGCTATGATATGCTGAAGCAAATGTCACTGTTGTTGGGGATGTTACACCTGTAAACATAGCCCAGAAAGGACTCTGGAGCAGTCCTAGGCAGATCGGTGCCCCGGGCGGGCATTCCCTCTGGCATTCCATTCCTCACAGAGTACCCCTCGTCACTTCAGGAGAGCTTCCAGGGAGGGGGGGGTCCTGGTGAGTCTCTGTGACTTACCTGCACTCCTCCAGAGACGAGCATCTCTCTCCCGGGATGGCTGCACTCTTGACAGGCAGGCTGGGGGGGGGGGGGGGGGGGGGGGGGGGGGGGGGGCAGGCATCTTGGCATTGGGAAAAAATGGGAGGGTGATACCACCCATATTGCCCCTATACAAAAAGTTCAGTACCTGGGACTTGAAGTCAATTGACCACTAAGAAAATTAACAAAGACACTTTAAATGCACTTTTAAGATCAAAATATGAAAATTTGGTATATTGTGGCTGAAAGCATCATAAGAAGTGCTTGGAGCCTTTGCAGCTACTTTAAGGCTAACACTAAGATGAAATGTAGAGAGAATGTGCATGTATTTCTAGGGGGCAAGCATCTGGGCAATGGAATAAATTTCCATACCAAGATGCTGCCCCCCCCCCAGCGTGATACCACCCATATTGCCCCTATATAAAACAGCCACTGTCAGTTCAGTACCTGGGACTTGAAGTCATGTGACCGCTAAGAAAACTAACAAAGACACTTTGAATGCACTTTTAATATCAAAATATGACATTTTAGTATATTGTGGCTGAAAGTGACATAGGAAGCGCCTGGAGCCTTTGCAGCTACTTTAAGGCTGACACGAAGATGAAACGTAGAGAGAATGTGCAAGTATTTCAGGGAGGCAGAAATAAATTTCCATGCCCAGATGCTACCGCCCCCATAACATGATACCACCCATATTGCCCCTATGAAAAACAGCCACTGTCAGTTCAGTTCCTGGGACTTGAAGTCATGTGACCGCTAAGAAAACTAACAAAGACACTTTGAATGCACTTAAAATCAAAATATAAAATGTTGGTATATTGTGGCTGAAAGCGACATAAGAACCGCTTGGAGCCTTTGCAGCTACTTTAAGGTTGACACTTAGATGAAACGCTAAGAGAATGTGCATGTATTTCTGGGAGGCAGGCATCTGGGCACTGGAATAAATTTTTCATTATCCGTTTTATATAGGGGCAATATGGGTGGTATCATGCTGCTAGCCGCCGTCCCCCCCCCCCCCCCCCCCCGGCATGATACCACCCATATTTCCCCCTATATAAAACAGCCACTGCCAGTTCAGTACCTGGGACTTAAAGTCATGTGACCACTAAGAAAACTAACAAAGACACTTTGAATGCACTTTTAATATCAAAATATGAAAATTGGTATTGTGTGGCTGAAAGCGACATAGGAAGCGCTTGGAGCCTTTGCAGCTTCTTTAAGACTGACACTAAGATGAAACGTAAAGAGAATTTGCATGTATTACCTAGAATTATCTAAGCCCAAATAAAGAAGATGTTAAGCGCTGAGCAAATGAATGCATTTTGTTCTTCTTTCCTTCTTTGTCTTTAAAGATCTTCATTTAACCACACTGTCCCCGTTGTGATAGAATAAAGGAAAAGTTATGTGCTAATGACGATGGGAAGCAGTGGGAGTTATAGCTGAAGTGGCACATTTATAATGGAACTTCACAAATTATTGCCGACTTTTCCTATTCAGAGCCGAGATAGCGGCGACCAAACAAAGCACGGTGTCCTAATCAACAAATTACCTGCACACTGTTTACAGGGCAACCTTATCTCTAAACAACACCGCCACATATGGAATACTAAATATGGGTTTTAAATCAAGATGAGGCACGCGGAGGCCCGGTGAGCGCTTCCAACGCCGCTCTACTGGGAATTTTAATTCATTTTAGGTAACTGCATTAGTACAGAACAGACAGAAGACAATGCTTACACCTGCTAAGCCTGAGTAAACTAAAATGATGGGGGCTACCAAAAAGGAGTTCGGTCCCCTCCTGGGGCTTCAATGTACCAGCAATGTATGCAGAAAAGCATCGAGTAATTGTGCTATCTCAGACCTGGCACGGCCCGAACATTGCTGACTCGACAGCCAGCGAGGTCTGACAAACGTGGCCATGTGTACTACGATGTTCAGATCTGTACATTGCTCTTTGGTGAACTCCCAGCAAATGTTCCGGCTCACACTGTCGACAACTGCAACTTTATATTTACCTCCTCTTATTTATCTCAACCTAGACCCTGAATTGAACACACCTTCACCCCAGCTTTTGTTACACATAAACAATGCACATATTTTGGGCAATGCTGTCCATTGGAAAGTTGTACAGGCCTGTTCCAGCTCTCGCTTGAGACAAGTCTATTATGACTGATAAAGGTTAATGGAACTAGATTTTAACAAAAACGCAGTTGTCTTTAACGCCCTTCTTACCTGAAAGACATGTCCACCTACCCCTCCCTTACCACTTCATACAGCTTTAAGGAGCGGATGATCACATGACTTAATGAGGCCATACACTGATTTTCCTTCAATCTTTGCCTTGTGCTCAAGCTTTGTCGATTGAACAGAGAATCGATGCACACCACTTTGCGCAATCAATCTTGTTCTACACTGAGTGTTCCTATCCAAAGTATGACAATCAAACAGGGATTACCAACATGTTGGATCCCTGTTTGATCAAGGGTGGCCGTAATCGTTTCAAGAACAATCGATCACCATGAAAGCACACAGCGATCGATTGTGCGGGAATCAATTCAAACAGCAACCCGTGTATGGCCACCTGCAGTCCCTGCTAACCTCTGCTTTTTGTTAATTGACCCCATCCTGTTATATTAGCAGTTAGATCAATCTGGGGGTTGAACAAGCATTTTACAGGGATTGCTAAAGAGAAATGGGGCATTACTCTCCCTCCTAACTTCCCACCCCACACATCATCATCACAAGCTAGATGGGGGAAAAAGAAAGGGGGGACATTACACTTACCTGATCGTTACGGAAGTGATGTAACTACTGTCACTACTGGTATTTAGTTTCAGAAGTGACACTTCCTAATGGCACTTCTGCATTGCAAATACAGGAATTGACACTTTGCACTTCTGGGGTCACGGATGTTGAGAACCACTGTACTAGTAAGTCAGATGGAGGTAAGCTACAGGTGAAATGCACCTTTCAATAACCTGAATATAATCTCAGAAGAGACCTAAACCAATAAGCAACACACACTGAATTTGCCTGGAAGTGAGAAATAAGGCCATTGATACGACACAAAGCTTCTGGCTAGATTTAAAATGAATGACAAGGTCGATTTAACCACAAAGATGAAACTTAATATTTTAGTACCTTAAGCTGCTGAGATTGCCTCAGACAAGTACGAGGAGCAGCAAAACAGTTTACTTTTTATTTCTCACTTTCAATCATTTTTATTGATCGGAATTTTAAACAACAATAATAGAGAAGTATCAGATCGAAGAAAGGGAAAGGTAGTACAGACAACCATTAATATTCCAGAACAGTCTAAGTTTGTCTAAACTGAATAGTCATGTTTATATAAAAGAAGGAATAACGGAGCTTCAAAATGACATCGGAACAGAAAGTCTGCTATATACTGAACCCAAAACTCAGCACACAGGATTAACTATCAAGCCATTGTGTAATAAGGGGATGTCATGTGTACCTAAACCAGCGGTTCCCAATCTTTCCTTGCAGGGCCCCCCTTTTTATTTAGTAACATTTTCGAACCATATAGAATCTGCTACTACAATAGTTTATTCAGGCTCTTTCACACTATACGCATGTTTTTCAAATTATGAGTTAACGTATGTATTTTGTACATTACACATCTGTGTTTTTTAAGCTACATTATGATTGAAGTGTATCAGAAAAGGAACCCCTGCCAACGCTGCGTGCGTAGTGTCTGCACAGTGCGGATGTAGTGGTGTAAACATAGTATTGACTCATAAGCATCGCACTGTTTGTTATACGCTATATTATGACTGCAGCGCATTAAAAATACGTTATAAAAACAGAACGCATGCAGTGTCGATGGTAACAGTGGTTTTCTGTGACATCCTTAGGGTCTACGCTAAAACCACAGGTGGTGTTATGGACACGTTGGTGTGATGTGTCCATGGTGCATGCCTGTGGTTTGCCCACTATTTGGGGTCTGTTTGTGTCAGCTTAGGGCACAGTATTCGCCATGTTGTCAATAGCGTGCCCTATTAAACTCCTGGGCGGTTTGCCCGAACTCAGTTCTGGCGCAGTTTGATTGTGGATCAAACTGCGCCTGTGCCGGGATCGGGCACAATAGCCGCCTCTCAGCGTGCCTGCGGCTCTGTAGAAGAGCCGCAGACACACTGAGCCTTTCCAGCCCCGTGAAGGGGGCGGCGCCATAGACCTCCATGTTAATGGAGGGGGCGCCGCTCTGCTCCCCACACACCGCCGGCGTCTATTTGACACCGGCGCTGTGTAGAGGGCTGGGCAGAGAGCCGGCAATCGTGGCGGGGGAAACAGCTTTTTGTGCCATTAAAAATGGCGCCAAAAGTCTGTAACGCCCAGAGGGTAAATTTGAACAAATCACAACCAAAAAAACATCAGCCTTGGTTTGTTCACATCACATAATGTGCCCATTCTTTATTAATGGGCGAGTTCTGTGACACTGATGGACCCACAATGCCTGATGTCTGCCGTGATGCCCAGCATTATACCCATAAGAAATGCACTGGGCATTGTCAACTTACTGTATATACTCGCGTATTAGCTGACCTGACTATAAGCTGAGGTACCTAATTTCATCTACAAAAACTGGAAAAACATATTGACTCGAGTATAAGCCGTGGGTGGGAAATGCAAAGTCAGACAAAATTTTCTAAATGAGAACAATAAAGAGAAAGCACCATTACCCCAGACAATGTGCCACACCCTCAATAAAGTTAAGATAACACAGGTTTATTGTTATTACAGGATGGATTTTCAAGACACTTCTTATGATTTAAACATGAAAATAAGTTTAAATAAGACTTTAAAAAGTCTTTCATGAGATTATTATTATTGAGGCCAATACATGGAATGGAAATTTATTTTGATGTTTGAATTATAAATAGTGGAGTTTTCTCATTGAAACTCCACCTTCTCCAGTAACAATTAACAAACAGTCCACTAGAGGGCTCTGCCATGCTGTTTATTTGCATTTCACCAGCAGATCTCAGAAATGCTGCTGGTAGAATATTGAATACACATTGGACCATTCATAGAGGGAAGACCAGCAAACACCTGAAAGGTAAGTGGGACCGTAAAGGCACAGGGGGGCTTTTTCAGTACATGTTTTGGGCTGAAAAACTCAGCTTATACTTGAGTATATACAGTAGATTAATTGTACAAGCAACTCAAACCATTTTATATATAAGTAAAATACAAAGCAGATAAATCTTTGACTTCTACATGGAAAAATTTTCCTAAACATATGTTTCATCTCCGCTCTGCAATACCTCAAACCAGGAGATAAGCACCAGTGGACATACAGGCTCCTCAAACCTCCATTACATGAAAATAATTAGGACGGCACTCGGGTCATGAGCCAACTACACTGTAGTCACAAAAGTACCATAAAAGCTCCTGACGCGTCTCAGCCTGAGTGGTGACTAGTCGTAACTTTCCTAAACAGCCTAAAATAAACGACTCAAGTCCACCATGTGGAAAAAAAGGAGGACAAGGCTATTTATTTTCCTCTGAATTGTACAGCCACGTATCAGAATACAGCTCTCCCATCTTTACTCCAAAACTTCCCGAGAAATGAACAGCTTTTAGAACTCGGCAACAAGTAAACAATCACATTTATTAAGCCCACAGCTACAGAATTCCGGTAGCAGAGAATTAATCAATAGTTTAGTCTTTCCTCTGGCATCGGGAGCACACCACCACAGAAAGAAATTAGTTACAGCTGAGTTGCAGCTAAAAGATAGAGAATTTATCTAAGAGCTCTACGGGCAATCATTACCAGCGCTCGCTGGTGCAATAAGCCAGCCGATGCTCCCCGTCAGGCGTGTGTGTGAATGCACTGAAATATTACTGCCATTCTGGGAAAGAAATATGCCTTGTATTTCCAACTTTCAGACTAATCTATGGTTCTTAACAACCTCATGGTAGTCCCAGTGTTGCTGATCTATCAATGTTTACTTGTATTTACTACACAAGATACCACCAAGAGAAGTCAGGTGGGCATCATCCTCAGATGTCTACTGGAGGGATGGAATGGAGATGGTCCATACATAACAGTTTGGAAAATACAGCTCGGTTTGTGGATGCCAGTTCACAGAATGTATAATGTACAACTAGAGGAGTGCAGAGAAAGGTATATGGGGGATGGAGGACACCACATACAGGGATAGAGTAAAGCTAGCCACACACGGGTAAATTCCTGTGCAATCGATCTCCAATCAATCACAACGTGGTGACATCACCATGCTGTCATTGATCGGGGATCAATTTAACCCTCTGAGCGTTTCGCCCATGGCATGGTTTCCGCCGCAATTGCCTGCTCAGCTCAGGGTTGTAAACATAAGCCCGGCGTCACTGGAGACGCCGGACTTATGCTGAAGAAAGGCGACGCCCCTCCATTTACATGGAGGTCTATGGCGCCGCCTACCCCCGCCCCCTTCGCGTCACCGGTGACGCGATCGGGGGTGGACCCGGAAGCATCGGCATATATGCCGGTGCTCCCGACCGCCATCAGAAGACGGCGAGACCTCGGGCGCGGCTCCAGTTAACTGGGGCTGAGTTTCATGAAGCATGAAACTCAGCCCGAGTTACCTCGGGGAGAACGCTCAAAAGGTTAATGGAAATTAATGTGCACCACATGGGCACATCGATTGCAGTTCAATGGGGACCCGGGGACACGTTCTCTCCAGCTTGTAGCGTGTGAATCAGAACACGTGCTACAAGCTGGGAAGAAATGCATCCAGTCTGAGGAGTGCTGGCTCTGCCCCTTCACACTGACGGGTGACTGCTGTAGGAAGAAAGCTGTTTCTATACTGTACATGAAGATTCGTCTTCATGCAAAGTAATGGAGATTAATAAGAACAAGGACAGAGGAGCACAACCTAGTACAACAAGTGGTAAATGTGGAATTGAATAAGATTAAACAAAATGAAACAAAACAACAGACAAGATATTCACATTATAAGAGGTTTACAAGGATGGATCTTTCAGGGCCGTGTACTTTCCAGGAAGACCTCACTTTCTGGTTGGGGATGAGATCACTTCCTGCTTACAGATGCTGGGGGGCTCAAAAGTAATGGAGATTGAATGGGGTTTTCCAACATGTTGAAACCCCATTCAATCGAGTTTCTTTGAGCGGGCTCTATTGATCCCGTTTGAAGGAAGGCACACACAGGTAGGTTTGTATACAGATTAGAGTACAATCAATCACCGCAAGCACACACGTTGATTGTACTCAAATCTTTTTACAGATCTACCCGTGTGTGCCTAGCTTTACACTTCTGCCAAAGTCTAGTCAAAAAAATGTTTTTCCAATCCAGTGGGCACGGTTCAGAACTCCTGACATTACATTGGGCTTCAGGAAAGGATTTTTATATCAATGAGGCAAATTAAGTTCTTAACCTCCTTGGCGGAATACCCAAACCATCAGGCAGAGTTTGTTTACAATGTTTTCATCAATGATGCCAAAGAGGAAGGGGGGGGG
>CM070035.1:17511698-17530567 GCA_036250615.1 Ptychadena robeensis | reverse complement strand
CGATCGAATTACATTGATTGTACAGTCAATTGAACCATGTGTGGCTAGCTTTAGAAAAAAATATATATTTTTTAAATTCTACTCTCCATTATTGTTAAATCGATAAAAATTTACGGACGGGTCCGATAACTATTAAACCGACATAACGTCCGATAATCATAAAATTCCATCGGTCTGACTAATTTTTTAACATATATATCTTTATACTTATATATATATATATATATCTCTTATATATCTTTATACATAATATATCAATGAAATCTTCACGTCTGTGGGGACCTTAAGAGGAAGCAGCAATACAAGGAGGCAACTAGTTCACATGCTGATACAAATTGAAGCAGCACTGCTTTCAGTTTTCAGACAGCTTTCACTGTCCAGTCACAGGGTGAGACAGGTCCACGTTGACCTTGGCCAGTGATGGCAAACCTGTGGCACTCAGAGTCCTCTCCGTGGGCCCCCAGAGCCGCCAGCCAGCACAGAGGAAAGAACTGCAGCCTATTGGCTCTCAATTCTGTTGGGTCTCTTCCTCTTTTCTAATTGCGCACAGTGCCCCATACTCTCTCCTATTCTATCTTATAAGAAAGTAGAGTGTGTGTGCCTATATGTCTACATGTGTGTGATGTGTGTGGTTCAGGCTAAAATGCCATTCCGGCACTTTGAGATAAATAATTGGATTTTGGGTTTCGGTTTGAGCACTTTGTCTCTTAATGGTTCACCATCACTGACCTAGGCCAAGATTGATTGTTGGCAAACACATCTACTGGCAGAAAAGTGTATATATATATATATATTGGAATATTCATTTCATCTTCGGCTTTAAGTTGCGCAATTTAAAAACTCACTTTTATGAATAACTCTCAGTTTTAAAGCACTGAGCAGCAGATAATGAATTATTCCACAGCACTTTCACTCGGTTGCTTCCGTGGTGCTTATTGACATGTCTGTTTTATTCCAACACTTAGCCGGGATTTGCAGACAAGCTGATTCAAAGTAATAGCAAATCCTCACATCAGCTGCTGGTCTCAGAGCAAGGCAGCTAATGGTAAATTACTTCAACCCTTCAATAAAAGATGCTTCTGAAGTTCATATTAACAAAAAAACTCAACGCTCACAACTATACTAGGAACAAGGACATGTGGTGCACAACCTAGTACAAAGTAATGTAAATGATAAAATACAAGATACAAATCTCATATTAAAGGAGGTAGAGTGGAGGCTAAAGATGCCCAATACATGGATTGATACCAGTGCAATTGATCGCGGGTCAATCGTACAGGAATCGATGGGCACCACTTTGAACATCGATTCACGTATGATGGGGTCCCTGATGAGATATTTATCGAACAAAACACAACACTGTCTGGGTGCTGCGGGGATAGCCAGACAGAGGAGGGAGACCTTGTCTGTGTAGTTTTCACAGGCGTGATAGGCCCCGCCCCCTTACTCCTGCCGAGAGCCGATCACAGGCTGTGTGCGGGGGGGCGGTGGGGGTTTGTGCAGCACAGAGACGCAACCAAATCATTAATAAAGTCCTACTTATATTTCCCATACAGTATACCTGAATTGATGCATGCACTAGTCCTGATGAAGCGACTAGTCGCGAAACGCGTAGACTGTCATCTGTATGATCTGCCTGTAACGCATCTCTATTGTTGGAAACCTTCGTGTGAGACCAAGACTTATTGAACGTCTCATCATAAATCGTGTGTACTGGACTTACCTGAATTGTTTGAATTTTATTTCATATTATTTACCATTGGTGTTTACACCACAGTCCACCTTAAAGTCCACGCTGGGCCAAACCCCAAAACATTGGGCAAGTTGGACCCAGGGATTCCTTTTGTTATTTACAGAGACGCAACCATCTGTGCTGCTTGTCAGATCGACCAGGATTTATGGACACGTCCGGTCCCGTTTTTTCGAGCGGGATTGATGCAATATTCATGCAAAACCTTGATATACCACACCTGTGAAGTGGGATGGATTATCTCTGCAAAGGAGAAGTGCTCACTATTCCACTATTGGCCTTCCATACACATACCAATAATATTTACGACTAGCTAAAATGGCACTACATAGGGAAACCTGGATTGATTTTTCCAGTTTTGTCATACAGGAAATGTCATCGAAAATAATCGTTATTTAGTTAATATCCGATGATCTGTTTTCCAATGGGAAGTGATGTAGGGGGGTATGAAAAGGAGCTAATAGGATAGTGTATAAATAGGTGGTAATGCATGTCATTGGTTAAAAGTTAGAAATCACCCGAAATGCATCATGTCCAGCGGCAGTATGCATGGGCCCGACATATGTTTCAACCCCTTTATCAGGGGGTCCAAAGGCGTGCTCATAGATCCTATAGGGTGTTTCACTAGACCGATCTCAAAAGAGAAGGAGTTGGGAACGGAGAGCCCCTTGTTAGAGCCACCCCATCAAAGGGATATCTTCGCTGGAGTAGTTTACTGTACTCAAGTTACAAAGCATCCATGAGAGTTCCAAGGTCCAAGGAGGGAGGTAGTGCATAGGTTTTTGTCCTTGCAAGAAGGTAGGAGTGCTAGGTTGGCACTGGGAGGTGTCCCCATTTTAGGTTGGGTGGATAATCCTCCTTGGAGATATCTTCTCGGACCTTGGAACTCTTATGGATACTTTTTAACTTGATTACAGTACAGCGCTGTACAGTATTGTACAGCGCTGCGTAATATGTTGGCGCTATATAAATAAATGATAATAATAATAATAATAATTCTGTACTTTGGGATAGTCTGATACGGGATATCCAAAGGGCCAACCTGTAATGTCCCCAGGTTCCCATCCTGTATATGGGGGGAAAAAAATTGTTTTGTTCTTGCATGTTATTTTTGGGATGTTGGTTGGCTCGCTCCATGGGATATCTTTGGTAGTTTTGCATTCGTATCGATTGTAAATATTATCGGTACGTGTATGGCAGGCTTAACACAGATTAAGGGCCCCCATACACGTTCAGATATTCCATTCAATTAACTTAATTCAATCAATTTTTTTTTTGATTCATTGAAAATCTATGGCAGTCCACATGGCTAGATCGACCATAAATTATTAAAATTGGGAAAATTTGTCATCGAAAAATGATCGGAAATGCTGGAAATTTTTTAATCGGTTGTAATGAAATTGAACCGATCCAAAAAAATGTTTATCAAAAATCTGTTACTACAGTTGGCATACATTACAATGTTGAGTCACCAATTTCCCTGACTCCAAAAAAATGATCTTTTTAAATTGATTGAAAGGAACATCTAGATGTGTATGGTGGGCTTTACACAGATTTGTGAACAATATGTGAGAGAAATTAGTCTTTTGTGTATGTAGATCCCAGGTGACCAACCTGCGACCCTTTGGGTGTTCTTTGGGGGCCCCCCTCGGTCCTCCACTTGCGGCACCCGAAACCTGTTATTGCATAGAAACTCGCCTGTCTTCCAATCCCCCGCTGACAGGTCCACGCCTAGGAAATTCTTACAGTGGGAAGAGGAGAGGCGATAAACTTACTTGAAAGATGTATGTAAAAGTCAATCAGTGACCCAGTTGCCTTGCCTCCTCTATTGTTGGCGGGCATCAGCGAGTGCCTATGCTCCCACTATCCCACCAATGAACAGGGGATGATTGTATAATATATATTGTGGCACATAACCTCAGAATAGGGGCACATATCCTTTGAATCAAAGATTATGTGCCCCATAGATATCATCAGAGGCTTTGATGATACACATGACGCAAAAATGTGCATTACCACACTACTACAGAGTTCCCTTATGCTTGAAGTATCATTTAAAACAAGTTTTGTTATATAAAAATGAAAAATAATGTCTTCTAGCTATACCTATACCAGTATAGATTAAAAATTATGTGCGGCCCTTTAGTGATGCCGAGGGCCGCACTTGTGGCCCTCCATATCAACTCAGTTGGCCACCACTGATAGGGATCATGCAAAATGGGAGCAAAACCAAAAGTGGTGTGTTTATATTTTTGTTCAGTATATATATATATATATATATATATATATATAAAGCAAACAAGCCAAACAAGCAACCATGACCCTCCCAGCATGCACAGAGGAACTGTGTATACAAACAAGTATCTAAATTTGAAGGGAAAAACAATCATTTGAAAACAAAAATAATGGTTTCTACTGCTGGGCAATGAGGTAGCACTAACGTTGTGGTAATAGATGCGGACCAAGCTGAAGCTTCATTTTTCATTTACAGACATCACCATCTATACATGATATTACTTTTAACTCATCTAGTAGAAGATGGGAGTTTTATTCATTGTATAAGAGATCGGGACATTGATGAATTGATACTGTTTCTGCAGACACAAGTATTGCATTACATCTAGTGTAGCTGTGGTTTACAAACACATTTTGCCATATCAGATTGAATATGTATGGGACCGATGTGTCTCGTAAAGTTCTTTCTTGTATAATGTATGATGGATGCTGGTGCTGCTGTGCCTCCAGGGTCTGTCCTTGGTGTCCTACTTCTCCCAGTTACACTCCTGGCAAACTGATGAGCTCCTCTGAGGAAATGTTGGCTTTCAGATCCAATTCTGTGACCTTATTCCAAGAACAGCCATCATTGCCCCATCAACATCTCCAAGGACAAGCAAAGTCATGTAAATGGTTAAATGTTCAGATGAGGGATTTTGGTGAAAGTTCTTTTGGGTACTTAAAATAAAGGGAGAAGAGCTTGTATACTAGGACTCCTATAGTTCAACATAGTTATTCATAAGAACATATTAAGTAAAAAATACATCAAGACCAATGTGACTTTCCCAAGATGTCACAGAGGAAGGGAGGCTGGTGTCCTTGAAACATTGGCCTTGATGAAAATTTCACTATCATACTATGTGAACATAAAGAATAACTTGATGTTTAATGTGTAGGCTTCTCCTAATCCTTTGGTTGATGCACTATACACTCTTCTCTTGGCTTGTGAGGTATATAGATGGGCATTAATCTCAGCATCCCAAGGAGGTCTCTCCTGATACATCATGGTGCTGTGCGTCACACATATTTAGTTTAGTTTAGTGAGATCACTACATCTCACAGGCACAACCCCTGCAATATTTCTTTCTTCCACTGTAGTACAAGTAGACATATCCTATGTGATTGGGACAACTCTACCTTAAATTTGGGAAAAAAGGTTTCCTCGCCCTTGAAGTGAATAATGATTAGGTGTAAGTGAAGATTTCCCAGTGAGTGCTGTGCAATCGATCACAATCGTCAAACAACCACACAATGATCGTTGGGGAAATTGATCCCTGGCCGATACTTTGGATGTTGGTTCATTATCCAAAGTAAACTGGGAAATACCGACATGTTGAATCACCTTTCGATCAACAATTTCTTGGAGCGGAATCGATTGTTCCAGGTGGACTGTGCTCCATTCCCGAATGCTCGAACGCTACGAATGGACTTAGATTAAATGCTGCAATCCATAACGTTCGTTGTTTGAATGGGTATCGACCCGAGTAAGGAGACTTTGAGTTTCTTAGAAAAGATAAGTTTCAGTAATGATCTCAATTCTGCCCCCCTGTCCAGTCCCAACAGCTAGTAGGCCAGCAGAGGTGGTGGGACTCTATATGAGACTTGCACGTCAACCAGAGAGAGGGGAAAGAGCAAGATCTGCAGGATCCAGCTGTCTATTGGCTCTCCCTAATGTCAGATCTCTTCTCCCTCTGCAGGGTGCATACAGTCCACCGACCCTCCTCTACCACTGCCTGACAATAAGACAAGCCTGAGGAAGGGGCAGTGTGTATATGATGCATGTCTTTGCATAACTGGTGTGTGTGGAAAAGAAAACTGTATTTCAAATAAAGTTTGAGGGCCATTTCACACTGCTGCTGCATTTTTTTGTGTGCTGATAATACCCAGTCTGTTACCCTGGGTAATAATACCCAGTCTGTTACCAGTTATAAAACGAAAAAAAAGGGGGGGGGGCTTGATAATGTTCCTATAAAAAAAAAAAGGTAGGCCCTGCAGCAAATTACATGTACATCCAAAGGGCAACCTATTATAACATAGGGTCTATCAACCACCCCCTGCTCTTCAGAGAATCTTTGTACCAAGGAGTCAGTGACAGCAGTAACCATATTCCTCTTCTCACAGGTGGAACTTTACACGGTTGGCTTGTCTTTATGAAACGACCGAGTTGCTTTCCACATGAGACTGTAAGAAGTTGGAAAACTACAGAATTACCATCAAGGCCATCATCCTCCGTGACAGTAAAGAAAAACCATTGGTGACGTTGAAATATAAAGTATAGGTCTTTATATATTTGTCCGGATTTCAAGTGAAGACTGAAGACTTTTTCTTTCCGTCCTCCTGCAGAATTATTTGCATTTTATTATGGAGGAAAAAATGACACATTTCAGGCCTTCGGTGAAACTCCCATATGCCTTTTCAGAGACATTCCTACAAAGCTTTTCTAATTTGCTTTCAAAGCCAGTCCCAGGAGAAGTGGAGATTGGCAGTCAGATCCAACTAAATCTGTAAACTGTAATAAAAAGCTTCAAATCATTTTCAACTTTTAACAGATGTCAAGCTTTCTGAGTAAATTATGCCATTCTCTGGCTCGTTCCAGCTTTGTGTGCTTACTTGATTAAAGTGAACATGCAAATAAACAGCGTGCGTCAACACAAATTCAATTCCATCTTAATATCAGCGTTTTACAAATAGCAGCGTAAGGTTATTCTCTGGCTTTGAACGTCAAGAGTTGATGTATGGTAGGGAAGCGATGGCACGGCCTGAGCATCAGATCACAGGGCTCAGGCTGTGTGTGCTATAGTCCCACGCTGGTCCTTGTCCCTCCCTCCACCGTAACCGAGAGGCATGGCAGCGTTCCAACGTTTAAACGCATTTTGAAGAATAAAATAATACGCTGTCTACAGAACATCTGATCTCATGTGGCATTTGAAAAGAACATGAAGAATTGGTTAGGAATGAGCTGTGTTATAACCGGCAAGTCACCTGGGCACAGCAGCTCACACAATGGCTTTGGGGCAAAGAGCGAGGAACAACATACACAGTTCCCAACTCCTGTCATTTCACAGACGCATCGATAAAACCCAACGGCAAAACTACCGGGCACACCCATGGTCAGTTTATAGTATAAAATAGAAAGAAAGAATGCAAACTTAGTTTTAGATGTAATGCTGGTGGGCAGGAATGGAGGAATCCCTATGTATTGTGTGCACGCAGTATTCCCTCCAACAATGCATTGGGTCATCAATCAATCGAACAGAACTGCATTTAATGTCTATCACATCTCTCAGCCAGTTACCTAAATTCTAACAGTAAAGCCCCTCATACACGTATAGATTGTGACCCGATGTTTTGGCCGATCGACCGTGCATGATGACGCACCCTTTGTGTGCCCGGGCACCCTTTGTGTGCTGTTTGCTCGGCAGACCTGGCACACGGCATGTAGTGAAGCCGGCTGTGCTGTATGTCGGCGCGAAGGGAGAGAAGCACCCCCCCCAGGAGGCAGCATGCTTCTGCTTCTGGGCTGATTCTTCATCCTGTTAGATCTTAGATCTCTCAGAGCTGAGGAGATATATCCCCATACTTTAGACACTTGTCCCCGCCTAAAGTATCAGACCGATCGAAGAATTACGGACATGTCTGTAATGGCTTAGATAGATTTGGCTGTCGATTTAAGCTCTTTAAGCTTAAAACCGGCACCCGATATGTTCCCACATAGGCAATTCATTAATCGCTGTTGATTGCGTCCATTTATTTGAATTGGCTTATCCACACTGCAACTTATGGCCGTGTTCTAATCAGTGGTCCCAATTTTTCTGCCCTGATCGCACCCACAGACATGAATGTACACAACATTTGATCGCATGTGGACGCAATAAAAAATGTTGTCCATTCATTCTCTATGGATGCAATTTTTTTACTAATGGGGGCGATTTTTTTTTATAAATTGCCTGGTCAATTGCACCAGATCGCGTCCATCCCACAGCTCATGTGGGAACATAGCCTTACTAAAACTGGCCAATTATCTAACAAAGCCATACTGGTTTTATATGCGTTTTCCATAAAAAGTCTAATTATACAATAAAAAATTGTTCTTATAAAAAAAAGTGTGAGAGCTTTACAAATAAATCAAAGTTGGTGTTGGTAATTAAGTACACCCAGGGATACTTAATGAGAATATTTTAGATATTATAGGTTTAACATTTTCCTGGAGAGGAGGAGATGGCACTGCTATTGGATATTTATTGCTGTTTTTGTCCCTGCAAGCTATATATAAATTGATTTCCTGTTCAATTCATGATCGTTCCAATGACAATTCATGATCGTTCCAATGACAATTCATGATCGTTCCAATGACAATGAAAGGAGAGACATGCCTGCAAAAGAAAGCCATGCTACTATGCAGTGGTCCTAACCTACCCCCTTTCTTTTGACTTGAAAAATAAGGTGCCATTAAAAAAAACAGCAGTTTTAACCTTTTTTGTTATTCAAAAAAATAGCTCTTACTTTAAAGTCTGGAGTTTTACTTTTAAAACTTTAACAAAGCTATAGGACATACTTGAATAATCAATAATAGGCACCACAATATAAAATAAGTTTCAGAACGCGGAGAGGGAAAAAAGGACAGCGCAGAGGATAAAGTCATCACACTCGAAGCTAAGCACGTCACATTGTTCAGCTCATTAAAGTTGACCGTTCACCAATTATGTTAAGAGTCCTATAGCCAGAGTATCCAGCATAGATATGACACTGGCTCCATTTGTCTAGGAGGATGTTATCTCAGTGTTATTCATTTTCTCGACATCTGCAATCTGCTTTACATAATGACTTTCAGCACGTCCGCCTGGTGACAGCAGACAGGAGAGGATTCCTGGAAGGCTGGCTCCTCTGCTAATCAATTCACGCCATCCTCATGTTAAAACACAAATTACAATGAAGCTAAAATGAAGACTAATTCTACATTTAGGAATGTTTGAGCTGACATTTCCCACAGATTACTTCTACATTCATCCAATCTAAATCTGAATCTTTATCTTCATTATAGTGGCTTTTAGGTGTGAAATCTCTGAATGTCGTTTCCATTTGATGATAATGGTGGGACTTCCACAAACACTCTTAATGGCTGCACAAGTACTTTGGATGGTAATAACAATTAGTGAAAATCAGTAATAGTTCAGTAGCATTATATGCAGGGGTGCACATAAGTGGTACTCAAAAGGGGCAAAAACTAGCTCTGCGTACCTGCATTATTGTTACACAGCTCATATGCGTACTAACAACTTGGAGGCGCTCCGTGTCTGGGCGGCCGCAGCTAAATGTTACATCTATATGATTTATGTCACTTGGATAACCACGGGGAAACATGAATAACTATGAAAGGTTGCAGTTAGGGGTGTGAAATTGGGAATGTAAATTATAATCCAAAAAAAGATTGGACTTCTAAGGGTGTTGGAGATCTGGAGGATGAAAGTCAGAGTAGGCATATGTAAGGGTAAAAGCTGAAAAGAGAAAAGCACTGTGTGACAGCTAGAACATGACTATGAAAGGTTGAGATTTGGACAGCTGGTAGTCTCAGGGGTTAGTTACTAACCCAGAAAATTTCAGGGTGTTACTACTGAGGTATGAGATCTGGAGGTTCGAACATTGTTGTACTTTGAGAATTACATGTGACCCAAAGCCAGCTGGTGACCTGTGGATGGAGACAGCTAATCAGAGGATCAATCAGGAACAGGGAGGCCCATCTGCAGAAGAATCTACCATGCAGGAGGCTGACACAGAGGACAGTTAGGAAGACCAACCTACATATGGGGTGAGTATCAAACACCTTCTCCTGGTACTCATCTGAGGAGCTTACTAAAAAAGTTATGCGCAACCCTGGTAAAAGGTATAGTAGCGCATCGCAGCATGGCTAGGTGAAACACAAGGTACACAAGATTTCATAGGAAACCTGTGCACCTCTCCCCCTAGCCCTGATGTTGCACGCAATGCCAACCATAACCGAAAACTTTTGCAGGTGCAGAGCAAACATTTCCCATTTTTTGCCAGTAATGGGCATGGTTAGAGCCAAAAACCACAAACGGAAGTCGCAGCTAGTATGAATGAGCGCTAAAGGAAGAGTTTCTGGCTTTCCATGATAACACCAAATCCCCTATTTCCCCCCAAAATAAGACACTGTCTTATATTCATTTTAGGTGCAAAAAATGCACTAGGGCTTATTTCTAAATTAAGTTCAAAGTCGAAATTCATATTTTCAAATTAATTTGTGCAAAACCTATTTGTGTTAGAGACATACTTTTTTTGTAATATACCCCCAACCCTTCTCTACATCAGCAAATTTGGTGATGATACCATGTTCAGGGGCTTTGCAATTACTCGAAATCGTTGAATTTTTGAAAAAAAAAATTCAACCATCTCTAGTGATCACATCAAAAGTCAACCAATGGCAAATCTGACCTTCCTATTCAGTACACTTCAGCAAATGTGAATGGTCATATCCTTCACAATGGACCCAACATTAGATTCTCTCTTATGAATGGATAACATTTACTTACTGTATAACAACTGACACCAACTGATATGTGTGCATTACCTCGTAGCAGACATCAGCACTCAGGCACTTGTAGACATTCTGCTGCATCTCCAATATATCTTGAAGAAGACCCTTCCAGTGGCTCTCACTAACTGGAGGCTGCCTAGAGAAGAGAAAGAAAAACCAAAGCTTACATGATGAAAGTAACACAAAAAATGCTTCTATAACAGCCTTAAATAACATAACATCCATAGGCCTCAATGTAACCTTCATCAATGGTCACACTTGCGATTGCAATGTCACATCTAATATTATAGAACATCAAAATGAAAAACTGAAATCTGTTTTCTTCAAACAATTCCCACCCGTTAGGTTCAAATAGCCGCCCTTACATCAGATCTTGCAGGTCTCCAGTCTGCCCTTCTTATACAATGGATTGCATTTCTACTCTAACTACACTTGAGGCCAACATTGTTAGCTCTCCTTATGAAATTCAACATTTCTCTTTGAAACTTACCATCAACCACCTGGGTGGTATGGCCGTATCTCCCCAGGGTGCACTGTACTATTCTGGGATTCCCTGTCCTCCCCTCCATTATAATGAAGGTCGCTGCGGGCTTGCAGAGAACCGCCAGATCCTAGCTAGGGCAGAGTTTTTTGTTAACAAACTCTCCCCAAACACCCAGGAAGTTAACAACAAGTGTTTGTCATTTTAGAAACAAATAAACATTAAAACAATAAACAACAATGTACACTATGTATAATAAGGTTATGTTATTGATACACAGAGTTGAAACAAGAAAGTGCACATGAGACATCCATAATGAATAGCCCCCTGGCCATTTAAGTCAATAGTGTCTCCTTTCTAAGACACATCTGACAACAATCTCTTGAAGTAGTTCCTTACTAGGTTGGCCCAGGTCTCCTGAGGGATTTTGTTCCAAATTGCATGGTTTTCCAGCATGGACATTCACTTTGAGCACCCGCCACAGATTCTCAACAGGATAAACCTCCTTGGTGTTATGCCCGAACCCAGTACTGTCACACTGTGTTCATAGAACAAACTGTGGCCGTGATCTGGCATAATCGCCTGTGCTCCGTGGCTGACTGATCTTTTGCGGCGCCGAAGACTCAATGTATATAGGGGAGGGGAAAAGTGTGTGAAGCATCTCCCAAACTGCTCCATTTTGTGCCGGAAAAATGGCACGAAACGCCCATAATGGCCAGGAGGTTAAGGTCTGGGCTCTGTGAGGGCATCTCTAGGATCTTGGTTTTGGTATCCTTGAGGAAATTGGAAATTTTTCATTAATGGCCAGGGGGTCTCTCTTTCTTGTTTCAACTTTAAAAGTTTTGCCCTTTCTGGTTTCAAATGTGCATCAATAAAATATTCTAAAAGACGGCATCTGGAACCCACCATTGAACACTGAACGCTTTACCTATTGACTCCCTCAATACAAGCACTTGAACTATTCTACACCATACAAGTAGTGTACTCCTAACCCTCTAAAAGGTCCAGCCAGCCTGGTGGCGCTTACTTCTGGGTGTCGCCTTGGCCTCCCGTTCTTTGTCTTGCCGTTGCGGGAGCCCTGGGGACCGGCTGTCCTTTCGCCTTCCTCCCAGACAGTGAACGTGAATCACAGATATTGGTGTTTTTACATATTATCAGAAGTCATTGTGGATAAAGATATGTCCCCTGATGAAGTGACCACACGAAACGCGCGTTGGGGCAAGTCCTGACTGTGTCAGGAACCTTATCTCAACCTTCTGTTGTGCTATATTAACCTTTCTGTACATATTCTATCTTTGTAATCATATTAATACCTGGAATATCACGTTGAAATCCTATGTTCATTGCAATCTTGATCAATCTGGGATACTGGTCTTGTTTTTAATCATGTGACATGTTTATTAAAATTTTATTTACTCTATGAGAATTGATATTACCTTTGAAACTTTCTTGGCCGTTAAAGTCCCCTTGCTCCTGGGGCTCTCCCAGGGGGAATATACCGAGAGGAGACGGGACCTTTTGGATCTCATCTCCCCTCAGTTTTTTTAAATATATTGAAAGACATTGATTTATAGTCTATTTGTTTCCAAAATAACAAACACTTGTTGTTAAGGGTAATTTTCATGGAAAAATCAAGAGTGTTCCCTACTTTCATAAGGGGGCTTGTAATTTTGGCCATGACTGTATTTGCAGAATGTAAAATACATCAGCATCACTTAATAAAAAACGGCCAAAAATCTTCATATGTAAAAAAAACAAAAAAACATTATTAAAAAAAATAAACCCTTAAATGGAAAATTGTAATTTGAAGGTCCAGTATCCTCATACATAGCTGACCAGTTATTTTAATGGGGAATTCTGTATAAACAGGTTCTAAAAATGGGTGGGTGAACAGAACGCCAGTGTAACCATGTTGTTTGGAAGGTCCTTCAAGCAACAGAGGAGATCTATAGAGATGTAATCTCTGAATTAAATGATTCCAGCCACGTCCATGAATCATATCCTTGGTTCTTATGAACATCTTTCATGTGACCTCAATGAGTTTAGGATCAGTGCACATCATCAGTGCTATAGCAAATGACGTTCTGTACATTACGGTAGGGAACCGAGCGCAGACGTGTCATTCTGTGACCCGGGACCTAATCTCCCCAATGCACAAAATCCCAGAAGCATCAAAGTGCATAAAAGAACATTCACATTTAATTAAGTGCATCAGAAACAGACCTAATCATAGGGGTTGTGTCTTCCATTAGCTGATGCAATTATCTCCAAACTGTCAACTCAGCCCTAAGGGAAAGAAATATCCCCTTCTCAAACCATTTTCTCTTCTCCATTATTCTCTTTCTTGTCTGGAAGGTTTGCCTTGACCTGTGCGGTTTATACACAGTGTAGCAGGTACCAAAACATAGATCTACAGAAAAAAATTCTCGATCGGGATGTCCACACCTTTTGGTCTTCCAAGACATTTTTTAAAATGATCTATTAACAGTGAAAGGCACCTTCAGTAAAAACAGGCAAATTTTTGTTAATATAGGTCTTTCAGTCAATATAGACCTTAAAACCCCCCTTGCCCATGTCCAAGACAAGCCAGGCTCTCCCAAATCCTACCTGCATACACATATTGAAAGAACTTTTCCTGAAAGTGACATCACAATGCTCCCTCCCTGGGCTAACGTCCCCGCTCTCACAAATTGCATGCACACAGCCCTTCCTGATATCTCCAGCCATTTTGGGGGAAATACCATGTTGAGGGGCTTTGTAATTAACTCGCATAGCCAGATAGTGAAATTATCAAAAAGTTTAAATTAGTAACACTTCCACAGGATGGCGCTGCCTCTTGTTTACATTTCACCAGCCTCAGATAACCACCACCCAAGCTGTATTCGGCTAAAGCCTGCCATACACCCACCAAGCGGCGGGCGATTTTGCTGCCGACCCATGGGTGTGCGTGCTCACGGCCGTCGGGGGTGCCCACATGGGGCCAGACCAGCATCTTCATTGAAGCTAACGGCCGGCACACAAAGGGTGCCTGCCAATGCTTACAGCTCAGGAATGCAGCGTAATGACGTCATCACGCTGCACACCAGAGCTGATCGCAGCAGCTCTGTCGACCCCCACTCGGTGTGTGTGTGGGGGCCTTTACAGAGAGAGAGGGGGAGGGCAGCTTACAGGTTAGCTGTGGTAGCTTACTACCAAGTACAAACTATACCACAGAAACAGAAGGAGAAGAGAATAGAGTACCATAATTTTTGGACCATAAGACGCACCCAGTTTTTTAGAGCAGGAAAGAAAGAAAAAAAAATATTTGAAGTGTTCAAGCATTAATCTCAATTGGGGAAAAAAAACCCAGTGCAATATCAGTTTCAGCCACTAGTGAGCATTTGCCATAAGCATACAGAGACATTACTGGCTTCCTTCTCACACATCGGGGGGGGGGGAGTTGCTTGCCTCAGCTGCTGCCAGCAAGACTCCACAGATGTGCGATGTAACAATAATGTAAGTATGAACTGCCCTGATTAGTTTGTCTCTCCTGCCATGATGGGCTCCTTGCCTGCCTTTCAGGGCATTGAGTGGCATCACATAGTCCCAGCCGGACAAGAGGCTGACTGGACAAACCTGTGCGGCGCATGAGTCCCCCCAAAAATGTTCTTTTACCACATCTTTGGACCGTAAGACGGAGCCTCATCCCCCTGCCCAACACACACTTTTGAGATGTGCGTCTTAAAGTAAAAAAAATCCAGTATACAATAGACAGTGGAGATATGACTAGTTGGTGTTGGAGGAAAATTGGTGAGTGAGCAAGCAAGACATCAGACAGGGTAGGTGGTAAAGCCAGTAATTGTGCTGTGTAAAATACGTTAAGCTCGATTGGGCCGTGTCCTCCCTCCCTCCTGCGTCATAGTTTGTACCTGTATATTCGTTTATGTTACCCTTCAACTATTCCTATTTTTGTACAGCGCCTTGTAATATGTTGGCGCTTTTTATGAGAAAATTGTTTCCTTGACATCTCACATTTACAATGTATATTTGTGCAGGTACCACAAGAAACATTTTAAATAAAAAAGTTGAAAATAAAATGTGTCCAATTTTCTGATTTTTGATAACCTCTCTTGTGTTTCATACAAACAGTCAGGGAACAGGTCTGCAGTGTTATCGCTTCTATCATTTCTCAAAGTGGCGCCCACCCTTGCTTAAATCTTCCTATCTTCCCACAGTCTACTACCTATTTACCAGATAAATGGAATGGCTTGCCCTTATCCAATTCCTGTGATATAGCCCGGGTCAAAGTCAAGACGCCTGGGTCGCATCCTGCAGATAGAAATGAAATAAAGGCCGGACAGGAAGAGGTAATTACAATCGCCCAATCAATAGTCTAATCTACACGAATGATATCTGCTAAACACAGAGCAAATCATCCAAGGTTGGCCAAAGACAAACGGCATTGTAGCATCCAATTACAAATAAGCAAGGGAGATAATAAATAATGAAGCGGATAGACTGGATACTCGACAACAGCAGAGCCCGCTCATCAATGGTTTTCTAAAAATGGTTCTTCAGGTTTGATGATGGGGAAATAATAACATTAATTTATCTCCAATTCTGTGTGCTACTCAAAGAATTTACAGACTCTTAACAGACAGCCCGGTAAGCAAATATTCTTGTCCCATGGCAGATTTGCTAGTGATTCCTTCCCAGCAGCACCCCTTCCAGCTGAACTCACCACCCTTCTGTCCTCCTATTCTGGTAGTAGAGAACTACGAGTCCTGGCAGCGAGTCCTGGAGTCTCAGTAATGCATTCCAGTGGCATCACTGAGCGCTCGTTGCCCAGAGTATGCTAGGATCTTTAGTTCTCTACTACCAGAGTTGGAGGACAGAGGGGAGTGCAGCTGGTAGGGGTGTTGCAAGGAAAGCAGCTCCAGAGAAAGGGCTACCAGGATGGGTTAAGGCAAAGCACACAAACTGCACACACAGGGAAGGGGGCACACATGAATTACACACGTACTGTACACACAAAGTAGGGGGCACACACGAATTACACACACACACTGTATTTACAGGGATGGGGGGCATACATGAACTACACACACACTGTGTGCATTGTTTATTTGCCGTCTATTCATTTCAAGGGGTCTAGGATTTTCCTGATACCTAGATTGGTCTTTAAATCTTTCTAGAGCACCCCCTACAAGGTCAGATATGGGTAGAAACTGTAATTACCAAATAAGATAAAATTCATTGTCCAAAGCATGGAATGTAAACACCAACTCAACACAAATCATGTCCCACATCAATGACTAAAAATGTAGTAAGGCCAGACACTTTATGAAATTAGAATTCAGAGAACAAAAGAATAAGCACAGGGAAATCTAAAGCCAGAAACTCTGCATCATCTGCCACAGGTCCTGTTGATCTTCCCTAAAGGTCCCCATACACGGGTCCGTTTCCCAACGGATTCCGGGACGATCGATTCCGGGCGCGTGCACGCCAATCGATCGTCCCGGAATCACGTGAAGCCCACCTTGTCTGTCCGATCACGTCCGATCGTTCGGGGGCCCAGAATCGGATCGGACAGAGAACCAACATGTTGGTCTTTCTGATCCGATTCAGCACACATCAGGGGGAGTTGCCATTTGTGAAGTAACCGATCAGACGCGGAATCGTCCAGGAATCCGTGGGACAAGGTGGTATGTAGCGATCGGACACACTTCTAAGCATCTAATCAACAATGGGAATAAAGAATCAATTTCAAATTAAATTGCATACTAGTCATGCCATGGCATCAACCAATTCCAATATCAATCCACTTGATATCCACAATACTAAATGTCCAAAAGAAAGTGCTAAAAAATTCAAATATTTTCTAACTAAAAAAGTGGCCCATCTAAATCCCACCCATTTAAACCTCCCTTCGCTCTTAAATGGAAGTTACAAGAAAGCTCTCCCAAGCATCCCTGCCTATAAATCTCTGTAAAGCCAACCCATGATAAATGACTATTTCATTCACCTTTGTCAGTTAGATTTCCTGATGCACTTGGTAGTCTTTTGTTTATAATGGTCAAATTGGCCGTTGACACCGCCGGAATCGATCGGATAGGTGATCGATCGGCCATGGAATCCGACAATGTATGGCTAGCTTTACGGCTGGCAAGAATGAAAATAAAAAAACTGTTGAAGGAGGTGCGAAGGAGTCATATGAAACACATGTTCCACATGTTCATGCGTTTCCTGCAAGTGGGTCGCCCCATCTCTTTTGAGGTAACCAACCACCCTGAAGAATAATGGGAACAAAATAGGACCTCATGAACTGTGAGAGAAGATACTCACTTTCTACCAGTATGGCGGGTAAGACGCACGATCAGCTTGTGAGCTTCTTCCACACTTGATTGTGTCTCTTTGACAAATGAAATGGGTTTCTGTAGTCCATGTTTCTCCAAGATCTCAGCCACACTGGAAATAGAAAAATAAATCAAAATCAAAATGATTCCTTGCACAATAAAAAGAACATACTATATCTCCTATTTGGAATTTGCTTAGTCAGTAAAAACCTAAAATTGTCTCCTTACTGGCCCAAGTGATTTGACTACTGAGGCACTCAGCACTTTCCAAGGTCAAAACGAGAAGTCCTCAGGCTTAAAGGGCAGCAATAGACCGTGGGCAGTTGCTGCCCGCCATCTGAAATGCGGGTGGCATGTTCAAGATGTCCTGCCCCCCCCCCAACTTCCTGGCTGCAATCTCAGCCGCGAGTTTAATTGTGGGAGCCAGCGGGAGATCACTGGGTGCTAGCCTCAATTAGACTTGCAGAAGTGGGAACATAAAAACATCGAATGTATATCGAATGTGTTATAATGTCATTCAATAGTTTTTTGTTTGATCTGTAAATTTAGCATAAAGCTTTCAATTTAATGTGTATAGTTGGATTGCGCATCGAACATCGATGGTCGATCATGCAAAAATCTATACGTGTATGGCTAGCTTCATAGATAGCATTCTGTGACTGGCCAAGGAGAAGAGGATGGTGTACAATCTGCAAGTGTTGGTCAAATTACAGGAGAATCCCATCATCATGCAGATATAGGCTTTACTATGCAAACAACTTTCCGAAAAATGTTCCCTAACAGGCACAAAAAGGAATACTTTTATTTTGTGTGCACCAAATGCGTTTGTAAAAAGAAACCCTGCAGCACTCTTCCAACTACCGGCAACATACTACGGAAGGGGGGAAACCAGACCTGACAAACTGTTCATAAAGAGAGAGAAGCAATGGCCTATATTTCAGGAAACTAATGTACAGAAACAAAATGGGTCACTTCTGGGTTACTGCAGTCTTAAAGCTTTATATATATATAAGATTGATCTAGGTGTATTTATATGCACACAGAAAATTGCAAGCACACATTGAAGAGATGACAAAGGATTTCCATTGCAAACTATCCTTCACTGAAATTGTAGACGCAGCCATTTAATAAAATATAAAAAGCAGGAAGAGGGGGTGTAAGTAAATGTCAGCTTTAGCTATTGAGCTCTGTAAACCACAGGCTTTTAAAAACAGGAAGAGCAAAAGAGACGCTAGGAAACAGGATGGAGTCTAAAGTGACGCTTATTTGCTCAAAGTATTCCAAAATTAAGAAAAAAGTGTCTCTTAGACACTTTCTAGTAAGACAGGCGCATTAGATACTCTGCAACATTATGCAGCTATTTAAAAGTGTTCACTATACTATGTTTCAGTTTTATACATTTTGAATGGATACATATGTACTCTAAGTAGCAGTCCTGATACAGACATGAATAAAGATGACATAACACCCCCCCCC
>CM070035.1:17497313-17511598 GCA_036250615.1 Ptychadena robeensis | reverse complement strand
ACTCTGGCGAAAAGTTGATACCATGTAATGTGTTATTTACTTGATACATGATACCTGTTTATGTATTATTATTTGCACCATTAATAAAATGTAAATAATTAAGTAGCAGTCCTATGCAGTTATTTTCAACTCCAATGATGGAACTTCTCTTATTTCATCCACAACAAAATATCCATTTTATTATCTACACCTGAAACATGGTTTTAGTAATTAAACATCTTAGGCTATGTTTCCACATCCGTCGGGACCCACATAGACTTTACCTGCTCGGCGGATGCTGTGTTTAGACATCCGTCGATGTAGAGCCTCAACATACTCCACCACGTTAAGCCTCTGCATTGGCGGAACGGCTTGGCGCAGTAAAGACACAGCATCCGCCGAGCAGGTTAGTGAATGTGCTCCGTCGTGATCCCCGCCAAGTAATATGCTTAGCGGTGGGGACCCCGATGCATGTAGAGACCCCCCTTTATATTGGGTGTTACAGCAGTGCTGACAGAATCAATGTATCACAAAGTGGGTATATCTAAGAATTTATGCTTTCCCTTTGATTGGATATCCATATACCAGTTTACCGTGTATAGCTGGTAAAGTGCAGAACAACAAACCTAGCAAAATTACTATTTATTTATAAAAACCCAAAAAACTATAAATTCAACTTCTGAACACGAGGGATTTGCCTGGTGCAGCAGAAGCCACAGCAGGTCCATCTCCTCCGGTGCGCACCGTCACATGACTGCCTTGGGGGAGAGAAGAACTTCAAGGTCACGAGGAACCACAACCACTATCTGAATCTTCAGCAATTCTCTTACCATCATTGTTATTCCAGCTGGGGATTTCACCACTATGCTCATCTATCTCCGCCTTGTAACTAGATAATGAAGCTGTAGATTTAATAAAGTGACCTAATTTCCACCAGCTGCACTTTCCATATGGAAAACCGGTTCGCAAAACGCGATACACGAAAAGATGAGTACAACAAGCCGCTAAATCAAAACACATAGTGGACCTGGCACCTCTGGCTAACAGGTGGCCTCTGCGATCCTCTGCTGGCGGAGTTATAACAGATGATAAAAGGCAAAGCCAGCTGGGAGAAAGAGACTGTCCACCTTTAGCTTTCTTTAGAAGAAGATGACGACTTTGATATCATTGTATTCAGAGTATGAATGAAGAATTTTTGGGGCCCCCCACCCCTGCCTGAGGGCTTCAAAGGATGCTTACCTGCTCTGTAGCCCTGGAGACTAAAGCTAGCCACACATGGTTAGATTTTAGCGTTTAATCATCGAAAAAATTGATCGATTGAACGAAAATCATTGTGCTGCCCACATAGTACAATCGACGATCATTGATCGATTTTTGTCAAATAGTTGTTTGAAACGTGATCGGACAGGTTGGAAATTTTTGGTCGATTGTACAATCATCGAACTACATTCCTTGCAGCTTTTTTTTGGTCGAGTCAATGATACTCAATGTGTGTGGCTACTTCTCTTTAACTTCCACTTGACACTAAAATTGTAAGTGGAATTCAATCGACGATTTTTGATTAATTCAATGAACTTTTCAGTCGACATTGAACAACAATCGTACTCCCCATTTGGTGTACATTGATTAAACTAAAATGGATTTTCGATTTTTTGATCGAACTACAAAATCGAATCTAACGTTGATTGAACGCTAAATTGAACCATGTGGGGCTAGCTTAACACACCAGCAGCGCTTCCTGACAGCAGCATTGAGGCTGCTGTCAGGGAGCAGCATGCAGGACAGGGAGCTCGGTTGCCATGCTGATGCCGAAACAACAGCAGCGGGCATTGCAGGGACTGTGCAGCGGACCGCCAGCCCCCCTAGATGGTCGGGCCCATGCAAAGATCCTGTACCAACCTGACCTCGGCCCTGTGACAATGGCACCAATAAAAATAGCTTTCTTATTCAATCAAAAACAGTCAGTCATTCCAACCTTGATTGACCAGGACTGAAAGTCAATAATGACGAGCAGCATACGCAATATTTGTATTATTATGCGTAAGTCACTATTGCCTTCATTGCGCAAATCGGCACTAGTACATGCGCATATTGCGAACGCAATGCACAGTAGCTGCAGGTACTTCAATCTCAAATATTGGTGATTACGAAAATATAGCACTATATTCGGCATCTCCACAAAGTCTTAAGGGGTGATAGTCACAAAAATGAACAATTAGAATACTAAACACTATTATTGATCACCACTAGGTGTCCTCACTTCCTTGGTGAATGGCAGACATCAAGCAATAACTTCCTCTACCCAGGTTGTCACAGAACCGCCCACCGGGAACAAATCTCCTTTTTATCTCTTCATATAAGCATGCTGAGAAAAACTCAAGTACTTCTTGCATTTAACTAATGCTATTCATTACTATAAAATTTTATTAACTTGTGTAATTTAAATCTGTCAACATGAATCAAAATCTAGTAATGAGGCACAATCATAAAAATAAAAGGGAGAGAGTGAATCTTTCACATAAAAAGTAAAATGCAGGTTAGGCCATTCACAACAATGCATTGCAATAATGAAATGATAAGTGGTGGGAGGATTAAAAAACTTATTTTCTTCATTGTGCATATTATTGAGGAGTTCTTCATTCACTTCCTGTCCTTGAGACACATCAGGAAGTTAAAAGAAGCCTTTTATCACTAAGGCTCAAGGGAGGAATGATCATTTCACAAGGGTCACCGTTGATGGCCACAACCAGGCGTTCTTCTCCCACATCAGAGTGGGAAGTGGTGGAAACATAGGAGGGAGGGGACATACCCAAATTGTACTATAAGTGATGTGACAGGGAGTGCCACTTCCGGTATTTGGAATGCGGAAGTGCGGTCGCTCAAAATGATGTCACTTCCTGGGTTGCGGAATAATAAAAAGTTGAGAACCAATGCTCTAAACCTTCTAATAGGGAATAAAAAAAGTTTGGATTTACCATCACCAATGGTGAAAGTAAATCTCCCCAATAGGAATAGAAAAAACAAAAACGTCTATACAAGAAGTTTGACTTTAATAGCATGTAAATGTGTTCTAATAATGCTGCAGACACCAACTAGTGTACAGAAATTAAGAGTCCTGATGGATAGTGTGTATATATACAAAGCTGTACATACCCTGTTTTCCCGAAAATAAGACATCTCCCGAAAATAAGGCACCCTTACATTTTTGCCTCATGCTGAAATATAAGGCACCCCCCTAAAAATAAGGCGCCCCCTAAAATACGGTACTGGAAATCTGGGCAGGGGGGATCAGTGGGGGCAATCACAATGACACAGGAGGATCAGAAGGGGTTACTAAAATGGTAATCCCCCCTCTGAGTCTCCTGTGCCATTCTGATTCTCCCCTCTGATCCCACTATGTAATTTTAAGTGACCCCCCACCCTGATACCCCAGTGCCGTATTCTTCTTTATGGAAAAATAAGACATCCCCCGAAAATAAGACATAGGGCATCTTTTAGAGCAAAAAAAATTATATAAGACACTGTCTTATTTTTGGGGAAACACGGTAAGTGGTACGACAACTGCCAAAAAGCTAGCTATGTGTTCCTGCATTATTGTTACTTAGTGAATTTGTGTAGTAACAACTTGGAGGCATTCTGGGTTTGGGCAGCAAGCAGCCATCAAGTGAACCTGAGGAGTCTAGCTGCCAGAGAGGAGAAATCGTCAGCAGAAAGTGCAGTTATGTGCACCCCTGTATATATCTATTGATAAGTAAGATTACCAGGTGACTAGCTCTTTTTGGAAGGTCATTAATAGAAAATAACATATTTCATCTCAAGAACAGTTTCCTTTAAGCTGATCCAAAAAAGAGAATTTAATATTCAAGTGTTATAGGGAGAACAAGTTTAGAATGTGTAGTTTTATCTGTCAGGCCTTGGACAACGCTCCCTTCACATGGCTCTGCTATCTTTTAATATAATAGGAAACATGAAAAATGAGTATGCCCCGGCCCCGCTGTTCAGTCTCCTATCACACATCTATTTGCATCAGGTATCGCTTTCCCCGGGCCTCACCACCGACTTTATGGAACAGGGATATTTATGATTTGATTCGCCTCCTGCCTGAGTTTATCACTAAATCATGCAGCAGCACCCATAACGAAATATTTCTTTTACAAACAACAAGCCGGCAGCCATAATGAATAGACCATAATACCCATTTCTTCCTAATTTATAGTTCATACTTAGGTTCTGAGGCAAAACAAATTACGAGAGGAACTTTCTGCCGCTTGCCTTTACGGTCACGAGAAATCCCATTGAAAGGCGTATAGCTGACATTCTGTGATCAATAGACGGACTGGATGACACTGCGGCAGCTTAGTTATTGGGAGTCAGGATCAAACATTTTATGGCCTCAACATTTCTATCGAAGAAGTCTTTGTTACTCCCATCATACAAATAAATAGTAATTTCCACTAGTACCCGTTACATGTATTCAGACCTGGCTAAAGCCCCCCATACACCTTTAGATGACTCCATACATCTACCAACAACAATGTAGTGCTGGGTCCTCGCTGATAGAATACATAGTGATTGGAAGGTATATATCACTGCTATGTAGTGTCGGGTCCTCGCTGATAGGATACATAGTGATTGGAAGGTATATATCACTGCTATGTAGTGCCCGGTCCTCCCTGATTAAAAACGTTTAAAAATGTCCTCATATTACATGGCTTTGGTAGAACAAACGTGGATTATAAAGAAATTGTATAGAAAGATTGTAAGTTGTATGGGGGGCATTGAGAAATAAGTCAAATTAAAGAACTAAAAAAGCCTTAGGATTTGTAGTGTACATTACAATCACACATTGATGCTTCTATACTTTACTAAACTCAACTCCCAACCGACTTTGCTCTTGTGCCATCACCCTATTAAATGCATTAAAGCAGACCTACCACCAGGAATCTATGTTTTCATGAATGGCACTAGAAGTGCCAATAATAGGGAGGAATGCAGTGAGAAAACCCAAAAACGTACCTGTAATGAGCAATTTAGGAATATAATCCAGCAGTTCTCCTCACTTTCTGGTTCATGGTCAGCAGAGCAAGGCAGGACATCACAGGAAGCTTTGATTTTTCAGTGAACTGCTTTGAAAATTCCCATAGAAGATCACTGAACACCCCCAGTGGCCACCCGCTATATTGCACCCCCATGTGTTTCATGTGTTGGCTACATGAACCAGGAAGTGAGGGAGCTGTGTGGTAATCTTGTTAAATTGCTCATTACAGGAACGTTTTTGAGTTTTTTACTGCATTCCTCCCTATTATTGGCACTTCTAGTGCCATTCATGAAAACATAGATTTCTGGTGGTAGGTCCACATTAAGGGCCAGCTTACATTTATGCTGAACATAATCAATGTGTGTATTTAGGTCTGATTGTGTTTGATTTTGTTTGGCGATTGTCTGTTTATCCGGCCCTTTTTGGCTTTTAATCTGGCCCTTTGTGACTTTGGTGTCAAGACTCGCTGACTCCCCTCTGCTTGTTCCCTCCAATGAGTGGAGATAATGCCCAGAAGATGATTCATTGTTTGACCATGTCTGAGATAGAATGTTTAAGTTGACTAGCCAAAGCCAGTTTTTTAGGTTTATGATTTTTAAAAAAAAAACCTTTTTCTATATTTTTCTTCTTCTATATTTCCCACCCAGGCTGGGAGGATTGGGACCGGGTTGCCCTTACAGGTTCTTTTCCCCCGAACCCTCTGTCAAATTTAAAAACCCATTGTGACCCATGAGTCAAAAAGTTTGCCCACCCCTGGTCTCTGCACTTCACAGGAGGTGGAGCATATCTTCCTTCATTATTGGTAGAGAATCTCGGCAATCTACTGGTGGTAGAACATCCCTCACCATCAAGGGAGATAAAGGATATCTGCACTACACTGGTGGTAGAGTGCCTCTGCACTTTGCTGGTGTTATAGTGTATCGGCACTTTACTGGAGGAGGAGCATAACAGAGGCACTCTACCACAAGTGTAGTGCAGATATCCTTTACCTCCATTATTGGTCTTGGATGCTCTATCGCCAGCAGAGTGGAGAGATTCTTTACCAATAGTGAGGTGCAGATATGCTCCACTTCCAATGAAGTGCAGAGATATTCTCAGCAAAATGCAGAGGCACTCTACCACCAGTACAGTGGAGATGTGGTTCTCCTCAGGTTAAGGTCTGTGATTCCGTAACACCAGTACAGTGGAGAGATTCTCCACCACCAGTAAAGCATAGAGATGCTCCACCGCAAGTAAAGCATAAAGATGCTCCAAAGCCAGATCAAAGGTTCTCAAACACCAGTAAAGAGCAGAAATGCTCCACCACCAGTAAAGAGCAGATATGCTCCACCACCAGTAAAGAGCAGATATGCTCCACCACCAGTAAAGAGCAGATATGCATCAACACCAGTAAAGTGCAGAAAAAAAATCTACCACTGGTAGAGTTCAGGTACAGTTTACCACCAGTTAAGATACTCTTTACCACCAATAAAGTGCAGACAGATTCTGCTACCTGTGCAGCGGCCTCAGAAAATATAGTAATACAAAATAAACAAATTTACATCATAACGAAAAAAAAAATCCCTTTTTCATTTAATCTCTGAATAATTCCCCTGAATTGAAGAAGCAAATGATAATGAAACAAACGTGTTACCTGAGGATTTGTTCCAGCTGATCCACCTTGTCATGTAAAGATTTTGTTATGTCTGTCTCTGTGCTGGGAATAAGAGGACGAAATAGATATTGTAAATCAGATTGCTGAAAAATAATTTCCTGTTTTTATTAATATAACATTGCTGAGTGACACAAACAATAACTAAGTCTTCTATCAATGCTGACAATGTGTTTGGCTGCACTAGCTGGCCTCTCAGAGGTACTTCTCTTACTGATGACAGGACACAAAAGCTGTACAAGGAGGACGTCTAATATATCTGTAATGGAGTACTTTAAAGGGGACCTGTCAAGTTTAGAAATGTTTTACTGAAGGGTGACTTATCAATATAAACAATTTAAAAAGGGAGGTTATTTTTAAGGCAATGCAGGTAATATTTTTAGCCCATTTAGAAACATAAGCGAGGTTGGAGATGACAGATTTTTAGACACCACCCAAAGAAAATTAGCCAAAACTACTGTAAAGGCTCCCATACACCTAGTGAGCCACTGCACTCGTGGCCGTCAGAGGCAAAATTGGCCGCGGATCACGGGTGCCCACATGCTCAGTCGGCCAGACCACAGACATGTCCATAAATCTCTAACCGATGGCATCACTTTGAATGACATCCTCATGCTGCACTCCATTGCTCGTCTACCGGCCCTGGCTCATCAGGTGTATGGGGACCTTAAATCAAAGTTAAGTTGAAGTTAAGTTAAGAAGAATGTAACTGAAAGGCCCGATAAATGGTCTCTTACCCATAACCCCTCTGGGGCAGACACTCCAGAATGTCATAGCAGAGAGACAGCTGGTTATCTCGCTCACAAGTATAAATGGATTCCAAAGCGATGACCATAAGCTGGTCTTGGTCAGGAATGAGCTTCTGTTGCCACTGAAAGAGGACAAAAGTAAATACAAATCGGTTAACTGATCAGCAACAGATTATTGAGGGTCCTGGCTGCTTTGTAGGATCACCCACATAATAAAATCTAAAGGCCACCACACACGCACCGAGCGGCGGCCAAATTTGCTGCCGTCCAGTGTGGGTGCGCGCTTCCAGGCTTTGGCACAATAAGTTCCCTCGCTCAAGACCAAAGCCCTAGTTTGGCCAGGGAACATACATGTCCGATAATCTCTGGCCAATGCCGTTTCAATGGAGACCGGTGTCCCTATTGAAACTAACGGCCGGCACACAAAAAGGGTGCCTGCCGATGCTGTGAGCGACAGAGTGCAGTGTGATGACGTCATCACGCTGCACTCCATCACTGATCTGTCGGCCCCCGCTCGGTACGTGTGTGGGGACCTTTATTAAAGGAAGGCAGGAGTATTCCACTACTGGGTCCTTCTTTACAGCTACACTCTGCAAGCACAACACATACATTCCATATTTGTCATTTTTCTCATGTCCACAATTATGGCCTGAACTATCCCAAAGTCAAATTAGTTAATCAAGGATTAAAAACCGCTCGCAGAATCTTTTAATCTCTGGAACTTAAATGATGCAGATAAAGTGTGATTTATTGTTGTCACATCTGTAGTACAGCCTAATTTATTACTTCAACATGCTGTCACTGTTTCATTATTCAAAGCTGTTGCTAAGCTATGAAAAAATAAATCACTTATTATAGAATATTCTCACACAGTATACCAACCCCTGTCCAGCTCTTGGATGAGAAATATGTTATGGGACCACATACAAAAAAGGTGAAAGCAACCAAATGGTAAAAAGGTGGCACCAAGTTCTTTTAAATCTAAATGAGCTGAATTGAGTGAATTGGTTATTTTATTTATTATCATTTAAGGATTTGTGTATCACTTCTTTTATAATAATGACTTGTTTGTTTGTGTGCATCTGTGAAAAGCATGCAGAAACCTGTCCATAAGACACACCCAGTTTTTAGAGCAGGAAAACCAGAAAAAAATATTTCACGTGATTAAATGAATTAGGGAAAAAATCTTCAGTACCCAATCTCAGCCTTCTTCCTCATACACGGAGGGCTGGTGGAAAATCTGCACTCTGGTCTCACTGTCCCCTCTGCGGCTGTGTGTGTGTGAGGAAACTGCCAGCGTTGGTTATATCTGTGGGGCTCTGCAAATATAACCAATACAGTTCAAATGGGAGATCGGCTCTGTGCAGATCTCCCATCTGCCGGGAGAGCTGGCCGGGAGCCGAGTTGCGTTCACCCGCTGTAATTTGGTCGCACATTCGGACCATAAGAGCGATTTTGGGGGTGAAAAACTGTGCTTATTTCATAGAATTGGTATGACTGAGGCCAAAATAATTAGCTCCCCTTATGAAACGAGACAACACATTTCTACATGAAAATGACTGTTAACAACAAGTGTTTGTTTAATATAGTGTATGTGTTTCCAAAACAACAATGTCCACTAAGTTTAATTCTGATATTTTATTAATACACTGAGCTGAAGAAAAGGGAAACAAATTAGATATCCCCTGGCCATTAATAGTCAGTAGTGTACTCTTCATGTGCCACAACAATCCAAGGTTCTAAAATTGGAACAGGTCTCCTGAGGCAAAATATGCAGAAATCTGCCCGTAGCCTTGGCTTAAAGCCCCCCATACACCACATACAATTACCATGCAATTTCTGTACAATCAACTTTTCTTCTACCAAAACCATGTAATATGAGGACCTTTCTGCACCTTCCAATCACTATGTATTCTATCAGGGAGGTCCCTATACTACATAGTTGTTGGTAGATCTGATGGAAATTGTATGGAGGAATCTAATGCTGGCCATACACATACCGATAAACGGCCGGATTTTAATCTGACCGACGGGCGTGCGCGCTCTCGCCGTCGGTCAGGTTAAAATCCGGCCGTTTATCGGCATGTCCCCACATGGGGCGACAGATGCCTGTCGCCCCACTTCTCGGCCGGCCAGAGATCCGACATGTCGGAAAATCTGAGCCGATGGGAGCCGATTGCCATAAGCAGCAATGAAGACGGCGTCTCCATCGCTGCTTATGGCCGGCACACAAAGGGTGCCTGGCCGATTGTGGGGCCCCAGAATGCAATGGGAGGCTAACGTGATGACGTCATCACGTTAGCCTCCCGAAGCGACATCGGGGGTAGTCTGCCTGCACACATCGCGTGTGTATGGCAGGCATAAAGGTGTATGGGGGGCTTAAGTAGTTGATGGACTTCCAACAAGACAATGTTCAAAAGCATACATTAAGATCAGTTACTCATACAGAGCCCAGACCTCAATCCTACTGAGAATCTGTAGTGGGTGCTCAAAGTGAATGTTGATGGTGGAAAACCATGGAATGTGGAACAGATAGAACAATTTGCAATGGAAGAATGGGTCAAAATCCATCAGGATACCTGTGCCAACCTAGTAAATAACTACCCTAAAGCTGGGCATACATGGCTCGATTTTTTAACAGATTGGAGCTCACAACAGATTGTGCTCACATCTGTCAAAACGTCAAGCCGCATGTGCCCTTCTTCGAACAGGTTTCCAACATTTACATTATGGGCCGGCTGGCAACCGCAGAAGTGCTGCAGCTCGATATCGGGCCAGGTTGTCTGCAGTGCGATGACACTGGCGGGCTTCCTCGATCTGTTATAAAATAAAGCCGTGTGTGCCCGGCTTAAGAGATTGTTGCCAGTTTTGGCTCAGAAAGGGGACACTATGGACTATTAACGGCCAGGGGGGGGGATAATAATTTTGGATGTCTATTTTTGCCCTTCCTTGTTTCAACCTGGTGTATTAATAAAATATCCGAATTAAACTTAGTGGACATTGTTTTTTATAGTGTATTTGTTTCCAAAATAACAAACATTTGTTGTGAATGTGTCATTGTCATGAAGAAAACAGGAGTGTTGTCTTATTTCACAAGGAGGTTAATAATTTTGCCCTCAACTGTACATGTGCCTATGGCAAATTTGGATTACCGCATCCAATTTTATATAATATGGCTGCTAATTATTTAAAAAAATATAGTTAAACAATAAAATAATTTGCCATTTACCAGCCTTTACTGTTTAACTATTGTCTGGGTGCTGGGTACTAGGTGTCTGCTGAGATGTTCCTCTTTGGTCAGATTTAAACTAGACCTATGATGACCATCAAGGACCAGCAAGGCCCAACCGTCAAGGTTGCTCCATGTTCATGTCGCATATATGGTAATTGCAAACAAATTGTCCTTACCTCGATCAGGCAATGAAAAGGTAATCTCTTCACAAGTTTCTCTTATTATGCATATATGTAAACATTTGTAAAAGATTTAACACACACTCAAATGTGTTAGTGGGAGGGTTTGCCTTCCGTAAGTATCTAGGTTCATATACCCCCTCCTATCTAAAGTATGACATGGGTAGACCTGTTGTGGCTTTGGTCCATCAAGAAGTATACATCTTAAATTTTTTGCCACCTTGTTTCTTATTTTTGTGATTGTCCATAAAACCCCAAAGCCCTGTTAATGAAGAAACCGCTATGAAACGCTCTCCTAATTCGTAAAGCTCTACAGACCATGAGGGCACTATAAATAAATATATAAATGGCGCTGTTCATACGTATTATTGCAGTCATAAGGATAACTGTGTGGCCTCCGCTTCTGCAAATAACACCAATTTTACCGGCGACTGCGGTACAAGACATAAAAGCAGGTAATTATCTATGAGGATTATACTTGTGCTCGTGGTAAAAGCGAACAGTGGCAATAATAACATTGGACTAAGGACATATAAAAATTTCATAAAAGGTAAAATAAAAAAAATATTTAAAAGGCAGAAAAGGGTTTGTATAATTATAGAATATTTCAGAGGCTCACTCGACAACAAAAAAGTCAGCACGGAAACAAGCTGACCTACCGATATATATAGTCTCACCGCGCCATTAATGAATTTCTTTTACAGTAACAGTAAAAACATCTTCTTTATACCTTTTATGACCCCCGGCCATTGATACATTTGTTGTACTAGGTTGTGCACCTTGTGTCCTTGTTCCTATTTGTCTGTTACAGGGGCCACACTCCTCCATTTTGAGAGCTGCACACCTACATGCAACTTAACCTTCTGGGTGTTTAGCCTGAGTTATCTCGGGCTAAATAAAGTTGCTGAAAAGGATTAGCCCGAGATAACTCGGGCTGCTGAAACCTGCAGCCAGATGGCTTGCAGGCAGCCTAGAGACTTCCTGCTCTTCTCCTCCATGTCCCCCGCTGTCTGATCTTCAGATGCTGATGATCGGGATCGCGCCGGGGGGTGCGCCATGACGTCATCGGGAGGGAGAGGGGCGGGAAGTTCAAAATAAATAAAAAATTTGCTCCTTATGGTTTATCTTTCATTCTGCCTTCAATTCAAAATGAAAAAAAACATGTTTTTGCTAATTATGAGTTTTATTTCATGTTGGATTTGATTGGATTGATTTTTCTGTATGCAATCAAGTTCAAAATAAAGGAAAACGCATAAGAAGTAAATACATTGTAAGGGCTTGTGTCCACTGCGTCTTTTTCCCCGCGGTGGACCTACGTCTGCAGCAGGGAAAAAGACGCAGAGAGGACACTTCCCATTCAAATGAATGGCACAGTGTCCACTCTGTGCTATTTGAGTGGTGTGTCCGCGGTGATGATATGAAGCTGCGGGATGCCGCGTCTTCATTGCAGCACCGCACATTGCCGCCAGAGACACCTCAAATCATCGGAGAATAAAGGAGGTGTCCCAAGACGTGGAAAAACAGCGCCCATACTGCATGTATGAATGCAGTATGGACGCAGTTTTTCTGCATTTTGGCTCAGCTAAATCAATAGGGTGCACTCCCCCCAATGCGGTAGGAGTGAGCCCTAAGCCACAGACAAGCTGCAGGCATTGTCAGTATTGGTTAATTTAACAAATGAATTCCAGTTTGAGCAGATTTTTGTGTTTTATATTTTATTTGATCATTTAATGTGATTTTAAAAAAATATTTAAGCGTTTAAAGCTTTATATATTCAGGATGTCTACTAGACCCGTGTTTTTGGTCAGTTACAGGCCAACAACATTTTTTTTTCAATGATAAACAGCGTAACCCTTTGCCCAGGCCCAGGCCCCATACACCCACTGAGGGCCTTTCTGGCCACTGACATCACTGTAACTGTAATGACAGATGACGGTTGCGCACAACTTTCTATTATCTTTCTTAATAGATACATTGATGCCCAGGACAAATTTATCAGTGTCAGTATACCATGCTTACCTTGGCAAAAGGTATGAATATTTTGCACACCTAAACTGCACAGCTGGTTTGAATTTAGTCCCATAGCATATTTTTCATATATTTCCCTTTGCCCAAGTTGTTGTGTAGCTTTACAGCTGTGTTCTTGATTTAAAAGTTGTAAGTATGACAATAGCGAAACTCATCCTTGCCCCAGGTCATTGACTAAACCCTAAATGAGCAAATAGAAACTTCAGAAGATGACTGACCTCAGTTTAAGAACTGCCACCTGCAGTGTCCCAATGTGGACACCACGTGGGACTAAAGGGGACTCATTAGGTATCAGATATACCAAATATTTATTTCTAAAAATAATCTATAATTAATCCACATACAGCCCATTTGATAAAGACATTAAATATATTATGCAAACAATTGTTTTCACTTTGTATAATTAAAAAAAAACAGATTAAACTTCACATCATTCTAGACGTTTGTTGTACAACTTTTCATTGTGTTTTGCAGTTCACCGCTTCTTCAGGGGTTCATTGCGTGCGCCAGTTAAAATTGTATTTGGATATTTTGTATCATATCAGAATTGAATCTCCCTTAAAGCGGACCTACTCTATTAATCTCCCTGGCGGTTCACTGAGGTTCAGATTTCTGTACCAAAAGTGATACAGCGTTTTGCCTTTCTGCCCCGATGGGGCCGGAAAAGCTCTGTGTGCCTGCAGCTCTGTAGAAATGCTACAGGCACACAGAGAGCCCGCGGTTGCGCCTGATTCCGGCATGGGCGCAGTTTGATTCACGATCAGACTGCGCCTGTTCTTGCTTTGGGCGTAACGCTAGGGAGCCTTGTCCCCATTCAAAGTACTGGCGGTCGACCAGAAAAAAACGTTTGTTTTTCTCTGGCTGATTAAAGTTTTGTGCGAGTTTTCTTTTTTTTATAAGTTTACATTTGTTTTCTTTTCTTTTGATTTGGATAAAACATTTATAAAACATTTACCCAACCCAATCAAAATAAAAATCAAATGTAAAATAATGGGAAAAAAAATCTAAGAATAAAAATTGCCTGTAATATTAAATTTTAAATCTCCCGCCCGGGCTGCGACGTCATCGGCACACGAGTGCCGATCACGGAAATAGCCGGAGAGATCGGCTATTTCAGGAGGCACTCGGGTCTCTGTGCCAGAAGTGAATCCAGCTGGACACTCCAGGCACTCCAGGCATGGTGGGGTTGCTGTGCCTGGATGAAGACTGGATGTACGTGAGTTATGTACATATGTTCATTTTTTTATGTGTGTTTTATTTTTTAGTGTACATCCGCTTTAAAGGTGCATATGAAGAGCCTCCAACGCAGGAGTGGTCCCCAGTTTATGAGCACCTTATGGAGAACAGAAGTCCTAGGGACTAATGAGCTGTCTCCATTGTGGTCAGCTCATCAGCTTCTGTCTGTATGTTTCTCTTTCACTATGTTTCT
>CM070035.1:17447596-17470987 GCA_036250615.1 Ptychadena robeensis | reverse complement strand
TGTTTGCCATAATCTTGCATTGACCAGGATGTAAGTAACTTCCATGGTCAAATTAAAGAGATGGGAACCACATTCACTGTTAAAATCAGTTACAAAAGCCCTACTTCATCATAGAAGGGGTGGGCAAACTTTATTACTCGTGGGCCACATTGGCTTTTTAAATTTGATAAAAGACCCGACCAAGAGCCTGTGATGGCCAATTCCATGCATCGCCGGCATCACGAATGGTAATCTTTTATAATTTCCTGCACAAAATTATCTTTAATTGCAATGAATAAGCAGAGATAATTTCTAGAGACTGCCTGTTGTCACTATGCGGATGCGCCCACAGTCATCATATGTTCACACCACTGCATTGTCCCTAAGGCAACATTTGAGCACCTCTAGGCATTATGTGCACTCATTGCAGAGAACAAATGGAGGACAGCATCTTTTTGACAAAGTGACAAATGGCCAGAAACTAAATATAAATGGGCCAGATCTGGCCCCCGGGCCTTAGTGTTCCCACCCCTGTCATTGATTATAGTAAACTTCTGCTCCAAACTCTAACTAAGCCCAGCCCCAAACAATTCCTAGTAGACAATATGGTCACCAGGCACATAACGGCTGTGGCCATGAAAGGGTTAGTAAGATGCAGCATCATTTTCTGTTGCTTCCTCCATAACCACACTTGCCTCGGTTTACATTTTCCATACCCAACAAGCCTTTTGCTGTGTTATTAATGGTAATGGCACAGTGATCACAGGGCTTCTCGTTCTTGCTAATAACTTCCAGTGGGTTGTGCCCTACGATTTGTTTTAACTAAACAGAGAGGGCGCATGTTTTGTCACTTCACGCATTTTGTCATAAAGGAACTAATAAAAGAAATATTACAAAGTGACCCACAATGTGGTGCAAATGCAACAGGATGACAGATCTCCTACAAATCACCCTTTCATGTGGAGACATCAAAGCCCTCCAAGAGGCCGCCAGATAATGAAGTCTATCTTATTCTGATTTATGAGACGTGGAAATGCTCCTCTAATCTCATCTCAGATTTTAAAAGCTGCCTTGAAACAACTTCAGGCAAAAGAATGTATGTGTTTTAATTAGAGTGGAGTCTTGAGTTGTTCTCGAGATGGAGAGATCTATTATCACCAACCAGCAGAATCATCTTAGAAAGCATTAGGAACAAGCACAAGCTCCTCGTCTATAGCAAAATGAAATATTTCAGGCACCAGGAACAACAAAGAAGGGCCGGCCTGGTCCCCGACACCATTAACTATGGACCCATTTTGTTCCCAGTAAATCACAGATGATGGCTGCGATAGAATGTCACAGACCCAAACCACTGGCACCATGATTAGGTGCAAAAACTGTGATCCTTAAGACTACACCCCCAAAAGGTTATCCAAATTTAATCAACTTATATTTTGTACTTTGTTCCCCCCATTTTTGATTACTGTATTTTTCCTTACATAAAAACCCAGCCCCCCAATGATGCAAGTCCTATGGTGTGAACATCGCGTCGCATATGGGCAGAAAGCTAGGGAGGTAAAAAAAAAAGTTCACATTTTTTTTCTCATTTTATTCCTCAAAACCTGGGTGCATCTTATGGTCTAGGGCATAGGTGTCAAACTCTGGCTCACTGAGCAAATATTTTTGGGCCCGCTGCAGATCTGCTAGATCTGCCTTCCCATCAGCCCCTCTACCAGCTGCATTTACCGACACTCTTTTCCCCCACTCTGGAAGTCTGGCTGCTCAGCGGTGCATTTCAGTTACATCACTGAGTGCCCGCTGCCTGGAATATGTTGGGACCCGTAGCTGGGAAGAGTGCTACCAGGATAGATCTGGTGGCAAAGTACAAAAACTGTTCACAAAGGGATGGGGACATACATGGACTTCACACACACACTGTACACACAGGGATGGCCCACAGTGCATTTATACATTTGGCCCTTTGTGTATTTGCATTTGAAAACCGATAGATGATAGATAGTAGATCGATAGATAGATAGATAGGTAGAGATAGAGATGATATAGATAGATAGATAGATAGATAGATAGATAGATAGATAGATAGATAGATAGATATACAACTTTATGGACAAAATGGATTTTGTAGACATAACTGTTTGCCATGGCAGTCTCTAGAGCAGACTGTAGATCAATTTTGAATAAAGCAGCATGGAAAACATTCTAAAAGAAGCCTAGAGCTCCACCTGCTGGCTGGAGATACAACTATGCACATTTTAGGTTTCCTGGTGCCATATATGTTTTAAGCTTCTAACATACCAATAATAAAAAATAAAAAAAAAGTTGTTTGCTGAATAAAAAAGCAATTTTTTTTATAACTCTTGTTTCTGTAAACAATAAACACCCGCATAGGAAATGCACACATTTTTTGACAGCTCGCTCTCCGTGTCCTTGTGCTAAAAAAAACAATTTTATCAATTATCTCAATTAACTGCAATTAAATCCTAGAAAACGCAGATTGCCATAAAAAAAACATCTTGTAACTTGATAAAAGTAGGTCTGCGTGTAATTTGTGCCAGTTAGCTGGATCTGTAGGTCAACAGAGGTTTTAATTATTCCACTGTAATTAGTAACACATACACCACTGGAATACGGGGCTCATAAATCATCCGGAAAATGCAAATGAATGTAAAATAGTCAAGATGGGTGAAAGGAAGAGACTGCAAGCAATATATATCTACCTATCAGCTTCAACATTGACTCCACAGACTGGTGAAGTGATTAACATTGAGAATCTCATTACAATGGAACCTGGGATCTGGATATACAAGGTAACAAGTGTTTTATTGTGATGTTAAATTAGCATCTTCTCTTGGAAGAAACTGGTGGGAATAATGTGATCTATTTAATCAGATGATTCATTAGTATATTTCTGATTTGCTGATGTTGTTTTAGCCTACATGGGAACATTCAACATGATCAAATCACCCTGGCCAGCAATCAGGGAAGGTCACCCCTTCACTGACAAATTGATCTCTTGCAGTAGAACCTCTTGCAGTAGAACCTTTACTAGACTAAAGCTAGCCACACATGGTACAATTTTAGCGACGATTTTCGATGGAAAATAAGATCGATTGAACATTAATCGATGTACTGCCACATAGTGCAATCGATGATCGTTGAACGATTTTTGGTACAATCGTCGATTGAAAAGTGATCGGACAAGTTGGAAAATTTTGGTCGATTGGTCGATTTTTTTTTTGCTCGATTTTGTGGCTCGATTTTTTAGGCTACTTCCCTTTAACTTCCAATTGAAACTAAAATCGTAAGAGGAATTAAATCGACGATTTTGGATTACTTCGATTTAATTTCAGTCAAAATTGTTCAATTATCGTGCTTCCCATGTGGAGAACTTCGATTAAATGACAATCGATGTTCGATTTTTTAAATCGAAGTACAAAATCTAATCGAACCTCGATTGAATGATAAATCGTACCATGTGTGGCTAGCTTTACTATCCACCCCTAGTGATATTTGATTCAGGAAGAATAGGCAAGCATAGAGATCTAAGAACGTTTGTTAACCTCCTGGGCGTTCTGCCCGAGTTATCTCTGGGTGAGTTTCTCAGCTGATAAAACTCACCCATTGCCATTGGCCTCCATGTTAATGGAGGGGCATTGCTTCTTCACAGCACAGCCCAATGAAAATCGCTGCAACACTTAATGTGCTCAGCCGCGATTGCCGTGCTGCGCTTTTTGTGCACCACATGCGCAATGCCCAGCAAGTTAAGCTAGCCATACACGTGTTAACATTTGATCGTCGGCCATGCATGATTGAAATATAGACGGTCAGTCTACTAATGATCACCAGCACGATTAATTCCTTTCCGAAGTCCTGTACACATGCCCCATAGAATCATCAAAAACAAATATATCCAAATACCTAGAAACCCAGCTAGATACTTGTACATTTGAATTAAATTTACCAACATGCCTGAGCACTGCTGTGTCTATTTTATGTTCAGTTTCCATAACTTTTGGTGAAATGATTCAGTTAAAATTTGACCACGTATGCCCTCCTCTAGGGGCTGGGAGGGCACATAGGAATGATTGTGGAACTATGTGGAATATCACATTTAACCATGCACTGCAGCCTCATAAAGCCTATCTCAACCCTCCACACTTTTTATTATTATTACTATTATTATTATCATTGTTTATATATATATATATAGCGCCAACGTATTACACAGCACTGTACAAGAAAATAGAGTTGAGACACAACACAAGATAACACACAGGTACAGGATATGACACAGGAGGAGTGGAGAATCCTGCCCGATCAGGCTTACAATCTTATTGGTTGGGAAACAGTGTATACAATTCTATATCTGGGGGAATTTAAAAAAAAACTTAAGGGTGGGGCCATGCCTATGCAATTTTTGGAGAATTGGGTTAGGTTATAGGCAATTTGGGTCATATGTGTAGAAGCACTCATTTAAAAACAGGGATTTTCGGTGCAAGATACTACAAGGTAAGTTTGCTCTCATATTCTGCTATGAACAGGCTGAAATTAAATTTCTTGGATGGAAAGCCAGAGCTGGAAGGATGGAAAATGGGAGCTGGCTGCTTTACAATAATATTCCTGGCAACAGTGGCCAGTGATAAGTAGACCAAGTAAAGAGGATTTGCAAAAATGGACTTTTAATGGAAGGTGGGCTTGTAAAGCAATTCAAGTATTTGTTTCTTCATTGCATCTTTATTAATAAATAACATACAAAATCCAAAAAAAGATACTTTTTGGGAAATAAAAAACATTACACATTCATTTATGTATTGTTGTGCTTCATGCAACATTGTTTCACCCAGAGGGCTTCCTCAGGTTTGTACAAAAATCACAACGTACTGTAAACCAGATATTCCAGCAACGCCTCGGAGGACGTGCCCACAGTGAAGTCCTAAACCTATCAGAGAGCCAGACCTTGTAATGTGGTATCCGAGTTATGTGTGGAGAGGTTGAAATGTAGAAATGTAGAGTTTAATAACTGTGAGAGATGACCTTTGTAAACTACTACAGTTCTCTTACATTAGACTTCATAAGGCCTTTGCTCTTCCAGCATGTAAGAGAGTAGGCACCTAACTTACACAAGGATCGGTTGGTGGAGTGATAGTAGAGCAAGTGAATGGTGATTACTCCTTTAAGATCCTGTAAGAAAGTAAATGGCCGACTGAACATTTCAATCTCCATCCATAAATAGGTTTTGAGATGACTGGCATTCCAAACCATGCTCTGGTGGTTTACACTCTTCATTAGATCTTCTGAAGAAAGCTCCTAACTGAAGAAAGACTGAAGTGCTTCAGACAAAACAGATGTGAACATGGTTCACATACATAGACGTTTGCTGTTCTATATGACAAAGAAAGGTTCTAACTTTAGCCGCCAAATTCTGAATTCATATTTATTTAAAGATTTACACTGCAGGCCATTTTTGGCCCATTGGCTGGAGTTTGATGCTCCTGTACACACATGGACTACATATTAACTGTATAGCACATACAGTGTGTGTAGTCCATGTATTCCCCCATCTGTGTGTACAGTGCGTGAAGTTTACTTGCGTCCCCATCTCTGTGTTTATAGTTTGTATACTTTGCCTTAACCCAGACTAATCCGTGTTCCCCTCTCCTCGGCTCTGCTTACCCAGCAGCACCCCAACCAGCTTCACTCACACCACACCTCTGTCATCCAACTCTGGAAGTGGAGAACTACAGATCCCAGCATTTTTGGGAAGAAGATGCTTAGTGATGTCACTGCTGAGGACTCTTAGTTCTTTACTACCAGAGTGGCAGAACAAAGGGGTGGTGAGTGGAGCTAGTAGGGGTGTTGCCAGGAAGGTAAATCTAGCAGATATCCTACAGGATCCCACGAATATTTGCTTAGAGGGATAAAATTGGCCCACAGGACAGAGTTTTATATCAGTGTTCTAAAGCTCAAGTGCCCAATCTGCCCCTTTTAGGCGTTATTTTGAGGCCCCCCTCAGTCTTCCACTTGCGGCCCCTGAAACCCAACTATTAATGCATAGGGCATAGGAACTCACCTGTCTGCCAAATCGAAGGTTATGTGCCCCATCGATATAATCAATGGAAGCACATAACCTTTCACAATGTTTTAGTCATAAACATAAATTTGCATTACCATACCATTAATTACCATTCTACAGTGTTCCCTAATGCTTAAAGTATAATTTAAAACAAATATTATTTCAAAAATTAAACATAATGTGGCTATACCTGCTGTAATTTTTTTCATTAGAAAATGTTAATACAAATGTTTATCAATATAACCTCAGTTGCCCACCACTGTTCTAAAGGATGATGAGGTTTATTTATTGTCCAATGATCAGGCTAGATGTGGTATTCAGAGTCACAAAGATAAACCAGGAATCCACATAAGATGCTGTAGTGAGATATGAATGCACAGTGATCCTCAGAGCATTATATTATAAGATATTCCAGAAATATTATTAGTATATATAGTTAATGTCAACTCATATGTGTGACATTTCTGCAGCCAAACCTCTACCTCCTGGCTCATCTGATTGCAGTAAAAGAATGGTTTCCTTTTATATCATCATGGAGGAGGTAATGATATTCTCTCAATACCAAAGCGGACAAATGTCACAATGTATTACCTACTCATAGTGATGCTCTGAATACAAGCATTGCTGTTGCATGTTGGGTAGTACATAGGCAGAAGTTGGGCTTAAACATGTAAAAAACATGACTATTTTAAATAAAACCTCAATCTTATCTTGTAAGACCCAGTGATTTTTATTGCGGCATGGCGATCGTGCCCATTCGTTTGAATGGTCTCGCTCCCACTATCAGGCATGGCTGCGACTCTGCCTGCGATCTAAAACGCGGCTCACTGCGTTTTTGATCGCAGGCAGTTGCTCCCGATCGCACCCAGAGACTTGAATGGACACCCATGAATGGACACATTAAAAAAAACGCATCTCATTGAATTGGGACGTGATTTTTGAACACGTCCCCATTCATTCTCTATGGGCACGATCAAGTGGGGACATGTTAATAGTTATCCCAGATCTGTCCTGAAAAGTAACCAGATAAATAGCCTATAAATATATGGAAATCCCAGACTACTGCTGTCCCTCAGACACAGTTCAGACATTCATTGGGAATAGGAGGTAGGAAACACGGGAAAAACCAAAATAAAGGTTTACCGGATTAGTTCATAATCCCATCAAATCGAAAATGAGTAAATAACTAACTTCTAAGTGATAAATCCTGCAGACTAATAGGTATAAAATGCACATGGAGTAACTGTTGTTGACAGGTAAAAATCTGACAAGCCAATGTACTTTGTGGTCTCATGAATATTCATGCGTGAAGTATCAATTTATTGATGTAAGCAGACTGAGCCATGAAAGACCTCTGATGGAACCAACTATTTGCATAAGCAGTATTCTAAAACAACAATACACAATGTATGGAATCCACCATTAGTGTACCTGGAAAATGGTCAGAATATTGTAAAGTATTACAGTGAAAATCTTTCCCCCGGCATTATTAAAGAAAACAACAACCGTGGGCTTTAGGGAATGTTAACCCTGCTGTCTTCTTCCTTATTTTCTCTGTATTTTGTTCGGGAGAAACAGAAATAAACATTTGATCTTTTTTATTGGCTAACTGAAGTAATTGCTTGGCGGGAGTTCCCGGCGGAGCACATTCACTTACCTGAGCCGTTCCACTGATGCAGGGCTGAACATAGAGGAGTACGTTGAACCTCTGCATTGGCGGATGTCTGAACACAGCATCTGCCGAGCAGGTAAAGTCTATGTGCTCCGTTGGGATCCCCGCCAAGCAATAGGCTTAGCAGAGGGGGCCCCGATGCATGTGGAAACCCCCCCATACAGCTCTGAGCAGGGAAGGATCCACCCGCTGGCAGACTTTCCCTGCCTCTGTATGTGAGTAGCCCTCTGCAGGGCTGTGTATGAGAGCAGCAGTTTACATACAGAGCTGTGACAGCTGTAGACGGATGATTCGTTGGTGGATGGATGGATTGCCTGCCTGCAGGTCTCTGTATGCAAGCAGGTGATCCGGTCCGCTCTCATACAGAGCTATGACGGCTGCGGCTAAGCTCAGTGCGGAGATGTGAAGGTGCAACCATCTGTGGCCATGGTTGTGCATTCCGATTATAAGACACACTCATCCCCCACCAATTTATTGTGTCTTATAGTGCAAAAATATGGTAGTTTTACAGCATTTTTTGTAAAAACTTACTATTTCAGTGTTACAGATAATAAGGAATACACATGTAAAACTACTTTACCTTCCATTCAAGTAGCCTAGTGGATAACTATACACAAAATCTGCCTGCGGTTCTTTATGTTACAATATATACTCGAGTATAAGCTGAACCAAATATAAGCAGAGGTACCCAATTTTAGAACAAAAACCTGAAAACTGAATGACTCGAGTATAAGCCTAGGGAGGGAAATGCAGAAACTAAGGCTCAGAAACACACAGCAAATGTACTTTTGTTTTGAGGTGTAATTATTTAATTGAGAAGATTTGTAAGTTAATTTCAAAGCCACTGAACATGATATCATCACTCAGATCCACAACCCTTCTCTACATCATCATTTGGTGATGATAGCATGTTCGGGGGCTTTGCAATTCATTCAAGTCCACCTACAAAATTCAGCGATTTTCATTTTTTGGCCAGAATATAAGCCGAATTAAATTTCGTCTTATATTAAAGTATATACGGTAATAATTTTTTGTAGTATTTGGAACGATTGCAACCCCTGTCAGGTTGTTCTTTAAGTTCACATAACCCCTCTTAATTTAAAGGCTCCCACACATGTAACAAACCGCGGGCGATTTTGTGCCGACCGATGTGTGTGCGCAGGTGCCCACATGGGGCAACAGATACCTGTTGCCCCATAGCATGATGACGTCATTGTGCTGCACTCAGTCACTCGTCTGTCGGACCCTATTTGCTACATGAGTGGGGGCCTTTAGTTTAAGAACTAAGAATTAAGGAAACCTCTAAATTGAGCTGATAAAACTACAGCAACAAAGAGGACATTTTCACTGGTCTGGGGCAATATCTCTCTAAATCAAAATTATAGACCGGCTTTATTAGAAACAACAATTAGCCCTCATGTTTTCTGGCTGTGGTTTCCTTAGAACCTTTATAATTGTTCAGGAAAGCTTTCATGTAACCAGACAAGAATGTACAATTAATGGTCATGAAGCCTCCTGTTTTTAATGCTTTATAAGAAATAAACAAACTTTTTAATAATGATGAAAATTGAGCTACTAGTAGCAGATTACAATAGAAGGTATGACACATTGTCCCATGTTGCCCATGCTTTAGAGATCTGAAAGGCTGGATAGGACATACTTTATTTATTTGAGAACACTTGGATAGCTTTTACCTTCAGAACATTATATACAGGTCTTAAGAAATGTCTCATACTTGATGATATCAGTTAAATGAAACAAGCCAGCCTAATGGATGTTCTCAGGTAAACAATGTACTATAGCTTGATACTAAAACATACTTACTGAGCTTTCTTAAAACATTTCTGAACATTGCACTCCCCATTTCCCTTTCTCTTATTCTCCCAGATTATAAACAGAATATAGTTTATATCAGGATCAGCTAAATCATAAAATATAATAAACTCTGCTGAGAGTATTGTCTTCAATATATGGCATATGAGTGTATTCTCCTATCAGGAACATGTGGTCAATATTCATCCGCTTAACTTTGTTATTTGGGGACAATGGTCATTAGTCAAAAACGCCCGATCCAACCTTTGTTATCAACTTTTATTGATATAGTGCCAACATATTACAGCGCTGGACATTAAATAAGAGTGGAGATAGAAGACAAGCTAACACACAGGTATAGACTATGATATAAGGAGAAGACTAATAGGTTGGCAAACAATGTATACAAAAGGTACAGCAAATGGAACTGGTTAGGTGGCGATGTTAGGAATGAGAAGATGCATAGGCAAGACTGAAGATGTCACGATGGGTGACATGAGGACGTGGACCCACTGGACTTAAGAACCCACATGTGGAACGATTTTCCGTTCGATCACTGTGTGCGAAGTGAACTGAAAAAAAATTTCTACCGCTCGAAAAAAGGTCGATCCAACAGGGCATGGGCATGCCTGTAAATACCAGTCAATCACCATGACTGATTATTGACCATCCAAAGTATGGAATGGGAATCAATTTGCAAAGTGGTGCATGCCGATTTGCCATTCAATCAACGAACGCTCAAGCTCAGCAAGGTGACATCATCACATTGTGGTCGATCGCAGGTCGGTTGAATGGGTATCGACCTGTGTTTGCCCAGCTTTACTGCACAGTTGACAATAGTGTAATCTGAGTTGAAGAGTTCAGAGATTTTTTGCACACAATTCTCAGGTTGCAGCCCTCAAACACACCCAGACAAATAGCAGCAAAGTGCAAAGCAATGATGCAAGGACCATCCATAGAACAAGGGTAAGAAGCTGGGGAATCAGAGAGCACAAATAACACGAGCAGGCATCTGAGAAAAGACAAAGACCTTCCTGCTTAGACAATTCTATGTTGCTGGTGCTTCTGTAAATAGGGCTGGAAGAAGGAGCACATGACAAGGTAAGGGAATAAGCAGAAGGAGAACTTCTGAACCCTCTTGTCCTCCGAGGAAAAGGAACAGAACAGGAAGTAGACTCAGAACTGCGGGGATCTACAGCAGAAGGGGGGTTCAGAGCTTTTTTAAAAGTGCTTAAAGTAGGAGCAAGTCGTTTAACTCATAGAGAGATCTGCAGTTCTGTATGACTTAATGATTAACAACTTCTAAGGGTCCCCATACACCTTGCAATTTCACTGTCAAATTTCTTTTAGATTTGCTTTTGTTTTACCAAAACCATGTAATATGAAGGACTTTCTAAACAATCAAGTCTACCTGGGTTCAATCGCAGAGGACCTTGTACTATATAATTGTTGGTAGATCTAAAGGATATCTAACAGATAGATCTAAAGGTGTATGGCCAGTTTAAGGTTTAAAAGCGAGTGACCAGGACTTTATGAATTTTTTTTAAGATGTTTTAGAACCCCAAAAGCCAATCTCTGGAATAAAAACCACAATAGAATTTAGTTTTTCCCTTCACTTTCCCATAGCCAGTCTACAGCTGCAATAACAGAAGGGCCTGTGATCATCACTATTCTAAGAAACAATTAATTCTCAATTGTCATGCTATTTTGCTGAGTGTATTGCAGCCGCTGTTGCCTTTAACGATCCACACTTAATAAAGACACATCTGGTTGCTACAGTAACAGAGCGGTGCACCTCGCGCTGCAGAGGCATTAGCGTCCCTGTTCTGGCTTAGGTGACAGTGGGAAGATGATTCTCAATGTGTTTATTGCTTTACAAAACTGAGAAACTTTACACCGCCATTATCATTCCTCCCGCATTAACATATTGTGCAAACATTCAGCGTTTAAGGAGATCGTTTCCAAAGACAGGCAACCGCTAATGCTCATTATCCCCATTTAGTCACAAACTATTCAGGAGTTATGTAAACACGTGTGACCATCTTCTGTTTGCACACAGTTACATTTGCAGAAAAACAAACAGAGATGGATAGTGGCATTGTTTGTTGATTTTCTTTGCCTTACATCCATCAAAAATAAACCCAAACAACAACAAAAAAAGTTTTATGAATCCATAACCAAACAAATTCAGATAGTTTAATATAATGATTTCACTCAAAACTAACCTGTGAGGATACAGATATTGAAGCTGCCATTGCTCTCAGATATATATATTTTATATAAAGTGATGCGCAAGTGTATTTTACAATATATTGTGCACTATACAACATAAGAGGCTCCCCTGTATACAGAATGTTTCTCCGCTCTGATCACTTTCTGCTCTACCTACTGGATAGATAGCTCTTAGGAGGAGGGAGGAAGTTATTATAGCAGAGAGAAGAAACATTCCCGCAGCTCCTATAAACCTGCTGTATACAGGGGTGGGTCTTTTCTCCTCTCTACTCTAACTGCTGTCTATCAACACTTAAGCACCTCATACACCTTACAATCTTACCATGCAATTTCTGTACAATCAACTCTTGTTCTACCAAAACCATGTGATATGAGGACCTTTCTAAACCTTCCAATCACTATGTATTCTATCAGAGAGGACCCGGCACTACATAGCAGTGATATATACCTTCCAATCACTATGTGTTCTATCAGGGAGGGCCCAGCACTACCTAGTTGATGGTAGATCTAAAGGAAATTGTATAGAGTGATCTAAAGGTGTATGGGAGGCTTTATGGGGGAGGGAAGAGAGCAGGGAGTGATCAGAGCACACACAGTGACTGCAATGTGCTAAGGCATCAATTTTCTTTATGTTCCTAAAGGCCATTCCTACTTGTCTAACAAGATAGTTGATAATACCTTGATCAGGGGCTTTCTAGTTGACTCAAAATAAATGAGGAAACATTTTGTGACCATCTCTAGTATCAGCAGTGAAATCTAGGTTAGTGGGAGGAAATACTTCAACACTCCTGGAAGGAACTTTTTCTGCAGAAGACTTTACTAGGCAATTACTATTGAATGGAGCAGCATTAATGACAACAGCTTTCGCTCTGCTGTAAAGGATGAACACAGGATTCTGGGTCTGTTAGAATTTGTGCCATTGAACCTTCACAGACATGTCCTTTGGTAGACGTGCCAATTTGTGATGCCAGGTACTAATTGATGAACAAGACGACTATGCTCAGCATTCCAATTTACCCCAGGAGGTGGCTACAAAAGATGGTCACACTTTTTCCCACTAGCTGATCTTGGCTAGGTTTTCACAGCATCAAAATGTAACGTTTCTAATGAGTAAATGCATCCATTGACTTTTTATTGGAGCTGTTTCAACGTTGTGTTAGTGAACTGTTTTTTTAAAGCAGGGCACGGAGTTTAAAAAATGCAACGGAACACTAACGCATCCATAGGGAATGCATGGGGCGCATCAAAAAACGGATGGGCTTCATAAATGCATTATCTCTCTCCTTAAAATAATCAAGACAATAAGAAAACATGAATACATCACAAAGGGATGCAAACGCAACCCCCTTCATTAGAAAAAAGGAACAAAGAAGGCTCCAAGAAGCAGCGTAAACATAACTTCTGTGATTTAATTACAAATCCTTGTGGGAACATTTGGAAAAAGAAAGTATTGCTCTAGCACAAATAGTTGTTGCATAAATTAAGTTCAAAGTCAAAATTTCAAACTTGACTTTGAACTTAATTCAAGCAACAACTATTTGTTTCTTTTTTTTAGTATACCCTGGACCCTTCTCTACATCTCCAACAAATTTGGTGATGATAACATGCTTATGGCCTTTGCAATTAACTAACAAAATCAAACAGGTCGAAAATTCCACCATCTCTAGTGGCTAGGGTATCTCCGCCCCAAACAGATCCAGCTTTGTTTTTATGGACCCAAAGAACACAATATTAAAAAGAGAACGTTGCCTAAAATATATTTGCATATATTAATACATACTTTCCATTAACAATACCATCCAATGGAAATATTCAAACCCAATATCCTCGAGAAGTATCCATGTCATGAACAAGCAGCAATGAGAAGCTGCCACCTGGGTAAACTTGAATGCAAGACATACGTATAACCCGAGTATACCTTTAAAAGCTGCTCAAAAAAAACAACCTCCTAAGCCTCTGCTGAGATGGATTTTTCTCCATAATTATTTCTGTTTTAATTGAGCTGGGAAGAAAATGATGATTGCTCTGTAGGTTGCCACAAAAGACAGATAACCTGATCAGCTCAGAATGCTTTATTCCTCACATAGGCTCAAGTAATTATTATCCCAACATCAATATTTCTCAGAAAGAGAAAATGTATGAAAGAAATGTCACAAAATAGATCATCAGTTTTGGAGGCTGCCAATTTCCAGAACAATACAGTACACTATATTTAGAAAAAATGCTAAAGAGTTTAATTACAATGTATCCAATAAATTATCCTTTGTAAATAACAAAAAAACTATAGTTCATCTAAAAGCTGCACCCCCAATTGAGTGCTATTTATAAGCCCCACCCTACAAAAAATACCACCACTCAAATTTGAAACGCACTGGTAGACGATGGTAGAGGCACTGGACTGAAAACTGAGCGCACCCCTTGCTTCTGTTAGGCTACAGATGAGCAAGCAAAATCCATGACACTATCAGTATCCAAACTAAGCTCACATTTAGTGGAGAGGATTTCAATACAAGTTTCCCAGTACATCTAATAGGAGTAAATGGGAGCAGGAAGTCTGTAAACTAAAGTGGATGTATACCGAAAACAATAACAAAAAATATATATAGATATATATATATATATATCATTAAACATAAACGTAAATAGCTGCTCATGGGTAAGTTATTCGGTCAGTGTGATCAGAGAATGGGTACTGCTAGTGTATAGACACATGCTAACGTTCCAGCCCTGACACTCTGCTGCAATGAAGACCTCCCTCCTGGTACTGGCCCTTCGGCTGGAGGATTATAGAGTGAATACTGCATGGTCCTGGCTTCTTTGCTGGAACATTCTGTTTATTCACTTGATATCTGAATCTGAATGGCTGTGTTTCCCCCCCTAATTTTCTCTCCAAAACAAAACAAAGTCTTATGGTCTGATGCGAAAAATATGTTATCTTTCGGGAGGTTATTTCAGTGCAATATTGTGGGTGGCCACTGGGGGGTGTCTTATAATGGGTTTCAATAGGGAATTCATCTTTGTGTAGTTTTTATGAGACAGTGTTTAGATATGTTGTCAGTCACTGATCTCAGAGATGTCGGGCTTCCTCCCAGCCACAGCACTGCATCATCACAAAGATGTTTTACTCATTACAGGTTAGGATTTTTTCTTCTTCTTGCATTCTGTCTGATTATCTGCACTTTTAGCGTTGATCACAGCAAGTACAAAAATGGGTGATAGGTCCACTATAACAACTATGTGAAATAGATTTCATCCCACTAATGTTTAACTCATTGGTGGTTGGTGATTAGGACTATGCCTCTTTGTCATGATAAAAAGATGTTTTTCACTAAGCTAAAATGTAAATCGCAATAATTTGTAAAACCATGCAATCAATCATTTCTGTGCTTTGTGGCAGGTTTGTCACCTCCTCATTGTCCTGGTGGAAACCTCAAATTAAAAATGTTATAAAAGAAGATGGATGGTGGATAGCTGGAAGTAGATAAAATCTTGCAGTAAAGTGATGCAGATTGATGTGGCTAAATACTTTCTAATGAAACCTAAAAAATTTGAATAAATGAAATGTCCCATTCCAGTTATTTTCATTTACTACATTTCAGGGCTACATCAGGGTCCCAGACTTTTAAATGTCTGTGTTATGTGTTACTCCATAACAACCTGTCAGCTCTCGGTTGTCAATTCTCTCCAGCAGGTGACAAAGGGAAGTATATAACAAGATTTTCTATGTGCATGATTCATTGAGGATACTAATAATACACTACACTACACTACACTACACTACCATAGAAATAAACTTCATTTTCAGCCAGGATTCCCACAATGATGTCACAGTAATGAATCTCACCTAGCTTCAGGCAGCAGGAAGGCATACTCGTGGGGGGACGTGGTTTCCGGGAAGTTGGAAAGAATGGCAAGGCGATGGGGAAGCAGATCAGAGCCATGAAAGGTGAACAGAAGATCCAAGGCCTGTACGTTGCTTTCCTGTAACAAGAATACAGAGACACTGATATATTAAAATGGAAAGGTAGCTAAGCACAAATATTTCCACTGGAAGAATAATTGGAAAATGTCTGATGAGATTACTTCTATTATCATAAAGAAAGGATATACGCGTACAAGCACTCCCATGTGACCACTTGCATTACCAACCCTAAAGTGGACAAAGTTTAGTTACATTCTATACAAACTTTTTTGGTCATTAGATAGAGACAACATAAAGACGCATAGTTTATAGAATACTAAAATGCTGAACAATTGTAGAAAAGATCTTCATATAGAATCTTTATGGGCCTCAGTAGTGAGAGAAAAGTCAGTGGAGAAAAGTCCCAGGAGCAATGGGACAGGTTTGCAGTTAGTTGATTGGGTGAGTGCTCAACTCTGAACCACCATATCACCATGTCATGTCACCATTCAGGGTAATTTATTTTTAAAAAAAAGTGTCTACAAGGTTGTCCTTTCCATTAGATATAAAAATTTTACTTTTCATATATACACAAACCAAATTTTGTTTATAAACATCGCTCACCCGAGCTACGCTGAGGGTAACTTACCCCTTAACGTTTTCAGAGGGAGCCCCTGGTGTCTCTCTGTGTCAGCACTTGATCAGATTCTTCGGGGCTCATCAATGATGGCGAGGAAGGAGGCTCTAGGTTGAGGCATTAGTGCTTTGGGTTCTCACATGTGAAGGAGGGGAGGCAGGTACCGTATTTTTCACACCATAAGACACAAGCTGCATCCTACTGTGTGAAAGAGCGACTACCTATGGCTGAAAAGTCACGACTTTGCTCCACACTGCCACCTTTGCTTTCCTGACAATAAGCTTAGCCAAAGAGGCAAAGCTGTCAGAGTGAAGACCCGCCCTTGGGCAGCTCTTCCATCTGCACTGTGTATGTGAGTTGGCACAGCTTTGCCATTGAGGCTTGAGGCAGGGAAGCAGTCAGAGACCACTCCCCTCATCTACCCATCCCTAACTCCTGCTCTACCAGTCAGAGCACAGAGTTCTGGCCAGAATAGTGGGAAAAGGCCGAAATATTATTCGGCCATCAGACCCTCTGTTGTATAGGGTGTGTAATACTATTTATTGTTGTGTAATGTTTTGATTACCCGTACTACTCTTTTAAATTGAATCGGAATTGAAGAAAGGGAATAGAAAGGGAAGAAAAGGGATATACTAGAACACATTTAAAATCAAATGTCAAATTAAATACACACCAGTGGCATTGATATCTTAAATAAAAAACAAGGGACAAACATAATGCGAGAAAAAAGATTTGGTCCATGGGCCAGAAACACAGAAATCAAATGAGTATTTAAAAGGAAGAAAGGCGATGTTTCCACGGCATTATGGGATGCGATGATACCCCCTGCGTTAATTGCATGCCTTGACGGGGATGTCGGCGCATCCCATACATATGCATGCTTTCCCGACCCGCTGATTTCCACAGCGTTTGTCAGGTCTGCTGGCCAATTGGAAAGCAGAGGTTGATATACTGCCCTGCGATAACTTCTCAGCCAGCGTATCTGATAAACGCAGTGGAAACAGGTAGGGCAGGAAGTCATGCATATGTATGGGATGCGCTGACATTTGCGTCAAGGCATGGGATTAACGCAGGGGGTAGCATCCCATAACACCATGGAAACATAGCCTAAAACCACATTCTTCTGTTATCTCTTCATCTTGAGTGCATCTACACATAAAGTACATCTGATGTATTACAGCAATAACACCATTTTACTGCTCATAAATATATAGTGTTGTGTTGTCGTGCTTTGTCAGGGGAGGCAACATCGCACTCTATAAGGGAAAAGTTATCATTTTAAAAAATGGTTATAAAAATGTACAATGCTACAGGTTACAGCCAAGTAATAAAACATCTGTAATGACATAGCAGCAGAAAGAATAACACTCCACCCCTCCAGATGATAAGCATATTAGTAAAAACAAAGGCAGATGGATAAGATGATTTGTCACTGTGCCCAGGATCACGGCTCGTCCAACTCTAGTTAGAGAAAAGATTACATAATTGTGGATTAGTATTGACAGGATCATCTTCCTATACAGAGATCATAGCGCGCTGGGCTCTAACGCGAAGTTAACTAACTGCAACAGATTATAAATGATAATCGAGGTGAAAGGCGGCGCGCTAAAAGAGGAATCAATTTCTCCTTTATTGTTCTGACTTTGTTACATTACCCGAGCATATGTTCTTGCTGACAGCACGATATTTTGGTTTCGAAACTTCTTGAAGAAGTCGGCATCGTATCTTCTCTCCGCTGCCTCAGGCCCCCCGAGGATCTCCTGCAGGACAAAGGAGCAGATGTTATAGAAATCCTTCGGAACACGGTAATGGAGCGCATTATGAATGGATAATTCAAGACTATTTATCAGACGCCTGGCACCTTCTGCGGCATTAAGGAGCCAGTAAACCTCAATTGTCATGTTTTCATTGTAAAGGAAATCTGTCAGAGAAGGAGATGGGTTAGCGTTGCTGTTTTTGACCTCTGAAAATGCTGTCTGTTTGTCTGGTATGTTGACCCAATCATAAGAAGAATATAATATGTCTTTTTAAATCATTAAACACATCGTCACTGTGCTATGTCAAAGCGGAAGTCTGGATAATAATGAATTAGCCCCTCGCAGGGTGATGGGGAACCCACTGCAAAAACTTCAATGTTTATATGGTTCTAGAGGGTTCAAGGGAAGAGAGTCAGGGGGAATTCACATGGGCGCCTCGAAAAGCTGTGAAAAGAGATTAACACATAAACATGAGGCACTTTTTGGGCATGCGCCAACAGTGGGGGATGGGGATGTGCGGCCACTTTGTATGGGATTGGCAAAATATGGGGGAGGAACTTGGCCTCCTTGTGACCTCGGTTCCTGGAAGAGTTATTACCGAAATGCAGCCATTGAATCCATTGAAAACCAATGAGCAAACATGCGAGCATGTGCATTTTCAGTAGACATCGATGACAGTGATGGTGTCATGTTGAGCACATCAAAAACATGGCAAACCACATTTGTTTTGCCGGTGTGTGCGCAGGCTATGACGCACATGTGTGTACAAAACACCATAACTTTGAATGGGGAGTGCACCCCCTCATAGTGGAGTCCTAGCGTAAAGATCACAATACGATCGAACGATACCTGTGAGATTGATGACCCATTTGAGTGCAAGGCTGCTCTTGAGCGCTCGTTGATTGGATGGGAATCTAGTCACACTTTAGGTACTCGATTCCCGTTTGATCCTTTGTCCCCATCCAAAAGAATGGTGATCAACATGTCATTTCCCAGTTAGACTGACCTGTCCCCATTAAGACAAGCTATCGACCCGTATATGGGTACCTTTAGACCCAATCCTCTGATTTAGCAGCTCCTCCTATTGCTATCGCTCAAAACAAATGGCTTTGTATTGTACTGAAGAAACACAGAAGATCTATCCACAGACCTGAGCTCTGGAAAAGAGGTCGGGACAATGACCTCAGGACACAATCTCCAAAAACTTCCAATGCTCCTGGAACAAGGATATAGATCAGGGGGTTTGACTTCAACTTTTCTAAACTGAAAAATTCTTTCAGGTCTCAGAAAGTAAAGAAACCAAGACAAATAGTCACAGGGAGAAGGTCAGCAATGGCAGACTTCATATTTCCTTCATACTTCATACTGTGTTTCAATGCCAAGCACCTACACTATATATTAATCACAAACACAAGCGCATGGCTGCAGAAGATAAATAAATAGTTTTTCAATGTTATTTTTCACATTTGTAAAGTTTGTTGCATTGTGATCACTGCAATCTCTGATGAAGGAGACACCGTATCCTGGTTACTTTATTAAACCTTTTTGTCACGTATTGGGATTTCTTAACACCCTCTCTCATCAATCTTTCCTACAGCCACTCAGCATTGACTGGCACTCATGTCTTCCCATATTTCTCTTTCTGTTTTAATGCTTTTTATTGGTTTTAAGAAAACAAATGAAGAATAAAACATTCAAACTACAAAAGGTTCTTGAGTAGTTATAGAAAGAAAAGCAGTTGTACTTTTCACATTTGCATAGAAAGAATCATATCAAGTAGGCACAATGCTGAAGGTAACTTGAGGCATTGTCCTGGTACTTACAATATCAAGATTGTAGTATAAACTGCCAAAGTAACAAATTCAAAACCAGAAGTGTGTGATGTATGTGATAGGCGAGTAAAAAAAAAGTCATGCAAAAAAAGAGAGACGGGCCCTTTAGACCTTCTGCTCCCAAACAAAAACAAAATAGAAATAAGAAAATAGGGAAAGAAAGGAAGGAAGGAAAAGAAGAATGACAAGGGGAAAGGGGGAATAGCATATATCTCTTTCAACCCAATATTCAGGTGACCACATTACATACCTCATACGTAGACAGGCGATCTAGGTACGTCAGCAGCTTTAGCCTACATCGGCAGATCTCTTTCTGTTCAAGGGTTAAGCTGCGAGAAAAATATCTGAAGTTAAAAAAGTGTTGATTCTAAGATTGACGTTGCCTTAAAAAAGAATCTAGTGGTCATTTCTCTTTATATTTATACTTATATACTATACTTTATACAATTATACTTACGTATTTTATGCTCTATGAGATGCACATTTATCGCCCTAAAATCTATTGAAACCATCTGTGCATTTCATAGACTGTTGTGGTATGAATGCACACATCATCCTCTATGATGAATACCTGGAGCATACTGTTGCATGTTCCATCCCTACATCCCTAAGAGACTGCACACTGTCATTCCGAATGGCTGTAAACTCAGAGCATACCTTATGGGGGCTTACTTTACACTGGCAGCTCAACCTGGAACCTGGTTTATATAAGTCATTCACTTTTCAATATTTCTTGTGTAAAATTAGCTTACTCAGCTCATTCTCTAGAATAAGGACCTTTAATGAAACATTTCTCTAGAGTTCAATTTTAGAAAAATGATCAATATAATTATATGCATATTATTTTAATAGTGCAGCTCTCTATAAAGTCCCTAGTCATGTCACTCTAAGGGTATGTTCCCACTTCCCACTAATCGTGGCGCGGAGTTGTGGGAGACCACTAGTGAACCACGTCTCAGAATGCAGGCCACGGCCCATTAGTTGAGGTTGGCACAAGCCCATTCAACTAAATGGAGGTGATCAGCCACAATTGTCGCACACGATTAAAATCGAGTTGACCCGCGGCTGATCGCCTATATGGGACGTAAGGGGGCCAATGTGGGCCTAAGGTCTACGGTCAGTATGTAGTGAACCCAATGAACTTAGCATGATAACTTGCTTATGCCACAAAAAAAGTTCACATTACAATATATTGCACATTTGAGTGAAAATAAGAACACATAATTGATAATGAACGTCAGTATAATACAATACACATTAACATAATCAATAATAATAACACCTGATGGACTCACTTCTCAAAATCCACCTGCTGAATTAGCTCTTTCCTCCTCAGGTTCTCTTTCTCCTTTTTGTGTTCTGCTTCCTCTTCTGGAGAAAGGATGTCTTCATATGGAATATCATCAATGTCTATGTCCCCTGGTATAATGAACCTGACACAAAAATAAACACACCGGTCAAATAAGGTAACAGAGCGGCTACCGGATCATCTAGCAGTAAGGAAGATTGGAGCCATCCTTTGGGTTGTGACAACTGCTAAATGACAGAAATTACTCTTACTGTTCGGTTGAGGTCATAGAAGCTGACTCAAGTATCCACAGACCTCCACAGGGACAAAAATACTGGACTTATTCTTACACATGATCACTGACTTTTGACTTATATTTACCAACACATCAAATTACATGGGCTTGTGTGTTTCATAACAGAATGTTCTAGCAAGATGCAAGATGGAGAAATTTCCTTTTAACGTATTTATTTACCAATGGCATCCAGCTCTGAGCAGTCAGAACTCTACTTCCAAAGTGGGAGGACTCAAGGGCAGTGGGTGCAGCAGATAGGGGAAATGCTGGGAAGGCAGATCTAGCATATCTACCATGGGCCAAAAATATTTGCTCGGTGGGCCAAATTTGAAAATCAGAAACTGGTGATATATATCTTAGGTTGCGCTTTTAAATCTTCAGGGCAACCAAAGTCGGGCAAACACATATAGTCACCTGTACAAGCTGGGGTTTTGCTTAAGATGAAGACCGTGAAGATTGGGGAGTCATACTTGGTTTTCTGCCAGAGGCGTTTACACTGAGCATGTGAGTATATAACTCATACTAAGCCACTTGAAGATGCACTTTAATATTGATCAATATTTACTAGGGCAGCCTGGTAGCTCAGGTGGTAAGCACTACCTACAAGGAGTTTGCATGTTCTCCCCCTGTCTGCATGGGTTTCCTCTGGCTGCCACACTCCAAAGACATGATGCTAGGTTAAAAAAGAAGAGATTCTCCTATATTAGCAACACATTACTGTGTTAGCTACATATGTATATGACTATTGTAGGGACATTAGGTTGTGAGCTCCTCTGAAGGACAGATAAGACTATATATATTCTGTAAAGCACATAATACTTTAAAATCCCATTGTATTTTTCAGAATTTTTTTTTTGCCCAAGACAAATTCAAGGCCAAGACCAGTCTGCTTTTTTTTAACACATATGGTATATTTAAGAGAGGTAGTTTAGGTCCTGTGCAAGAAGCATTTCAGTCTACAGAAACCATATTTAACCGCTGTCAGATTTTTAAAAAAACGTTCTCTTCATAACTGTCGGCTTCCTGAAGCAGAGTCCTGCAGCAAGAAAGCAGTTGTCTCCTTCACTTAGACACAGACGATCTCCACTACTGAGCAGCTGCATATATTATGCATTAAAACCCACACTTTAGACGGTTATCCAAAAGCAACAGGGGAGCGGTGGAGGCACCGAGACGACGTTGGGAAAGTGCCCGCTGTAATGATAATACATTGCTCCGAATCAAAGCGCTCAAGAGACTGGATATTATTACACAACATTTTACTGAAGTGCGCTAATTACCATAACCATCAGATAGGAGAAGGATAATTAGAATGGGCGAGATTGAAGATTGGTAAATGAATTTACGCATGCATTAACATGTTAAGGAATAAGGCACTTCAGAATGCTGTCTTAGCTAGAGATCATTAATCAGACGATAGGATTCGCAAGTCAACTGTTGCCATTTGTGTACGGATATGTAAATGTGAAAGCGACACCGGCAGCCAAAGTTCTGCAGTTATCTCTGGAGAGGTGTCACTTGTGGTACGCAGCGCGCCTGAAAAATAAAATCATACTCAGGCTTTGTTATTCAAAATATCCAGCTTACCAAAGACTAATATGAGAGGCTCATGTGCTCATGTTCTGGCAATCAGCAAATTACCGAAAAAAAGCTGTTTTAATCCTATTTTAGATAAAAAAAATACCTGAAGTATAAAAAGATCATCAAAATGTGATATTGTTTAAAACAAACTCTTTATGCAATTTATTTGGTTGTCTGTGGTATTTTGGTTTCTTGCTAAATCTCTTATCTGGTTGCCAACAGGATCTGACTGAAGAAATGTCAGAAATGATGTACACCCACAAAGGTTATGACAATTAAGCTAGCCATACACTCTGCGATAAAAATTACGATCTATTAAAACCGACCAATGA
>CM070035.1:17431041-17447496 GCA_036250615.1 Ptychadena robeensis | reverse complement strand
TTTTCACATCAATTGGGTTAATGCAATGTATTAAATGTATGCAATATTCAATTTAGCCAGTAGGTGTCACTAGCAGCAGTACACTGACAGCACAACGTCATTTTCCTCACTGACTGGGAGGAGGGGGGCCAACAGCTGCACAGTCTCTCCTCTCCAGCCTATCTTGCTGTTCCTGTGTCCATGGGAGCTGCAGAATGATTGCAGTTCCCCACGGACACGGAAAGAGGGATAGATGCCAGTTCATCTATTTCTCTCTTCATTGCTTATACTAGCAGGGCTCTGTTGGCATAAGCATTTAAATAGTTCAGATGGGAGATCCAGACACCACCCGGTATTTCTCATTTAACAGCTCCTCGCGTGGTCGCGCATTCCGAGCATAAGACGCAGACCTATGCTCGGAATGCGCAATCACGCGAGGAGCTGTGTCTTAAAAGGTGTGTCTTATGGTCCGAAAAATAAGGTAAATTAAAGAGCTCTATTTTAAAAGCAGCCTATGCAGTTTAAGCATGACTAATAATACATAGCTATAACGCCACATCAGAATTGGCTGCTTAAACTTAACATGACAAAAAAAAAAAACATTGAACAATTCTCCCTCTTTACACCTGAAAGACCTTCTGGATGATGAATATGAATGAAATGTAAAAAGGTACAGACCATATGCCTCAGCCCCTGTGGCTGCGTAGTGCGTTGGGGGTTAAAACCCTTGATAGCATTAATCTATTCTTTATGCAGAAAACTTGTAAACCTATTATTTCATTCTGGTTGATTTGTATAAGCTAATTATGCTGCCGTCATTAGCCTGTTATAAATCGGAAGAAAGATAATCAGAAAGAAAAAATGAATTCATTTGCTGAAATTAATTCCACGCAAGGTCAGGAAAAAAATTACCTGAACGCCACAAAAATTTCGATAATAGCTAGGGAACAAAGTTAAATTATTATAATATTAAACAGAAATGTTTTAACTTTAATGCTTCAAAAGTGATTAATCAAAATGTTCAAAGTATAAAGGAACTTACAGCTACTGTGTGCTCGTGTCATTGTTACAGATATTACAATGGTTTCCACATTATTATTTCCAATCTATCTTAACAAAATTTAGGAAAACAAGTTCACATATTTCTTTTAGCATTTCGCACAGAAGTGTAATCTGTAGACACTAATGGCTTCAATATACCGTATTTTTCGGACTACAATACGCATTTCCAATTAAAATGTTTATAGCTGTATTATCACTAGCAGCAGCCATTCTCTGAACACACTGACCAATCAGTTGAGTGAATTGAGTTGTGTATTTACATTGACATTCTGCATTGCAATGAAAAAAAAAAAGAAGTGACTCATATACTCTCCTATATGTAAATAGCAGCTCATACTTTAGTTGTTAGTGCCAAGTTGTAAAATGTGTCTCTCCATAAGTTGTTCAGTAGGTCAGAGAATGGGTACTGTTAGTGTATGGACAAATGCAAAATTTTCTCTGCTGGAACTAAAGCCTCCCTCCTGGTACTGACTCTGGATGAATATAGAGTAAATGCTGAGAGGACCAGACCTGCCTACTTTGCAAGAAAATGCTGAATATTCACTTTGTATGTGAATGGCCGTGTCTGACTTTCTAAATTTCCCTCCTAAACTATGGGGTGTGCTTTATGTTCAGGTATGTCTTATGGCCTGGGCTTTCTAATAGTGCAAAACATACGGTATGTATACGTTATGCATGCAGAGGCAGAAACACTAAAGCTGGGCATACACGGCTCAGTATTATAATAAATTCGAGCACAATAGGGAGCTGTGTGCGTTCACGCCCGATTTTGCTCTAATCTATTACAAGATTTGACCCATCCAGGCTTGCTTTGTGCTGGATCAACCGAATAAGTTAAGTCCCTGGCTTAAGATAGTGTAAAGGTTCCCCATAGGATGTTGTTTCAAGGTCTCGGTGAAGCAAAAACTAATTTTAAGAGATGGTGAATTTCTAGTACTGAAACTTTTTGCCCTCAACCTTGGAACACTGGTAATTAAAGACTCATGAAAAAAAATTTCTTCAATTGTTGTTGTTAAATGGAAGTTTTAAATACAATTTTATAAAATTAATTAACACAAAAAAAACTTATGAACGAATATCGTCATCAAATGAGAACTGTATAAGTGTCTCTGTCAAGATTTAGAAATTGGAGGCACGTGCATTTCTGTTTTTCACTCCACTAGTGCAGTATTCCCTAACCTCTCCACAAGCGCCATTTTGTACATGTTCTGAGGATGTTGATCCAGGCTAAGAAGGAACTGATGACCCTACATTTGACAAAAAATAATAGAAGTAAAACATGAACTGTTGATGCATAAGAACATGGGAAATGTGTTTTGGTCCAGCCATTTAGCCAGCGGGCACAGTAAAAGAACAAAGAGAAGATATAGGGGAAGAGCATATGGTTCATGATAACCGAAAAAAGAATGACCCTATGACCCTTACCCTACATTTGACAAAAAACGATAGAAGTAAAACATGAACTGTTAATGCATAAGAACATGGGAAATGTGTTTTGGTCCAGCCATTTAGCCAGCGGGCACAGTAAAAAAACAAAGAGAAGATATAGGGGAAGAGCATATGGTTCATGATAACCGAAAAAAGAAACAATAATAGTCTCCAGGGCTGGCTCTAATGCCAAGATCTCAGAGGTTTGGCTGTTTTCTTATATAGATACCAACAGACAAGTGTAGTTCACACATCACATTTTAAATAAGCCATTAGGGAATCTATGACATATAACACAACCTACTTAAAGTGAGGAAGAGCATTAGGGTTACAGTGGAGGTCCTTCCAGAGGGGAATCAGCCTTTTGATGAGGGGATATATCATGATAAAGTGTAACGCTTAAATGACCTGATATTTCAGCTTCTGCCTAGTTCACCTAGAATGTCAAGGGATCAAAATCACTCCAATCTAAGCTGCCACTACAATGCATTTGTAACAAATAAATCAAGCGCATCATGTAATGGATTATGAGGTCTACTCTATTTGAAACAAATTAAGATATACTTAAATTAAATATTAAAGTATGTTTCCTCAGTGATTAGCAGAATATGTGTCCCCATTGGAAATCATTCCTCTGTATTCCTTTTCTGATGTTAACTAAAGGTGGCCGAACTAAATATTGTTTGGCCACCTTTAGTTAACATACCATGATCGGAATAAAACATAAAATCAATCTAGCCATGACCGTGCTTCGATTGCATGAGTAATTGATAGGCTTTCTAGGTATTTCTATAGATTTGTATCCAATCAATACGACCCCTACACGACCGTAATCATTCCTTTAATTATTACATAAAAAAATTTTTTTCCAGTTTTGGGCCTTGGTAAGGTATTGATTGCAATGGAAAACACTGTTGTACACAGCATCTGACTGCTGAAAAATATTTCAGCTTTCTCCCATTTTTCTAGCCAGAGCTCCATGCTCCAACCCGCAGAGCAGGAGTCAAAGAGGTGGAGAAGCTGAAGCTGACATCTCCCCCACATCCAGCCCTGACTGGCAGAGCTGTATGTGAGGTGGACAGCTTGTACCCAACTCCCAATACAGTGCAGATGGCAGCTCTCCCCTCTCCACTGTGTGTAAGGCTTTGTTTCCATTGAAGCGTTCCCGCGCGGCTGAACGCATGCCTTTAGTTGTCGCGTGTTTTTGCGACGCGATTTTTCCCCCCATGCAGATGTGGATGCGGTTGGGGCGCGGCAGCGTTTCAAAACGCTGCAGCTAGCGTTCAGAAACGCGCCCTAAACCGCATCCGCACCCGAACTCACACAACCGCACCAGTGGAAACTATATTGAAGTTTCCAAAGGATGCGGTTGGGTGCGGGGGCGGCCGCGGGGCTGCAACCACACGGGAACGCTACAATGGAAACAAGCCCTCAGTTGGGCTAAAGCAGCCCAGCTCACAGTTCACAGAGCCAGAGGAAAGATCTCTTCTATGCAGTGTGTTCTCAGCTGATAACGCATTGCTTGGCTCTGTGTTTGTGTGAAAGCTGCAGTGTGAGTCCAGCTTTCATCTGTCTCTGCTCTTAATAGTTTATATCAACGGGCTCCGCTGATGTAAACAATGCAGTACAGATGGGCGATCCGTGGGTGGATCTTACATCTGACAGCTCCTCCACCTCCCTGGCTACTCTTCTTGACGGTAGAGCAAGCAGGGAACCAAGGTGTGACCATGCGCGGCTGCTCGGTCATGCCTTCGGAATATAAGAATATGGTGCGTCTTATAGTCCTAATAACAAAGTAACTGACTGAAGTGTAAAAAAAACTAGCTTCATTATGGATCAGTGGCATAGGAATGGGTCATGAAGGGGCCTGCCACCAGAAATGGTCGAATTTGATGATTTCAAGTTAATTGCAAAGCCCCTGAATATGGTATCGCCACCAAACTTGCTGGAGATGTAGAGAAGAGTTAGGGGTATACTACAAAAAAACAGTATGGCTCTAATAAAAATAGTTTTTGCGCAAATGAAGTTCAAAGTCAAGTCAAAATTGCAAGAGCAAAACATGTGCTAGAGCAAAAACTTTTTTCCCAATGTTCCTACAGCCCTTCTCTACATCCCTTAACCTCCCTAGCGCACCGCCTGTACCGCACTGTTTTTAACAAGGTACACTACCTGCCATATTCTCCCTCCCCCCTCCCCTCTACACACAGCTGGTGTGTGGTGTCGGCTGTGAGGGCTGGAAAGCAGAAGCCCCTCCATTACATGGAGGTCTATGGAACTGCCCACCCCTGCCCCCGTCACCGTGACGCAATGACTGGAAGCCGCAGCGCCGTAGCTTTCCGTGGATATGCGGCTTTCATGGGAGCCCAGCTCATCCAGAGTTTTTTCTTCACACAAACTCTAGGCTCGTCATGAACGCTAAGGAGGTTAAAATCAGATACTCGAAAAATTCGACCATTTCTAGCTGCCACCCCTAGCTGATTTTTAGTTTTTAGTTTTTTTTTTTCTTCTCTACAGTTTACCTCCTGGATGGTACTCCGGAGTCCAGCTCGGAGTTATAACATTCACTGTACTCATTTCACTGGTAAAATGTAAACACGCACCATCATGTGGCGTTGTCCTTATTTTTTTTCTAGAGATGGCATTTCATTTTTCCACATCTTCCTTTGCTGTTGATTGAGTTAGGGCTTGTTTCCATTGATGCGATTCAGGGCGTTTGCAGCCGCGCGGCCGCCGCCGCCAACCGCATCCTTTGGAAACTTCAATATAGTTTCCACTGGTGCGGTTGTGCGCGTTCGGGTGCGAATGTGGTTTAGGGCGCGTTTCTGAATGGTAGCTGCAGCGTTTTGAAATGCATCCGTGTCCCAACCGCATCCACATCTGAAACTTCAATATAGTTTCCACTGGTGCGGTTGTGCGCGTTCGGGTGCCGATGCGGTTTAGGGCGCGTTTCTGAACGCTAGCTGCAGCGTTTTGAAATGCATCTGTGTCCCAACCGCATCCACATCTGCATAAAAAAAAAATTGCGTCGCAAAAACGCGCGACAACTAAAGGCATGCGTTCAGCCGCACGCCTGCTGCGCGGCTGCAACCGCACGGGAACGCTTCCATGGAAACAAATTAATCACAAATTGGAGTGGCAGGTCCGGGAGGGGGCGTCTATAAAAAACAATTTGCTATGGGGCCCAGTCATTTTTAGCTATGCCCTTGTTTTAGATTATTTATATTCTTATATTTATATTCTTATATTTAAAACTAATAACCAATAGGATCACTTCATATGCAGCATATTAATCTGTATTTACAACAATGGCCTTGGCTCAGCACTTAGTTGTTAAGTTGCACTGAGTAATCAGCGGCCTGCTATGCATTTATGCTAATTAAAATCCAAACTTAACATTAGCTTGGCCTGCTTCTTACAGGAAGATGTTCATGGTAATATTGAAGTTGATAGAAAAACTAGTAGTGATGATGAAAATGTATAACTAAGCAAATATACTGTTACTTTTGTTTGTTTCTAAACGCTGTTTTAATGTGAACATTTCCCACACAGAGCGATACTGGAAGCACAGTACAGATAGAATGTATAAGAGCACATTGCTGTGTTTTGAAGAGAACTCTAACATGTACGACCCCCCGCCGTCTTTGTACCTCTTGTGCAGAAGAGTCTCTCAAGAATACAAAACTTCACAGCTACTTAATGCTAACAACCCAACCCGGCAGTTTTCTTCCTAGAGGACTATACGATCTTAACCACAGATGCTCTCTTGCTCCAACGTAAGTGTTGTAATACCTCAAGTGTAGTTCAACTAAATATAAGACCAATTCTGTGATATAAACACAAGAGAGACATGCACAGCAAATAAACAGGCTACAAATACCGCGACCTAGGCTCAAACAGCATCCTAATAGTAGCAACAGCCCTGTGTCCATAATGCCTGATTACTCGTTAGTGTAGACCCAGCCTTATGGGTGTCGTTATGTATAAATTCTTGCAGGAATAAAATTTGAAGAAAACTGAATGCCTTGGTGTATGATGGTGTATATTACTCCTTGTGTGAATGGTTATAATCTGCAATACTGTCTAGGTCCATGATGGCGAACCTGTAGCACACACAGACGATTCGGTTGGCACGGTTGATTGTCAGTCTCTGATTGGTGGGGACAGGAGGATAGGGGAGGTGATTTTTTTCAGCTCATATAACATTGTATACCCAAGCTGGACTATGACTGGTGAAATGTAAACAGACAGCAGTGCCATCTTGTGGCCAGACTGATAATTTACCAGGAAATTTGAAGTATTAGCCTATTTTTCTTTTATTGTCTTGTTAACAGTTAGTGCTTGTTTCCACCACGTTGGGATCCCCTACGCTAAGCGTGTTGCTTGGCGGGGAACCCGATGGAGCACATAGACTTTACCTGCTCGGCAGATGCTGTGTTTAGACATCTGCCGATGCAGAGGCTCAATTTACTCCACTAAGTTTATCCTTGCATTGGTGAAACAGCTCAGCGCTGTATAAACACAGCATCCGCTGAGCAGGTAAGTGAATGTGCTCCGTCGGGACCTCCAACCAAGCAATACGCTTAGCGGAAGAGTCCCAACGTATAGTGGAAACATAGCCTTAATGTTATAAAGAACTTTAATAAAATATGTGTATTGATGGACACTTGTGTTCCTTAACTGTGTCTGTGATGAGGTCATCATGATCAGTCAACTCAACTACGACATCATAAAAAGGACAGCCATGGTCTCTAAACTGGCGGTTCATGAAGTCACAGCAATGACATGGGGGTGAGGATGCAGCGAAGTCCTGTGGGGTGTCTGAGCTCCCTGCTTTCTCCTCATTCCTGCACCCTGTTAATTTTAACAATTTTAGCCACGTCTGCAATTAGATTTCTGGTCAGTAATGGACGTGCTCGTGGTAACCACATCTGCTATTGGAAAAAAATCTGCGTCTCCCATTGTTTACACTAAAACCTTAGTATTCAGATTTAATTGCCGTATTGGCACTATAAGATAAAAAAGTGGCTGAAAAAGCATCACCATCACTGGTCTAGGTATATATATATGTATATGTATGTATATATACCACCAACATCATCTAGAGAGCATCTGTAGATAGAAACCAATATTCCTCTACAAAGAAAACAACATCACTGGGCTGTTAGCATTGCACTCTGAACAATACTTGTCTCTGAAGAACAGAAAATTCAAATACTGCTGTGTATATAACTTAGTGAAGAACTCTTGAAAATACTCAGCATTGTGCTCTTATAGGACATTTATCAACATCTTATGTGTATTGAGGTTAAAATAGATCTTTTTGTGTACAAAAGCTGATATTAAAATAATTTATGGAAACTAACAGAGGTACATTTTTGGGCTACACATTCTTAAGCCCCCCCATACATGCTTAAATTTTTCGACCAACTGCAGAGCGTGCTTTCGTCGATTGGTTGGCCGAAAAAACAAGTGCCATTCTTCAGCTTAAAGAGCCTAAATCAGCAGCCAAATCGATCTAAAGCTGGGCACAGAAGTGCCGATTCCTGCACGACCCAACCGCCGATTGGATGCCGTGCGTGTTCCTGCATCCGTTTGGGATCGGGTCGTGCAGGAATCGGGTGTGCCAACCTGCAGGATTGGGCTAAAATCAGCTGTCATGTCATATCACACATTGATCCGACATGACGGATAATTTTGACCCGATCCCATTAGTTCGGCTGGCGACGGCTGCCCCCAGACCAAGTAATGGGCAGCACATAAAGGGTGTCAGACGATTCTCTGCACTAGTGGGCGGGCGTGATGACGTCATCACACCCATCCCTAGTGCCGAAATCGGGTCGGGAATCGACATTGTCCCGTCTATTCCCAGCTTAAGCCATTATGGACATTGTGACGAATAATCAATATAATCGCTGTACATATAAATATCTTGTCTGACAGCCACAATTACATCTCCCCAGACTCTTCATAGTTAACTTCCACCATGCTGTAGAAAGGAAGGTCTCCAATGTCCGGTCGTGCCCACCTGTATAACATCTAGGGGTCGTAAATGCACTCGAGGTCCCGTGCTTAAAGCATTGAAATAAACCCCTTTATTGCGCACAATAAACCCTCCAGTTATGGTGGAAAAGGGAGGAGGGACGAGGGAGTCATTCCGAGGACACCAAGAATTGACCCCTGATTCAACTGTACATTAAGGTTGGAGAGATTACCTTATAAAATCATATTTCCATACATGGGGGATACTGGTAATTCGCAGATGTGGCCCTCCATAGGAAAACGCCATATTTGTAAGCTAGATGGAATTTGTGTTTGCGTTCCTGGGCTGAGATCTCTAGAGTGGCCTCGTGGCATAACAATTCTATTCATTTAGTAAACCTGCTGAGAGTGAACATGTTCCCCATATCATGGTTCGCATGTTCCTCTGGCAAGTTATGCATATCATGTGTATATGACTATATGTCTTGTCTAAGGAGGGGGCTGTCTCATTAACCCAGTGAGAGGTTTGTTCAGGCTCCGGTGTCAACTCCTCCCAGGGAGGGTAGAAGGGTTAAAAGCACCCCCCATCTACTGATGATTGTCTATTGTCTAGGTCTGGGTCCTCTCTTATGTCTCTATGCACTTTTGTCCTGCCTTGATTGTCCTGAACCTGTCATTGCATCCCAGAATGGACCGCTGGATTACAATATTTGGACTCATTTCTAAGGACCACTTCACCGTAAACTCTTGACTCCTCAGACAAGTTCTCTTTTTCTGTTTTTTAACCCGTTTTATTTTTACTATTGAAATCTCTGTTCCTTTGTTAGTTTTGTTAATTTTTCTTAATATTTTATGCACGATTTTATCTTTAAAAAAATATGATTTTTAATCCTTTTCAGTCGGCATCTGTTCTGAATGACCCACAAAGAATCTAAGCTACTGGAGAGACGGTACCTAGTGATAGATATTGTTATTTCTAGATTTTTATGTTGAATTAACTTTTTCCCCCACAGGGATAGTTTAGTTAGGAGACGTCTGGCTCATTTCCAGACTGGTGGCAGAGATACCGAGAGATATACATATACTATCACCGAGATTGCATGGAGATTGTATAGTGTATTGCATTCACATCCCCGCCAACCAATCGATTTTCCATTTTTGGCCTGTTCACAGTGAGGAAGGCAGTCCGAGGGCTCCCAGTGGCTGGGACCGGGACTGCGACTGTGAAGAAGTGTCGAGAAGACTGGTTGCTGTTGGTGGGGGGTTTGTGACAGACATGATCATAGTTCTTAGATTGGTTTCATACTTTAGACGGTGAAAAATTGATCCATGTATTGCCAACTTTAGACTGTGACTCATGTTAAGGTACCCATAGATGTTTAGTTTTTCTGCAGATTTCTTGGTAGATCCACTGCGTATGATGACGTCATCACTCACAGCTGGTCTTTCCGAGAATCGTCCGTGCACCCTTTGTGTGTCTGCATTTACTTTGGATCCAAAGTAATGAAATCAACCTAATAATTACGTACATGTCCTTTATTTTTCAAATCCATTCTGACCCAATTTAAGGTGGATGCCTTAAGCAAGGTACCGATGTACCCTGCAGCAGCGTGATGACCTCATCACACTGCTGTCAGATATCCTCCTCCTCAGCCGAGCTTTGCCTGGAGACACGCGGTCTCTAGGCAAAGCATCGGACATCGGCCGTATTAACGGTCATGTCCGATAAGGCTGTTGGGGCACAATATATACCCATGGCGATGGGGCACAATATATGGGTCAGATAGATGGCTGCGAGCGCGCATGGTGCTCAAAATGGCCATGGGTTTGACCCATATCTCCACATCTGTACCCTGCTTTAGAGTTGCAGCCAGTTTCTCAGCAGGTTGATCGTCCCGAGCGCGCACGGAGGTGGATCTCTTTGGTACTGCTTTGCAACCGCAGCAATTCCTGCCGTGAACTATAACAAAAGAACTGTGCCAAAAACCACTAAAACTGTCTGCTGGTTACAAGAGAGGTCTCTGCACACAAGGGGGGGGGGGATCTGGGAAATATTTTTCATTTTCTTGCATGCGCACCCACTGACCAGGGTATGGCTACCTTAACTGGGCACTAAGTTGCAGTAAAACCTATAAGGACACAAGCCCTTTCCTCATTCAAAAAAAGTTTTGGGTATAGACCGACTTTAGTTTGAAAGAAAGTTAAACAGACTGCAGCATTGTGTGCTGAGCCCTCGAAAATACTAAACAAGCCTAAACCAGTCACCTCAATATGACCCCAAAGTAAAAGCCTAAGTTGCAGCCACTCCAGCAATGAGCAGCAAATAGAATAACAGCCTTATATCTAATGAGATTATTATTCACACAGCAACTAATGAAATAATGGACCGGCATTAATGTATTCAAATGTGATTACCCATCTCAACACAATTGGAAAATATATTTATATAATTATGACAAACTGTCTCTATCTAAAAGCATTCGTGTCAGCATTTCAAGTGCAGCCCGTGTTTATTGGAATATTTCAACAAGTATGAAAATGAAAAGCACAAAGCAAGCAAGACAGTGACAGCTCATTGGGGGTGATTTACAGAAGAAACAGAGGCTGATCACTCTGCAAATTGAAATTTAGTAAAAAGGAGGAAGCTTTGTGCACTTTAAGGTTCAGTTTCTTACCCTCAAATGTCTAAAGCTGCCCATACACTTTGCAACCTTACCATACAAATTCTGTACAATCCACTTTTCTTCTACTAAAACCATGTAATATGAGGACCTTCCTAAACCTTCCAATCACTATGTATCAGAAGGACCCGGCACTACATAGCAGTGATATATACCTTCCAATCACTATGTATTCTATCAGGAAGGACCCGCCTTACATAATTGTTGGTAGATCTAAAGGATATTGTATGGAGTGATCTAAAGGTGTATGGGGGGCTTACAAAATACTTGTTAACATGCAAGCGACGTCCACCTAATGCAGCTACCTGGGATTAAGGGGCAGAAAGAAGAGTTGTCACTTATGTAGGCTGTGCCTATGCACAATAGAGGGATCCCTCTACACATCTCCGGCATCATAGATGACACCGGGGATGTGGGGCAGGAAATCGACGCCACCTTCTTAACATGGAGGTCAATGGTGCCGTTCCCTCTCCTGCCTTTCTGATGTAGCAGAGCTGGAAGTGGAAGCGAGCCAATATTCAGAATCGCCACAGGCTCGCCGGGTATAGGCGAGTATCCCCGAGTTCAGCTCACAATGAGTTTGTTTTGTATACAAACTTATCCCAAGCCACACATGGGGAAACTGCCAGGGAAGTTTACATGTTAGTTACTTATGGTCGTTCAGTCTAAGGCTTGTGCACTCTGTTTCCGGTTTGATATGGTGAAACCAAAAGGTCCTCCTCTCTTCTAGCATCAGATGGCAGTGTGTCCATAGGAATTAGAAGATCGGCTTCTCATGGGATCATGTCTGTGGACGCTGGGAGCGTGGCCACACCGCCATCTAGTGCTGGAAGAGGGAGGAGGACATACTGGTGTCACCATCGTTTTTTGTCCTTGGACACTCTTTGGTGAAAATTAGGTGCCACAAAAGTCCCTTGGGCTATGTCTCCACAGCATTTTGTGATCTGTAGGGACCCCCTGCGTTAAGCTCAGTGCTTGGCGGGGGGTCCCAACGGAGCACATATACATTTCCTGCCCTGTGGATGCTCTGTTCTCACAGCGCTGAACCGATCCGCCAATGCAGAGGTTAATATAGTGCAGTACAGAGCATCTGCCGGGCAGGTAATGTGTATGTGATCTGTCAGGAACTCCGCGAAGCACATCACCTAACGCAGGGGTCCCGACGGATCACACAGCACTGTGGAGACAGAGCTTAAGCACCATTGTATGTTGTAAGCTTCTATGTATGTTGGGATGACGCTTGTGAAATTTAGGAACAGATACATGCTGACACTTTTACATACAGGTCTTGTCCCTCACTCCAACCTAAGCCTGGACAGAGCAAGTAGAGACATGACTTCCACCTTCCAACCATGTGTAACCAAAAATCCTCTTATTTCATCTTTCAATGCACATGGGTGGTTATTCTGCAGTAAAGTGAAAATGTACATGCTCCATGCTCACTGTCTTTAGTATTTCAGCCCCAGTGAACTGATAGCATGAGTTGACAAAACTTTTCTGTCATTAAGGCTACTCAGAGCAGCTCTAGGGCATTTAGACATGGAGTCAAGTTATGTTAATGACATTTGAGCCATTCTCTATTGCACTATACTCTCTGCTGATTGTTAGTGACACCCATTCTTACATAATGTCACATTGTCAAATATCCTTTGACATCTTTTAAGCAACAAAAAAGAATAGATGGGTTGTCTGTCTGTTACACGTTCACAATGAAGGCATACAGCTGTCAATATAAGTTACATGGACAGGTTTCTGAAAATACTATATTCTACAGATTGTCAGCTTTTTGTAACATTGTAGGTCTGTTTTGCTATCCAACTTACAGTGAAATATTACATTTTACACACTACAGATCAGAGACATACCAAATAGTCCTGAATAGTGGCAACATTAACAGTAGACTTCCTCCATTGTCTCTGGTAGACTAGATCCGTGTCCAGGCCATAGGCATGAGCCAATGATAAGGCTTCTCCATACTCTTCATTATCAATCTAACATGAGAAAAAGGTCTGTTAATTCAATAGTTGGTATTTTCTGTAGAAAATAAAAGCTGCAGCCCTTCTACTTTATTGCTTCATATGTCACAAGGCTAAATACCCGCCACACAAATGCGGTGGGTACCCAATGCTATTCAAACCAGTTTGTAACAACACTCGTGGTAATGAGATTTCTCCAGGGCTGTGGAGTCCGAGTCAAGGAGTCGGAGTAAATTTTGGGTACCTGGAGTCGGCAAAAAATGAACCGACTCCGACTAATGTCCCAATTCACAAACAGTCTACTTCTACTAATGAACTACTTCTCTCTGAATAAATGTATGCCGTGCATAACATTACCGCAAAACCAACACGTCACATGACCATGACACATACTGCACATTGACTGATTGATTGTATTGATTGTATTGATTGTGTCACTTAATGGGTCATAATGCTAGCCATACACATGCCGATAAGCGGCCGATTTTTAACCGGCCACTTATCGGCATGTGCCCACATGGGGCGACAGATCCCTGTCGCCCCACAGCTTGGCCGGCCAGAGAACGGACATGTCCGATAATCTCTGGCCAGCGCAAGCCGATGCCATAAGCTTCAATGAACACGGCGTCTTCATTGCAGCTTATGGCCGGCACACAAAGGGTGCCGCCGACTGAAGGGGCCCCATAATGCACCGGGATGCGAACGTGATGACATCATCACGTTAGCATCCTGGAACATATCGGGACAGGTCTGCCTGCACACCATCGGGGTGTGTATGGCAGGCATAAGGTCCAGCACCGCTTTCCATTGTGTTGTGTTCCACTGTGACCCTAGCCTATTTCTCACTGATAATTAAGTAAATGTTTGTATAACGCTTGTATAAGTGAAGGGAATGGATCGCCAATAGTTCAAGACTGAAGCTGAACCGCCGTAATTCAGCTGAGGCAACAAATACTTAGATTGTTAGCTTCAACTTTAAACATGACTATGGGATTCAAGGGAAATCATGAAAGTGCCCCTTCTCCCTGCCTCTTCTTGGAGCCTTTAACTGCCCATTGGCCATTACAGTACAGTGTTGGTTTCCTGGCTAGTAGTTCTGTGGTTAATGTATGTCGCCTTCCTTTCCTTCAATGGATGGATAAAATTACATTAGCATATTAAATACAGAGGAGTCAGAGTCGGGCATTTCAGAAACTGAGGAGTCAGAGAATTTATCTACCGACTCCACAGCCCTGGATCTCTCTATAACTGGTATGACCTACAACAATGTTCATGGATGAAAACAGTTCTATAGTAGGATGTCACACCTTTCTCTGGTAGAGTTCCTCTGGAGTCGTAGATCTCAGACTCACAAGCCGGTAGGTTTTAGTGATGGTGCGAGGGCGTTTCCGAGGAGGGGCAAAACGTTCCATTTCGGTGACAAAGTAGAGCCCTTGTTTTATATAAGCGAAGTATCTGGCTTTGGCGGACATCTCTTCATCGCAGTCAGAATCTTCATCGCCGTACTCGTCATCTCCTGTTCTGCTCTCCAAGCGGGACCTTTTGGGGACCAGTTTCACCTCACACTGAAAACAAACAACAATCCTGTTATATAACAGCGACAGACATGTTGCAACAAAAAAGAAAATTACTTTAATAATTCTCAAACCAAAGATGTTCTCTTTCCTTCATGGCAGGGCTATGCAGTCACAGACCGTACACAATTTGGAATTAAATTAACGATAGGGTGGTCTAACAAGCCAAAAGGCAACATAGGCTGTTATCTCAACCCCCACCTGGTAAAAAGACAACAATCTCAAGGTAGCCATACACGGTTCGATATTTCCATTCGAACTACCAAAAAATCGTTTGGATGCGAGTCCTGCCCATCTGGTACAATTGACCACAAGGGATCTACATCAAGAAGAAAGCCAATCGAAAAGTGATTGGATGGATGTTGGTAAATTTTAGTTAATTGTTTACGTTTACATGTCGTTCTTAGATTTTCAGGTGCCCCCTTGTGGCAGAAAGTGGTAATGGTGCATTAAAAAAAAGGAAACGATCAGTTTTAAAGCGATCAAACTGTGTAGAGTTATAATGGACCGATGTTAGACCAACAAGTGAGATTAAATCGCACAAGATGATTGAGACGCAAAATTATCGACCTGTATATGGCTACCTTAACTTATTTTTAAAAGCTCATCTAAAGTTTTATGGAAAATCCCAATGTCCTTTTCTCTATAGGCAAGGGGGGAAAACTGAAAGGGAAATCATATATCACAGGACCAGCCCAGTTATATTAAAAAGCCCCCATACTTCAATTTCCCGTTAAATCGACCTAAACCAGTCAAAAAAATAATTTGTCAAAAAGTGATCGGACATGTTGGAAAATTTTGATCGATCGAGTATACATTGAATGTTATTTTGTTGTACCCGACTGATTTTCGTTCAATTTAAATAATCAGCATACTTATACATCCGGTGGCAGACATTTTGGTGTGTTTACGATTGCCCCTTTTTGATTATTCTTCTGGTCGATCGAACCAACATCGATCAAATATCAGTTTCTCCATGTGGGGGTTATTTTGATCAATCCTTGGTTCTTTAATCGTAAAACTACGATCAAATCTGACATCGATTGCAGGGAGATCGAAACATATAGAGGGGCCTTAAGTTCTAATATGTTACACTGCAACATTGACCTACTGGTGAAATCTTACACTCAATATGACTAGCTTTCATGGACAGCGTAACATGGGTACTGAAACGGTGGGCATTATGACACATACACATATACATTCATCACTTATTTTTTTTGGCTCTACTGAAACTTAACACAAAGAATAGATAAAGTTGAATGTTTATAAGTAAGCCATGGAAAGTGGAACAGGTCAGGGAGGATGTCTCCATTAGTGTTTTCTAACAATTCACCATAAAGCCTGCTTCACCATGAAGGACGTATGCTGTGCTGCATTGAAAACATGTTATCCACTTTAATCCTGCAATCGTGAGAAGCCTGGGAAGCGCTGCAATACCTTACAGAGAAACATTGCTCACATATTTAGCACGACTGCACAATGTCACCTGTGGATGGAGGTGACCTCAAAGTTGTTTGTTTGTAAGGTACAGTGGACCCTCGAGATACAACCCAAATTAAAATTTCGACATAAGACCAAATTTTTTACATCTTATGAAAAGCTTTGGAAAGTGGTAATTTGGGAGGTCCTGGACAGATTATTGCCATCTCTACAATTTAATTGGGGAAAAAATGGTTTTGACTTAAGTGCATAAGTCAAGGGTCCACTGTATGTACACTGCTGAGGTCCAGATTTTTGTACCAAAAGTGCACCATAGACTTCAATGGTAAATTT
>CM070035.1:17419011-17429387 GCA_036250615.1 Ptychadena robeensis | reverse complement strand
GTTAACTTAGCAATAATGATAAATGCAAGAAAAATTACTTTTTTTTAATGGCTACAAAGCCCTGTACTAGCAATATTTGTGATGGTACCATCTTCAGGGGTTTTGCAATGAACTCACAAACTAGTTGAAATTTTGCCACTATCTCTGGTCATACTGACAGATCCAATATGGCCATATTTGTTCTAATTAGGACTTATTTCTAGGAACTTAAATGTAAATGTCTTACAGTGAGCCATGGCAAAATATGAAATGCTCTAGTTTACCTTCACCTCACCAAAACCAGAAATATCCAAACGGATTTATCCTCTAAAATCAATCCCGATATAGCTGGAACGACGCAGATAAGAACATGGATTGAGCCCAATTCTGTTCAGTAGTTAACACAGGAGAAATCCTCTGTTGAGCCCTTTGATCTTTCACATGTGGAGCACAGGAACCAGAAAATCCTCAGCTTAGTGGCGATATGAGCAATCTAGTAAGAGTTAATCACTTGTGTTGTTTCCATTGTGAACATGGACTTCAATGATAAAATGCTTCATGTGTTGTGAATAATGAAGTGCACGGATGTTCTATCTCAATGATGCGCGACATACTAATACCTAAAGCATGGGAGTTAAATGACATGCACGCAGCAACAATACTCTCCGCCATGCTGGCATGTATCTTACTGCGTGCTTAATCACAGACCCACCGCAGTGATATAGCGAAGACCTATGATTAAGCTCACTGTGTGAAACCCGCAACCCTGACAGCTTCTTATCTCGCTGTGCGCACATCTTACCGTATTGACGTTTATGGATTTACATTAGTTGGTTCAATAAAACATATATTTTAAGACAAACCAATGCTGCTCAAGAACTGCATGTAAAGAAGGAAAAGAAACTATTCACATTCTAGAAGTTCAAGCAATTAGGAAAGACTCTCTGTATGGCGTCCATCAAGTCATTGCATCATTTTTACAACATGGCAACAGTAAAAGCTGAACGTTCGTAGTATGATTGTCTACTCTATAAATGGTTGATTGAAGAAGTTGACAGTGATAGGTTGGTTGAAAGTAAAGTGGCAATAGGCCAGTGGTTCCCAAACTTTCCTTGCACGGCCCCCCTTTTCTATTTAGGAACATTATCGAGCCCCCCAGTTTAGGAACCACTGCAATAGGCAATGTGGTCTTAAATCCTAGAAGGAGATCAGACAGCGGAGGCTCCAGAACAACCAGCTCGTCTTAAGCTAGCCATACACGTGTCGGATTCCATGTCCAATCGATTCATCATCCGATCGATTCCGGCGATTCTGCCGGGAATCGCAGGTGTGATCAATCGGCCAATTAAGAGTATCCATCGCAGCATACCACCTTGTCCAACGGATTCCGGGACGGATCCGTGCCCGATTTTCCACCTCACAAATGGCAACTCCCCCTGATCCGGACAGAATTGCATGAGAAAGACCAACATGTTGGTTCTCCGTCGGATCCGATTCTGAGCCCCTGATCAATCGGACGTGATCGATCGGACCAGGTGGGCTGCATGCAATTCCGGCACGATCGTTTGGCGTGCACGCGCCCGGAATCGATCATGCCGGAATCCGGTGCGAATCTGACACGTGTATGGGGGCCTTTAGAATTCAAGACAGATTTTCAACATAACATGGCTAGCAATAGAGCAATGTGGCCAATTTGGTACTGCGGAGTCTTAAGTAAGGCAAAAATGGTGCTGTAGAACCTTCTAGTGACTGGCAGGTGGAAAACAAAATCTTCTAATCAAATTGCTTTATTTTGATTTATTATACATGTCTCTATATTTATTTGCCATATTCTGTGAGTCAACACAATAGCCCATGCCACCGTCTAAGTCAGACATGGGCAAAGTAAAGCAGGGTACAGACATGTAGATATGGGCAGAATCGATGGCCGCTTTGAGCGCCGTGCGCACTCACGGCCATCTATCTGGCCCATATCATATGCGCCCATCCTAGTTTTCGAGCGGGACCAATCAATCCCACTCGAAAATAGGGATATCGGACATGACCGTTAATCACCACGGGTCTCCATGCAAAGCATCGGCAGAGCTGGAGAGACAGGAGTGCTGCACCTCGAGCTCCTCCGATATCTGACAGCAGCATGATGTCATCACACTGCTTAAGGGAACATCAGACGGCTCCAATATCGAGCTGTCTGTTCCCTGCTTAACCTCCCTAGCGCACTGCCCGATACGGGCAATCGAGGCAGTGTACACAGTACACTGCCTGTCATTTCCGGTATCTCTCCGGAGCTCTTCACACAGCTGGTGTCATTACTGACACCAGCTGCGTGAGAGGGAAAGCCCCCGCCCCCTTCTGCGTCACTGTGACGCGATCGGGGCGGTGCCGAAAACCCGGAAATGCTGCAGCGATGAAGACAATCGCTACAGCTTTCCGGGGAGGCATAGGGTCTCCCCGCTGCCGGCTTCCCCTGCGGTTGAGACGACCCTGATCGGCGAATGAACAGGGTTCGTCTCAACCGCTAAGGAGGTTAAGGTTTGGGGGACAGATCTGGCCGGTTTAGATTTTTATTCCGGCCTGTTGTCACTGTGTTGAAAAGACTCTGTTGCTGGGTCCTCTATATTTATTTTAACATCTTCGGCAGTGTGATTTTTTGGGGGTACCAAAAATGTTAGACGATTACTATAAGCCTGCCAGTGATGCGTGGAAAAGGCACACCTATGCCGGGTGCCATTACAGGCTCTAAGTCTGGCCCCTCTATCAAACGATTTCCGCCCTCTGTTTTCAATCGCTGTTGTTCCCCACCCTCCCGCCTCCTCTGTACACAACAATGAAGCTGGCAATGTGGGGCGAAAAGTCGACGCCCCCTTGACCCACTTTTAGGGTTATGGCATCACCACCCTCCTCTCATCTTCAGCGTCAATGCAGAATAGCTGCAGGCTCCATGCGAATAAGCAAGCGATCCCTGCAGCTAGGCACACACGGGTAGATTTCGTGCAATCAACCCCTGATCAATCAGAGTGGTGACATCACCACGCTGTGATTGATCGGGATCAGTTGAATTGTCCCGTTCAATGGGGGCCTCCAGCACCCGTTCTCCCCAGCTGGCAGCCCATGTAAATCAGAACACGCTGCCAGCTAGGGAAAAATACAGCTGGCCTCCCACAGATTCAGGAGTGAGGAGTGCTGGCTCCACACTGACACTGACAGCGGACGGCTGAGCAGGAGGCAGCTCCTCCAATACTTTGCATGTAGACTCACGTCTCCATGCAAAGTAATGGAGATTGAACTGGGTTTTCCAACATGGAAGGCACACACGGGTAGCTTTGTAAACAGATTAGAGTACAATCAATCACCGTGCACATTGATAGATTGCACTTGAATCTGTTAACAGATCTACCCATGTGTGCCTAGCTTTACAAGCTCTGCCAGAACTGGGTTTGGGCAGACGGCCCTGGATGTTAGGAAGCCATTGTGGCCAGCTAGTCAAAGAGTTTGCCCACCCCTGGTTTAACAGCCGGTGTCATATCTCCAGTTATGAAGTCACATAAACAAAGAAATAATATTGCTTCGAAAACAATTAGTAGGTCAAGAGACCTCCTACACCAAGTATTGAGATCTGTAATCCACTATAGTAAAACTTTCTCTGTAATGTGATCTCAGGTCATGTGATTGTCATTAACGTTCCAAAATTATTCATGCACCAAGCCTACATTGCTTTATTTGAAGAGAGGACAACCACACAGGCAGATTTTTCCTGTTCGACACAAGGTCAGACTTGACATTCATTTTGGTTTTCCATTTGAACAGAAGTTCCTTTTTATGTGAACGTCCATTGGAATTCAAAGTGTGAAGCTGACTTTAAAGACAATTCAATTAGGCGAGTCTACCATTCTTCAAATTTAATGCTGAACTTTTGTTCTAGATTTCTTTGTTCTGTAAAAAAAGAAATCTTTATATATGCAACGGGGCCTTTCAATATATAACCAATTAAATTCTTCTCTCCTAGTTATGAATAAAGTCAGTCTTGTGAATAAGCATGTTGAGCCTTGACAGCTCAGTGGTCGGTGCTGAGACACTGAATGTCTCTTCATTAGAACCTCCGCTATTCTGTCCTATATGTATAATGTATTTCTGTATGCCAAAACTATAATGTATTTCTATATGTCAAATCTATTTCATACTTCTGGCAGCCACGTATTCCTTCTTGTTACAGCCCTATTTCCGCAATTGCCCCATCCCATGTTGTCACATCCTGTACACCACGGTGGGACCTTTTTCTATTGTCATTTATTGCCTGGTCCGCAACAATGATCATAGCATCAATAACATGCCAACCCAATGTCATTCTCTGCCTTATTGTACATGAGTATACCTATTGTACAGGAGTACACCTATTGTACATGAGTATACCTATTGTACATGAGTATACCTATTGTACATGAGTATACCTATTGTACATGAGTACACCTATTGTACATGAGTACACCTATTGCACATGAGTATACCTATTGTACATGAGTATACCTATTGTACATGAGTACAGTTGGCTGGCAGTGATCATTGTTGGGGAAAAGGTAAGTATTGCAGCCAGATCTGCATTTTTTTAAATCACTTATCACTGATCAACTGAAAAAAAAATTTGTATTTATTTCCGCCACATGGTCAATCGAAAAGGATATAGACTTTCAAATAAATGTATATGTAATATGACGTTTTTTTGTTTTGGTTATGAGGTAGTGCAAAAATGAACCATGCCTAATAGCTTCTTCTCTTGATTTCCCTGGATTTGGAGAAGAGGGAAGGGAAGAGGGAATGTGTGCGGTGGGCAGTCTGACCGCGATATGATGGGGGGGTTTAAGTTGAGGAATGGAAAAATTGGGCCTTGTGTGCCCACCTTAAAGCGGATGTATACTCGATATGTAAAAAATACATATGTAAAATTGAAGTGTGACTTGCCTCTGAGCTGGTATATTAGTGGCTTAGGGCTCTGGGATCCTAAAATTATATACTTACCTGCTGTTCTGTAGAATCATATGAGAGACTCCATATTTCTTTACCAGGCTTCCGGGAGTTAACTCAGGGCACAATATCGCAATTGACCACTGGGGGCATTTATAATGGTTCTCTATTGGAATTTTCGTCGGTGTACTTTCAATGGAGAGCCGAGATCACAGAATTACCTGGCAGTCACAGCGCTCTTATGACATCCCGCCATGGCTGCACGTCATCAGGGCCATGTACGCATTACAGGTACGTTTTTTGTTGTTTTTGTCACACATTCCTCCCTATAATGAGCACTTTAAGTGCCATTCATGTAATAATTTTCTGAAAGTATATGCGTATAAGTACTGTACTGTTAAACAATACATTTTTTGATTGATCAGATCCATGTCTAGGTGGAATTATGGCATTCCCCTGTTGCTGAAGCTAGAATTAGAATGTCACCAGGGGACATGTTACTAAGTATGATATCTGTTATTGATATCTGCCTGTCATTGGTAATATCTGCATATCATTGGTATCCAAATGTTGTTTCTATAAGCCTGTAATTGGTTATATCTGCATGTGCTGGTCACTACCTTTTGTTATTGTTAATACCAGTATGTACAATTCCACATGCTATCCCCTCATATGCTGCAAGGGATATTAGGTTGTCTTTGCCTCCAAAATTAGATCATCTCTCCCTTCCATGGACTGGCCCCTCTAGTAGAAAACCCTTAGCAAATATCCCCCCAAAAAATCCATTGCAGGTATTGTCAAAAAAATATTCCATATGGAGTCATCTAATTAGTAAAGTAGGAAATTACAGTTCTTGGGCATTCTGTATCCCATCATTGCACAGAACGCCTCCATCCTTACATTGTACATTGAAATCTCTTTAACATTTCCTGTGACAGTCAAATCTTTTTAAATCCCAAAATTAAGATCCCAACATCCAGAGACAATTCTTGCGGTGGATGCGCATCCGCTGTGGAGAAAAAGACGCAGAGAGGACACTGTTTTGACTCTGGGGAATGCTGAACCTTGATTGACGCACCGCAAAATGCCACCAGAGACATGTTACATTGATCATCAATGGACGTGTCTCCAAAAAGCAGAAAAAGCAGCAATGATTATGGGGTGGGGCTTGGGAGCCGAACACAGAAGAACAACTGTAACGGTTTCCTAAAGATCTAATATCTAAATAGAATCTGAAATCAAATTTTTTTATAAAACTTTTTCATAGATTATTAAAAAGAATTTTTTTTATTTATTTAAAATATAAAATATTACATCGGGACTATGCTTAGGCACATGCTTTCTCTTGCTGTAACAGTTCTAACAAGGCCTTGCTTGATCCCTGAAGAAGCCTAAATAGGACAAATGTGTTGGAACCCACCCAAGAAAGGCAACTCCTTGGATCGATCCCCCACAGGCCAGTTTGTGCCAATCTTTGGACTATTGATTTTAAGACTCCCTACTCAGGGAATACTGGTCACAGATAACCAGGCAACCGGGGGTCTGTGCCGCATGGAAATACTTGTTTGTCAATTGTTTTAACTGTTGTACAATAAAAATCTAAAATCTTTTTAACCCCATTCTCTGACTAGCACGGACCTCAATAATGGCCTTAACCTCCTCCGGTGGCGTGTGTGGGGAAAAGCGACGCTGCCTCCATTAGCATGGAGGTCTATAGCACCGCCCCCTTCAGCGTCACCGACGCTGGAGACTCTGGGCCAGCTGCAGGCTCATGGAGAGCCGGCGATTGCACCCGGTCTGGAAAAACTGAATGACTCGAGTATAAGCTTAGGGGGGGGAAATGCAGCAGCTAAGGTGTGCTTATGTTGGGAGATGTTATTATTTAATTCAGTAGACTTGTAAGTTAATTACAAAGCCCCTGAACATGATATCATCACTAGAAGTGCTGGAGATGTAGAGAAGGGTTGTGGGAACCTTGTAAAGAAAAAGTTTTTGCACAAAATAAGTTCACATTTGAACCTAATTTATGCAAAAACTACATATACTACTAATTTTTTTCAAATGTTCCCACAATCCTTCTCTACACCAAATCTGGTGATGATATCAGGTTCAGGGGCTTTCCAATTCACTCATAACACCTACCTACAAAATGCCGTGATTTTCATTACTTGATCCAAATATAAGCCGAAATAAATTTTTTGAGCACATTTCAGGTGCTGAAAAATTTGGCTTATATTCGAGTACATGCGGTAATTTGACTAGCAGGATACAATGGAGAATGGTTAAAGATATAACCCATCTCTGCTCCTAGTTCTTGGGAAGAAAGACCCTGATCACTAAGTGGACCTAATCTTGTACAAGTAAAACCTTCATTGCAGCGATTCCTCATCACGGTCTGAATGAACGGCAACATTTAGTAGAATAACGTAACAATTACAGTTATGTGGAAATTGATAACTTTATGTATTAAATGTATAGAGTGAATGCCCCAAACACCTGACAATGGAAGTGATAAGAGACCATAATTCCATGATTTTCCTGTGGCTACAATCAGTTATTATAAACCAAAAGAGGATTAAAGATTCTTCCAAATATCCGAACAATCACTCCAATGCGCTTACGTCTGGTATAGTAAAGTCTGCAAACGTTATTAGGATATTAACTTGACTGACTGCTAAAACAATTTACTTTCAATTTCCTTAAGCGGAGCTCTGGGGCTGGAGTGGTGCGCACAGAGAAAGTTACAGGTATTATTTGCCATTTCACTGCGGGGATCTGCTCAAGACGGCTCCATTCTCCATTCTTCTATTTAATCCTCTTCGCTTGTACATCACCGCTTACATTTATTATAATATGCATTAACTCCAGTGCTTAGCTCACTCTATGACCAAGAAAAGCCTATTTCAGCATATTTCTTTCCATCCACCCCAGGCACATACAAAGGAAGAGAAGGGAATAAGTATTACATAAGCTTCCCATTAAAAGCCAATTACGCTTAAAGCTAAAAATGTACTTTTCCATGACATTACAAAAAAAAGACAGACTGCAATGGTAAGTGCACCTCTGTCAATGGGATAAACTATACTTTGGAAAAAATAAAAATGACAGCAGACACTGCATTAGCTTTTTACTGATAAAAGGTCTATGTGTATTTAGCAACGGTGAGATAAGGAATCAGATATAGGTTCTGTGTTCAATTGTGAGTATTTCTGTTCTCGTATCGTGAGTATTCTCTGGTCCCGACGGATCGCATACACTTTAACTGCCCGGTGAATGCTCTGTTCTCACGGCGCTGAGCCAATCCGCCGATGCAGGGGTTAATGTAGTGCAGTAGATAACCCCTGCATCGGCGAATTTCTGAACAGAGCATCCCCAGAGCAGGTACAGTGTATGTGACCCCCTCCAAGCACTGCGCTTAACGTAGGGGTCCCGACTGAGCACACAACGCTGTGGAGACATGCCCTCATACACACGTGTAGATTTTTTCGGTCAATCCACAAAGAACGATTTTTTTGGTTGATTGAACTAAAATCTAGAATGGTCAATTTGTTCGATGGATACATTTTGTACAAAAACAAAAAATAATTTGAAAGGTCATTAAACATGTTGGTAAATTTTTATCTGTCATTGTAATATCAAATGTATTTTCATGTATGGCTAGCTTTACACATGCCTGCTCTGACCTTTAACCCCCAGATCTCCAACACCCTTAGAACACGAAACTTTTTTTTTTATTAGTAATTTACATTCCCAATTTGACACCCCTAACCCCTAATAGCTTTTAATAGAATAAGCACCCAGGATGTGTAGTGCTGATGAGTCCAGGACACCCAGTGCAACATCCTACAAACTCAGCAAAACCCCCATTAAAAACTACAGTATTCTATACTTGGTAAACAACTTTTAAAGTTTATACAATGTTGGTAATGTGTTACCTCCAGGCTGAGAAAGCCTCCATCATGAGCGGCGGACACCTGTGGAGAGGACTCAAACCATTCGCAGGACTTCCCCAGCAAATTTTTTAACGTTTTCACAGAAGAGACAGTCAGAGAACCAGAGCAACGAGCCAAAATCACAGCGTTGTCAGCCCACCAATTTACGTCCATCAGCGGAAAATAGGATTCTTTATCTGTGCAAAGACACAAGTCATAAATGGATGAGAAGACCGTGGCCACCGCAGTAAATGCAAGAGCAAGATAACAAATAGACACCCCATCAAACACCAAACATGTCTGAGCGACCGCTTGTATGATTCTTTCTACAACCAATTAATGGAAATTCTTAAAGTATTCTGGATTCCACTGTTTACTAATGCTGTACCGTACTAATCTATACAAAGGAACACAGACAAAGGAACATGGGAGATTAGACTTGAAAGCACAGCACTGTCCATTTTGGACTTTCTTTCTCAAAATGCTCCTGCTTCTACCTTTAATATGAGTACAATGAATATATGACAAAGGATGAGAACAAGAGGATCAGAAGGTGGAATCTGAATGTGAATACTTAATTACTAGCTTTACTAAAAACTGTTTTGTAAAAATAATTTTTTTTTCCAAAAACGATAATTCTTGTTTGTAACATTGTCTTTTATGAATCCCTTTGAAGTGACATTACAAATATTAGATATATAAAATTTAGCTCATTTATGAGAATGTGAAAAAATAACTAATTGTGTTGAAAAGAACATTTCAAATTAGAGCCGCATTTGAAGTGCATTTCTGTCAATACCGGGATGACTCCTAGAGATCAGATAACCCAGCATGGGTTATGATTGGAGATATTTTCACTAGTTTATTTGTGAGTTAATTGTAAAGCCCCTGAACAAGTTATCAACATAATTGCTGGAGATGTAGAGAAGGGTTGTTAAAATATTATAAAAGAAAGTAATGTTCTAGCCCATGTAGTTTTAACATAAATTAAAGCTCACCTAAACTGAAAAACAAATTACATTTTTACTTACCTCTAAACTGTCCCAATGGCTCAAAGTTGATCAAAAACCTAAAAAAAAATATGCTTACCTACTCAGCTGTCCTCTGTGGAAGTCACCATATTGACTTTCCGTCTTTCAGGTAAAGGCTGCAGTAACGTGAATAGCCACCAGATAAAATGTTTTTTTATTGGACAGAAAGAGCTGCTGTTTAAGGGCTTGTTACCAATATACGTCGGAACCCCCTCTGCTAAGCGTATTGCTTGGTGGGGATCCCGATGTAGCACTTTGCCTGCTCGGCGGATGCGGTGTTTACACCAGGGCTGTGGAGTCGGAGTCGAGGAGTTGGAGTCGGAGACATTTTTGGGTCCCTGGAGTCGGAGTCAGAGTCGGCAAAAAATGGACCGACTCCGAATCCTACTAAATTTAAATGGGAATTAAATTATTATTATTTTTTTATTAAAAAAAAAATTACTTCAAATGTCGCAATTAACAAACAGTCATAATG
>CM070035.1:17408001-17418911 GCA_036250615.1 Ptychadena robeensis | reverse complement strand
GGGGATAACGGGTCGCCATTGAACAGGAATCGATGTGCCCATGTGGTGCACATAGATTTCTCTTCAGTTGATCCGCGATCAATCACAGCGTGGTGCCTAGCTTAAGGAAAAAGCAGCAGCATCTTCTGCCTAACTCCCTTTCTCTGCTTTAATTGGCCATTACAGTGTTGGTTTCCTGGCCAGTAGTTCTGTGGTTAGTGTATGATGCCTTCCTTTCCTTCAATGGATGGATACAGTCGAGGAGTCGGAGTCAGAGTCGGAAGAATCTGAAACTGAGGAGTCGGAGTCGGGGAATTTATCGACCGACTCCACAGCCCTGGTTTACACATCCACCGATGCAGAGGCTTAATGTACTCGACTACGTTCAGCCTTGCATCGGCGGAACGGCTCGCGCAGTGAAGACACAGCATCCGCCAAGCAGGTAAGTGAATGTGCTCTGTCGGGATCCCCACCAAGCAATACGCTTAGCAGAGGGGGTCCCAACGTATAATGGAAACATAGCCTAAGAATGTGCCATCTGACATGTCGTTCTTGCCGTGACGCTCTTCAGAGGGGGCCAGAGAGAGGAGGAGCAAAGGGAAATACGCAAATAACTCCTTACAGGAAAGTATGTTTTATCTTTTATTTACAGATTGCCCCAATAATAGGGGGTTGGCCAGCGAGGGGCAAAAGTAAATCTGGTGGGTGTGTAGGTGCACCTAAAGTTCAAGGTAAAGATGAAATTTCAACTTAAAAAACAAAAAATGGTCTTGCACCTAATTTATGCAAAAGACTACATGTGCTAGAACATACTTTCTTTTGTCATCTTCCCATAACCCTTCTGTACATCTCCAGCAATATTGGTGATGATAACATGTTCAGGGCTTTGGAATTAACTCACAAAAGTCACAAAACTTTGTTCTCATCTTAAGCTATGACACTGGTAACCCCTCTAGCTATAGTCTTTTCAAATGTCTGCCTAAAATACAACATTCCCTCAATGAAAGTTGGGAGGTGCTGTTACTTGCCAACACTAGGTGAAGCTTTACTGCATGGGACCTGCTATAGAAGCATGTTAATTTGTTCTATTTGATTGGCTGGCCCTGTAGGCTATAAAGTAAGCGGCCAATTCATTGCCAACCAAATACTTTAAGCCTGCAGTAAATGTGGCCAAAACGAGCTGTGGGGAAAGCAGAGCTGGAGAGTGCGGTACCAGGATAAGCCAGAGGGAAGGCAAAGTGGGACAGAATGACCCAGCCAGTAGGGTCATGTACAGTGTGTGTAGTCCATGTGGGCCCCCATGTTTTTGCTCCATTAAACAATACAAATATATAACAAGACATGAATATAGGCGGAATTCTATAGAACAAGTATGTTACAAATGTCTCAGAAAAGCAACTGAAACAATATGGAAGTGTCCAATGCTTAAAGTAAGCCGTGAAAGAAAAAAAACCAAAAAAACACATATACACATAACTCACCTACATCCCATCTTCGTCCAGGAACAGCGACCCCAATACTACTTACCTTTCCTGTACTGCACATCTATGTCTGGAGTGCCTGGGCCTCCAAGCTGCAAGATGGCTCCCTCCACCGATCCAGATCTAAATCTGGTGACGCCCCCCCCCCCCCCCCCCCCCCCCCCCCCCCCCCCCCCCCCCTCCAGGGTCACAGAATTCAGATGTGGCTGGCTGCCAGACTCAAAGAGACTTGGGAGGGCCAGCAGTGACGTCTACCCTCCCAAGACGCCTCGTGCCTAGAGCTCACCGTGTTGCTGGATATTTACACTTTTTACTAGTTAAGTTTTTGGTTTTTTTACCTCCAATCTGCCCTATTATATAATAAAAGGCACATATATGGAGGTGGTAGGTCCACTTTAATAAATGGACATGTTAACGCTAATCTGCCCATACCAATGTGGCTAACTGAGTTGACAATGACGCAATGCTGTTGCACAAAGTTTGGGCTGTTTGCACCAGTGTGTACACTTTCAGTGCATAGCATGTCGTTGGCCCTCAACTTTGTCCAAGTCTTTCATTTTGGCACGCTGTGTGTTGTATACTTCTGAGCTAATTAAATTGACTTATCATTGAGTTTTCCTGCAGAACCTCCTCAAACATACTTTAAAAGGTGACACTTTGAAGCTTAATGTGGAAACAGGAAAGTTTTCCTTTCACAGCGCACATTTCACTGCCCATTGTACTCCAGTGTAGAATAAGAAATGTAAAACCTGAAAGCTGTGGGGACAAGTTTATATTAACGCACAGAGGTCCCCAAGGTGGTCTTTTGTTTCATACTATTCCCATACCAGGACTTCAAACCAATAGCACAGACAGCACACTAATCAAGCAATAAACGAAGACTTGGAAAATATCAGGGTTTGTTACAAAACAGAACAAGGAAAGGAAAGAAGCCTATAGACAACAATATCATAAAATCATCACATCCTTCAAAGAATCCAATTTTCTCTTGGGTCAATACAGCTTGGAGAACTTCATTCTAGTAAAAGCCAAAGTACTTAAATTCTAATTTACCTTTCATCTTTTTCCTTTTCTCCACAGAGCTCCTCCAATCAGGATTGATCTCATCATAGCCGGGCTAAAAGAAAAAGATAGAGACGAAGGGAGCCAAATGAGGGAAGGCAGATAATGACAATGTAACAGTGCTGAAAATTTGTGCCATGGTGTATCATTTCAGTAAGGAAGACTTGATGTGCGATGTATCTGATCAAGGCAGCACTGGTATGAAGTGGATTCTCATTAATGCTTTGCTATTAACTATTTCAGCGTGTGGAACGGAGAGATTGCAGAGTCAAAGCAGCAGACTAGAACAATGTAGACAACCACTAGATCAGTGTTTTTCAACCTTTTTTGGGCAAAGGCACACTTGTTTCATGAAAAAAATCGGAGGGCACCGACGATACGCATAAGCGCGGCGCACTTCCAGTCCCCGCCGGAAGTACGTCATCAGCAGGTGCCCCGTTGGAACGCAGATGCATACTAGCAGAGCAAAAACACCGCCCCTGGTCTGTGGGGACGCGTGTTGCTAAGCAACCGCATCCTCACAGAGCCGGTCCGTGTATAACACGGATCGGCTGTATAAGTCTTATAGTGTTATACACGGACCGGCTCTGTGAGGATGCGGTTGCTTAGCCCTTCTATCTAGCTGCCTCTTATAGTATAAGACTTATACTATAAGAGGCAGCTAGATAGGAGGGCCGAGGGTGGGGTCAAAAACCCACGGAACACCAGGCAACATCCCACGGCACACTAGTGTGCCACGGAACAGTGGTTGAAAAACACTGCACTAGATAACGAAGAGGATTATGTGTGACTTTCCAAACTTTATGTTAACCCTTCAATTAAAAAAGAAAAAAATAACTTTAAATTCCACAACTGTACCATTATTACACAAACACATAAATAAATATATATGCCGTATTTTTCGGACTATAAGATGCACAGGACCAGTTTTTCGAGCAGGAAAACCAGAAAATTTTTTATATATTTTTTTAACCCACATCAATTGGGTAAATGCAATGAATTTAATTAATGTAATATCACATTCAGCCAGTAGATGTCACTAGCAGCAGTACACTCACAGCACATCACGTCACCTCCTCACTGATTGGGATGAGGGGGCCCGGCTGCAGAGTAGTCTTCTTTTCTCCCTGGCTGTGACCGTGGAAGCTGCAGAGTGATTGCAGTTTCCACAGACAGAGAGGGATAGATGGCAGTTCATCTAGCTCTCTCTTCATTGCTTATACCAGCAGGGCTCTGTTGGCATAAGCAATACAGTTCAGATGGGAGATGTGGACACCGTCCGGCATCTCTCATCTGACAGCTCCTCAGCTAATCTCCTTGCCAGGAGAGCTGGCAGGAAGCCAAGGAGTGACCACATCCAGTTCACGCATTCGGATCATAAGACGCAGGCACTTTGTGGGATGAAAAGTGTGTCTTATGTTTCGAAAAATACCGTATATTAACACACACGACCTCCTGAGAGGACCCTACAGATGCAACAGGTTTCACGAAGTTTTAACTAACAACCAAAGTCTCGATTAAGACCAAAAAGCTGCACTCTGAGCCCAGAGACTCATGTTTAAGGACACACAATGCATCAAAATAGCCCTAAAGAAGCTAGAAAAGAAAGAATGGAGGACAATAAAGAAAACAATAACAATGGAAAAGAAGAAGGAAATTGTGTGAGTGGAGATCATGTTACCGCAGGGCCATCAGAAATTTTGGGACACCATAATAGGTAATTTTTCCATCACTAGCAGGACGGGAAACACAGGACCAGGCAGTGGACTGCAGGGCTCCCCTAGATGGTGGGGCCCAGAACAAGAGTGCCCCATCTCTGCCCGACAGCGGCCCTGTGTGACAGATGAATCATGAATAGGTTCAGCGTGTCATAACGGAACATCTCACCAATCTACAAAAGTCTAGATTGGTGAGATGTTCCATTATGACACGGAAGCACACCAGAGAGCCGGGATCCTGATGTTCTTATGGAAGGGGAAACTCCTTCCCAACACCGACCGTTTCATCCTCTCTCCCTGAAAGATGTCCCCTTGAATGGTGAATACAAAGTTTTGTTTCTGGTAAGCTCTGGCACATAATAAGGCCATGTCTCCACTATAATCGCAGCACGGAAAACACAGGAGATCGCTGGCACCCAGTGGTCTCCTGCAATTAGAATCGCAGCACAGGGATCACTGGTACTTGCAGGCAGGAAGTGGGGAGGTGGGACAGGACATCCCACCTGATCATGCACAAAGAGAGTGAATGGGCGTGGTTAAAATGACACGTGATTTTAAACCGCGCCCATTCATCTCTATGGCCGCAATCGGCCACGGCCTTTAGTTGAAGTGGGGACTAAACTAATTGAATGTCTCCAAGAGCTTAGATGCCAGCATGAGAACTGCAAGCAAGTGGAGTATAGTGTGGGGTTTTTTTGTGTAGCAGTTTCCCAGCATCTGAACTGCTGACAGGTGAGTATTGTGTTATGTATGTCTGTTTTTAACAATTTGAGTTTAAAACCGCTTAGAGTTAAAGGTCCAGTCTGCTTGATGAGTGACACCCCCTCCCTCCTAACATGAAAGAGATGGGTCGTTACTCTCCCACCCCGCACATAATTTACACAAGCTGGGTTGGGAAAATAGGAGGGAGGGGACAATACACTTATTAGATCATGCTGGAAGTGACGTTTTGGAGTGTCCAGGTATTTGGAACGCAGAAGTGGCACTCCGCACAGGCACTTTCTCGTTGCATATACAGGAAGTGACACTCCGCACAGGCACTTTCTCATTCCATATACAGGAAGTGACACTCCGCACAGGCACTTTCTCGTTCCATATACAGGAAGTGACACTCCACACAGGTACTTTCTTGTTTCATATACAGGAAGTGACTTAGCACCATCACTTCCAGGGTTGTGGACTGAAAAAAAATGAGAATACTGGTGTAGAGGTAAGTAAGAATGTGATTACTTTTTTGGGGGATTTATTTTATTTTATTGAGTTTAGGTGTGCTTTAATTCCTCGATGACAATAGATCATGTCAACATCTAGAGCTGGTTTGAATGAATGGCATATTTTTCTATACTAATTAATGTAAAATATTTAATGAACAGTCTCACAAACATGTTGCTTTTTATTATGATCATCATTACATGCTTTATCTGCAAAGGTTGAACATTATCTCAAGAGTACAAGACCTAATGCAGACTAAAGCAGGCCATACACAGGTCCGATTTTAGCTCAATCGACTTAAAACGATAAATTTTTTAGTCGGTATAAAATTGTATGTCGATTGTATCATGGGCCATATGAAGTACAAGATTTTTGATCTATTTTTTTTTTCAATCGACATAACAATCGATCCAAAATAGTACGATTAAAATTTCAATACAGAAGTGAGGTAGAATAGGTAGAAAAAAATCGATCAAAAATAGGTTTTCAATCAACCGATCAAAATTTACCATCCAGTCCAATAAAAAAACGACTGAATTTTCACTCAATTTTGATCGGATTAATGCTGGGCATACACATACCGAGCAGGTCAGACCGACCTACTCCGATGTGTGCCGAGATGCTAACGTGATGACGTCATCACGTTAGCACCCCGTTGCATTCTGGGGCCCCTTCAATCGGCCGGGCACCCTTTGTGTGCCGGTCATAAGCTGCAATGAAGACGCCGTCTTCATTGCAGCTTATGGCATCGGCTTCCATCGGCTCGCGCAGGCCAGAGATTATCGGACATGTCCGTTCTCTTGCCGGCCCTGTGGGCACATGCCGACGCACGCCCGTCGGTCAGATTAAAAACCGGCCGCTTATCGGCATGTGTATGCCTAGCATAAGTCGATTCAACCAGGTGGGCAAAACGCAATTTTCAATCAATCGACTAAAAAAATTGATCGTTTTAAGTCGATTGAGCTAAAATCGGACCTGTGTATGGCCTGCTTAACATACTAAAATTAGACGAACATTCTGCAGGATTTTGCAGGATCAGGATTATTTATTTTAAATAACAATTACCATTAGGAAAAATAAACGTTGTTATTTCATTGTACCATGCCGGACAGTGATGAATTTGGGAAAGAAGGCTGAAGAGCCAGAGATAAATGAGATCAGTAATTAGTCCCCTGCAGCTTTGTACAGTACTGGCTTGATAAATATGAAACAGACTGTTCCTATTATTCAGAAATCCTTACAGGGCACTTGAAGATCCATTTGTCACAGAGAGAGCAGTTCTGTGCAATCACAAGCAGAGAGTCTTCCCAGGAACTCATTCACACATCATGGTTCCCTGCTGGGATCCCTTCTATGTCTTTCCATGGAGCGTCATCCCCCAGAGTTCCCTGCGGTGTGCACTGCACACGTACCATTCCAATTCTGACATTTCTCATACACGCTCGTTAAGAGTTCAGCGTTAACACGCCAGAGTATAATGAGTTATTAATAGTGCAAAGACTACAGCTGGTCAATATTAGAGTCTGGCCACTAAGACATGTCAGATTTGGTATAATCCAAAGAATCTTCCATCTACAGAACATCTAAGCTGAAAAAACATCTGGGTGCTACGTTATGTAGATCAGGCTAGAATTTTACCAACATTTTATTTTATCATTTTCAATTTTTAATATATCCAGGGGTGCTCATAACTTTTTTTTAGTGAGCTCCTCAGATGAGTAGCAAGGGATGGTGTTTGGTACTCACCCCATATATAGGGTGGTCTTCCACACTGTCTCCCTCATTGTGTTCTGCATCAGCCTTCTGCATGGTAGATTCGGCTGCAGATGGACCTCCCTGTTCCTGATTGATCCTCCGATTAGCTGTCTCCATCCACAGGCCACCAGCTGGCTTTGGGTCACATGTAACTCTCACAATACAACCCTGTTTGAACCCCCAGATCCCATACCTCAGTAGTACAACCCTGACATTTTCTGGCTTAGTAACTTACTTAGTCCAAATGTCAACCTTTCATAGTCATATGCCAATCTTTTTTTTTATTCTTAATGTACATTCCCAATGTCACACCCCTAACTGCAACCTTTCATAGTTATTTATGTTTCCCTGTGGTTATCCAAGTGACATAAATTGTATACATGTAACATTTAGCTGGGGCCGCCCAGACACGGAGCGCCTCCAAGTTGTTAGTACACATATGAGCTGTGTAACAATAATGCAGGTACGCAGAGCTAGGTTTTGGCCGCTTTTCAGTACCAGAGGACCACTCATGTGCACCCCTGATTAATGCTGTCTGTGTTCCTGCAGAAGTAACCAGCCATTGTGACCATTGGCACAAATACAGAAAGTCATGGGCACACTTTTTCGAATGACAGCCATCTAGTGGTACAGTACCTTGCAGTACCCTGTTTTCCCGAAAATAAGACACTGTCTTATATTAATTTTAGGTGCAAAAATGCACTATGGCTTATTTCTGGGTTTAGAAGAGCTGACAAAATACCTCCGGTCATGTCTTCCGTAAATATGGAAGCTGTCTCTGGGACATGGCAGGTCTTATTTTAGGGGAGGGCTTATATTAGAAGCATGGGGGGGGGGGGGGGGGGTAGCAGCTAGGTTTTACTTTCAGGGAAACAGGGTATTCACCCCCCCCCCTTGACTTTTTCTTATTGTGGTGCCTCGCAACTTGGAATTAACATGGATTGTTTGAGAAATTGCATCATATCATTTACAGAATATGCCCACAATTTTGAAGATGTTTTTTATTATTTATTGTGAAGCAAACATCAAATAGGACAAAATGACAATAAAAGTCAATGTGCATAACTATTCCCTCCCCCTCAAGCCAATCCTTTGTACTCACCTTTTGCTGCAATCACAGCTTCGGATAAAGGCCCCCCCATACACAATTCGATTTTCCCATTCAATCAACTTAAACCGATCAATTTTCAAGTCACTCAACCAAAAATCGATGCCTGTCCACATGTTCACCTAGATCGGTTGAAAGTGACCAAAAATTAGATCGAAAAGTGATCAGACATGTCGAAAAATTTTGATCAATCGAGTATACATCGATTTTTGGTTAGACTTAAATAATAAGCATACTTATACATCCCGTGGCAGACATTGTGGTGTGTTTATGATCAGCTTCCTTCGAATATGCTTTCGATCGATCTAACCAATATCGATCAAATATCGTTTTTCTCCATGTGGGAGGTAGTTCGATCGTACTTTGATCGATCGAACCAATGTCGATTATAAATTACGATTGTATCGGACATCAAACGTAGGAAAACTGCTTGTGAACAGCAATCTATAAATCTGGCAACAGATTTTCTATTGGATTGAGAACTGGGCTTTGACTAGGCCATTCCAACACATTAAAAGCTGAGCATACAAAGGTAGATTCCTGTGCAATCGACTGACGATGAAACACAGCATGGTGATGTCACCACGCTGTGATTGATCACGGTTCAATCGTACGGTAATCGATGTGGGGACCCAGTTTCCCTGTGGTGCTCCAGATCTCTGCATCTCCCCAGCCGGAGAAGTCAGTCAGTCAGCCAGCCTGCGCGCCCCCCGGCACATAGATGTGCTGGCCACGCCCCCTTCACACTCCCACAGCAGCTAGCTGATCACAGCCTGTGTGCCGTGCAGCTGGCAGCCGTCCAATTACATTGGATGGAGACCCGCTGTCCCCATTCAAAGTAATGGGATTCGACCAAGATTTTCCAACATGGAAACCTGTTTTGCCAACTTCCTTCAAGCAGGATCTGTTGATCCTGCTCGAAGGAACTGTAGATGGCTCAAATCTTGTAACAGATTAGAGCAACATCAGATGTTGTGAGCGTGCACGGTGCCCGATGTGTCTCTAATCTGTAAACCCCTCAAGTGTTGCTTTAGCAGTGCTGGAAGGTGAACCTCCGTCCTAGCCTCAAATCATGCACAGAGTGGTACAGGTTTTGCTTAAGGATATCCCCAAGGTGGTCCAGAGGAAGAATACGATTGGCCACTCCTGTGAGCTAAAATATAATCTCTTATAAGATTTTTATTTTTAAGTAGTACTAGTTTCGATATGTGACCAGTTTAGAAACAAACAGTTCTTAGCTGAGTTTTTCTATGAAGATAAATTTAAACAGTATACATGAGTGGTTCAGAACTGCTGCCACGGAAAACAAACCATTATGACACAGACAGGATTTTATCTGAAGATCTTTTGTTAAATTGCTTTGCTCAGTGCTTGGCACTCTCGTGGCTATGCTTGATTTAATCCTAATGAAAAAGAGGAGAAGCACATTAATTTATCTCAATTTTAAATATGACTGTGCTCCTGTTTTATCAAGCCTAGATGATGAAAACTTTCAGATCCAACAAAGCAGGTAAGTAATTACGGATAATGAAAGTATTACCGAGATTCACGTATGAAAAGAAACTCCACACGTATTGGTAAAGGAGCAGTGCAAACTGTGTCTTTGTTAATTGCATTTTTGATTAGAAAAGCATTGATTCATGAATTCATTTTCCAGCTGCTTAATCCTACAGGGGTCATGGGGTAGAAAGCCAACCCAGAATAGGTACTGACAAATGTGCGATCCATGGGTATCCTACTGGTGCAACTACTTCCAATGAGCAGTTCCCTAGCACAGGTAATGCTAACAAGGACATGTACATTTATAATCAGGATTCAGAAAAAAAATTACATAAGCAAAAAAAAAGAAGCCTATTATGGTTCTATCCAACCATATGTACACTGGTATATTGAGATGTCCTGATATTGTTGAAAGAGTGTGAACCCAAGTGTTCTGTCAAGGTGTTGATCAATGATATTGGTACCATTAAAGTTCACATCTTTACAGGGTTTATACTTCCTGAATAGGATTCTGCTAGTACATTCCTTCCTATATAAAAGGCAACCCTGAACCATTACAGGGTCTTACTGGTAGTTTGAGATTACACTACCATTTTATAATATACCCTAGGATGGAGATAGGGAACCTATGGCACACGTGCCCCAGACTGCCTGGAGAGCCCTCTCTGTGGGCAAGCATAGTCGGTAGGGTATACAGGCGTCATTAACCAGTCATCTCTCTGTGTGCACACCAATCGATATGCACAGAGAGAGAGAAGTTGCGACCTGCATGGATAAACCCCTGTGCAGTCCATAAAACAGACTATGTATCACATGTATGCAGTCTCTTTCTCTGATTGGTGGGGACACGAACGGGAAGGGGAGGCAATTTAATCAGCTGGGGGTAGCATCACATTTCCAAGCTGGACACGGCTGCTGAAATGTAAACAAACAGGCAGCAGCGCCATCTTGTGGACATTCTGCTCATTTTTTTTTTCTAGAGATGGTTGAATTTAATTTTGAGTTAATGAACCTATGCACCTCTTTTGGTACAGAAATCTGGATCTCAGTGGACCAGGGTGGTTAAAGTTAAGTAAAACCCTGTGTGGGGGGGGG
>CM070035.1:17373829-17398172 GCA_036250615.1 Ptychadena robeensis | reverse complement strand
AAAAATACGGTAGCTCTAGTAATGTTCCCACTATAATAGTGAGAACAAAGGATCATTTTTTGAAGGGACAGATATTTAGTTTTAGTCTCCTCGTCACGGATCCAGCCACTGTGCAACTGTGCTTTTCTGTCTAGTTGATGATTAGTTGGAGCTGGAGGCTGTAAAAAAAAACTTCCTGAAGATATAACTGTACCCCATTTCACAACTCCTCTCCACAAACTCTGAAGCTCAGGCTCGACTAATGCGGACAAAAAACACATGCAGTAAGCATGCGTTTTCTGTTCGGATCAGCCATGGTTTCCCCTAATGTTTTTTCCCCTTTTGGCCCCTGTGTCTGATCCAGGTTGAAATAACCCGCGCTTCAAACCGCTGCAAATGAATCAAGGTCGATGTGCAAAGTAGTGCACATCGATTCACCACTCTATTGATTTGCCCAGCGTGGTGACATTACGATGATGTCCCCACGCTGCAATCGATCAGGGGTCAATGGAATGGGCAACCTTTGTATGGGCATCAGCAGAGAGAAAGGAGGGAACTGCGAGAAGAAAAAAAAATTGGAACTGCCAAACATTGTATGAGAATAATAAGCGCAACAAGAACAACCTACTGTGTACTATTATCAAAAGTATTATTAAGCAAATAACAATAAACTTGATCTTGTCTAATTAGAATTTCTAAAACTAGGCCTTAGACCCCAGGTGCCCAATGATAGGTGATAAACTTACGTGATAGGCATAGGTAAAAGCCAATCAGCTTCCCAGATGGCGTCTGAGCAAGTCCCTCGGCTCTATTCCTCTAGTGTTGGCGGGGTGAGTGCCTTTGCTCTCACTATTCCACCAATGAACGGGGGTGATTATATAATATATATATTGTGGCACATAACCTCAGAATAGGGGCATATAATCTTTAAATCAAAGATTATATGCCCCATAGATATCATCAAAGACTTTGATGATATCTATTATGCACATAACCTTTGACGATGTATATGACACAAAATGTGCATTACCAAACCTACAGTGTTCCCCAATGCTTTGAAACAGGCTTTGAATGAAAAATAATGTCTTCTAGCTATGCCTGATGTCATTATAAAATACTTATACATCTCAGTATAGATTTAGAATGTTATGTGCGGCCCCTTAGTGATGCTGAGGGCCGCACTTGTGGCTCTCCATATCAACTCAGTTGGCCACCACTGCCTTAGACTGTTCGACTGACAGCAGCCTGGAAAACAATCAATGTACTCTGAAAGTTTTGGGTTCAGAGTGTGCCACTGATATACACAAGTATTGGTTTGCCAGTTGATATCTATAAATACATTCCTGCTCATTTCCCGGTATGACCGCTATTGGTGATATTAGATGCGATATTAGATTTACATGCCCGATTTTTGCTTTAGTGCTATTTTTAAAAGTCGGTCGGATGCCCGATTTTTCGCCCGATTATTCAACCGATCGGCTGGTTGGATTGGGAATCTTTTAAGAGTGGCCGACCGTCCAAAAATTACAGGCATCCTCATTCGGGACCCGACCGACTTTTCGGCCGATTTTTCTAAAAACAGCATCGGACGGACTACATTTGCATGTTAGGAATCCCGAACATTCGACCTACCCGACCGACCAAATCGGTCGGAAGGGCTAAAATCGCACGAAAAATCGCAACGTGTATGGGTACCTTTAGAGAAAGCCCACTGGAAACTATTTAATCATTTTATCTGTAAATGGAGCATCAGAAAACAGGTACCGACTTATTCGGACTATAAGAGGCACCTGGCCATAAGAACCACTTAATTTTTAGAGCAGGAAATCACCAAAAAAATATCTTATGTGTTTAAATGAATGTGAAAAAATCTCATGCAGTACCCCTTTCGGCCACAAAAATTATGTCACTAGAGAGCACACCTCCGCATCTCTTCTTCCTCACACATAGGGGAGGGAGGGGGTCCCGCGGGGGAAACTGCACACTGATCTCCCTGTCTCCTTCTCTGCTGCCTGTGTGAGGAAGCTGCCAGCGAGTGCAGCTCTCCCCACACAAACTCTGCATTGGCTATATCTGCGGGGCTCTGCAAACATAGCCAGTACAGATCAGCTCCCTGCCAAGTTGCGATCACCGGCGGCCAAATGGCCACGGGTGGTCGCACATTCTGACCATAAGATGCAGGAACTAGTTCCCCCCAATTTTGGGGGTGAAAAAGTGCGTCTGAAAAATATGGTAACGTAAAACATTTATTGCATTAATAAAGTTAAAATCTAAATAACGATTTTTTTGACAGGAATTGTCCTTTATATAATTTTCAATTAAATGAAAAAGCTGCAGAAATAAAAGTCGGCGCTGTGGCCTGCTCCGATCCCCTCTCCACACCAGTGACTCTCAATCATAACGGAGCTCTACCTGCTGGAACTAAATTAATGACGTTAATCCCTCTACTTACCTGTTCAGTTCCGTGTCTGCTAGATAATCGCACCTTAATAATCCTCCACAATCCTTTTCTCTTCAGCGCCTAGAAAATTAGATTAAGCCATGCGTTACACCAACAACCCAAATGATAGGTAAAAATCTTCATTTCCGCAGGAAGAAAACTCCCAGAATAAGAGAAAAGATCACAAAAGGAGGAAGAAGGATAAATAAAACCACTTAAGTCATTACATTTCCCAAGACACTCTTTAAGCCCCTTTAGGCAATCTGGAAATTAATTTCGAACCACTGTGCAAGGAGGGAACATTGGGGACCACCCGGGCCTCGGTATGAAAAGGCTTTTATTTATCTTTTCACTGATTTTAATTAAATTGATAGAAATAACAAAAAAGAGACTTAGAACTTGGTTTTCGTGTAATTGCAGGTTAATGTGTACAATTGCATATTGCAAATATCAAATCTTTTGAGAGCCAACACTTTAAACTCAAGAAATAAAAGTGGTTTAACTGTGTCTTTTTTTTTTTCTTCAAAGAGTGTTGTAAGATTTTAACCCTTTTTTTGGCAAGTCTCGGATGGTTAGCACGGCTAACCCTGGGCACAGAGTCTAAAGCTAGCCATACACGGTTCAATTGACTGTTCAATGATTTAATTCGATTGAAAATTTAATAATGTCCACATTGAACGATAGTTTCAATTCGATTAAGATTTTCAATTTGCTCGATCGACATTTGATCGGACCAGTTGGAAAATTTAAATTTAATGTGTCCACATTGAGTGTAAATTAAATACTATTCCTACTATATATACCAAATGTGATTAGATCCCATCAATTATCATACTGTTACATCCGTGGGAGGGCTTTATATCTACTGGTAAGCCGAATAGGATGTTTGTATGTATGCTATGTATATACAATTTTTTGTTTTTAACATGAGCTATAGGTTATATAAACCAATTTGCAGTACTGTATTTGACCCCTGTTAGTATTGCTCGCTTTCAACCAGGTTACTCAGCCCATTGTCCTAAGTGTCTGGTGGCCAGGGGGACTTTCACTTATTGTGGTCATGTCCGGTGCTGCAGGATTTCTCGGCGCAGGTGATTAGGTTCCTGCATGACACTAAGGGGTCTCCTGTGGCTCTGGACCTAAAATGCTGTTTATTAGGTGTATGGGGGGTGAGCAGGGCTGAATCTCAGTTTCTGCACACGATGCTGTTTTACGCCCGCAAGACTGTGGCACGGCTGTGGTGTAGTCCTGCTTCCCCCACTTTAGATGTTTGGAAAAAATTGCTGAATGATATCATCCCTCTTCTTAAATGCATTTATATGAATCGGGGCTGTGAACAGAAATTTCACAAGATCTGGGGTTTGTGGCTGTCTAAAGTCGAATCCTGCTCAGATGATCTGGCTCTGCTTCTCCTCCCTTAGTGTCCTCCTGCCCACTCTGCCACGCTGGGTGGATTGGTATGAACCCCCTCGGGAAATGCCTGAACCGTATTATATCATATTCTCTTGTATAACATGACTGTGCTATGTGTGCTGTTTCTTGCCTGGTATGCCTTGTGTGGAAATTACCTTGATTGCCTTGCTGATTACTACGGATTGTCTTCTCATAAATTCTGTATGCTATTTTTTCGTTTCAATAAAGCTTTATTGTTTATTAAAATAATTGCAGTAATGTCAATTTAGTTTCAATGTGATCGTACTAAATGTACCATGTAGTGAAGGTGCGTAGAGATAATATGCAAGCCCGCCAAATTGAAATGCCCCGCCCTGTTCAGTCACCATTTTGACTGTAGTCAGACCACTATGATTACTATGCATAGGTTAGGTTATCCTAAGGCTGTTGCAGTAATGTAAATGTTAAAGATCAAACACTCAATGAGGTGTGTCATTCAATTCAATTGCACACGATATACGATTGAATGGTCGAATACTTTGATCGAATTGATGATCGATTTGTTGCAAATTGAACCTTGTATGGCTACCTAAAGGTGTCCATTTGCCTAAACATTCTAGCCCAGTGGTTCTCAACCTTTTTAGATGCGCAGCACCAGAAGTGACATCCCAATGTGTCACTTCCTGTATTTGGAAGGCAGAAGTGCAGAGTCACACTCTGCAACATCACTTCCGGCACAATGAGGTAAGTGTGATGTCCCCTCCTTTATCTTATCTTCCTACCCTACTTATGCAAATGATGTTCGGGAGGAAGCATGACTTCCTATCCCTCCTAAGTTAAGAGGAAGGGGGCATTATGCTGCCTCCTTACTTCCCACCGTGCTTGTGGGCATCAGCGCTGATGCTTCCAGAAAACTTGGCGACCCCTGTAAAAAGGTTGTTTGACTCCCGACCCACAGGTTGTAATCCATTGCACTAGTCTGTGCTGAAATCTTTGCTGCTTGGATGACACTTCAGGGGGAGATAGTGAGAAAGAGGGCAGAAGAACCAATGTGAGCAGATGAACGGTAGATGCAAATTGGCAAAAAGCCAAGGTTAGGGTGGCAGCAGACAATTTGGAATAAAGAAGGAGCCGAGGTCATGGTCCGAAACATGAGTCCATAGTGCTTATAAAGTTCAGTCCAGGCTTTGTCCATATCGCACTGGTACGTGCAATCAAAGCAGAGTACACTGTACTCCGTTTTACCCGCCCTCTCTCTCCGTGATGACACCGGAGGTCTATGCCGCACCCAGCTTCTTTGGCGACATAAATGACCAGTGCCATTTCCACGTCTTTGTGGGCCCTATGCAGGACCGCATCTCACCCACACCTCGCACAGAGGTAAAAGAGGAAGATGGTGAATTACCCGAACGGGGTCACAAATTGACCCGTGCATAAAGACTTGATGCAGCGGAGTTTGGATTTTCCCCGGGGGACCCCAGGGCCCAATGCGCACACATATTCTGCATAGCACAAGAAACAGCCCTTAAGATGACACCAGAAGAGGCAGTGCTAGAATCACTCAGCTTAGATTCATATATTCGGAATCACAACGGGCTCACCAAGCAAAAGTATGTCCGAACTTTGCCCGAACCAGCCAGGGAGGTTAATAGCATATACAAAGGCTGAAAAAAAGAACTGAATCAGGCTCAATGATATTCAGTATCAAAGCCCAATAACCAGAACACCTCAGATCTCTACAGAACAAATCATAAATCCAAGATTCAACTTTAACCATCCATTCACTCCCGTAAAATCCCATACCGGGGTGTCATGGCACAAAGGGGCAGCAAGCAGATGTTGCCTATCTTCAGTAAAATTAAAGTTTATAACAGTAAAAAATTTAAATGTTCAGCAGAATGTAGTTCACGGACCCTTTCCACCATGTAGAAAAAAAGGTATAAATGCCAGGTACCATCATAGAATACAAGATAATCGCCTGCAGATATCCACACTGCAACTGATGATTTTTTAATTTACTGTAAACATGTTAAACTGATGACAATTTTAATACGGACTATAAGGATGCGCTGATAAATAATTTACTGCTGAAAATGAATAGTAAAGCGCACACAAGAATTTTATGATTACTTACCGTGCCCACGTTGTCTTCATAATTAGTGACCTGTTTGTAGTGGGGGGAGCCGGAGAGGACCCTCCAGGCTGTCAGCCCACTCTGCGCTGATGCAGACACTCCATCTTCATTTGTCTCACTGCCTCCGACCAGCAAAAGCCTAAAATATACAAATAAAACACAGATTCTTCTTATAAAAAGGTATTTCTAGAACTGCAGAGTGATGAGTTAAGGTAGCCATACACGGATCGATATTCACATTCAAAAGACCAAAAACAAATCCATCTGTTTAAGTCGATCAAGCGGGAATCGATTCCTGCCCACCTGGTATTATTGACCCAAAGTGATCGAGCAGAACATCTATCGAAAGGTACATGTCAGTAAATTGCAGTCGAATGTTTACATTAACATGTCTGGGGGTTTTTTCCAGGCGCCCTCTTCTGGTAGAAAGTGTAAACGATGCTTGACAAAAATGATCGGCATTGAACAGGCGATTGTTTTTTTATTGCACAATCTGGTCCAATAGAACAACCCGTCTACGGCTACCTCTACCAATTTGGACCATGTTAAACCTACCCAAATAAATATGTAAATATGTTTTGTCAGTTTGGAAGAAGGTGAATGAAATAGAAGAATGTGATTTGCTGGTTTGGCAGGACAGATTTACCCACTAATAATGTGGACCCTTTGGCGCTTCACATATCTTCTTTATCATAACAAAATAAAATATGTTATGCTTTTTCAGACAGTTTTCTGTAAGGCTATGATGCAGGTAAATCCTATTAGCTCAGTAGTATTTAAAGCCCCCCACACACCTTTAGACCTTTTTGTCAGATGTCTTTTAGATCTACCAACAACTATGTAGTGCTTTTGTAGTGCGATTAAGCACAGGTAGACTTGATGGTTTAGAAAGTCCCTCATATTACATGGTTTTGGTAAAACAAAAGGAGATCTAAAGGAAATCTTACAGAGAAATCTAAAGGTGTATGGGGGCCTTTATCTGCCTGTTTGGCCCCTACAACCATACCACATCCAAAGTCATCTAAATTCACATTCTGATACTCATTTTGAAGTTCACCAGGTCATCTTGGCTGCGTTGCTGCCATGTGATTGGTTGATTACATAATTTTATTAATAAGCCGTTACATAGGCGTAACTAATAAAGTGGCCATTGAGTGTTGGTACAGACGCAGGTTTTTAGCCTCCTTGTTGTGGCCCAATGGCTGCCACAAAGCCTCCTCCCTCCCTTTAGTGCATCACTCCATACCTACCCTCCCTCCATACACACTGGAAGGGGGCAAGCGGGAAGAAAGAGGGTGCAAACAGTCAAGTTTTGTGGCCCCAGATCATTTTTCTTTAGTGAAAAAGAGGGGGAAAATGGCTCTTTGGACAGTAAAGGTTACTGACCCCAGGTATAGACTTTAATTAAATCCGACCATGTAAACACAGTAGCACAGCCTCCGAGCTGCCTCTATACTGATTTGCTTATACATGCTGATCAAATGCATATACAACTGTTCCTTTTGATCTAAGGTAACCAAGAGAATGCTTTTGTCCCCGAACATCCTCTAAGAGCCATGATGTCAGCGCATTAAACAACTCTTACTTTATGCAATGCAGAACCTCAGATTTTAATCCATTATTTTATTTTTTGAAGTATTTTGCAGCACAAAAAAAAGAGAGATAAACAAAAATGACACACAAATAGCAACTTCCCTAATGTGCACAGTATCATAACAACAGAAAATGTGCCAATTCCACAAAAAGTAATTACTCCAAATCATAGTAATTGCTCTCTCATTTGTTACCAAGCGAGGCTTCTGCCAGTTGGAATCAGCACAACACGGTATTAAATTTGTCGAGGAGAAAAATAACAAGTAAAATAAGCTCGCCTGAAGCCGATATTATTCAGAAGATGATAGGAGTGTGTGATGCATTGGTTGCCGGATTATTTGCTCCTGGCCAATGTGTAGCGTGTGCCCATGCAATGCCCTGTGTGACAAGCTGGCAGGTGAAAATTGGGCCTAATTGCCCGTGCTTTTGTTTTAAAGGACAGACTTTATTATTTATTCCTGACGTCACTTAGGAAGACTCGGATCTATATAGCATGGGCATTTGTCTATATACCGTATATACTTGAGTATAAGCCGACCCTAATATAAGCAGAGGTACCTAATTTTAGAATTTTAAAAATATGGAAGAACTGAATGACTCGATTATAAGCCTAGGGAGGGAAATGCAGCAACTAAGGCTCAGAAACACACAGCAAATGTGCTTTTGTTTGGAGGTGTAATTATTAAATTTAGCAGATTTGTAAGTTAATTACAAAGCCCCTGAACATGATATGATCACTAGAAGTGCTGGGGATGTAGAGAAGGGAAGAGGAACATTGTAAAGGAAAAAGTATTGCTCTAGCATATCAAGCACAAAATAATTCCAATTTGACTCTACTTTGAACCTATTGTTTTGTTTATACCCTTACCGTTCCTTGGTGTATAGACTACTTTGAACCTAATTTATGCAAAAACTACACATGCTAGAGCAATAATTTTTTAAATGTTCCCACAGCCCTTCTCTACATCTTCAGCAAATTTGGTGATGATAGCAAGTTCGGGGGCTGCAATTTTAATTTTTTGACCCGAATATAAGCCGAATTTCATTTTTTGAGCACATTTTAGGTGCTGAAAAATTTGGCTTATATTCAAGTATATATACGGTAAGTATAAAGCTAGATAAGGGCCCTCCGATTCCCCCGCCCTGATACCTCAGTGCTGTATTCTTCATGGAAATTTAGGACACCCCCCGAAAAAAAGATGTAGGGCATCTTTAGGAGCAAAAATTTATATAAGACACTGTCATATTTTCGGGGAAACACGGTATATATATGTATATATATATATATATATATATATATATATATACACACATACATACACACACACATACATAGAACACATCATTGTGTTGGGTTAAACTACATGTTGGTATTACACATCGGAGTACGCCCACCTAATAAAGATGCGGTCTGCTCCATCAGCAAGGGTGACATGAACTCCATCTGATAGAGCTGTAGCTCATTTTGTTTATAACCTGCTGCATGGTAAATCACTCAGCCTTGGCCGTCTAATGCCAAGCCACAAGCCACATTGCTCCCAGCAAGCCAATAAAGACGAGTAGTAGTTTAATGGAAGAATCGACATCTGCCTTCTAAGAGACCAGGCAGGGTGCTTAGCAAGGCTTTATGGAGTAATTAACTGTTTAATAAACATAAAAGTATGACCTAGCGGTGTCTGTGCAGAGGTTTTGATAAGGGGGAAGAAGTAGGGAGACTAGAGACACGGAAAGCAGGCAGCACGGGGTAAAATACATGTCCATCAGAATGGAGAACTACAGAAAGTCTACACAAAAGAAAAAAATCAACATATTGCAGCTTAGCAGTCATTAGGTGTGGTGGCTGCATTACTTTCCTTATAGCAAACTGTTTTTATTTTCAGTAGGTGTTGCTGCCAGTATTATTACTACTACCAATGGGCTTTAGGGATAGAGAAGCAGTGTTACTCTAGGCCCCAGGTGCCCAACCTGTGGCTCGGATGCCGCATGCAGCCCTTTTGTTGTTCTTTAGTGGCCAGCCTCAGTTCTCCACTTGTGGCCCCTAAAACCTAGCTGTTAATGCATAGGGCATAGGAACTCACCTGTCCGCTGATCCCCAGCTGTCTTGCCCTCAGCTGGGATCTTCTCAGCTCCGGTTGAGCATGCTGATTGGCTTACGTGAAGCCCAATCAGCGACCCAGACAGCGCCTGAGTGAGTCGCTCACCTCTCCTCCTCCTCCCGCTCTATAAGGATCACGGGCAAAGACGCGTTGGTGGGGATTGGCAGACAGGTGAGTGCCTATACTCCCACTATCCCACTAACAAATGGGGGATGATTGTATAATATATATGTTGGCACAACCGCAATATCAAAATGTGCATCAACGTACTACACTGTTCCCTAATGCTTGAAGTATAATTTAAAAGAAGTTTTGTTATTTAAAGATTTGAAATACTGTCTTCTAGCTCTGCCTGCTGTCATTTATTCATTAAAATGCTTATACATGTCAGTATAGATTGAAAATGTTATGTGCATTTTTACAAAATGATCCAAAAAAAAAGTTTATATGTTTCATCCCTATAAAGCTTTGATCCTTGTAAGAGAAAATAAGGACCTACATAGAACCTTACAGAAGAAACGCATGGCAGGCCTACATGCAACCTTATGGAAGAAAAGCATTGCGTGCCTATATCTAATCTTATGGGAGAAAGCATGGTGGACCTGCATACAACCATATAGAAGAAAGGCATGGCGGACCTGCATACAACCATATAGAAGAAAAGCATGGTGGACCTGCATACAACCATATAGAAGAAAATCATGGTGGACCTGCATACAACCATATAGAAGAAAAGCATGGCGGACCTGCATACAACCATATAGAAGAAAAGCATGGTGGGCCTGCATACAACCATATAGAAGAAAGGCATGGAGGACCTGCATACAACCATATAGAAGAAAAGCATGGCAGACCTGCATACAACCATATAGAAGAAAAGCATGGCGGACCTGCAGTCAAGCCCATAATTATACATACCCCAGGCAAATTTAGACTTATAGTTACTTTTATTCAACTAGCAAGGTATTTTTTGATGGGAAATTACATAGGTGTCTCCCAAAAGATAATAAGACGATGTACAAGAGGGATTTTCATGGAAAAAAAATTAACATTTTGGAGTGGCTGAGCCAGAGTCCTGACTTGAATTCAATTGAGAATCTGTGGAGGGAGCTAAAGATCAGGGTGATGGCAAGAAGACCCTCCAACCTGAAAGATTTGGAGCTCATTGCTAAAGATTAACTGGGAGAAATCCCTGTGGAGACATGTGAGGAGCTGGTCTGCAATTATAGGAAGCGTTTGATTGCTGAAATAGCCAATACAGGCTCTTTTATTGATTATTAAGAAGGGTATGAATACTTTTAGACATGACACTTTTTGCTCAAATGTAAAAAAAAAGCTGAGAATTTTTTTCTACAAAAATGCCTCTTGTACATCATCTTATTATCTTTAGGGAGACACCTATGTCACTTCCCATCAAAAAATAACTTGCTGGTTGAATAAAAGTAACTTCAAGTCAAAATACCCCAGGGGTATGAATAATTATGGGCTCGACCGTACATCCAACCTTATGGGGACAAATGTATGGTGGATCTACATGTAAACTTATGGGAGAAAAGCTTGGGGATATTCATAAAATCTTATGGAATGAAAGCATAGCAGAAAAACATATGACCTTAAGAGATAAAACATGGGGGACCTACATCCAACCTTATGGAAGAAAAATATGAGGGACATACATCCAACCTTATGGAAGAAAAACATGAGGGACCTACATCTAACCTTATGGGAAAATGTATGTTGGACCTACATATAAACTTATGGGAGAAAAGCATGGGGATCTACATATAACCCCATGGTAGAAGAGCATGGCAGACCTACAATATAAGCTTATGGAAGACATTTTAGGACCTTATGGTACTACATACAACTTCATGAAAGTAAAGTATTGAGGACCTACATCCAACCTTATGGAAGGAAAGCATGGGGGACCTACATCCAACCTTATGGAAGGAAAGCATGGGGACCTACATCCAACCTTATGGAAGGAAAGCATGTGGACCTACATCCAACCTTATGGAAGGAAAGCATGGCAGGCCTCCTACATAAAACCTATGACTGGTGCTCCTTGCTATAGCTATGTGCACATCACTATGCCATCCTCTGCACATCTGTTGCTGGCAGGAAGACAATTATGCCATCCCCTTCCATGGATCAGCAGCAGCTAAGGGAAAAGCAGAGTTAACTACCTGCAGCATTGTACACAGGCCTCCCATTCTTCCTCCCCTCTTCTCCCCTGACTAGCACATTATGGATTTAGAAGCATCCTCTCTATTTGCATTTTTTTACATGTTCAGTATACATAATTGAAAAGGCAGCAAAGAATTAGGCTGATGTCTGAACGGTGGCACCAGCTGCTGCTTTTCCTAATGACATGTTTTTGCTGCCACATTAAAAGTAACATCTGCCTACTACCCCCCATAACACAGCATTGCCGTCCTTCTCAATCTACCTACCTGTTGCACCACAATTGCGGAGGAACTACAAGTCCAAGCATGTTCTGACATAAAATGGATTCCTTCAGCTGTTGAACAAAAACCAAGTGCGATGCAACTACATGTGGATGCCTTGTACCTGTAACTGCCATGTGCAAGAATAGATAAAAAATGTGTATGGACTCTCCTCCTAATTCTCAACAACTCTTAAGCCCCCCATACACGTTCCGATTATTCTCCCGACCGATTTTTCGTCCGATCCTGTCACCCGATTTTCACCTAAAATGTTATGGTCGGTCGGTCGGCTGGCACGAAAAATCGGAATTCGAATTATCACCGATCCATCAGCCCGACCCTATTTATTAACAGCAGATCGACCAAAAATTTACGGACAGGTCCGAAGTGGTCCCGACCGATTTTTCGGCCGATTTTGAGAAATCGGGATCGCTCGGGTACATAATTCCGAATCCGATTAATCTCCCGACCCGATCGGTCGGTCGGGCAAAATTCGTACGAAAAATCGGAACATGTATGGGGGGCTTTACAGTAGAATAAACACCAGGATAGATTCTTCATTTTTATTATTGTTAATAAAATACAGCGTGCCCGTACTAAAAAAAAAGAAATCCCTATGCATTGGATTGATACTTAGAGCTGACCTAAATACATTTAGATACCTGGCCTTCCCCTTTGTCCCTTTATTGACAGTCCTCCTGCATTGTTCCTGGAAAAGGATAACAGGCCAAGTCTCCAAGTCTTGAGAAACTTGGAAAAGGGCGTCATTAGTGCTCCCTTTACGAGTCCCTCCTGATTACTGTCACATAGAAAGAAGGTCACTAGCAGCCCCTCCTCTATACTTGCCTCTGATCACACAGCACTGTGGTGGAGAGCAGTGACAGCCGGGAAATACCTTATTTTGGCTCTGCATTAAAAAACACATGGACTATTTTTGCCATTAAAAACCATAATAAATGCCCCCAGTGGCCACTCGCAATATTGCACACCGAATAACATACATACATATATATATATATATATATATATATATATGGAATTTTTCAGATCATTCAAGGGCATGTGTGATGGGGATATTTTCTCTCACGCTTGCTGGAGGCAATTAGATGATACTGTGTCACTGATATCTAACAGCCATTAAGAAGAGAGGCGGAGTGATTGGAAATTGTGACACATTCATAAAGCACAATAATGTCATTTGAAAGGACTTCAGAGTGCATGTACTATTAAAGTTATGTAAGATATTTAAGATGAGACTACAGGTTGCATTTTCTAAACAAAATGTGTTTCATAATGCAGAACTGGTAATGTTGGCCACTCGGCTCCATATTGCAGAAAGTCAGACAGTCGCCTGCGTTTTGCAGGCAACCGTCTGACTTTCTGCAGTATGGAGCCCAGTGGCCAACATTACCAGTTCTGCATTATAAATACTAAGGTTGTCATTACAGATCTTTCCTTCTAAAACAGTGATTCTCAACCTTTTTAGATCTGACACCCTGGACGTGATGTCACAGTGTCATGTCCTGTATTTGGAATACTGAAGTAACACTCCACAACATCACTATCAGGTAAGTATAATATCTCCCTCCCACCCCTCACATCAAAAAGGGTGGGAAGTTAGGAGGGGGTGTCACTCCCCCTCCTAACTTCCCATCCCACTTGTGGGTATCAGGGCTGCTGCTTATTAGTAGCAGTTCTGGTGCTTTCAGTGAACGTTGTGACACATGTGAAATGGTCACCCCCAGGTTGAGAGCCTCTGTTCTTAACAATTCATGAGAAACCATTTGCCCCTATTTCCCATGTTATCTGGGTGTTTGTCTCCGGCTAATGCCTTAAATAAAGATAAAATAGAAAAATAACAGAAACATTATAACATAAGAGTTTACAGCCTTAATGAATAGTGATACCTGAATATAATGTATCCATCAGCCGCCCCCTCCAATGTCCAGGTCATTAGTATTTAAGGTAATAACCATTCATGTCTATAATGAATGGTCCTCTGCTGGGATTTCCTTCTGAGACAAATACAGTCAAGAAGCCGAGCTATAAGTCTAGTAAGCATTTTATAATGCATTGTCCCTTTAATGAAAACTTGATGAAGGCAATGGAACCGTGTTTGGGTTTCATGTCAATGAGCCATTAAAGAACCAGCATGAAGCTGTCGAAGGCCTCCCTGTAATCAGGCCACATCTGATTTAGATCTATACCACCAGATCAATGGCGGAAACAATTACTCGCCATAGATTACTTGCTGCTTTCCAGGTGGATAACACAGCCTAAGTGCTTCGATGTCACACTCCTATGATTTGCCATTTCACGTAATCCAGCGGTTATTCTATAATCCCATTACCCAGACTTTTAGCCATCGCTGGGCTGCTTCTCCCAGGAGTCTATTTATAAGTGAAGAGACAGGTCCGTTCTCAGACTGCTGTGAATTGCAAACTGAATGGTAAAGTTCTATTTGCCCAGATGACATAAAGCATTACTTTGCAATGTCATCGGAGGCACTTCAAGGTGAATATCATCACAGGTATCTATCAGGTTGAAAAGCTGCTTTAACAATTTATCAACATGGAAAGCGCAAGCTCTTGAAGCCGGATGGGAATCAATCAGCCACATTGGCCTTGTCAATGTGAAGAAAGTGTGCCACCATGTGGCCAGACTTGGGTAATGCAACAACTCTGATAAATAAATTAGTAAATCCTTCCCAGTTACTACTTTTTGTTATTATTATCCCGTATTTATATAGCGCCGACATATTATGTAGCATTTTACAGAGCATATAAAGTCATATCACTAACTGTCTCTCAGAGGAGCTAACAATCTAATTTACCTATTATAGTTATGTATATAAAACTAGCACAGTCATATGGCACACGTTGTGTTTAACATAAGAGAATCTTTTTTTGGGGAAGCCAATGAACCTATTTGCATGCCTTCGGGTGTGGGAGGAAACCAGTGTACCCAGAGCACACCCACACAGATTTGTGCCAGATTGTAAAAATGTGTCTCTCCATAAGTTGATCAGCGTGTTCAGAGAATGGGTACAGACCTGCACTCTCTATTGGAACTAAAACCTCTCTCCTGGCACTGGCCTTTTGGCTGGAGGTATTTAGAGTGAATACTGCATGGGCCAGTGCTGCCTACTTTGCTGGAACATTCTGTATATTCATGAATAACTGTGTCTCGGATTGTATTTTTTTTTCTCTCTATAACTATGGGGTGTGTCTTCCAGTGTTAAAAAAAGGTGCACCTAAATTCAACTCATGTATATGCCCTGGCTGGCAAACCTATAATTGGAAAGCAGTCACATCATCACATCCTATGAAGCCACATTTTACACAAAATATCTGGCGGCCTCCAGTGGCCATACAGGGTACTGCAGTCATTCACTCCTGGAAGATTGGAATCTATAGATTACATATATTGCGCCTGCCATGGACGAGAGTACAGCAAGTACTGTATATACTTGAGTACAAGCTGACCCAAATATAAGCTGAAGTATCTAATTCTATCTACCAAAACTGGAAAAACCTTTTTGACTCGAGTCACAAGGTGAGGGTGGGAAATGCAAAAGCCCCCCATACACGTTCCGATTTTTCGTACGAATTTTGCCCGACCGACCGATCGGGTCGGGAGATTAATCAATCGGGAGATTAATCGGATTCGGAATTATGTACCCGACTGACTGAAAAATCGGTCGGGACCACTTCGGACCTGTCCGTAAATTTTTGGTCGATCTGCTGTTAATAAATAGGGTCGGGCTGATGGATCGGTGATAATTCGAATTCTGATTTTTCGTGCCAGCCGACCGACCGACCATAACATTTTAGGTGAAAATCGGGTGACAGGAACGGACGAAAAATCGGTCGGGAGAATAATCGGAACGTGTATGGGGGGCTTAAGTCAGATAGTGGAGATATATAGAGAAAAATATAGAGAAAGCACCATCAAACAGGTGAATGAATCTTAGTGTCACACCCTCAATAAAGTTAGGAGAACACAGGATTATTGTTATTACAGGATGTGTTTTCATGGCACCTTGGGATTCAAACATGAATATAAGTTTCCTTTTAGAAAGTCTTGATTATTATTATATTTCCACATTCTGTATTCTGCTATACATAAGGAACTGAATAAGATAACAATGTTTGATGGATAACAAGAGGATCTTGAGGCTGCGCGGTATCCAGATAAAACCAAATGTCAGCTGCTGGTAGATTGGAATGACAATAATATGATAAATGTCAGCATTTAGAGCAGAACCTCAACCCAAAAAAGTTTATTCTGATAAAATGTTACCTTCTCTGGTCCCTCCTTTCCCTTATTACCATGCACGTGACATTTTTTAATGAATTACTTAATAATATATTAATAATATAATATAAAATAATATAGTAAATGATATTAATTTGGGAATTATAACTGGTGGTAGGGGCCAACAGGCTGTAGTAATGACCATGTTATGTTGAGCCATTATGGTTTAAAGAACTGAAATCCAATGAATGAAAGGGGTGGGCTAGGGACAGAAAGTTTGGTAGGGATGGTTAGATCAGTGGTCCCCAACATGCAGAATTTTTGCAGGTACTTGAGGGGTATTTTGATTTTGACACTGTGACAGGACTGTCGAGTGTGCCAGTCATACTTATTGGTCAAGAAAGGCAACACCTTTACTTGCAATACAACCAAAATTAACAATCATATATCTCTATACGCAAGACCAATGAAGCCCAAATTAGCATAGATTGCTCTGTAATTGGAGGAGAGCAGGTCATTTGATGGACAGGTTTCTTCAGGGGTGTCAAAAATTAAAACCTCTGGACAAAATCACTGCCCAACTTTGATGTCTGTGGGCCAGATCTCTGAATCTGAGAACCTTGGGTCATAGGATCAGGCTCTACTCCTGCTTCTTACCATCATCAGAATCAGTTCTGTTAGGCCATGTGTCCACTGCGTCCTTTTCCCCCCTTTAGAAGCACAACCAACACGAGTAAAAAGATGCAGACAATTCTAATAAATGGGACAATGTCCACTTCCATGTTCTCTTTGCGGCGATGTGTCAATTGAAGATCAATAGTCATGTCAGCAAGACATGGAAAAGCCATCTCGAAGAACAGATTTTCTCCCTCTTGGTTATGCGAATGAACGCAGGGTGGCCTAAACCATGGACAACCTGGCCACAAACCACGGCCAACTGTCCGTCCTGCATCCGGGGCAGGGAAGACGAACAGTGGACACAAGCACTAAGGCTGCGTCTACACTACAGCTGCCCTCTGTAAATTCCAATGGGGAATGATGTGCCAGTCTACGCGCAAGTGTGACGCGCAAAAACCGTGCCTGATGTGCGAGTAGTAATGTAGCAATACCACGCCACGAACAGCTACCAAACAGCGGGCGGGTGCAATGGGCACGCACATGCCAAGGTGCCCATAACACCCTCCCCCCCCCCGCAGTTTCTAGGGAGGTACAGTATAGACCCAGCCTAAGCGCCCTTTCACAACATGCTACTGTGTCTCTTAACTGTATCCGTTTCCAGGCTAGGGATGGGAAGCTCGGAAAAAAAACGTTTTTTTTCAGTTTTTTTCCGAAAAATTGGAAAAATTGAAAAAATATATTATGGCATGATGAATGACGTCCATAATAACTGTGATGATGACAGACACAGCAGAGTAGATACTACTAGAGACTGAAACTGATGATTACAGCACACAAAATGATTCTGATTAAACCTCATCCCCATTCATGCCCAGGCCAGCTGCCAGCAGGAAATATGAGAAATTGTTACTTCTGGTTTTAAATATTGTTTTCTGGAGTTTTTTTGTTCCACAGAAACTAGTAAACAGTTCAGGAGATTGTTGGTCCATTTGTTACAATACAAATAAATATCATTATAAAAGTCAGTTCTGTGTGATCTGTGATAGTCACTATATTTCTATTATACAAGTTGTGATCATTTTATGCCCAGTAACATTGTCCATAGTTATACTTTATGTTTCTAAAGTAACAGAATGACTTTCAGTCTGGAAAAGAAAAAGAAGTGTTGAATGGAGCATTTTTTAAAATTTTTCCGAAAATTTCAGTTTTTTTCAGTTTTTTTCCGAGTTTCAAAATTTTCGGAAATTTTACATCTCTATTCCAGGCAAAGACTGTTTAAAAAAATGTCTAGCGTCGCAAAACTGCGCACAGCAGGACATTTACACGGCACGGCACACACGGCATTGTGCGTTACTATAATGAAAAAAACAGGGCATGTGTGAAAGGTACACAGGCTTCCCTTGTGTTAACGTTAGCCATGCTGTGTGCGGTACTGCAACACAAACGCATCCAGTGTGAAAGAACCCTTACTCCTGAAGATGACGCGAAGCACATTGTCCTCGTCTATCCTTTCTTTTATAGGAAGCCATACTGCTATGTTTTGTAATGAGTCCCTTATTCCTTCTACTTTTTAAAAGCCAGTCTTCATCCATTTACCAGAATAACAATGGGATTATCTCTTCAGCCTTGCTAGAGTTTAATAAGAAATAAAATGCTTTTTAGCAGAGCAAAGCAATAGAAAAAAATATGTTTGATCAGAAGAGCAATTTTAGTGTGGTCAAGTTTATTACCGAGCGCTATTTCACAGAAATTCATTCCGCTGCAACAACAAAGACATTCGCAAATCTCTGTGAGGGAATAAAAAAAAATAAAGCTCCATTTTATGGGACGTGGCTGTAAAAGCGTCTGATGGATGATAAGTGCACTTTTAAATATTTAAAGCTCATGAATTTCATATGGTAATTGGTGATTTTTTTTTTCCCTCAGCAGAAGCAATGCAGGACATTCCTCTCTCCAGATAACACATTATATCCCGTTAAAGCTCGAGGTAATAAGGAAGATCCCGGGGGCGTAGCAGGTAATAATGGTCTCTACAATAACTGCTACTAGTACAGCAGTCGGAGGAAAAAGACTGCTGATTGAAAAGCTATAGAAAAAAGCTGTTATTCAAATATTACAGGAACTGAAATTTTTTGGGGAAAATATAAAAGGGATTACAGGACTTGGTAAAGAATTCTGGGCTTTCCAAATGGAAACTTTGGGACCAGTGGTTCTCAACCTGGGGGTCGAATGACAATTTAACAGAAGTCACCGAGTTCACTGAAAACATCAGAGCTGCTGCTAATTAGAAGCAGCGCTGATGCCCACAAGAGAGGTAAGAAGTTGAGAGGAAGAGTAATGTCCCTCCCTTCTAACTTAGGATGAAAGGGGACATTACACTTATCTGATTGTCTCAGAAGTGATGTCCTGGAGTGTCACTTCCAGTATTTGGAATGTGGAACTGACACTTCACGATGTCACTTCTGGGGGTCGCGGATCTAAAAAGGTTGAGACCTACTACCCTAGGACTGTCTTCTTTTTTGGCTGCCTTTGTGAACTGGACTTTTTCCCCCATTTGTAATTAACTCTTCCCTATGAAGTGTATATCCACTCCAAACCTTTGTTTTCTGGTACAGAGTGGAAATAACTGCTGCATGCAGGTCAATTCTTCAGAAGGGGTAGAATGCCCTGAAATGTTGGGCTTGTCAGCTTTTCTGGAAATAAATATCTTAGGGCTTGTGTCCAAAACACGATGAGGTGGGAATGCACCCTAAGCAAACTGCACACAAGTGGCAGGTAATCCACCTGCAAATCAACCGCCTCATGTTTTTTTTTCTCTGCGCATCCAGTTCAGGGAGAAAACAGTGGACACGTGGTCTTAGTGTCTCATCTGTTAATAGATCGGAATCATTTAAAGCTTATGCTGCAGTTAACTGCATTCTTGTGTCAGGTGGCTGACTGAAACTACAGAACTCAGCGTTTTACATTCAAATTATGAGCATCTTTAGAGTTTGGCTAAGGCTACACAGCGCTAAAAGTCCTGCGTTGAATGCAGGGATTTTAGCATAGACGCAAGCCTGGCACTGAAGGCAATGGGGTATGACACGGCTGTCTCCACAGCTCATCATAGCCCCCGTTCCATCAGTCTGTACCTCCACCTCGTTTATGTCTACATAAATGCAATGGAGGCCTGACTTGTGACGCGTACATTGACAGTAAATGGGTGCGTCAGACTGAAATATAACGAATGTTCCTGGGTGTGTTAGTTATACGTCAGCACATTGATCAAAGGGGCTATGTTATTGGCTGTGCCATCATGTAGCGCGGCAGATAGCGTGGCACTTAGCAGAGCTAATGGAGCTGAAATCAGCGCACAGTATATCCCTAGCCTTAGTTCAACAATGGTAGCTTACATTGATCTGCTAATGATGGGCCTGCTTCAAAGGATCACCTTCTAGCATCTTGGTGCCAGATTCCACATTAATGTCTTGTGAAACCCATGGCTTGTTGGGTCTTAGCTGTTTTGGCAGTTTTAGTGGGACACAACATTAGGGAGGTGGTTTAATTGACTCATTGGTTCCTTATATATATATATATATATATATATATATATATATATATATATATAACTTTTCCAACAGACCTCCAAAGATCTAAAATGGGTTGTCTGTCCTGATGGTTTTGATCTTTTTGCTGGTTGTGACAATAATCGGTGACCTACCTTGGCTGTACATTTCCACCTCCGATTCTGCTTTCTAGAATCGGCACCAGAGGCATATCGGAGGTCAAAAGTAGACCCAGTTCCCAGTGACTTGCAGCGCACGAAAGGTAGCATGGGTGAGTAGACCACTTCTAATGTCTACTCTCCCCTGTCCGCCTGCGCCCACAGACAGCCACATCTAAAAAGCATCGATGGTGGGGCGGAGAGTTACCCAATTCAGATCTTGCTGCTTGGCGGATCGGACACTCCAGGCATGTTGAGTATCAATTTTGTTTTTCTTTAGGGATCGCTGTCCCTGGATAAATGCTGCATGGAGGCGAGTTTTGAATATATGTTTATTTTATTCAGGTTTTCATTCTTTAAGTTTATATCCGCTTATACTTGATATTTAATGGGCCTACTAGCAGAATTAAACATAAAACAGTGTTACAACAAAAACTGTTGTGTCAATTCGATAGACAGAGAGCTTAAAGTGGACCACCACTTGTTAGGTCGCTAAATAAAAAAAAAAACTATTTCTGACAGCAGGAGGGGTGTCTCTTTGGAGACAGCCTCTCCCACTGTGTTTCGGCTCGCCTAGGCAGGAAGTTACAAGCTGCAGGGGTTACTGGGAATTCTCTCCCATAAGCCCCTGTGTCTGAGTCTCACAGATGTGACATCAGCGTCAGTCAAGAGAGAAGAGAGAAGCCTCTCTTCATAAGATCTAGCTGTGTGCCCCCCCCCCTTCTCCCCCGAACTGGAGTGGCAGTCTGTCTGTGAAGGAGTGCGGGGGAGAAGGGGGGGTTGTTAGCTGCTGCCCGGAGAAGATAGATTAGGAAGTGGCTTCTCTGTCCTTATTCAACATGTTGCCACCATCAGATAAAACATGAAGAATGTAATTAATTTTATTTGTTTTTGTGCAGCAGTTTTCCAGGATCTGAACTGCTGACAGGTAAGTCATGTGCTTATTTCATGTATGTGTGTTTTTTTTGTATTAGTTTAAAACCGCTTTAATGTTGCTTTTGCCTATACAGTTTGAGAGATAGCAATAGACTCATTAAGTTAGTACGAAGTCAGCTATGTTATTGCTTCAGACACAACAGGACTCGGTTTTAGAGTTGGCTGATGGAAATGGCAACAAAGCATTGCGGCATGAACATCATCTTACTATAACTGTATTGTAGAAAGAACCTTTTTGGTTGTTTTCTCCAGAAAAGCCATCACATTACTAAAGCAGATGTATAATTTAAGAGGCTGTTATAAGGATGGATGAGATCCCATGTCAGCTGGAATGGAGCTGCCATACGAAGTTAAGGTGAAAAAAAAGGGAAAACACGAGCTCTCTCTCGGAGGACGGAGGTAAAATTCATGATGGCAGCGCATAGTTGAGGGAAAAACAAAAGTGCTTTCTTTAACGCACAGATCCTGAGAAAGTGGCAGCCTCCACAGCCTCTATTAAGATTAATGGCGCTATTGCTTCAGTGGTTCCTAAAGCTCTTTGCTGAGCAGAAGGCTATTTGTGATGATTAAATATTTCCACACGCAGAACCCAAAGTAAAATGGAGCAGCTTTTATAGCAAACTATGAAGTAAAAGTGTAATCTGCACACACAGAAAAAAAAAAATCAAACCTCACGGTGAAGTATTCAAAGCCCTACTCTAGGTTTCCTTCGGGTATAAAGTAAGGAAACTTTACAGCACAACTTTGGGCTATCTCACGCTGTACCTCATGACCATCAAAAGATGTCCATGGTCTTCTGGGTTCAAGGACAACCAGCTTAAGCTTCACTAATGATATATTGTTAAGGCCATCGCCTTTAATTCTCTGTTTAATCACCATTATCTGGATCATTGACTGTCCAGCATGTATCCATTATTATCATCATTTATTTATATATAGCACCAACATATTACGCAGCGCTGTACAATAAATAAGAGTTAAGATAAAACACGAGATAACACACAGGTACAGGATATGACACAGGAGGAGTAATGGACCCCAACCTGGTCTGGCTTACAATCTAATAGATTGGGGAACAGAGTATGCAATAGGTAGGGGGGGGGGGGTACTGGCATGGTGGTGATGTTAGGAATAAGGAGATGGGTAGGCGAAACTGAAAAGGGGCTTTTCAGGGCTTTTTAAAAGGGCAAAAGGTAGGATCAAGTCTAATGAGATGATGTCGAGAGTTCCAGAGAGTAGGAGTGGCCCTAGAGAAGTTTTGAAGCCGCACATGTGATGATGTTATGAGTGGGAATGTCATTAGAAGGTGAAGGAGTGGAGAGGGCGGTTAGGGGTGTATTTGTGTACCAGGTTGGAGATGTAAGGAGGACTGGAGATGTGGAGTGATATAAAAGCAAGGTACATCACTTTGAATAAGATTATCTGGACAATTGTAAGCCAGTGTAGAGATTTGCAGAGAGGAGCAGCAGATGAGGAGAAATGAGGTGAATAGTTATCACACAGACATAAGTGTAAAGAACAAGGGGCAGTGACCTTAAACATGTTTGCAGCAATTGAAGTTGAAACTATTGGTGACGCTTTTTCCAACTCAGTGAATCAAAAATGACATACACCAGGGGACTGAGGGATCAATATGCCAACCTTCCATCCCAAGTACATTTTCGGAAAGAGTTCTAGATTATACAATTCTCTTCGTATTTTGAGCAGACACAAAAAAATTCAATATTTATGATATAGCTTCAAAAGGATGTAAAGCAGATATTACAACTCACCTATGCCCTGGGTGGTAAACTACAGAAGCGATTCCTTGAGAATAATGACATCCAAAGTTGAAGCTGTGGCTTTCTTGATAATTTTGGTTAGCACCAACACTGCGGAGAGAAAATAAAGAAATGTTTTTACAGTCTTCTGAAGTACAAAATGATTTCAAGGTGATTGCAGCCCAAAATGAAAATGATAGAATTAGGCTATAATATAAACCTCCACTTTTCCTATCGGTAAGATGTCAAGGAGCAGCCAAGTAATCCTGAGAAAATGGGCAAGAGTGGCTAACCCAATGGGCAGCATTGCTAAGCGGAATCAGAAATGCTGCATTGCTCTAGGAGGGTTAAACAGTTTTTTGTTAAAAGGTACAAATACGCTATGCAATAGCCCCCAATAGCCCAGACTGCTAATACCAGCGGCATAAGTTGAACCCGACAATTGTGTTCAGAATAATACTAATCCCACATCATTAATACAATTAGCGCATTTTGGAGAAATGCAGTTAATATTAATCAGTTATTCAGAGGGTCCTGCAAGTGCAATCTTGCCACTGTGTACAAAGGGTGCAAATGTGCAGGTGTCGGGTGGCTCTAAATCAATCAACCCCCCCCCCCCCCCCCCCCCCCCCCCCCCCCCCAACCCCTTTCACCCGTGGCAGTCAAGAGCGACACAAAGGCTCTATAAAGCCAAGCTTTCGTAAAAAGTTCCATTGTGGTTAAAAAAAAAATAAAAAAAAGCATGATCCAAGACAAATTGCCAAAGAACAAACTGACTGGCCTATAAAGAAATGGTGAAATATTTTGTGGGCAAATCAAGATTATTATTTTTGGGTCTAGAGATCACACACAGTTTGTCAGATGACTACCAAACACCAGCATCATGGATAGGTTTAATACACCGAATACATCAAAATATAGGAAGAGGTTATGTAGCCTTATGCCAGTGGTACCCAAACTGGAGCATGGAGGTATTCTTGGGGGGGGG
>CM070035.1:17341898-17366232 GCA_036250615.1 Ptychadena robeensis | reverse complement strand
TTACGTGCTATAACAGTTATAAAAAGCTGCAATTATGAAAATGTAGTCTGTCTGTTGGATAACTCTCGCACACACATGTGGGGGATCCTTCTGCTTCCTGCGTAATAATTGAAACCGGAGGGGGCGTCTGCTAAATGACACATCGACACTACGCAATGCTTTAGGAGAGAGTTGTTGGTGGAAGGAGGGGGGCATTCAGTGTTGGAAATGCAATGAATTAGATCCAGCTATGAGATGTACTGTACTATAGGCAGGGTGGTGGGAGCAACGGAGTTTATATGGGGAGGTGACAAACAATGTGCGTGGGGCTGCCTATGGCATCATGAAGGGCGCCATAACTTGTTTTCAATCTATACTTGATTTGGTGATAAAGCATTTTGTTTTTGAAATGTGAGATGACAGCTAACGAATTAGACTGGAAGGCTAGGGGGCGTGGGAGTGGAGCGGAGATACATTTGTTGGGTCCCGTGGAGTTTTCGGAGTTCGGCAAAAAATGGACTATCGAAGTCCGACTATCCATACTAAATTTTAATAGGTGGGGAATTAAAAAAAAAAAATTTTTTTAAATAATAAAAAAAAAAATTACTTTCTAATGTCGCAAATTAACAACAGTCATAATGAGGCATATATGATTTCTTGATATAAGAATAAATAGCATGCAGTGTAATAACATTACAGCATCCCACGGTATAGACCTGCGCCTAAGGCCTCCACTACACGTACGTGAGTGTGGGGGGCCGAAGACAGCTTGCAGATTGAGTGCTAGAGGTGGGCACAGTGGAATGTAGGTCATCATGCTGTCTCTCCAGAGCTGACAGCAAGACGCCGATTGTCTTCATTGAGACTACGACAAATCGTGCCAAAGTATTAATCGGGACATGTCGCCAGGTGAAAACCTGTGTCTGTCAATTCAGTCTGAGGCGGACAAATACTTAAGAATTGTTTAGCTTCAACTTTAATTCATGACTCTTGGGATTCCATGGGAATCTATGAAATCATGTTTGAAGTGCCCTTCTCCTCTATCTTTTTGGAGCTTCCAACTTGCCTAAAATGTCTTCAGATCAGAAGATATCAGACACTAAAGCTTGGCACACAAGGGTGTAGGATCTGTAATAAGATTTGTGTGTACAATCGGCACTGTGATTGGAATTGTAGTTACTCTATATTGTTTAGCAAAAACCTACGTGTGTGTCCTTCTCTTCGGGCGGGTCAATAGAGTCCGGCTTAAGGAAACTTGATTGAAAACGGGGTTCACAACATTGTGTGAAAGAGTTGACTCCGTACTTTGCATGAGACATGAGTCTTCATGGAAAGTATTAAAAACAGCTGGGCTCTTGCCTCCACAGCTGTCGCTGTCAGTGTGAAGGGGACCGAGCCACACTCCTCACTTTGGAAACTGTGTGAGACAGGCTGTTCTCCCCAGCTTGTGGTGGCGTGTTGTAAATCACCCACTGCAAGCTGGGGATAACGGGTCCCCATTGACAGGAATCGGATGTGCCCTTGTGTGGTGCACATAGTCTTCCGTTTCAATTGATGCCCCGATCAACACAGGTGGTGCCTAGGTTAAGGAAAAAGCAGCAGCATCTTCTGCCTAACTCCCTTTCTCTGCTTTAATTGGCCATTACAGGCAGTGTTGGTTTCCTGGCCCAGTAGTTCTGTGGGTTAAGTATGATCCTTCCTTTCCTTCAATGGATGGATACAATACATTAGCATATTACATACAGGACGGAGTCGGAGCTTCTGAAACTGAGGAGTCGGAGTCGGGGAATTTATCGACCGACTCCACAGCCCTGGCTGGAAGACAATATTTTTTTATTTTTCAATAACAAAACTCATTTTAAAATTATAATTTGGGCATTGGGTAACACTGTAGTGTGGTGATGCACATTTTCATTTAGAGGTTATGGAGGACTGAGGAGGGCCGCTGAAAAATGCCGCATGTTGCCCCCCCCCCCCCCGGGTTGCAGGTTGGGCACCTAGGGTCTATAGGCACTGAAAGGTGCCTTTTTCTACTAAACGCAGTAAATGTGGAAAGCGAGAGGAGAATTGGGAAAAAAAATTTTACACATATTTTTTCAGGCATGTTCGTAAACACAAATCAGGATGTGTACAAGCCATTGATATTCTGATCAATTTTCCCAAAGGGGAATGGACGGATAAAATATTGCATCATGTGTTTTATCCTCTGCAAATAGATAGGACCGATAGATAGGACAGCTAAATATGGCCACTGTAGCCAAGAAATTAAGTCGTTTGATACTTAGGAGGAAAATTGAAGACATTAGTTCCCTAACAAGAATTAATTTAAAGATACAAATGTTAAACTGTCAAAAGTGAACTACCGTATTTTTCGGACAATAAGACGCACTTTTTCACCACCAAAGTTGGGGGGGGGGGGGAGAGTGCCTGCGTCTTATGCTCCAAATGCGCGAGCCCCGCAGCCGAGTGGTCGCACCTTAGCTTCCTGCCAGATCTCCTGGCACAGAGATTAGCCGGGGAGCTGGAGGAGCTGTCAGTTGAGAGATGCCGGGCGGTGTCTGGCTATCCCATCTGTATTGTATAATTACCTATGCCAGCAGAGCTCAGAGGCCTGCTGGTATAAGCAATGAAGAGAGGGATAGATGAACTGGCATCTTTCCCTCTCTCCCTCCGTGGAAACTGCTTTCACTCTGCAGCTCCCATGGACACAGTAACAGCAAGATCGGGAGAGCAGAGGAGAGTAGTAGACTGTGCAGCACGGGCACCCTCCTCCCAATCAGTGTGGAGAATGACGTTGTGCTGAGAGTGTACTGCTGCTAGTGACACCTACTGGCTGAATTGAATATTGCATTCATGGAACTCATTGCATTAACCCAATTGGTGTGAAAACTTATTATTTTCTTGTTCTCTTTCCCTAAAAACTGGGTGCGTCTTATGGTCTGAAAAATACAGTATAACTTAGAGAAAAAGGACAGGAGGGGGCATTTTACCAGCCCTAAATCTCAGGGACTTTAATGGCAACATATCATTGCTGATTAGTACATGTTAAATAAATAGAGGTAAATAAGTTTGAGAAGTATATTCATATATAAAGCATTTATAATACAATTCATTTCATGTATACATAAATATAACATTTTACAAACCGTTTCACAGGTTTCTCTGGATTCTTCAGGGGGTTTTTAAATAATAGCTCCAAAAAGCATTTGCTAATTGAAGCTCCTCTGTCCCCATTAGGGGTTGTAGGAGAGAGGGAGTACATACAGGGATCCCAACCAAAGTGCAGCAAGGAACAGGGGGGGCATGGTGAGCCTAGTTAATGTGGATTTGTGTACTCAAGTATGGCTGCTCGTGGCGTTCCTACAAACTACACGTGAAATGCTAGGAGCCATACCCGAGTACACAAATCCACATTAACTAGGCTCACAATGCTCCACCCTACCTTGCTGCACTTTGGTTGGGATAAGTTGCAGTTAAAGTCCCTGAGTTTCTTGCCAAATTAGGAGAGTAAGAATTTCCCCCTCCTGTCCATTTTCTCTTTCTAAATATTGGGATGTTGGCAACTAAACCTATTTTTATTGGAAGGAAATCAATTATATATAATATTGAACTAAGACTATGTGTAGAGAAATCAAAGCTTATGACTGACAGTATTGGAGAAGGTGTAATTCTGGAAGAAGTAAAATTCATTTAAAGGACTCGAGCTTATTTTTATAACAAATACTTCATATACATGATTGGGCAAGTTTGAGGCAACATAAACACAATGTAGAACAAATAACAGGCCACTATCCCCTAAAGATTCAAAATTTCACAAAAAAAGGAGGACGATCTCAACAAAAGTGGCCAGGGACCATAAGATAACACCCACACATAGAGTAAGGTAAGTAAATGACAACTTTATTATATCACACAAAAAACATACACTGAATAAATAGGAAACAAACACTTTGCCCTCCTGCAAGGACGTTATTCACTGAAGAAGAAAAACAATAAGAAAAAGAAGCAAATGCTTGGATTATACCAAAATCTGTCCGTACATGGGTCTAGTAGACACCTGAATATAATAATGTTTGAAACCAACAATTATGTAAAAAATGTGTTTAAAACAAAAAATAAATTAAATGTATTATAAAATCTGTAAAATACTTCTTATGTATGATAGATGTCAAAACTGTATGTATTTATATTTGTTTTTTGTTTATAATAAAAAAAATGTATTCACTTGGAAATGTGTTTTTACTTTGAATTGTATCGGATACAGTAATCACTTTATCCAGTACAATTCCCTTTGGCACCCTCTCTCCCCTGGTGTGTTCGACATGGTGATATCACACCAGGGGAGAGAGGGTTAACTTCAAAGGGGAACATCTGGGGAATCACACGGAAAACTGTTTTCTCCATAGAAAACTGTGTTTGTGCAATTTACTTTTAAATATCCACCTGATGTGACTTCATCACGTCACTTTACGGGCGGGGGGGATCCGCTCTCCAGCAGCCTCTTCAGTAGATCGGAGCCATGGCTCTGATCTCCGCCAGATTAACCCAGCTCATCCCAGTGCAATTTTAACAGGTCAGTACTGGGCGGCTTGGGTTCATCAGGAACACCAGGGGGGTTAATGAGAATGACTGTGCTGTAGGTATCTATAAGGGTCTTTAAGAATTAGAGGCAAATTACTAAAGATAAAAAAAAAACTTTCCTGTATGACAGTCTAAACAAATACCCGCTTCAATTCAAAGTACAAGAAGTGCTAATGAAAGCAGGCTCCACATACATATGAGTGGTAATGTGATTCTATATTCAAACATCTTTAGTATAACATAAAATGTTTAGATGAATATGACTGACTCTAATACTATGACCCGGATAAACCTCCACAGACCTAGGTAATTGTCTTGCATTCTCTTGATTTGAATTTTATTTTGTGCTTGCTTTAGGCTTTGTTTCCATTGTATGCCGGGACCCGTACGCTAAGCGTATACGCTAGCAGGGGTCCCGACGTATCTCCGACGTATCTCACAGACCTTTGCCTGCCGGCGGACGGTCTGTCTTCATTGCGCTGAGCTCATCCGCCGGTGTCAGGCTGAACGTAGTCGAGTACGTTCAGCCTTTACACCGGCGGATGTGTAAACAGACCATCCGCCGGCAGGCAAAGGTCTATGAGATACGTCGGAGATACGTCGGGACCCCTGCTAGCGTATACGCTTAGCGTACGGGTCCCGGCGTACAATGGAAACAAACCCTTATACTCCGCTCTCACTTTTAGCTGCTGTCCTAACATAATAATTACCTTCAATGGAAAGAATAGATTGAAATGGCTAAGAAACATCTCCAACATTACTAAACAAGTCCAGTTGTGCCTACCCCCAGGTATTGCATGACCTGGATGTACAAGAACCCGTACAGACATAACAAGATTTGTAAATCATTGTACATTGTTATTTTTAATGACTTAGAAAAGAGCATAAAATAAAATACCTCGTCAAAACAAGTTGCCAGTTGATCTGCTTACTGATGAGACGCACAAGCCCCAACGGGAGAGAGAATTTCGCCGGGCTGAACATGTAGAAAAAGAAATACAATTAGTTAAACTACCAGCAAAACATGCACTTTAAGCTGGCCATACACCTGCAGGATTCTCTGTCAGATTTCCTTCAGATCAGATCAGATCTACCAACAACCATGTAATATGAGGACCTTTCTACACCTTCCAATCACTATGTATTGTATCAGGGAGGACACTATACTACATGGTTGTTGGTAGATCTGATCTGATCTGAAGGAAATCTGACAGAGAATCCTGCAGGTGTATAGCCAGCTTTAGCTGCTCAGTATTAACCAAAGGCATCAAAGGACTGGTGTCATCAAAGGGCTGGTAGTGTTTAAATGACAGATTTTAAAGAGAATAAAGACATGCATGTAAAAAGAAAACAAATGCAGATATATGAACGGGTAAGTTGCTATATATAATAACAATAACAATTATTATTATTTTTTATTTATTTAGAACCAACATATTATGTACATATCCCGACTACAACAGTGCTTACATGAAACCATGGTCGGCAGGCATTTCTAATGCCCGATGTTACCAAGAATCTTCTTCTTATAACAGGATGTCATATTCTTTTTATGGACTATTTATTAAAATGTACTTTTTTGCTGAAATGTCAGTCTGATCACTGAGCTGCCACTCTACGATCGACTTGTTCTGTTCAAAAATCTTGTTACTCTGACTTTTCCCAAATTTGCTTACTCATTGATTGTATTTAACCTAATAGGTGGCCTTAAAGTCCCAGTACCTCGCTTTTCGCGAGGAACAATTCACAATTGGAGAACTAGTTTCTAGTATTCTCTAAATTTTTCACTATATTATGCAGCGCTGTTCAATAAATTAGAATTGAGCGGTCACACAAGATACACACTGGTACAGGTTATGACACAGAGTAGAGGACCCTGCCCGATCGGGCTTACAATCTATTTACTGTATTTTTCGGACCAATGGTCCAAATGTGCGACAACCCGCGTCCATCCAGCCGCCGGTGATCGCAACTTGGCTCCCCGACAGCTCTCCCGGCAGATAGGAGAGGAGATCAGCCGACAGATAGGAGAGGAGATCAGCTGCGTGACCTCCATCAGAAGATAGGAGAGGAGATCAGCTGTGTGATCTCCATCGGAAGATAGGAGAGATCAGCTGTGTGATCTCCATCTGCCAGTAGAGCTGTGGGGAGCTGAACTGTATTGGCTATATTTGCAGAGCCCCGCAAATATAGCCAATGCAGAGTGTATGTGAGGAAAGCTGCACATGCAGGCAGCTTTCTCACGCAGCCATAGCAGAGAAGGGACAGAGAGACCAGAGTGCAGATTCCCCCGTGGGGGGCTCCCCCTCTTCCCTCTGTGTGAGGAAGAAAAGACGCTGAAGTGTGCTCTCTAGTGACACCATTTTAGTGGCTGAAAAGGGGTATCGCATGAGATTTTTTCCACATTCAATAACCTTCTGAGCGTTCAGCCTGAGTTAACCCGAGTTAATGCATCATGAAACTCAGCCCTAGTTAACTAGAGTGACGCTCTAGATACCGCCGGATTGCTACGGAGGTTGGGAGCTTCCGGGTCCGCCCCCGATCATGTCACCGGTGACGCAAAGGGGGCGGGGGTAGGCAGCGCCATAGACCTCCATGTAACTGGAAGGGCGTCGCCTTTTTTCAGCATAAGTCCGGCGTCTTATGTGTACATCCTCCAGCTGGGCAGGCAATCACAGAGGAGCATGTCATGCTCCGCCACGATTGCCTGTGGCATGGTTATAAAAAAAAAAAAGAACCACGTACGCAACGCCCAGAAGGTTAAACAAATGAAATTGTTTTTTTTTTCTGATTTCCTGCTCTTAAAACTGTGTGTGTCTTATGTTCAGGTGCGTCTTATAGTACGAAAAATACGGTAATTGTGACCAGCTAGCAAGCTTTCATGGGAAACCTGTTGTACCTTTCACACACACATGTGTTGTGTTATAAGTTAATGCATAACGCACTGCAGTTAGCATTTTCATACCACAGTGCAAGTGTCGCCCATTAACTAGTAGGGGTGGTATAACACAAGGTGTTGCCGGTACATAGCGTATGGCAGCTAGTGTGAAACTCTGTGGCAGGTTCCCTTTAATGTTACTGAAGCAGGAAAGTGCTAATCTTCGATATCTTGGAAGGCAAAGCGTAGACCATGAACTGTAATAGCCGTGCCTCCTCGTCTGATGCTAAAAGCTTTCATTGTGCTGCCGGTAACGGATCTGTGATGGCTCCATAACACCGGGGATTTATCCGGATGACATCTTTATGTGTGAGTCGAGAGGAGTTTTGTTCGAGCAGATAATGGAGCAGTAAAAACTTTAACGGCAAAGAAATTTCAATATTTCAATACTGCAACTGTTTTCCTATTGCCTTGCTGTTAGACTCGGCATTGTCACTTTATAAGAGCAGAGAAGGCAGACACTTCATATTAATTATTACTGAAACATGTTTTCCTAATAGCACGGGAGGAATATTCAGCTATAATCAGCGCAAGTGTTACCCAGATACAGCGAGTGTAAACATGAAATGTGTATAATGAATACAGCCAGTCACTCAGATTTACTTTGTCTCGCATGAGTGTAGCATAAGGATGAGGTTATTCAGCTGAAAACATGAAAAACTTCCTGAATTTCTAACATGGATTCTAGCTCACTTTTTCTTTTAGAAATATACCGTATTTTTCATACTACAAGACGCACGAAAAACTGAAAAAAATATTTAATATAGAAGTGTACACATAAACTGGATTAATGCAATTGATTAAATGAATGCAATATGCAATTCAGCCAGTAGATGTCACTAGCAGCAGTACACACAAAGCACATCATGTCACCTCCTCACTGATCAGGAGGAGGGGGGCGGGAAGGCTGCAGATCTCCTCTTCCTGTCTGGCTGTGCCTGTGTTCGTGGAAGCTGTAGAGTGATTGCAGTTTCCTCGGACACGGAGAGAGGGAAAGATGGCAGTTCATCTGTGTCTCTCTTCATTGCTTATACCAGCAGGGCTCTGAGCTCTGCTGACATAAGCAAGTATACAGTTCAAATGGGAGATCCGTCCATGGGCGGATCTCTCATTTGACAGCTTCCCGGCTAATCTCCACTTTTTGATTGAAGTCATACAAATGTCAAACACCCAATGTGGTATAGCTTTTGATTCCATTGCAATTGATGTTCGATCAAATTTTCAAATCTGTGGTTGATCATCAAAAAATCTACACATGTATGGCCAGCTTTAAGGTAGCCATACACGCATCAATTTTCCGTTCGATTCCCTAAAGTTTGACTGCAATGAGCAATCGTGACGGTTGATGGAAAGGCAAACTGACATGTCGTTTTTTGTTTTTTGAGTTAACCTCAATCGGTTAGGGCACAAATCGAGCAGGAATTGGTTTTACCAAGGTGGTGTGCTCTGCAATCGTTGTAAGATCAATCGTCAATTTTGTGATAGCGTGTTAAGGTAGCCATAGACAAGGCGATTCTCCCTCAATAGATTACTTTGGATCATTACTTTGGATGGGGATGGTGGATCAGCCGGGAATTTACAGACATGTTTGATCACCGTGCACATGCAGGATATTTCTGGTCAATCCCTTCAGGTGCGCCTACCCAATTTGCAACTGCACGATGGTAGATCGGCCAAAAAACTAGTGGAAATCGGCCTGTGTATGGCTACCTTTACATCGTGCAACAATAGCAGTGGAATCGTAACTTATACGGCTAGCTTTAGACGTAAACTAGAACAACTGACTTGCTGTGGTAACCCCGTAGGATTTTAATCAGAAGAATAATGTGCCTGCATTCTGCCATTCCTGGTTTTCTTTAATCAATATGTTAAAAAATTTAATTTAATGACATACTTAGTTATAAGAGCCTGTGGCATTCTTCCCTATGCACTGGGGTCATTGCTGATGGAAGGGGTCAGCCGAGTGCTCTCCATAGCTTGCTAAAAGAAAGGGACCTGTGGGTCTTACCCACATATGATACTGAGCGCCTATAAATAAAGATAGGGGTGTCATCCATTAGTCTAAGGAGGACAGGCCTAAATGAGGATGTGTTTGTTTAACACTCAGAAAATGAGGTGGGCTTGGTTGTGGTTGATGTGAGAAGCGGAACTGGAATCAGAGTAAAGGTAGCCATACATGGTTCAATTTGCATTGTCAATCATCAGTTCGATCGAAGTATTCAACTATTGAATCGTATATCGATTGTATTTGAATTGAATGACACACACCACATTGAGTGTTCGATCTTAAACATTTCCATTACTGCAACAGCAGCCTCAAGATAACCTGATCTATGCATAGTAATCATAGTGGTCTACAGTCAAAGTGACTGATCGGGGTTTATTATTTGGGTGGGAGTATGTAGTCTCTCTATGCAGTCTCCGCTGTGTCATACTTTCACTGCGATCACATTCAAGCACACCACCTATTATGACAACTTTATTTTCCTGGGTAAACATTTCCATTACTGCAACAGCAGCCTCAGGATAACCTAACCTATGCATAGTAATCATAGTGGTCTGACTGCATACAAACATCCTATTCTGCCGACCAGTAGAGAGAACAGTATGCTAATTGATTGGATCTAATCACAATTGGTTGGGAGAAGGAATATAATTTAATTTACACTCGATGTGGTAGCAATCAATTAACATTTTCCAACTGGTCCGATCAAATTTCGATCAAGCAAATTGACAATTTAAATTGAATTGAAACTATTGTTCAATGTGGACATGATTCAATTTTCAATGGACCGACCAAAATAATCGATCGAATTACATCGATTGAACAGTCAATTGAACCATGTATGGCTAGCTTAAGTGATACAGGAGAAGCCTAGAGTTCACCTTTAAGCACTTATCATAAAACTCTCTCTCAGTATAGTGCACATAGCACTTGTCTGTGCTGCACTGATTTTGATACACAATCTAATCCTTACAATCAACTGCAATTCCCGGCTGGAGCCTTGATTACAATAATCAGGCCGTACATGACGTCTAAGGGATTGGAGGAGTTCTTGGGAATATAGGAAACACTTGTCACACAATGAGAACTTTCATGATCAGTTCAATGTATATGCATAACGAACACCTACTGGCTAAAAAAAAAGAAACATTCTGTGTAAGCACAAGCTACCTATCTAAACGTGGACATACACAGATCAATTTTGCAATAGATTCCCAAGCAATCAATCACCATGGGTGATTGGTCACAGTGATCAATTATTCAATTGCCATTAGCGAGGGTTCCATCCAAAGAATAAAAGGGGACCGAAATGGTGCACATGGATTCTCCGCTCAATTGGCGAAAGCTTAAGCGCAGCTGGGTGACAACATCACACTGCACTCGAGGGTTCATCGACTGAATGTACAATGACCTGTGTATGCCCACCTTAAGGTGACTGATACAATCCTGTTCATGGTCATCTCCTTACCATCTACGGTACAACATGTGGGGGGGCGGGCGCGAAGGTATTCCAGGGGTTCCCCCCTCTCCATTCTTATCTTGTGTTTGAATAGAGGGGGGGGGGCTCGAATATGTCCCTTAATATAAAAAGGGTGTCCCTGCATGGAAAGTTTGGGAACCACTGTGCTAACGAGACTATAGCTGCCATCGGCAAACCGCATAATAAACAAACAAAATTCCAACCATTTTGTTAAAAAAAAGTACTGACCTGTACCAAATGTATTGAATCATATACAATGCAGGACCTGAAATAATAAGAAAATACGATTAAGATTACAATCTTTCACTGAAACACCAATGCATTGAATTGAACACTATAAAGGCCCCCCATACACGTCTAGATTTTTTATCCAATCAACTTAATTCAATAAATTTTTTGGGGTTGATTGATTGAAAATGTATGGCAGCCCACATGGTTAGATCATATACATTATGTCAGCCTATATCGTAGATATACTCCATCGTATCACTCACAATTGAATGTATTCTTTTATCTGTATGGTAAAATATGCTCTATGTTTATGAGGTCAACCCTATGTGTGTTCGAGGCTCTGACCCATATGGGGAATTATATGTATTTTTATGCATTGTTTTTTGATAAATACTTAATAAATTTAACCTTTTTAGACATACTGTTATGTTTGTAGTGCCTCTAAAGTCCCAATGGGGATAAAAGATTGATCTTCTACTCCAACCCTCATCCTTTCCATATGGTTAGATCAACCTTAACCAATTAAAATTGGGAACAACATTTATTGAAAAAGGATTGGACGTGTTGGTAAATTTTAATTAGTTGTATTGAAATGCATTACACTTTCAGTCGATCCCCAAAAAGTTGATCAAATATCTGTTAAGCTAGCCACACATGGTACAATTCTAGCGTTCAATCGACGATTTTCGATGGAAAAAAAGATTGATTGAACATTAATCGATGTACTGCCACATAGTGCAATCGATGATCGTTGAACGATTTTTGGTACAATCGTCGATTGAAAAGTGATCGGACAAGTTGGAAAATTTTGCTCGATTGGTCGATTTTTTTGGGCTCGATTTTTTTAGGCTACTTCCCTTTAACTTCCAATTGAAACTAAAATCGTAAGAGGAATTCAATTGACTATTTTGGATTACTTCGATTTAATTTCAGTCGCAATTGTTCAATTACCGTGCTTCCCATGTGGAGAACTTCGATTAAATGACAATCGATGTTCGATTTTTTTAAATCGAAGTACAAAATCGAATCGAACCTCGATTGAATGATAAATTGTACCATGTGTGGCTAGCTTTACTACAGTTGGCAAACATACAATCAATCACCGATTTCCCTGGCCCACAAAAAATGTATCTTTTTAAGTTGATTGAACAGAAAATCTAGACGTGTATGGGGGGCTTTAGATCATTTTGCAAAAAGACAACCACCTTGTGGCGCTGTATGTGTGTCAGTAGCTGATACACTTAGTATTATTCTGATCAGTACTACCATCTCTCAGCAAGTATAATAATCAGAATGCAGTTCTAATTGTCAGTCACTTTCTGCGTGCCATGGTAAGGCTTGGTGTTGCTCCAGGGCAAAGCTCGCCAGTTCAATCACAATGATGTAGATGCTGGGGGACTACATTAACTCGAAGGACGGGCAATAGAAACAACCAATAAAGTAAAGCTAGGCACACACGGGTAGATGTGTAAAAAAATGGAGTGCAATTAATCACTGTGCGCGCTCATGGTGATTGATTGTACTCTATCTGCTTACAAACCTACCTGTGTGTGCTTTCCTTCGAGCGGGATCAATAGAGCCCACTTGAAGGAACTCGATTGAACAGGGTTCCAACATGTTGGAAAACCCCGTTCAATCTCCAATACTTTGCATGAAGAAGAATCTTCATGTAAAGTATAGGAACAGCCGGCTCCGCCCTCCTCCTACACAGCCGTCAGGCTCAGTGTGAAGGGGGCGGAGCCAGCACTCCTCACGCTGAAGCCGGCGCTGCTGTGAGGAGAGAGGTTGGATTTCTTCCCAGCTTGTAGCTCATGTTCTGATTTCCACAGGCTAGAAGCTGGGGAGAACGGCTCCCCGGGGTCCCCATTAAATGGGAATCGATGTACACATGTGGTGCACATTGATTTCAATTCATTTGATCCCTGATCCCTGACGTCACCACACTGTGATTGATCGGAGGTCGATTGCATGGGAATTTACCGGTGTGTGGCTAGCTTAAGTATTCTTGGATGTGAAAAGTAGCATCCAGCAGAGAATGTATCATTCAAAATGAGTAAAATCACAAAAACTTTTATCCACAAAAAAACTGTTTTAAATATAACTGCAGCCAAAGAGTTTTTATTTTATTTTGGATACAATAGGCTTGAGATGCAGAACCTGTCAACTTCTTTGTGCTGACATCTTCGTTAGATTTCTCCTCACTTGGGAGGAGAGATGGGAGACCCACTCCTTAGTCAATTTAAACTTAGGGCTTGAGTCCGCTGCTTTTTTTTTCCCCTGAGGTGGGGAAAAAGGCGCAGAGAGGACACTTCTCATTCTAATAAATGGGACAGTGTCCACTCTGTGTTATCTGAGCGGCATGCTTGCGGTGCTGCTTTGAATCTGAGGAATGCAGGAGTCTTCATTGCAGCGATGTCGAACAACCATTTCACAGGGGTCGCCGAATTCTCTGGAAGCATCAGAGCTGCTCCAAACAAGCTAAATCAATAGGTGCAAGTCACAGGGAATACACCGGCAAATGCCGGTGCGTCTTTTTTTGCTGCGCTGCATGAACAACAGGAGTGGACACATGGCCTTACATAAGGCCATTTCTTCCTACTTGATACTGCGGAACAAGCCCTGTATCCTGGTGCCCCATTCCAAGAGAAGGGAAGAGGTGAGCATTAGTTGTCAGTTTGGGGGAAATTATCTGTCACCTAAATGGGAAATATGACAAATCCTCTTTAAAGCCAAAATCTGAATGCCCTTCAGTCAATGTATTTCTAGGCTTTACCACCTAGTCTGCCAGGCATACCCATAGAAAAAACCCACATGCCCCATCACTGCTAAAGCCACAACCTATACATTTATAGCAGTGTATACTGCACAGCGTACACACACATTTCCATAAACACTACAGAAGTGCCATGAATAATTTGCAGAGTCTTTGGCGTCCTGTGCACGACAGACTATTAGCAGAAGCAGAATGTGTAACCACAGCTGTGGAGTGCACCAAGACGCAGCAGAACCCTTCTATATCATCATTATTACAGCTGCTGGGCCGCAGCTCCCATAATCCTCAGCCATCTGCTGCTCCGATGACAGGGACAAAGGACGTGGCGCCGCAGCATCTGTAGGTGGTGCAGCCGAGGAGATCTGGGCACAAAGTAAACTGGGCTGATGTACACTACAGAGTTCCTCCAGCTCTGGATAATGGAAGATCCCCACGTACCTGTAATAGCCTTGGTGAGGACAAACGACGCTCCATGTTCACGATTACCCCGAGGCTGAAAAATAAAACCGGATAATTACACGGATGCCAAAGTTACACTAGGTGACGAATCTCTAACGGACGTGGAAGCGGCTGTTAGAGAAGGAATGGGCAGCCAATACGAAAATAACCGTCTTATAGCCTAATACATAAAGTTTGTTTAGGGTCTAAAGTTCATCCAAAACATAGCGATGGTGATGGCCGATTCATAATAGTCTTCATTATCACCATATTAAATATCCAGCAGGTACACACAAGAGGTCACTTACTGTATATAAGGAATCTCTGCTTTAATATTGCAACACAACACGGCCAACTTTCATTATTGATGAGCACTAATGATAAGTTAAATATTAATGACCATTAATGTGTAATTAAATGTCATTTCCATGCAGGACATGAATTAAGCCTACAAACTCCATGCGTCTCTATATACACATGGATGGTCATTTCTACGTGGAAACATCAGTCCAAAATGGTGACCATCAGCCACTTACCACAGATATATCTATCTACAGCAGTGGTTGTCAGGCCCCCCTTGGGGTACCTGTGGGTCGGGACCCCCTTGGGGGTCGAACGACCATTTCACAGGGTCGCCAAGTTCTCTGAAAGCAACAGAGCTGCTCCTAACAAGCAGCAGTGCTGATGCCCACAAGCGAGGTGGAAAGTTAGGAGGGAGAGTAATGCCCCCTCCCTCCTAACGTAGAAGGGATAGGGCGTTGCGCTCCCTGCTAACTTCTCACCGTGCACATCATTTGCACAAGCTGGGTGGGAAAATATAAGGGAGGGAAGCCGGAAGTGACGCTGCAGAGTGTGGTTTTGGTATTTGGAACACGGAGTGACACTCGCACTTCCACGATCCAAATACTGGAAGTGACACTTTGTAAAGTCAATTTCAGGGTCGCGGATCTGAAAACTACTGATTTACAGGATGTTTTACGGAGATCCACTGCAAGGGATCCAGCGCTGTGATCCCACCAATGCACGCATTAATTCCAATGAGCTGGTAGATGGCTCACCAAGAACAACACCACCCAGCAGGACGCAAGTGCACCGCACAGTAGATTACCCAATTTGTGATTGGTACCCCAAAAATATTTATAGGTACACGCTTTATTTAAAAAATTTTTGGGGCTTAAGGTAGCCATTCACGGGCCGATTCCCGACCATTTTTTCGGCCGATCAACCGCTGTACGCTTTCCTGCAGATCGCACGGCTGCAAATTGGGTGCGCCCACCTGGTCAGATTGACCAGGGTTCTCCCGCATGGTGATTCAACATGTCGGTAAATTCCCAGCCGATCCCATTACTTTGGATAGCAAGTAATGTCTGGCACACAAAGGGTGCCGGCCGATCCTATGAGCGCACATTGTGTGAATAAAGATGCCCATACACAGGCATGATTACGTCATCATGCTGCATCTATCGAGGGAGAATCTGCCCGTGTATGGGCACCTTTATTCACACAATGTGCGCTGTCAGACCTCACAGCAAAATGCAGTTTGTGGTGTACTTTTACCGATTTTAAGTGTGAATGGTACACTGGTTTCCCTTTGTGTATTAGCCGATCATACAACGCATGCGTTGCTGAAATTTCACTGTAATGCACAGTGTGAAAGAGCCATTATATGCATTTTGGCTGCATTTCTGTGCCCAAAAAAAACGCAAGCCAAATACATAGAAAACACACATTGAGAGCACATGGTGTGAAAGATCCCATAAGGTGTGTTTGGGGTAAACACTACACTCCCTGAGGCACACAAAAACACCAATGAACGCATAAGGTGTGAAAGCGCACGTAGAGCATATTTCAGTTTTAAATTATAATCCGTACAAATAAGTATGTAATTAAAGAAATACAGGGAGCGCTGACCAATGAACAACATGTCATGCTCAACCTTCAGAGGTCAGTGAGTTATGAGGTGAAATCAGACATTGCTGGGTTTGGCTTTATAAAGAATGAAGGCCCGTGGTATTACAGAAGCAGAAATGTCTGCCTCCACTCTCCTCATGAAGGCCTTCCCCCTCACAGAAGGGGTATTGCTTCTTCACTATGACCAGAGACCTCCCTGAGGGAGCCATGTTCTCTCACTACAGAAAGCTAGCGCTCACTCAAGTCTGAGGTTCTGAGGAAAAGTTCTGCCACCAAACTTTACCACCGTCTATACCAGTGGTTCCCAAACATTTCTTTGCAGGGCCCCCCTTTTCTATTTAGGAACATTCTTAATCCCCCCTCCCTATTCAAACACAAGTTCAGAATGGTTTGGGAACCACTGTTCTATAGCAACCAGGGATGTTCTCCACATTCTGTGGGGGTTATATAAATGGAATGTGTCACCCGCAGAGCAAGCCTTAGGCTATACATTAAGCCCCCCATACACGTTCCGATTTTTCATACGAATTTTGCCCGACCGACCAATGTGGTCGGGAGATTAATCGATCTGGAGATTAATCAGATTCGGAATTATGTACCCGACCGATCCCGATTTCTCAAAATCGGCCGAAAAATCCGCTTCGGACCTGTCCGTAAATTTTTGGTCGATCTGCTGTTAATAAATAGGGTCGGGCTGATGGATCGGTGATAATTCGAATTGCGATTTTTCATGCCAGCCGACCGACCGACCATAACATTTTAGGTTAAAATTGGGTGACAGGATCGGACGAAAAATCGGTCGGGAGAATAATCGGAACGTGTATGGGGGGCTTAGTAAAACATCAGGCCAGGACACCGCGTCATCCGAGAGGTTAATGGCGGCACAATATTTCTGATGACGCTGTGTGTGAGGGCCTTGTCACACGGCACCATTCACCCTTGTACACCCAGTGTCCCCAATGCCGTCCTCCAGCAATGCTGGCTGGGAACTGCTTATGTGTGTTTCTGGGATACTTATTCCTGTCAGGTGTAAGCACGGGCATCCGGGATGTCACCAAGACTCAGGGGACATGGAGGGGCTGCCGCGTCTATGCCTGTATTATTTGGCAGGCAAAGGGTCGCAAGTCCTCACATCCCCGCCGTCATTGCTGACACCGGGGACGTGCAGGAGGGGCCGAAGTGGGTGCAAAATGTAAACAGATTCTGCATATTCTGTTTAGGTTCTTAAACCATTTTGGCACGTCAATGTCAAAGAAATGGTTAAATCATAAGACAATGCTGCGTGCAATTTTTCACAGAGCATTTGCTAAGGCTATGTCTCCATGGCGTTGTGTGCTCAATCGAGACTCCATTTAATACACGTTACCTGCCCGATGGATCCTCTTTTCACACATCAGCCGATGCAGGGGTTAACGTACTGCATCTGCGGATCGGGTCAACGGGACAAGGAATGTGAATGTGCTTTGTCGCGCTTATTGTAGGGGGTCTCGACAGATCACACAACGCAGTGGAGACATACCCTTACACAGTTGTTCCCAAACTTTCCTTGCAGGGCCCCCCTTTTCTATTTTGGAACATTACTGAGCACCCCCCCCCCCTCCCTATTCAAACACAGGTTAAGAATGAGGGCCTGCGCACCACTGCCCTGTCACATGTGGTATTGTGCACACATAACACATGCATTTCCACATTGGCATGACATTTACTATTTTAAGGTGCAAAACTTGGATCAAACACTAAATGACACATGGAGTCTTGTCATTACACATTGTGCTGTACTAGAATGCAGGCTGGGACACCTGAGACAGGAAGTGAGGAGAAATTTCTCCAAATGGGCACAGGCAACAAACAATAATCTGAACAGGTTTTGTTTCATGCATGTATAGCTAAAGTCTTGTTCAGGGACAACACAGGCAGAGTGACATGACTTCTAGAATAAAAAACTAATTAAATAACAAAAGAATCTCTAGGTCTTAATTGCCGTCTCTTCCTGTTGCGGTGACACCCCTCCCCGATCCACATTCTTGATATGGTGTCACTGTTGTGTCCTGACCCATTTTGCCGGCGCTTTTAGGTGTTACATGTGTAACATGTGCAACATGGCGCACCTCCTTTAAGTTCTGGGGTGTCACAGAGACACAAAGTTATGGAGGAACACATTCGGTAAAGTGATGAAAATCACCCTTGTTAATAATATGAAGAAAAGTTTTGGTTGGAATAAACTTTGAGTAAGTATGCTGGGTATGAGTTGTGCCTTCACTGGGAGCATGCTTGTTTAGGGCCAGTGCCTCATTTAAAGCTGCAGCCAGACAATTAGCATTTAATGGGTAGCCATATGACAACCGAATCTTGATACCCTGGACATTTAGCAGTTGCCATCCCGCCTGTGCCCAGTAGTGCTACGTGTCCAGTGCCATATACCTGTACGGGGCATGTCCAGACACAAGGGACATCTGCCTCATTAAACCGCCCTAATTCTGCTCCCGCAGCCCACCCCATACTGCCCCTGACCTGGATATCGGGCTCCGGTGGCCACTCGGTATTTATTAGAAGATCGTATAAGATATTTTCTTCGGGATTCGCATTGTCTGCCAGGTCACTAGGCGCCGCCATCTTTACTCCTGGCAGGCGCACTGACATGTACGGTGGCTCGCTGAGGACACACTTCCTGCCCGCTCTGCGTGCTTTGCGCTGGAGGACTGCAAGCTTGTAGATAACACAATGAATGACGTGGCATGACTCAATGCTCTGTCTACACGTGCTGGAGGGAGAAAATGTTTATAAAAAGGTAACTGTACCATCATAGTATGTGATGTCCGACCCAATAGTCACATAATATTTCAATATACTCCTTGTTACCCATAAAGAGTAAAAATAAACCTTCACAATTGGCATGGTGAATAAGACAAACCATTATCTATTTTAATGTTTGTATATTTACATGACTGGGCAGAGCTGTGAAGGACGCAAAAAGCACCACATGCTGCGTTACCTGGAAAAAAAAAAATTTATTAAGTCTTATATAAATTTTAGGTGCAAAAAAAATGCACTATGGCTTATTCTTTGATAGGTCTTATTTTTACTAAGTAATTTGTTGTCATATACAGAATGGCCACAAGATGTCGCTGCCGTCTAAGCTTTATTTATTTTAGCTACTAGGGCTTTAGAACATTTGTTTTACTTTTTTTAGTATTTTTGTGGGGGCAGCATTCACCCTGTGTCTGAACACAGGCGCTTACTGGGTTACTGACATTTGTCGCCTGCAAGCCCCTGTGTTTTGGGCACACACAGCGTGCAGGTGCAGGGAGGGGGGTTGGGTTTAGGGTGTGTTTGGGTTTAGAAGAGGTGACAGGACGCCTCCTCCTCCTACACGAAAGGGTAGGTCTTATTTTCGGGACATGGTTTATATTAGAAACACAGAAGAAATAAGACCTAGGTCTTAATTTCTATGTAGGCCTTACAGGCAGCCTGCAGAAAACTACAGGGTGGGGATACAAGACCAGTCATCCTGCACAAGCAGAGAGAGCAGCAGTGACTGGTCTGTAGTACAGGAAGCTGAGAAGGAAACTGCAGGAGTTACTTCGTGATGAAATACTGTATTTTTCAGGCTATAAGACGCATCCAAAATTGTAAAGGAAAAAAAAAACAGAAACAGCTATAGTTATATACAGAATGTTATAGCAAAGTAGGCAGGACTGGACCAATGCAGTATCACTATATTCCTCCAGCCAAAAGCCCAGTGCCAGGAGGAAGGTCTTCTCTGCAGCAGAGTGCAGGGCTGAAACTTTAGCATGTGTCTATACACTAGCAGTACCCCTTCTCTGAACACACTGACCAACTTATGAAGAGACACATTTTACCATCTGGCACTGAACAACTTACCCATGAGCAGCTATTTACATCTGTATTTATTGCCATGCAGAATGTTAATGTAAATACACAACTCATGCTATCTAATTGTAAAAAGTGTCTCTCCATAAGTTGGTCAGTGTGTTCAGAGAATGGGTACTGCTAGTAACAAGATCTCTTCTTGGCTTGGCTGTAAGGAATGGAATACATTTCTGCCTCTGCCTTTCTTTTACATATTCGGACTAAAAGAGGCAGGGACACTTTCCCATTGATTTTAATGGTAAAAAAAAGTGTGTCTTATAGTCTGAAAAATACGGTACATGACATGGGGACAAAACTCAAATATGATTTCTAAGACGTATTTTAGTTAAACAATATTTTACACTTGGGTTCAGTTTCAATAGCCTAGCTGTTGGTGTGAAAAAAAAACCAAATAAAACTTACAGAAACACTCAAAGCAGCCCAACTGGTAGGAACAATATAGATATATTACTTGATTAGTTAAAACCTGGTGGTGACTTTTTTTGGCCAGGCAGTCTATACAGTGGCTTGCAAAAGTATTCGGCCCCCTTAAACTTTCTTCCAAGATTGCCCTGTATTTGGCTCCATCCATCTTCCCATCAACTCTGACCAGCTTCCCTGTCCCTGCTGAAGAGAAGCACCCCCAGAGCATGATGCTGCCACCACCATATTTCACAGCGGGGATGGTGTGTTCATGGCACATGTTTGCTGTGTCCCCCACATAGCTTGTGGCAAACTGCAAACGGGACTTCTTATGCTTTTCTGGTAGCAATGGCTTTCTTCTTGCCACTCTTCCATAAAGGCCAACTTTGTGCAGTGCACGACTAGTAGTTGTCCTATGGACAGATTCCCCCACCGGAGCTGTAGATCTCTGCAGCTCGTCCAGAGTCACCATGGGCCTCTTGACTGCATTTCTGATCAGCGCTCTCCTTGTTCGGCCTGTGAGTTTAGGTGGACAGCCTTGTCTTGGTAGGTTTACAGTTTTGTCATACTCCTTCCATTTCTGAATGATCGCTTGAACAGTGATCTGTGGGATGTTTAAGGCTTGAGAAATCTTTTTGTAGCCTAAGCCTGCTTTACATTTCTCAATAACTTTACCCCTGACCTGTCTGGTGTGTTCTTTGGACTTCATGGTATTGTTGCTCCCAATATTCTCTTAGACAACCTCTGAGGCCATCACAGAGCAGCTGGATTTGTACTGACATTAGATTACACACAGGTGCACTCTATTTAGTCATTAGCACTCATTAGGCAATGTCTATGGGCAGCTGACTGCACTTAGACCAAAGGGGGCTAAATAATTACGCACACCCCACTTTGCAGTTATTTATCTGTAAAAAAAATTGGAATCATGTATGATTTTCTTTCCACTTCTCACGTGTCACCACTTTGTATTGGTCTTTCATGTGGAATTCCTATAAAATTAATTCATGTTTGTGGCTGTAATGTGACAAATGTCAAGGGGGCCAAATACTTTTGCAAGCCACTGTATGTGTGTGTATGTCATTGCCACACAATTTGGCACTCATATTATTCACAGCACGCCATATAAACTACTATGGAGTCACACCGTGGGCTTCCAGCACCAAACCTGGTCACACCATTAGCTTAAATAACCCTTTAGGACTCCCTAAGGACTTGTCCCCACTTAAGCGATCAGCGGTTTTATTCGCATGCGACGATCTCGGGTGATCGCTTCCATTTCGTTGTATGGGCTTGTCCCCACTTCAACTAATTGCACCCATAGACATGAATGGATCAAAAATCACGTCCATTTATTCTCCATGGCTGCAATCAAGGGCCAAATATTTTTAATATTTGGGATGGTCCTGTTACCCATAGTGCACTTTTAGTTTTTTTTTTTATTGCATGTAAAAATTGTGTGGTCAATCACGCGCAATCTAAATGGTTTGGTAAATCTTGCACGACCACGCCAGAAGTCACACAGGATCAGCCACCTGCTATCGGCTAGCGAGATTAAAATTGCGTCCGTGCCATGGCCGATCACTAAAGTGGGAACAAGCCCTAACGGGCACAGAGACAGCAACTTGCTTACCTGGAAACACAACCTCAGCCTCTATACTATGAAAATGAGCCGGTGCTGCAGTAATATATCTCAAAGTGAATAATCTATAAAGAATATTGCTGCTCCTCCAACAGCAAAAGGAAATTTAAAAAACAAAAGAAATTGTTCTCCTAAATTACAATCAATAGACGGATACGAGGAACTGCCCCGGCAGAAATGAATACTTTGTACTGTAATCCAATCACGCTGAACGCTTTCCTTATAAAGTATCTGGTGTCAGGGAATGTATTTGCAGAATTTACCGGCATGATCCATTTTTTCATTAATCTGCTCTATTCATATATGGCCGTACGCTTTCCATTGTTACATATTTAAGGTATTTTGTCTGCTCTTTACAAATGGGCCCCGGGCTCTTTATAATCATCAGCAAAATAAAATAATGTGTGTTAATAGCAGCGGTGTTCATGCTTCCCGCAGGCTGCCGGTTCCCCCGGTACAGCTTGATCTGCCTACCAGAGATTAATGCTTTATTTTATTTATTGGTGTTTAAGCCAGAAGCCTTGGGGTAGTGCGTGAAGCAGAGCAAGAAAAGGATGAAGGGTTCAGACAGAAATAGATGTGTTCATGGAAAAAAAAACTGATCTGCGGTGAAGTATTATGTAAAAGGTATTGTTCAAAGATATTCCTGGGAAGCGTGACCCACATACTCCATTTAGCACATTTGTGATACGCAGGTGCTGCTTCTGCTTGTCAGAATGATCAGTCAATGCGGAGTTAAAGTTAAACTGCCCTGCAGATTAGAAAGGAGTAAAATTTTATATTATAGCAAAATATATTGCTATAATATAATATATTGCTGAAAATTCACTGAAAATATTTTCCTATATACTCAAAAATCAGTTGAATTGAATTGAACTTGAGTATAAGCCTAGAGTAGGAAATGCAGCAGCTGCTTGCTAAGTCAGATAGTGATGTTTTTAAAATAAAAGTTTACCATCTCCAGTAAAAATGAACAAAATGTCCACAAGATGGAGCTGCCACCCAAATTTATTTACATTTCATCAGCGAGTCCAGCTGATCAGAAAGATCAGTCTTACCCCTAACGGGGAACCCTGCATTCCTGGCAGGGGCAACGTACCCGGTATACCAAAGACTGACATTTATGGCCAGGACACACGAAACAGTGCTACCCTTGACTGACCTCTGCTCCAAAGCCGGAATGGATCCGGCTGCCCTCTCCCTGTTTTACTACCGACAACTAAGGGCGTATGTGGGAACCTTCCCAAACGATCTCTCTACTCTTTTTGTCCCCTCCCGGTTTGACTCACTTTTATCTTCCCCGGTACATGGTCTATCTGCTTTATGCGCTTCTCTCAGGGACAGCTTCACGAAACCTCTAGATCAATGGAATGCCCCGAAACGGGGAACATCACTACTCGAGGGTGTGGAGGACGTCCCGATACGTCTCAACGAGGGGTATCAAACAATACGGAAACATATTGTTTCTGAGGTATGGAGAGAAACACAGTTTAGACTGGTTCATAGGGCGTACAGGATCTGTGTGAAGAGCCCAACTGACGGACAACTCTCGACCGATGCCCCAAAATCCACTCCCTACTGCCCTAAATGTGACACAGTGGCCCTGTCCCTGGCCCATTATCTTTGGACGTGCGCCCATATAACAACATTCTGGACGGATGTACAAAGATTCCTGTCAAAGGTGCTAGGGGTTACCATACCGTTGGTCCCTATTCTCTATATATTCAGCTATATACCCCCTGACATTAGAAAACTGGTTAAGTCACACCATGAATTCCTTTAGGTAGCACTTCTGACGGCTCGAAGGGCTTTTATGCACAAATGGATCCAGGACGTACCGCCCTCTATAGATCAAGTTAGATCTCAGATCACAACACTGATGCATAAGGAACTGCTCGGTTTGCCCAGCAATTTCACTAAGGGCGCGCATCGCTTTTAAAAGCGATGGAAACCATACATCAGACATGCCGTGCCTCCACAAGACAGGGTTATCCTCTTAGACTGTCTAGGGGTTCAAGACTAGAAACGGACCAGCCTCGCGTGTTAGGCCAGTTATACTATGT
>CM070035.1:17314173-17334523 GCA_036250615.1 Ptychadena robeensis | reverse complement strand
CCCCCCCCCCCCCCTATATACAAGTCTATATGCGGTGCTGTCAGTTTGGAATTTATGAAATGATACGAAGAATTGGAATGCGTGACCACCATTTGGGTTTGTAATGTGGATGTAATGTTGGCAGAAGTGGAATTTCTAGGGGATATAATCGGTTTAATGTAATGCCTATATTAATGGTGTGGACGTATGTTTATGTTACAGGCCGCAGAGACTGGAAGTGGTAAGACAGGGGTAAGTGAATATTTGTTACACTACTGTTACACTACTGCTGCATACTATATATATATACATATGTTTTATAGAAGGCTGAATGCAGCGACCGCAAGGTGCTGAATTAGTATATCATGAATAACCTGTCTGGTTGTGTACCCCACTCCTTACAACATCCTTCTTATTTTAAAATATGTTGCTTTTTACAAGTGAACTCTGTTTATCTTGCTTATTTCAGGCTTTCAGCATCCCTGTCATTCAGATTGTTTATGAAACTTTAAAAGATCATCAGGAAGGCAAGAGAGGAAAGGCTGCTGTTAAGACTGGCAGTTCAGGTAATTCTGCTTATGAAACATTCATTCATTATCTGTTAATATTTCATCAGCATTGACTGGCTGACACAATACGAATAAAGCAGAAAACACACGTGTAGATATGGGCCAGATATATGGCCAATTGGAGCACTGTGCGTGCTCATGGCCATCTTTCTGGTCCATTTGATATGCGGCCATCCCTGTTTTCGAGCGGGACCAATCAATCACACCCAAAAACAGGGATATCGGACATACCGGAAACCACGGTTGATGTCCTTGTCTCCAGCTCCTCCAATCATCATCATGCTGCTGCAGAGAACATCGGACTGCTCCAATATCGAACCGTGTGTACCCTACTTTTAAAATAAAGCCTACATTGACCTGCATTGCCTGCAGTTCCAATGTACCCGAATAGAATGGTCTACATGCAAACAAATGTAACAAAGGTAAAATTTTTGGTTTCTGATCGTCCATTTTATGATCTTTGGAATGACCAAACTGAGTTTATAAAATGGAAAAACAATTCCGTGTACACTTAGGGCTCATGCACTTTATTTGTGCTACAATGTGTGCTGACAGCAGAGGAGTTACTGCTAGTTTGTTGCATAGTACAACTCAGACAATTGTATTGGAAGTGATAGCTTGCAAAAATGCATGCAACGTGTTATGTGAGTGCTCAATCACACCTGCTTTTTTTGCTGGCGCCTGCGGTTTTACTTGCAAAAAAAGGAAACGCATGGGCTTGCGTCTCCCATACACTTTTCTATTGAAACCTGTGCACTTTGCATTATCCCTACAACTGCACTTTGTTGTAGTTCTGCACTTCAGCTAGTGTGAATGAGCCCTTATAATGCCCTGCAAGGCATAACATCCAAGTCTTCATATAAGATCAGGTATCGTACGTAAACATGTCTACCATGCACAATGCATAGCACGCTGCCTTTCATGAATGCCAACACAGCGTGAATGAGCCCTTAGACAAATTTTTTAATGTTTGCACATTATATTTTGTTAACATTTATCTCCGCTATCCAAACATGAAAATAAAGTAATTGTTTACTATTTAATTTTTTGCAAAGTCAAAGTGATTTATCACAAAATTTATTATTTAAAGATCTCTAGTGCTCATCACTCGTTGTAGATGTTGAAGCTGAAAGTATTGGTTTGCTGCTTTAAGGATTTTCATAGTGCAACAATGAATTATTGAATCTTCTATTTCTTATAGTTTTGAATAAGTGGCAGATGAATCCATATGACAGAGGTTCTGCATTTGGTAAGCATCCTTTCCTTAGTACCAGAGTTGTATCTTTGTGTCACCTTTGTGTATTGAGTGCTCAACTCGTGGTGACTGCACCATGTCTGCAACTGATATGTTTCTTTTCACATTTTGTGCTATTTTACCCAGTCACTATAAAAAAAATTTTTTTTTTCTATTTGTTAATTTTTCATGTAACAACACAGTACTGATTGCATGCACAAGGCAAAAACAGCATAACAATCTTTGATGTGGCAGGATGGTGAAATCACAAAGTATTCTGCAAGTCAGGTCGCATTATATGTAACACAATGGCATGTTGCATAACGTGCATACATGGAGCAGAGTAGAGAATTCCGGGCATACAGTGACCCTTGACGTTCTTTGCCACTCGATGGAACCCATAAGCAGCCTTGTGTATATCAATATGCAGGCTATATTAAACCAAACCATACAAAACTAAGCATCAACCTAACCTTATTTATTATTATTATTATTACAAATATGTACCTACAGTATAGAGTCGAGCATTAGACCTAATCATAAGCTCGCTCTCCAAAATATTACCAAACAGGGAATCATTGAAGATTGCCAGTTATGGGGATAGGGCTAGTCTACATGCATACCATTCTGTATATTGAAACATTTTCACAATGTCATATGATTGGGCATCAGTAGAATCGTGTAGCAGGAAGTGTTTTCAAATAAAAAAAAAAAGTTTCTGTAGGAAAATCTTTGGCTTGGACAACAAATAATTTATCAAAGTACAAGTAAGCATGGAAGATTTGACGTAGGTCTGTCACAGTGGACACATCAATCCCCTGAAGTCGCCCTGAAATAGCCTGCCTACAGCTCTGCCTGCAGCTCAGTGTGCCGGAGCTTTGAAGGAGCTTGTGAAGTATTTACAAATGCCCCCATGTTAACCTAATGTGTTAAATGTGTAATATTGCAATCCACAGAGGGTTTCTCCGATCACTGGAAAAGTGTTGTTTCTAGATGACGTGTGAAAAACACAGAAGTGTGCAACCAGCAACATTGCAACTCTTGATGTCCTTACTTGTACTGAATGGGTTGCTCATTAAATGTTGCATTAAGCTGATTAGTCTTGGACATTTTAGAAATGTACAGGTTTTAAGTTGCAGTTAGAACTGCTCACAACTGGTCACAACTGCTCACACTTCAGAGTAATCTTTCCTATCATTTTTCAGTTGCAGATACCCGGATAGCAATTATCAAATCTTTAACCTTGTGCTTAATGTGTGTTTTTCATTTCCCGCAGCCATTGGTTCTGATGGATTTTGTTGTCAGAGCAGAGAGATGAAAGAGTGGCATGGATGCAGGTCTACCCGAGGAGTGACGAAAGGTAAATTGTGCCAAAGGGCATTCTAAGTATACATAGAAAAGACAGGCATTAAAGATTTAATTATAACATGCTTATCAAGTGTATCAACATTAATGTAATATATAGCAGCTCGCCAGCCTAGATGTGGGGGATTTGTTGGATTTATTTCTTAACGCTTTTGCCAGGTGATCCTGCAAGTATCACATTTCCTGGGACAGTGTACTGTAGGATCATTGTACTACCATGGGAAGTGTATTCAGGATATAGAATGCTTTGCCTTTACCACTTCGCCCTAGCTTGGGGTTGTTCTGTACATCAGTGGTAACTATACAGTGCCGAAAAGTTCAGCTGCTGTTGACTCGTGGTCCACATTGGCTTCTTTAATTTGATAAAGGGGCCGAACCAAGAGCCTGTAATGGCTGATCCGCTATAGGTGTGCCAATTCCATGCGTTGCTGGCGTCACCTTTGATGGTGGTAATGTGTAATATTTGACAGTGAGGTTATCTTTATAAGTTTCCTGCACTGCAAAAAAATGCTCATTCATTGCAATGAGCATAGATAATTCCTAGAGGATGGTTAAGATAATAGGTAGTTGCGCACAACCTTCAGCAGTGATTACACAGTTATAGTGATATAAGTGGCCAGAAAGGCCCTCAGTTGGTGTATGGGGCCTGAGCAAAGATTGCAGAGTGAAATAGAGTCAGTATGAGGGGTTGGTGTTTAAGTTGTGTAAGGTGTGCAGCTCTCAAAATGGAGGAGTGTGGCCCCCTGTAACAGACAAATAAGAACAAGGACACAACCTAGAACAACAAATGGTTAACTCATGTGGAATAGGATAAGCTAAAACAAAATGAAACAAAACAACAGACAAGATACTCACATTAAGAGAGGTTTACAAGGATGGATCTCCCAGGGCCATGTGTTTTCCAGGAGGACCTCACTTCCTGGTTGGGGATGAGATCACTTCCTGCTTACAGATGCTGGGGGGGCTCAATAGGAAAAATGGGATGCGTTTCGAGCGGAGGCTCTTTTTCAACCAATTCTTAGAGGATGCCTAATGTCGCCATTAGGATGCACCCACAGTGTCATGCTCATGCAACTCTTTGTGCACTTACTGTGGAGAACAAGCGGTGGAGGGCACCTTTTCAATAAGGAGACAAAGGGTTGGTAAAGAAAGCTAAACAGGGTGGATCCGGCCCCCAGGCCTTAGTTTGCCTACCCCTAACCTAAACAGAAACGACTCCTATGAAATCCGTAAATTACTTTAACCCTCTGGGCGGTTTGAGCTTTTCGCGCAATTTTTTATGGCACGAAAAGCTGTTTTACCGGCAATCGCGGCGGAGTACACTGTACTCCGCCGTGCTTGCCGGCTCTCCGCTAAGCCCTCAACACACCTCCGACGTCAAATAGACGTGTGGCGGCGTGTGGAGAGGAGAGCGGCGCCTATGGCTATGGCGCCGCCCCCTTCGGCGTCATCTGTGACACGGGGCCGAAAGGGCACACAGAGAGACGGCGGTTTTTGCCCGATCCCGGCACGGGCACAGTTTGATCAGCGATCAAACTGTGTCCGAACTGAGTTCGGGCAAACCGCTAGGGAGATTAAAGTCCTAAGATGTGGACACATGTATCTGCAGATGGACTTTGTAGCATCACTAGCTGTCCCCTGAAGTGCTGTTCTTATGTTACTTGAAAATGAATACATGTCATTCTTTTTATTCTACAGGAAAGTATTACTATGAAGTGTCTTGCCATGACCAGGGTTTGTGCCGAGTCGGCTGGTCTACTCTTCAGGCATCATTAGATCTTGGTAAATGTGCTGTGTACCATGCAAGCTGCTGTACATATTACCTCAGTAAACCTAAACCACCCTGTGCTGTTACTTTCCTGTCTGCAAATACATGCTACTTTTAGATTGTTCTGGGTTGTGGTGTTCTATGGATACTATGTACAAATGTTTTTCAGACGCCTGGTTGTTGGGATTGCGTCATTTACAGACAACTGTGTGAATGAGTGCTAAAGGTGGTTATACACCATACTGTATCAACTTTTGCTTGGTTGATTGTATATAAGATTGACCAAGCCAAAGTTGATATGTGTATGGTCACCTTTAGGACTCATTGACACAGTTATAAACGCTTGCACAATTTTAATATGGACTGACAGTCCAACACTGATCGTACCAGCACACACTGTGGTTGATTGAAAACCTTGTGTGCATGCTCCATGATATCATCAGAAACAATTCCATCCTCATACCCAGAAAACAGATATATGAAAAATTGACTGTAATTTACCAACATGTCTGATCATGAATCAATTTTGAGGATCCATTTAGATTGAGCAATTCAAGTAAAAACAACTTTTCAAATTAAGCAGAAAAATCAACTGTGTATGACCACCTTAAGTGCGCGACCATCAACATCACAACTTCATGTGCATACTGGTACTGAATGGGTAATTCACTAAATGTTGACGTAAGAAGAGTTAGAGATTAAGCTCCTCAAATGTAACCTCCTTTGCGGTCACCCAGAGTGTAACTCGGGTAAGTTTGTTTAAAACAGTGCTCACCACGAGCTACACTCGGTTTCTCACCTATTCTAGGGAAGCCTGTGCCATCCCTCTATGTCGGAATTGGTGCAGATTCTTCTTGATTCCTTAAAGGAGGTGGGGGAGAGTTCATATGACTAGCGAACTTTAACTTCTCGAACGTTCTGTCGGCACGGTACGGGTATTGCTGGAGTGTACAAAGTACACTGCATAAAACTCCTGCCCTCCCCTGTCCACATTGCCGGTGTCATTAATGATGCCAGCTGTGAGGGCTGAAAAGTTGACGCCCCTTCATTAACATGGAGGTCTACGGCATGCCCCCCCCCCCCACCTCCTTCCGCATGACACAATTGGCACATCGCACAACCATGGAAATCCTGTGGCCGGGAAGAGCTTCGCCATAGCTTTCCGGGGATATGCAGAGTTCATGGGAGCCCAGCTCATCCAAAGTTCGTTTTTCAAACAAACTCTGGTTGAGCTCTACTTGTCATGAATGCTAGGGAGGTTAAGGGTTTACTAAATTTTTTTTTGTAAAGTAGCAGAATTTCCCCAAAGGTATTAACCATTCACAAATCAATTTTCTCTGCGTCTGGGAGTGACAAAAATAAAAAAAACATATTGTGCTAGGTTCTTCACAAAAACTTGTATTCTTTTTCTACTACAATGGTTTCCTGCTTAAACAAACCTCCCTGTTTAAGTTATGGATGCTAGCTTTTGTTTTATTAAATGTTCCCTATGTGCACTTTTTTTATTTCATCCAGATAAACTAATATTGACCATCTCCTCCTAGGAACGGACAAGTTTGGCTTTGGGTTTGGAGGAACTGGAAAGAAGTCTCACAACAAACAGTTTGATAATTATGGGGAGGTAAATCAATTCTTCTTTCTTTCTTAGCAGTGAGTGGCTGATGCGTTCACAGGTATTACTGTTAATGGTGACAGACTGCTTGCATAAGAAAACTGTGTATATGTGATCACCCATATAGCAGAAGGCTGTAGTGGCTAAGGGCTTGTTTACACGGGCAGATGGTAACACCTGTTAAATGAGCATTAATGGCAACCACCCGGGCAGTGTGACATGATCCATTCCCTGGACACTTATGCCTGATAGCAGCCCGGAAAAGGTAAGCGCAAATGTATTCAAAGGGCTGATAAGTTTTCCATTGTAACTGTCTGACTTATCTGCTTTCGAAAGCAAGTCTGCTTGCTGAAAACAACTGGGCATTTATATTTTTTAGTATTTACATAGTGCTAATTTGTAACTAAGTCTTTAAGACTCCATTGTCATGTCTAAAGCCTGCCATACACATGCCGATAAGCGGCCGATTTTTAACCTGACCGACGGGCGTGCGCGCTCGCGCCATTGGTCAGGTTATAAATTGGCCGCTTATCGGCATGTGCCCACATGGGGCGACAGATCCCTGTTGCCCCACAGCTCGGCTGGCCAGAGAACGGACATGTCCGATATTCTCTGGCCGATGCAAGCCGATGCCATAAGCTTCAATGAAGGGGCCCCATAATGCACCAGGGTGCAAACGTGATGACGTCATTACGTTTGCATTCCGGTGAATATCGGAGTAGGGTCTGTCTGACCTACTCGGCATGTGTATGGCTAGCATAAGGCTATGTTCCCACTTAAGCAGTTAACCGTAGCGTGCCAGCGTAATCACGTGTGACGATTGCTGTTGATCGTGTCCATTAGGTTGAATGGATTTGTCCCCACTATGTTCCCACATAGACGATCAGCCGCCGGATGGACTTGAATTTTATCACGCTCAACGATCGCAGGCGATCTTCACACAAGATTTTCTTTTAAATAAACGCCCCCATTATAAACAAAAAATCGCGTCCATAGAGAAAGAATGGATGTGATTCTTTCTATGGCATCCACACGTGATCAAATTGCGGTAGCTATTTTTTTTTCTTTGAGCGTGTCCATTCATGTCTATGGACGTGCTCAAAGAAAAAAAAATAGCGACCGCCGGCCGGCCACGATCAGAGCGCGATCACCAACCTTAGTTAAAGTGGGGACAAGCCCATTCAACTAAATGGACGCAATCACTAGCTTAAGTGGGAACATAGCCTAATGGGAGTGGGATGCAATTTTTGATTCATTCATGCTATATGGACGCAATTTTTTTTGTAAATGGGGGCGATTTTTTTTTTAAAGAGGTGTGAAGCACCTGATCGCGTGAGCAATTAACCCGCGTGATTTTGCGTCTGCCCCGCGTCTTATCACCTATGTGGGAACATAGCCTAACTGTGCCTCACATGCAAATACATATATGTTTGTATATGAGAACATTTATGGTACTAGAGCTACGTGGAAGCCCATTTAACTTGCTGAGGTTTATCATATATATACTGTGCGTATACATGTAAATATATATTTTTGATTTTCCAAAAGCCTGCACAAAATACTGATATTTGATATTGATCTATTTCATTTAAATAAAATCTGTATATAATGATCGTTATTGGTAAAGGATATTAAAGTCTTCGATGAAAGATGCCACGTAGAGTTAAACAAATAACCAGCCTTCTCATTAAGCTTGAATTTTAACCTAATATTTTTGCTCTACTCATTGTGACTTAAAGTGACCTTTTTATTTAGTAATGTAAAATGTTTATTTTTGAATCCCTAGGAGTTCACCATGCACGATACCATTGGTTGCTACATAGACATAGACAGTAGCCGTGTGAAGTTCTCAAAGAACGGTAAGTGATTATACCGGTTTGTTACAATATTAAATTTTTTTTCTGGAAATTCTTTTGTTTTTTTACTTTTATTTAACTGTTTTTAGGTAAAGACCTGGGCCATGCATTTGATATCCCTCCACACTTGAAGAACCAAGCAATTTTTGCAGCATGTGTTCTAAAGGTAAACATAAATCCATCTAGAATTCTCCCCACTGATACAGGGAAATGTTTTCCTTAAATCAATGAGGATTCCAAAATGATATTAAGTTAAATAGGTCTGTTGAGAAAGTGACATGTAAAGTTTTTAGTTATCTGAATACCAAGAGAAGAACTTTGAGGCACCATTCACACGGGCATCTGGAAATGCCAAATTTTAAGCCTGGATGCATGCAAAGCACCGCAGCCCCTAAGACCCAGGTGTCCAACCTGCGGCCCTTTGGGTCTTCTTTTGCGGCCCTCCTCAGTCTTCCACTTGAGGCCCCCTAAAACCTAACTATTTATGCAAAGGATATAGAAACTTACCGGTCTGCTGAATCGAAGGTTATGTGCCCCATCATTATAGTCCATGGCTTTGAAGCACATATCCTTTGATGATATACATGACACAAAATGTGCATTACCATACTACAGTGTTCCCTAATACTTGAAGTATTATTTAAAACAAATTTTGCTATTTAAATAAATGAAACAAAAGTGCCTTCTAGCTCTGCCTGCTGTAATTTTTTTCATTACAAAAATCTACAAGTCAGTATAGATTGAAAATGTAGTGTACAGTCCTTTAGTGATGCTGATGGCTGTACTTGTGGCCCTCCATATATACTTAGTTGCCCACCACTGTCCTAAAACATGACAGCAGTCCTCCAGTCACTTTTCATGTGTACACCTGATAAGGGACAACATGGGGGGTGTTTCTGAATGCCCCTTGAGCACCTGCCCACAGGGTCAGACAGGCACACATATGAATGCTGCCTTACTGTAGTACCAACGGTGGTTTACATTAACCTCCTGGGCGGTTTGCACGTTTAAAAAAAGCGCGCCGCCGCAAAGGGAGCTCCCCTGCATGGCTGTGCTGGGAAAAGGCGACACCCCCTCCATTATATGGAGGTTCTACCCTTCTGCGTCAGCCGTGACTTGATTGGGGAGGGCACTTTAGAATCGGCATACCTCAAAACGCTGAGGGAAACGGCGGACAGGTAAATTTTTGTGACTTTTCTCAGCTGAGAAAGTCAATGCCCAGGAGGTTAAATGCTTTGGAATCTTGACATGATTATAAACACAAATACAATCTCTCTATTTTGGCTGTTGGTTGGCTCTCTTAAATCTATATGGATCCCTACAATGTAGAATGTGTTGAAAACCCTAGAATAAGGGCTTGTTTCCATTACGTCGGGACCTGGAAACAAGCCTTTATTCTAGGGTTTTCAACACATATTCTACATTGTAGGGATCCATATAGATTTAAGAGAGCCAACCAACAGCAGATGGCCTTACCTGCTCAACGGAGGATCTGTCTTCACGGCGCCGAGCCACTCCGCCAATGTAAGGCTCAGCGTAGTGGAGTCTGTTTAGCCTCTGCATCGGCGGATGTGTAAACAGATAATCCGCCGAGCAGGCAATGTCTGTGTGATATGTCGGGACCCCCGCTAGACGTATAATGGAAACAAAGCCTAAACCTTAAGACATTTCAAATTGCTCACCTTCAATAACTAGTATTCCGGTAGTGCAACTGTTGAACAAAGTACTAACAAGAACCAGAGTAGCTTGCCATGAGTTAGATCTGCAGTTATACACACATAAATGGAAGAATTTTATTTTTAGTGAAGATAGCATATGTAATCTCTTCTTGCATGTATCATAATGTTATTATACTAATTGGTTATTTTAGAATGCTGAGCTGAAATTTAATTTTGGAGATGAAGACTTCAAGTTCCCACCTAAGGATGGGTTTGTGGCTTTGTCCAAAGCTCCAGATGGCCACGCAGTTAAATCTCAAAATGCTGGTGCGTATACATTATATATTACTTGATAAATAAATTTCTTGATAAATAAATGCAACTTTCTTAATGATTATGGGGTCCTCTGTTCATTTACACAAAGTGGTATTTATCATTCGTAGTGCAGCTGTAATACAAGGCTGCATGTGACCTTCTCTGCCTGCAGTTCACACAGTTTTAGTTTTTGAGTAGCATATGCAGTGTTTTTTTAGATACTTTGGTTGTCCATCACTGTGTAAATGGTCAATATCCATCTTTAAATGTAGCAGGTGGTGTATCCTGGAAGGAGTGATCGTGTTAAAGGCGGATAGTGTTGGACTGCTACAGTAGTTTGCGGTGCAGTTTTGTTTAGTTTTTTGTTTGTTTCAGGGTCCTGGACTCTGGAATGGGAGGGCAGGAACTGGTGAAGTAGGAGACATGGTGCTGCTGGAGCAGCAGATACCAAAGGCAAACAACAAGTGTATGGCCCAGGCCTATTAGGAGTCCTGATACGCTTTCTGGAAGCTAAAGGGAAGAGCAATTGCTGGATGTGTCCAAGCCAGGATGCTTGGCATTTTTCATTGATGTTTTGTTCCTATTAACCCATGTGAGGGTTATCCAGTTTGGACTGTGTGATGCAAATAAATATGGGCAGGAGTATTGAAGGATTTGAGAGCACCCGTTTGAGGCTGATCCCCCGCAATAGCTGCATCCAACATGAGCCATTCCTGACTTCTCCTGGTATGTGGTTTTATTTCAGGAAGTGCTCAAGTGACTCAGGCAAAGAACTTGCCTAACGCACCAAAAGCCCTGATTATTGAACCATCCCGGGAGTTGGCAGAGCAGACTCTGAATAACGTCAAACAGTTCAAGAAATATGTGGATAATCCAAAACTAAGGTAATGACTAAGAGTCCATGTGAGAGTGAATAGTGTTACTCTTTAGCCTAAAGCTCATAATATGGATTTCTCTTGCAGGGAACTTTTGATTATCGGTGGAGTTGCAGCAAAGGAGCAGCTGGCAATCCTGGAAAGCGGTGTAAGTTAATGTGCGAGTGTGTGTTTTTTTTCCATCAAAATGTTAAATAATAAAGGCACATATAAAACAAATGGCCAACGTGGCCACAGGTATACATTTAGATATAAAGTATAAACAATTGTATATTGTATGTTTATATATTCATAATTGTGTATATGTTTATACTTTATAAACAACAATCTATACATCGGAGCGCCATCAGCTGCCCAATAAAGATGCAAAACAGAGAAAAAAATTTACCAATACAAATTACACAGCGACACTTTCCAATAGAGTACAGAGTATACAAAAAATAGTAGGTGATACATTGCCTCAGGGTTGGAAACAAATACCCAGAGCTTCCTCCCATTCACCCCAAACCTTGAAATATTTAGAGAATGCATGGCTGTGAGTGAAAATTATTTTCCCCAACTTAATCATATTGCTCAAAGCATCCAGCCATTCACGTACAGTGGGGGTTGATGGTCCCTTCCAGTGGACAACACACCTATGAGGATCAATGGGGAGATTGTGTTTATTTTTACATTGGTTACAGAACAGTGAGCTCAACTCTAATTTTCACCATTTGCAATCTAAAAAATCATCAGTAAATATGGCAAGTATGACATAAACACAGCAAAGAGATGATCAGCCCAGGGGCGGCTCTTTGCCCTACCTATATGTGTGAGCTGGACTAATGCTAATACAGCAATTCTTTGCAATTGACATTAAAGTTGCTTAACAACAAATAAAGTATAAGCTGTTGTCATACATTTTTAGAGCAGGAAGAGCTTATGATACCAGTTCAATCTAATCCAGTGATTCCCAATCTGGGGGTGACCCCCTGGGAGGGCACAAAGGTATTTTGAGGGGGGGCGCAGCCAAGGTGGCACTATGAGACCTCTGCCAGATAGGAGGGAGAGAGAGATCTGCAGAACTCTGCCTATTGGCTCCACATTCAGTTCTCTTCTCCCTCTGTGGATTGCATGCAGTCCACCCACCCTCCCCTACCACTTCCAGCCAATCAGAATCCTAAAGAGAGAAGCAGGAAGACAACTATGGGGGAACTAACTGAAGACAGTAAGTACAGTGCATATAATGTGTGTCTCTTAGTCTCTGTGTCTATTTGAATAATGAATGTTGGGTCAAATGCAGCTAGTGTGAAATGGCCCTTAAGCTGGCCACACACCTTTTAGATCTCTGTCAGATATCCTTTAAATCTACCAACAACTATGTAGTGCCGGGTCCTCAGTGATTGAACACAGGTAGACTTGATGGTTTAGAAAGCCAATCATGTTACATGGTTTTGGTAGAACAAAAGGAGATCTAAAGGAAATCTGACAGAAATCTAAAGGTGTGTGGGGACCCTTAATCTGAATGGGGGGGGGGGGTGCTTGATAATGTTTCTATCTAGAAAAGGTGGTCCCTGCAGGGCAATTTGGGAACCACTGGTCTAATCTATGTTGTTCTCACTTGAACATTATAGGAAAAAAATATATTATGGCTTTTGTAAAAGAATTTTAAGAGAGAATGAACATTGGTTGCAGTTAACATTTAATGCATATTCAGTATTTTTTAGTTCTGTGTGAAGCAAGAAAGGATAAGAACCTCTGTTAAGTTCTGTTTACTATTTTTATTTAATCTGCTGACCACTGAGCAGTAGAAGATTTGGATTTAAAAATGCAGTACTGACGTCGGCTATAATTTTTACACTTCATACAAACTTTGCTTGTGTTCCCTATAGGTGGATATTGTGGTGGGCACTCCAGGTAGAGTAGATGACCTCATATCGACTGGGAAGCTGAATCTGTCCCAAGTGCGCTTCCTGGTGCTTGATGAAGCTGTAAGTTGTGTGTTATTTCCTTTACCCAATGAGTTTGCTTGTGTGTTTGATATGTGGTGGTGTCCAGTTTGTTTCTGGGTGACGACCATTGTGCTGTTTTGTAGGATGGACTCCTTTCTCAAGGATATTCAGACTTCATCAACCGAATTCATCAACAAATCCCCCAAATCACTTCTGATGGAAAAAGACTGCAGGTAAGATCAGAGTACCCAGAATCTTCTATACATGTCAACTTGTTATCTCTACTTGTCGCACACATTCAAAATCTGGTATAAACTATAAGGTGATATATTGCTGCTTGATTGCGAGCAATATAGAATAGATATGCATCTCTACATTTCTTTTTAAAACACTAAAGCAAGGTACAGACCGCTCGATATTCGAGCGGTCCGATGTACGCTGCAGCAGTGTGATGACGTCATCACGCTGCTGTCAGATATCGGAGAAGCTGAGAAGACCCAGGCAAAGCATCGGACATCGCCGTATTAACGATCATGTCCAATAAGGCTGTTTTCGAGCGGGATTGATTTGTCCCGCTCGAAAACAGCTATAGGGGCAGATTATATGGGTCATAGAGATGGCCGTGAGTGCGCACGGCACTCGAAACGGCCATCGATTTGACCCATACCACGTCTGTACCCTGCTTAAAAGGGATTAACTAAAACATTCCTGCAAACCTCTCCAGTTTGTGGAAAATCACACAATAGACAATTGTGTTTGTATCAAGAACTTTTTCATCACAAGACGATTGTTTGCTAAGAATGTATAGGATGTGATGTCTGATCCTTTGTTTTGTTCAGGTGATCGTGTGTTCAGCCACCCTTCATTCATTCGATGTGAAGAAGTTGTCTGAGAAAATCATGCATTTTCCTACCTGGGTGGATCTGAAAGGAGAAGATTCTGTCCCTGAAACCGTTCACCATGTTGTAGTGACAATAAACCCGAAGAAGGATAAACTGTGGGAGCGACTGGGTAACAAACATGTCCGAGTGAGTACTTAAATATGTACTTATATATGTTAAATATTGTTCTTAAATATGTTTTTTTTATATGTATTTAGACTAGGGGTCTACAAACTGTTTCTCCAGGGCCGCATGTGGTTCTTTAGTGTTCTTGTTGAGGTTCTCTAGCTGCCAGCAAGCCACTTGGACAGGCGCCATAAGCAGTTCCCATACAAGTGTATAGTTATATTTATGAGGGATTAGCAGTAAATTATTTTGGTAGACAAGTTAGTTTTAGTTATTACTGAATATATGAATCATAACTGAAGCTGATAAATATGTTCTGGGAATCCAAGCCTTTACAGCTTCTGCTCATTAATGGGCTCTGTGTTTGTTTTGTGCTTTTTGTTTCTGATAGACTGATGGAGTCCATGACAAAGATAACACAAGACCCGGTGGAAGCTCGCCAGGTAATGAGTGATTTTGTGTAATTGGACCTGAATGCCAAAGACATTGTGACTTTAAAGTTAGCCATACACAGGTAGACTGTAGCAACATGGAGACGCAAATATTGGCCGGCGTTCAGCAAATCGATGCGCACTACCTTTGCCAATCGATCCCTGGCTGATATTTGTATGGTGATCCTCAGCCCCAATCCAAAGTAATGGTGATTGAACAGGGATTTACCATCATTGTCTTGGAGCCGGATTAATCGCTCTAGGTGGGCAGTCGATTCCCGAATGATGGTTCTTCGAGAATTGTACGCTAAATCCATCCGTGTATGGCCAGCTTAAGTCACATGATTCCTCCATGAACAGAAGTTGGCTCTCTTATTAAAGACGTTGTTAAAATGCATGTAACCATTGCTATTGTTTAGTGAATTGAGTTTTAAGCCTATGTTATAATGCAGCAACATGGGCATCACTTCACGGATGATGTGTGTTTTTTCAGAAACAATGTCAGAAGCCATCAAGATCCTGAAAGGAGAGTACACTATTCGTGCCATCAAAGAACACAACATGGATCAAGCCATCATCTTCTGCCGGACCAAGCTGGACTGCGACAACTTAGAACAATACTTTATACAGTATGGAGGAGGTAATACACAGTACAGTGCTTCCTCCGTAGAGAATGGTGGCAAGTTTTATAGTGTAATTGTATAGAATAGATGTGATGTATATTTACAGCGGTGCACTTTACTTATTTACCTGTTGTGTAAGAGTCAGTTTTCAATAGGCATTTATTGGTTGTTGAAATTCATTAACTGTTTTGTTTTTATTGTAATTTTTAGGGCCTGACAGGAAAGGACATCAGTTCTCATGTGTGTGTCTACATAGTGACAGAAAGCCACCGGAGAGAAAGCAGAACCTGGAGAGATTTAAGGTATGTGGGTGAAGCCACTGTTTTAGGTATATCTAGTGATTGGTAGTGGTAGAACTCCAATGTGTTCACCATAGTGACCAGTTCATCATTTGTTATGGTCAGCAGATGTCAGTGTTGATCTCATGTGTAAACCCAAGCTTACCATAAAAAAAATATTTGTTTAATTCTAACTTTAATAGTAATTCCAATATTACATTTAAATCCCAGCTCGCACATGCCCACTGGAATACTATTTTTCGATCTATTAGCACATCAAGCACTTTTGATCAACCAGCTTAAAATATCACCAGCACTCATGATCAATTCATAGAGCCACTTATAGCAGGGGTCAGGAACCTTTTTGGCTTCAAAAGCCATAAATGCCATATATTTTAAAATTGAATTCAGAGAGAGTCGGAAGTGGCGTCATGGTGTTTTAAATAAGCTTCTCCTGCGAAGAAAAGAAGAAACCTTTATCTAACAAATCATTTTGCTGGTAAAATATTTTATTTCCCTTTTATTTATTATATATGTTTATATAGCTATTTGCCTGAAGGTCAGCTATAAGGATAGACGATTGGTTTCAAGATTTTGCTTTAACTGTCAACAAGGGATACTACTTTTTTTTAACTATAAATTGTTTCCTGGTATATTTGTGATGTGGCTTTAACCATACATTAGAACAATATGGATTTAGCCTGAAACCATTGTTTTTCTCTGCTATGCTGAAGTAAACTGCAATTAAGGAACACAAAAAAACACCAATCCCTCTGCAGGGTGTAATACAGAATTGCTTTAAACACACTGACCCTCTGCACTTCTTGTTGTGCATGCAAAATGTACATTATATACACATTTTCCTTTTTTTTATTTCATTGTCACTGGAAACAATGAAATCTTTTTATGACCTGACGAAGAACAATGCTGTAAAAAAGTTCTATAAATGGTCGCAGCCCACTGTGCTGGGGTCAGAAACATACAGGGTCTGAAATACAACTTCTTTAGTTCTGCTTCATGAATTTAGCTTTACACCTCATTGAGCGTCCCCAATACCTGATCTCAGGGCTGTCATATCACTTTTTCATACTCTTGTAGAAGGCCGAAGTTCGCTTTCTGATCTGCACAGATGTGGCCGCCAGAGGTATCGATATTCATGGAGTTCCCTATGGTATGTTGGTTTCCTATTAGGTTAGATTTTTTTTTTGTTCATATTGGAATGAATGGTCATAATGATGTATTTTCTGTTTAGTTATCAACGTGACCCTTCCGGATGAGAAACAGAACTATGTTCATCGTATCGGGAGAGTTGGCAGAGCTGAGAGGTATTGCTGTACAGTTGTAAATTATTTACCGTATTTTTCGCACTAAAAGATGAACCCCCCCTTTAGTCCTAATGTGCGACCACCTGCAGCTGAAAAATTCACTATCTGGCCAAGCACTGTTGTGGAGATGAGGAAGCTGTTTGAAGAACAGGCAGATTTTGTTGCAGCTTTGTGTATGTGAGCCAGGCAGCTTCAGGCCAGGTCAAATACACATGGCAGAGGAGAGATCTGCCTATGGGCGAATCATTCCTCTGCTGCAGCTTTGAGCCTGGCTCTCACAAGGAAAAGGTTGTTTGTGTGTGAGTGGAGCTCAAGCTTCCTAACTCACATACACAAAGCTGTAGCAGAGGGATTATCCACCTACGGGTTTGCCCCCAGCTTATATAAACACATAAGTATCCTCTGCTATTGCTTTCTGTATATGAGCCAGACAGCTTGAGTACGTCTGTCATACATAAGCCTCGGCACTGACCACTGAGTGTGACCAGGAGTTAGACAGACCCTGACAGCTTCTCCATCTTAACGCTCCTGATTCTCCCAAGTGTCCAGTTTACAGGTATTTTCCAATCTATAGGGTTCGTCCTTTATAGTGGACTGTCTAAAAGTCTTAACAATATGGGTATATTTATTAACCAACCTGGTGTTATGGCCGAACTCAATACGGTCAAAGTTTGATCTTGGATCAAACTGTACTGGGATCGGGCATAATCAGCGGTTCTCCGCCTCACGGATGCCTTCCAGCCCTGAGTCTTTGGTGCTTTCGGTGATGCCGAAGGGGGGGGGCGGCACCATAGAACTCCATGTTAATGGAGGGGACGTCGCTTTTCCCCACACACATCACCAGTGTCTAATGAGCATCGGCGTTGTGTAGAGAGCCGAGGGGAGGGTGGGGAATCACAGCGGAGTACAGTGTAATGCTAGGGAGGTTAATCTCTTATCATTGTGTGGTTAAATAGTAGTTATAAGGGCAATAAACATGTTTCTATTTTCAGAATGGGGTTGGCCATTTCTCTGGTTGCAACTGAAAAAGAGAAGGTGAGGAGTTTATTGAAGGAATAATAATGATCTGATTTAATGATTTGTTTGGGATTGTGTATTTGTAAACCAACAATTTGGCCTATAACATTGTGAGCGTGACTTTCTTACATGGGTTAAGATGGTCATCTGTAGTAGTACCACATGGTAAACTAGTTAACTAAATGTAACTAAACAGTAATTGTTGCCTAGCTGTCAAGTCTTCTGTACTTTTCAAGTTACTGACCTTGAACAAGTAAACTCTCACTATTTAGATTGCATATTTGTTTAAGGGTTATGGCACAGAAAATATAAATGGTAAAGACAGCCAGGCAACTAGCAATCATTTACAAAGTCAATAGATTAATCTGGTCTACACCACACGCCCCTTCCTCTGGTTTGATCCGTAAATAAGCATGAAATAAAATTCCTTGCTCTTACTTGATGTATTTTATTTACGTTCTTTTACCTTCTGGTTTCAGGTTTGGTACCATGTGTGCAGCAGTCGTGGTAAAGGTTGTTATAATACCAGGTTGAAGGATGAAGGCGGCTGTACTATATGGTACAATGAGATGCAGGTATGTTCTGTTATGCAGAGAAGAGAACTATTATTTGTGATTTGAGTAAAGATAAATTGGTACTTTTGGGCAGATTGTGCGCATGTTGGAGAGACTTTCAGCTTTAGATTAGTGGGAGACTATGAAGATTGGGCTATGTTTAACCTCCCAAGCGGTTGAGACGAACCCTGTTCGTTTGCTGAACAGGGTCCTCTCAACCGCACGGGAAGCCGGCGGCGGGGAGACCCTATGCCTCCCCGAAAAGCTGCATCGATTGTCTACATGTTAATGGAGGAGCGCCGGCTTTCCCTCTCATGCAGCTGTTGTCAGTAATGACAACAGCTGCGTGTAGAGCTCCGGCGAGATGCCAGAAATGACAGGCAGTGTACTCTGTACACTGCCTCGATTGCCCGTATCGGGGCGATACAGGCGGTGCGCTAGGGAGGTTAATAGATTGCATCACTAATAATTACTGTATATATTTAAGTATAAGCCAAGTTTTTGTAGCCCATTTTTGGGGCTGAAAAAGCCCCCCTCTGCTTATATTTGGGTCAGGAGTCAAAGTCCCACTTACCTGTCCAGGTGTATGCTGGTCTCCTAGCAGGCATCGGCAGCCTCTGTGGGTGGTCCAAAGAACCACCATAGCGGCCACTATGAGGTCCGTAGCTACAAGGGGGCACGCTGCTCCTGGCTGACTGTTCTTCTATATTCTGTATTTTATCTGCTATATTCTCGAGCTGGGCTTACCTGGTGAAATAAACTTAGATGGCAGGGCCATCTTGTGGTCATATTGTAAATTTTTGCTGGAGATGGTTGAATTTTATTTTGAAAACTCCACTAACTGACTTTGAAAGTATCTGCTGCAGCCCCTCCTAGGCTCAAGTCAGTAAGTTTTCCCAGTTTTTGTAGATAAATTTAGGTACCTCGGCTTGTACTCGCGTTGACTTATACTATATACGGTAATCTGAACAATGATATGTAATCTGACATAAGTTTCATTTAGGTATAATTTATGTTTTATTCATGATACTATTTAATTCATAATGATAATTAACCTTCCTAGCGGTTGAGACGAACCCTGTTCGTTTGCAGTTCAGGTGTCTTCATAGACCTCCATGTTAATGGAGGCGCACCGGCTTTCCCGCCCACACAGCCGGCACCGGCTGTGTGGAGAGGGGCGGAGGGAGGAAATGACAGGCATTGTACTTTGTACACTGCCATGATTGCCCGTACCGCACCGTTAAAAACGGCGCGGTATGGGCGGTGCGCTAGGGAGGTTTAAAACTTCTGTCATTTCCTGCCTTGCTGTATTTGTCCTTGTTCATTTGCTTCCCCGGGCTTAAGCTGATCAGTGTACCTTTAACTTCTTTTTAGCTGCTGTCAGAGATCGAGGAGCACCTGACATGTACCATATCTCATGTAGAACCTGACATGAAGGTGCCTGCGGATGAATTTGATGGAAAAGTAGTGTACGGACAGCGGAGAGCTGCTGGAGGTAAGAATGGCTGCGGTTTTAATTTGTCAGTGTGGTCAATAGGAGTTTCAACAGCTATGCTACGGTACATGAAATCGCACAGATATAATCAAGTGACTAATTCACACAAGAGAAGAAAAGTAATCTTAAACAGATAATTACTAATAATGTAAAAATAACTTTTAGCAACACCCACTTCTTCATATATATTTCATATATATATTGCAGTCACCCCCCCCCCCCCCCCCCCCCCCCCCCCCCCCCCCCGCCTATTGTATACTCTATTCCCCAACTTATTAGACTATAAGCCCAACCGAGCAGGGTCCTCTACTCCTCCTGTGTCATACCCTGTACCTGTGTGTACTATATTGTACAGTGCTGTGGGAATGTGTTGGCGCTATATAAATAAATGATGATTATCACTAGAGATGCTCCGATCAGCATTTTTGGGGCCGATCACCGATCACCAAGATCATGAT
>CM070035.1:17278859-17294877 GCA_036250615.1 Ptychadena robeensis | reverse complement strand
GAATCGATCGTGCCGGAATCCGGTCGGAATCCGACCCGTGTATGGGGGCCTTAAGAAACATGATACAAAACAATCCATCAATAAATCACTATATTCTGAGTACCTTGTTTTGGGCCTTGTCTACACTTGGCATCATGGACATGACATTCAATGAGGGGTGCCCATTGCCCGTGTTTAGGATGTATAAAGGGGGCACATTATTGTACTGCGACAACACTTAAGCTGCCCATACACTGACAGATTCCCTCTGGATAGATGAGGGACAGACTGCCCAAAGTAATGGGATCGGATGTTGGGTGATTGGCAGGAATGCGCACGGCTCTTGATTGGCTGAAAAATGTAATGTTACCACAACCCTTCCCTGGCTCTCCAGCAATTGGGGTGATTATATCTTGTTCGGGGGCTTTGCAATGAACTCACAAAATACACAGGTGTAATGCACCTGGGAATACAAGCACTTCCAGCAACAGATATACAGGTAACAGGCTTTATTGGGTAATCCAGAAAACAAGCCAAAGGTTATACACAAAGGTCAAAGAAAGTGCGGTACAGATGGATAAAGACAGGCACACACGGCTCGACTTTCCTCCAAATCGAGGAAGCCCAACCGTGGTGTGATGATGTCATCGTGCTGTGGACAATACTTTGGATGGAGACCCTCTGTCCCCATCCAAAGTAATGAAAATCTACCAGGGTTTTCCAACATGTTGGAACCCTTTTCGACCATGCTACTTTGAGCAGGATCGATTGATCCCACTCAAAAGAAGGCTGGATGGCTCATTTTTTAATAGATAGATTAAGCTCTGTGAACACGCAGAGCTCTCGATTGTGCTTCAATCTATTAAGAAATCGAGCCGTGTAGGCCCAGCTTAAGGTAGGAGACATGGTCTCCGACAATCCAAAGTCAGGGCAGGCAGAGTTCAAGCAATATCAGAAATCACAAAAGACACTTGGAGGCAGACGGGTAAATCAAATACAGGAGCAATCCCAAGCACACAGTGTTACTATACATATACTAGAGGCTATACCACTCAATGGCCAATGGAGTGCATGACAAATCATAAAATGGATGGATTGCCCAATCACATTGTGTCACCTGCTGCTATAAAGGCCCCCACACACGTTCCGAGTGGGGGCCGACTGATCTGTGCTGTGCATCGGCGGGCACCCTTTGTGTGCCGGCCTTTAGCTTCAATGGAGACGCCGGTCTCCATTGAAACTAACGGCATCGGCCAGAGATTATCAGACATGTCCATTTTCTGTCCGACCAAGCTTTGGGGTGACAGGGATCTGGGCACCCCCGATCGGCTGCCGATTTTGCTGACCGACGGCCGCAAACACACACACACATCGGTCGGCAGGCAAAATTGCCCGCCGCTCGGTGTGTGGCGGCCTTTAGATTGCTATAAAATTTGTAAATTTTTCTGCAGCTGATTGGGCCACAGGAAATTTAAACTGCACATGTCCTGTCCAGCAGTCAGGCAGCAGGGCCCCTGGACCGTACCATGTACAATGCATCCACAGATCCCTCCGCCAGAGCGCAAAGGCATGTCTGTACTGTTCTGAACACATTCACATGGCCACTGGGCATGCTATTTGGCTAAACAGTTGTTCACTCATGACTTATTCCTCCGACACAGCGGTTAGACATGCCTCGGCCATGCTGGTTGCTGTGCAGGCTCCTCTGAGAACGCCTGCGATCCCTGGGGTCACCAAGGATGATGTGGATTCGCCAGCAGGTTAAGTACCTTACATTAGACTTACATTCTTAACCTGTGTTTAAATAGGGAGGGGGGCTCGATAATGTTCCTAAATAGAAAAGGGGGGCCCTGGAAAGTTTGGGAACCACTGCATTAGACTAAATACTGTGACTTAAATTCAATATTTACTTCTCTATCTAAATTAAAAAAATATTTTTGCTTTAGATGGGATTTCTCTTTCATCAGCCTCGCTTGGTCTATCTCGCTCAGACTACTCTGCTCTTCCATGCGCATTACAGCTGTAAATACCTGTTTCCAGGATGTTGAGCCGCAGATGCAATGGAATCACAAGCTATAAGCTGCTTTTTCTGTCGGCTTATAAAAGTAGAAAGTGGTGCTGTGCTAACACACAAGACATTTCCTTATCATCGGCAACAGCTGAAACTTTAGGCTGGCATTTGGTTTATGTCTGGGAATTGTATTGTTATTGTTTTGATAAAGGTGTGTCCTTTTAATATCAGGAAAACGCTGTTACTGATCTGGAATTTTAGTTAGGTCTGTATGAATAGGATTCTTTCGAAGTTCACATCTGTCTTTCCGGACCCATATCATCATATTTTCTGTCCACACGCATGGACAATGACAGAATTCAAAGTACTAATATTAGGTCTCAGTATAGGAACTCCCTGACAGATTCTGGTTTCTAAAGAGCATTTTATTCCTAAATGTGTTTCCAGAAAGACTGAAAAATATTCTGTTTTTCAACCCATATGATATTATGAAATACTTTGCCAGCATTCTGTAGCAGAGAAATAACTGTAAGAGCAGAAATGAACTATAACACAATGTATTTCTGAAATATCTCTCTCTTTTCCGGGGTGTGTGCAGCTGAAGTCAAATCTCTCTCTAATTTTCACTAAAGTAAATATGACATTTACAAGACACTACTGTAAATATCTGAAGTATTGAAATGAGAAGCTATAACATTGGACAATTTTTCGATTTGTTGGTAACTATGTTAATAAAAACAGTGAATGCGTTTTTGGGTTCAGTCCCAGCTGTCCAGACACAATCCATGGTTCTTTGGTCCAGATGATAGGCAGTGCCCATCTTCTTAGCATCATTGGCTTTAAAGCCCAGGTGCCCAACCTGCACCTTTGGTCCCTCTTCAGCCCCCCCCCAGGTTCTCCCCTTGCTGCCCCCAAAACCTAACTGTTAATGCATATGGCATTGGAACTCAACTGTTCACCAATCCCCCGCTGACGTATCTTCGCCAGGGATCTTCTTGGAGCCGGAAGAGGAGAAGAGGAGAGACATTTGCAGACAGGTGACACGCTCCCGCTATTCCACAAATGAATGGGGGATGATTGTTTAATATATTTTGTGGCACATAACCTCAGAATAGGGACACATTACCTTTGATGATGTATAACACAAAAAATGTGCATTACCATACTATAGTGTTCCCTAATGCTTGAAATATAATTTAAAACAAGTTTTGTTATTTAAAAATTAAACATAATGTATACTAGCTCTGCCTGCTGTCATTTTTGTCATTATAAAAAGCCTATACAAGTCAGTATAGATTGAAAATGTTATGTGTGGCCCTTTAGTGATGCTGAGGGCTGCACTTGTGGCCTTCCATATCAACTCAATTGCCCTAAACTGCTTTAAAGCATGGTTTAAAGGGGATTTTTGACCTCAACTGGTCTAAAGGGGAAAATGGTAGTGAATGAGATAATTTTTTTTTACTTTATCAGAGTCATTTTCAGAAACTCACCTCTATAACTAAAAAAATAGATTCCACCATTGGTTTCAAAGCTGGGATGTATATTCCTCAGATTAGTATATGAACAACCTTGACCCATTTCTACTTCACTGTGTCACAACTGTAACAATTATTAATAAACAATAAACATTATATCACAGTTAATTGTACCCAAGTGCATCTTTTCAATGCTTTCAAGCCGGAGCACCACAAGACATGATAACATACTAACTTGAGTTCCAAAAAAATGGTGCTTGGACTATTTCTTTTAAATGGGTGTTCTTTTTTGGGGTGTTTAAATGAATAGAGTATGAAGCCTGTTTTAGTGATAAAGAAATGGTAGACTAAGGTGGGCAAGACTGCCCAATGTTGGCAAAGAAGGGGGAAGTTATTGATGGTAAGTTGGGGTAAAGCATTGAAGTTGTATTTATGTTCCGACATATTATGCAGCACTTTACAGTAATATCACTAATCATATCTCAGGGGATCTCACAATCTATGTCTTTTCCATAGTCATACGTCACTAAAGCTGGCCATACACAGCTTGATTCCGCAGTGATCCTTGTGCGATTGATCGCAAGACTTGCTTTGGTGAATCAAAGTGCACCACCTTGGGAAATCGATCTCTGGCCAATACATTGCATGGGGACCCTTCTTCCCCATCCAAAGTACTGGTGATTAAACAGGGACATGCTGTTTCAATCATGGTGGGTGGCGTTCGATTCTTAGACTGTGTTAAGTCGACCATGCAAGGGTTGATTCTGTGTTTAATTCCCAATCGATCGCCATGAGCGTACATGCCGATCGATCGGGAATCTAATGCAAAATCGTCCCGTGTGTGGCCGGCTTAACACAGTCTAAGAACAATTTTTGGTGGAAGCTAATTAACCTACCAGTATTTCGACTAGTTTATTTACAATTAATTGCAAACCCCTGAACATGGTATCATCAACAAAAGTACTGGAGATGTAGAGAAGGATTGTTCTACCACATGTTTTTTTTTTTGCATAAATTATGTAAACAATTAAGTTACATTTCTACTGGTTGACTGTGACTTTTGTTTATGCAACATTATATGCTAAAGCAATACTTTCTTTTTGGTAATGATACAATTTTTAAGGGCTTTGCAATTTACTTACAAAGTCAGCTAGTCGAAATTTTACAAAAAATATTGGACCATCTCTAATGGCCAGACTGCTAGACATCTAAGGTATGTTTTCCTTCCTTTAGGATAAACCACTAGGAACAGAAAACCTGTACAATCAACTTTTCTTCTACCAAAACCATGTAATATGAGAACCTTTCTAAACCTTCCAATCGCAATGTATTCTATCAGGGAGGACCCGGCACTACATAGCAGTGATATATACCTTCCAATCACTATGTATTCTATCAGGGAGGACCCGGCACTACATAGCAGTGATATATACCTTCCAATCACTATGTATTCTATCAGGGAGGACCCGGCCCTACATAGCAGTGATATATACCTTCCAATCACTATGTATTCTATCAGGGAGGACCCAACACTACATAGCAGTGATATAAACCTTTCAATCACTATGTATTCTATCAGGGAGGACACTATAAAGCAGGGTACAGACGGCTCGATATTCGAGCCGTCCGATATACCCTGCAGCAGCGTGGTGACGTCATCACGCTGCTGTCAGATATCGGAGCAGCCGGGGAGAGCAGAACTGCCTTTCCTCGGCTCCTCCTCCTCAGCCGAGCATTGCCTGGAAACCCAGGCAAAGCATGGGACATCGCCATATTAACGGTCATGTCCGATAAGTCTGTTATCGAGCGGGATTGATTTGTCCCACTCGAAAACAGCTATAGGGGCAGATTAAATGGGTCAGATAAATGGCCGTGAGTGCGCACGGCGCTCGAAACAGCCATCGATTTGACCCATAGCTCCACGTCTGTACCCTGCTTAATATATAGGTGTTAGTAGATCTAATGGAAATTGTATGGAGCGATCTAAAGGTGTATGGGGGGCTTAATAAAGTGGATTTATTTACCTTGTTGCGGGTATTTTTGTTTGTTTATCTTCTATTTCATGTTCTCCTGTTAAAGTGGTCCACCAAACCAATATGGCTCCCTAATGGTGGAAGTCCTCTAGTAATACATGCATGCATTGCAGAGAGGTTCCATATTTATTTATTTGTTTTTGAACCCCCCGCCTCCCTTCCGTATCTTTTCCTGTACCATTCCACCTCAAAGCCAACAGCTGAGTGTGAATTTTTTCAATGCTTCCCTCTTATATCCAGATTGATAGTTTGATGTGAAGGAGGTCAGACTGGATTGGTCTACAGCAAGGTCACTATTCATGCCGAATAAAGCTGTCTCAGACATTTTATAGCCGGTGAAATTGAAAGAATGTTGGTTTTAATTACACCTCCTGAGCTGCGATAGGCTGCCGGTGAGCGTTGGGATAGGAGGATCTGTTGGTTATGGCCACAGGGACCCCCGGCTAGATTATATGACTGACTGGTACCATATGTTACCGGAGGATGACAATGCCGCTTGCTGCAGGGGAAGATAAAGAACACGCAGGCAATGTACACCTTGATGTAAAAGATAAAACAATCTTTTATTTGCAGAGGCCGCAAGATTCCGGTGTAAGGCAATGCGTTCAATCTAGAAGAAAAAACTTATGCCGTTGATTTATGAACCTAATTCCAATATATGTGGTGTTACTGACAAGAGGCACATTACCACAAAAAAAAAAGGGTAATTGAAATTTCTGTTGGCCTGCTCAGTGCATTTGGTTATTAACTCCTGCTGTTATACAGATAACCCGGAGAGGAATCTGCTGAGATAGAGGCATGCATTGTCACTCCGTGAGGCATGAAGCGCATATTGTCACCGCGTCGTGCATAGAAGCAGGGCGACCGTTCACCGTGAACTCGCCGGGGCTTAGTGACAGCCTGTGTGTGTCACGGCCACTCCGGGGGTTCAGGAGAGGAAACTTTTTTTTGTAGTTTAGGAAAAAAAAGAGAAAATCAGCAATTCTTTTCTTCTTTGTGTGCCAGTCCTGCCTCCTGTAGAATGACTGATGATTAAATATGGAATTCTATTAGACTTCTACAATAAGGATTAGAAAGTAACAATACAATCATTATGTGCAGTAACCCATAGGCACTAATACACTAATAACAACCATCTGGTAAAGGGGAGCCCTAAGCAAAAACAATCCATAGAGTTGCTAATGGAGGCATACTTGTTATCTTTAAATATAACCAGGGGTGCACATAAGTGGTACTCTGGTACTCAAAAAGGGGCCAAAAACCAGTGGACTTCTAATAAAATTTATTCATGTGGCAAAATGTGACAAAATGTGGAAAAGTTCAAGGGGGCTGAATACTTTTGCAAGCCACTGTATCTCTGCGTACCTGCATTATTGTTACAAAACTCATATGAGTACTTCAACTTAGAGGTACTCCTTGTCTGGGCAGATCAGGTGCACCTGAGTAGGCTGGCTGTCAGCCATAGAGGGGAGAGATCGGCAGCACAATCCGCATCCCTCCCACATTAAATAGCTGTACAAACAACTTCACTTTATCATGTATACACTACTGTAAAAGTTTCATTTTTTTAAATTGCCAAAATTCTTTCAGTTTTTATTGTTCAATGTATACAATTTATGCCACTTCGATAACTGCAGGGAAACATGAATAACTATGAAAAGTTGCAGTTAGGGGTGTGAAATGTTTTATGTAAATGAATAATCCCCAAAAAATATTGGACTTCTAAGGGTGTTGGCGGTCTGGGGGATGAAAGTCAGAGTAGGCATATGTAAGGGTAAAATCTGACAAGAGAAAAGCACTGTGTTACAGCTGGAATATGGCTATGAAAGGGTGACATTTGGACTACATGTAGTCTAAGGGGTTAGTTACTAAGCCAGAAAATGTCAGGGTTGTACTACTGAGGTGTGAGATCTGGGGGTTCAAACGGTGTTGTACTGTGAGAGTTACATTTGACCTAAAGCCAGCTGGTGACCTGTGGATGGAGACAGCTAATCGGAGGCTCAATCAGGAAAAGGGAGGTCCATCTGCAGCAGAATCTATCATGCAGGAGGCTGACACAGAGGACAGTGAGGAAGACCTAATCCTTCTATATCAAAAGAAAGAAATAGTACACAAAGTATACAAATTGAATTTTGTTCAAAGACAACTTGACCAGTATGCTGTGTCTCACATATAGTGATGGCCGAATTGCCCGCAAGGCAGACAGTTCAGCGGCGAACATGGATGTTTGCCCTCCTTCTCGCCAGCGAGCAGTACGAGTGTTCGACCCACCCCGTTCGCTGGCGAGAAGGAGACCTCTATTCTTCCTCCGGCAGAAACCCATTTTGAAATAAGACTGTAACATAAGAAAAATGTAAATACGCTGTGAATACTTTCTGGATGCACTGTATATGTCAAGATGACACCTTCCTTGACTGTAAAGCATTAGAGGGTTAATTCCGTAGAGCTTTCCTTCATTCTTTGATGATGGCGTAGAACATAACGGTAACACATGCTGACAAGACCATCACATTTGCTTATGCATGTATTAGTGATTTAAATCCAAATATGTAATCAGTGCGATGTTACACAACCCCAGCGCGAGGAATAAGTATGTTCTCAGCGCTGCATTCCATCTTCCCTCTGCTCTGTATAATGTTTCACAACGTTCTGAGACTCTTTTGAAAATTTGATTTGATTTGACTGTTGCTTAGAAACAATTACTTTACATGATCTTCTCAGTGGCATTATATATTTAATGAAGTATGTTCAGAACATATTCATGCTTCACTTACAACAGCTAACATTGTATATCATCGAATTACATACAACAAAAATATAGAGAGCTTCAGGACCGCAGGAGCTGACAATTTAATTTCATAAATTAACTGCAAATATAATCTGGGGACCTTGGCCTATCAGGCAAAGGGGAATAGAATTCAAAAAAATAAAATAAATTATGTCTAAAATGCGTCAGAGTGTGGTCGCGCAGAGGTAACTGTAAATAATGCCTGCCATACACACCCCGATGGGTGCAGACAGACCAGTCCCGATATGCACCGGAATGCAAATGTGGTGACGTCATCACATTTGCACCCTGGTGCATTATGGGGCCCCTTCAGTCAGCCGGCACCCTTTGTATGCCAGCCATTAGCTTCAATGAAGACGCCGGTCTTCATTGAAGCTAATGCCATCGGCTTCCATCCGCCAGAGATTATCGGACATGTCCGTTCTCTGGCCGGCCGAGCTGTGGGGCGACAGGGATCTGTTGCCACATGTGGGCACATGGCGATAAGCGGTCGATTTTTCCGCTAACCGGCGGTGCGAGCGCGCACGCCCGTCGGTCAGGTGAAAGATCGGCCGCTTATCGGCGTGTGTATGCCAGGCATAACTGTAATAACATGTCCGATAATCCTGCCAGCAATTTAGTGAGACACTAATTTAGTCCCAAAATGTGCCAGTGATGAATTTAGCACCCACCAAAGATTCTGTTGGGGGGAAACCTGTCACTGCCTATGGTTGTACTGATTCTTCCCCCACTTAATCACACTGTGCCTTCTAATTGGCAGTGGCCTACCTATGGATGATCCATCTAGGCTAGCTGGCTTAGGCTTTGTTCCCACGTCTGGCGCTCGCGATTTTCAATTGCCTGCGGAATCGTCATTCACCTACATTATTTTGAATGGTCTTGTCCCCATTGATAAGATCGTACGTGGTTGCGATTTGGGCCGTGATCAAATTCCCCACTTTCTGATCGGCGGTCGCAATTATTTTCTCTGATCGCGCCCATAGACATGAATGGAGGCGATTTGCGATCGCCCGTGGAGGCGATAAATATCATGTCCATTCATTCTTATGGATGCAATTTTTTTTTATAATGGGGGCGTTTTTTTTTTTTGAATTACAGGTGAAAATTGCCTGGTCAATCACCTGGCGATCGCCCACAGGCAATTCCAAGGGACAGGAAACCCTCTGACAGAGGGACTGACTGACCAGAATATCAAATAATGATAGAGTTTTTAGCAGGCTCTTGGCAATTTTTTTAAAAACAAAAAAAAATTGAGAAAGAACATGCACATAAGTATTCACAGCCTTTGCCATGAACCTCAAAATTTAGCTTAGGTGACTCCTGTTTACCCTGGTCATCCTTGAGATGTTTCTGCAGCTTAATTGTAGTCCACCTGTGGTAAATTCAGTTGATTGGGCATAATTTGGAAAGGTGCTGAATGGTAGAGTGGCCAGACTGAAGCCACTACTTAGGAAATCGCACATGGTTGCCAGCCTAGAGTCTGTTAAATGGCATCTGAAGGACTCTGACCATGAGAAACAAAATTCTCTGGTCTGATGAGACAAAGGTGGAACTCTTTGGTGTGAATACCAGGCGTCATTTGGTGAAAACCAGGCACCGCTCATCATTAGGCCACTGCCATTCCTACAGTGAAGCATGGTGGCAGCAGCATCATGCTGTGGGGACGTTTTTCAGCAACAGGAACGGGGAGACTAGTCAGGATAAAGGGAAAGATGACTGCAGCCTAGATACTGGGGATGTACACAGTCATCCTGGATGAAAACCAGAGTGCTCTTGAACTCAGACTGGGGTGATTGTTCATCTTTCAGCAGGACAACGACCCTAAGCACACAGCCAAGATATGAAATGAGTGGCTTTAGGATACCTCTATGAACGGCCCAGCCAGAGCCCAGACTTGAATCTGATCTCTGGAGAGATCTTAAAATGGCCAAACTGACGCTTCTTGTCCAACTTGATGGAGATGAGAGGTTCTGCAAAGAGGAATAGGCGAAACTAGCCAAGGATAGGTGTGCCAAGCTTGTGGCATCAGATTCAAAAAGACTTGAGGCTGTGATTGCTGCCAGAGGGGCATCGGCAAAGTATAGCGCAAAAGCTGTGAATACTTATGTACATGTGATTTCTCTGTTTTTTTTTTGTTTTAATATATTTGCCAAAATCTCAAGTAAACTCTTTTTGTGTTGTCATTATGAGGTGTTGTGTAGAATGTTGTGTGTGTAAAAAAATTAATTGAATTCATTGTGGAATAAAGCTATAACATAACATACAATATTAGCAAATCCATGCTGGTAAAGGTTTATTTTTTGGTAAAATACAGATGCATACCAAGGGAACACGGGACCCCAGGCATTCCTAGCCACTTTGTTCCATTATTATTTATCAAAGTATACTAATGCAGCCTCCACATCTAGTTACATATTCAATTAATTGTTCTTGGATTTAGATACTTTAAACTGTTTCTTGTGGTTTCAGCAACTTAATTATACATTACGTGTAAATATATAACGACAGAATGTTCTGCAATATGGTATATGTATAAGCTGCTACCTGAATCACTACAAGGGATCAACCGCTTTAGTGTGGGCTCTAAGTTGGTAAATTCTGAAGATCATAGACATACATATAATGGGTTACAAGTTGCTTGTTTCAATCAGCTCACTTGTAAGAAGTGACTCAGCTTGTATATATATAATACATATAGTTAGATTCATTCAATAAGTTTATTAAGACCTCAGTTGTCGAAGAAATAACTGACTGCTTCGTTTCTATAGAACTTATCTGTACTTCATGAGTTCTGGAAGAACATTATACACCTGGGAACATTCTGAACTGTAATTCTGAAAATTAAACCATGAAAAATGTATATATATTGTGACAGACTGGCCATTGAGTGTTTTGTTTTAGTTTTTCTTAAAGGGCTCCCGGACTCTGGGATAGGAAGGATGGAACTGGGTGGGCCTTTCTATTCCCCCAGGTACACTGAAACAGTTAACACTTGACTGCAGGTGATTGGAGCTGGGTGGGACTCCAAATAGCTGCTGAGTCTAGTGGGTCAGGGCTTCAGACCAAGTAGGAGACTGTGGGCTTCTGAGAGTAGACAGGGGGCACACAAGGAGTGTGGGGCCCAGACCTGTGGCTACTGGAGCTTTGGAAACAGGGGGCTCACAGAGAGTGTGGGGTCCAGACCTGTTCCTGCTGGGAAGCTGAATCCAGGACAAACATTTATGTTGGGAGTTTGAAAGCCAGGAGGATTAGCATTATATATATATATATATATATATATATATATATATAAATAAATACATAAATAAATATATACCATATATTCATTTTATATTCATGAGTATACTCTTAATAGCATTCCAAGGCCTTGTTAGTGTAATCTCCCCTTAACCAGCGACCACATTGTCATAAGATGAGACAAAAAGCTGGAATTAGTATAAATCTAGAGAATTAGATAAATGGTTAATGAATACAATGGTATGATGTTTTATTTGGAGTCTGTGTACCTGTTGGAAATGTTCCTCACTTCCTGTCCTGACAATATAGTGAATCAGGAGAGATGTTTCCAATGGAACCCCAGATAACAGTAAAGAACACCACCCTGCCCATGCTGTATTCAAAGTAAATTGAAAGTTATTGGTAAAAATAAACGTTAGGCTGTAAAGGCAAATATAGAGACCTATATAAGAAGCGCAGTAGATAATACAAAGACTCAGCATGAGCAGTCAGACCGACCTAAAGAGGTAGGATTGCGGGAGCCAAATGCCATTGTATTGGATACAGTGATAACTGTATCCAATACAATTCAAAGTAAAACAAAACACATTTCAAATCGTAATAACATTTTTATTATAAACAAACATAAATACTGTTTTGAAATCTTTTATACCAAATAAGTATTTAAGAGATTTTATCATTCAAATGATACATTTTATTTTATTACTTTTTTAATAATTATTGTGTGTTTCAAACATTATTCTATTCAGGATGTCTATTAGACCCTTATACGGACATATTCTTGGAAGTTACAGGCCTACAACACAAAAATAAATTCACCATAGACACCATAGAGTCATAGGGTGCGCTTTTGGTACAGAAATCTGGACCTTGCAAGAGCGCTAGGGGGGTTAATGACGTCGGGCATGTGAAGGGGGAGAGAGTAGAATCTTGTACATTGTTATCTGCCGCCATTGCCCGTGGCTTTTTAATATCTGGAAATATATGCTGAGCAAACAATTATATATATATATAATATTTAACTTTTCCTTACCTCTGATCTGGCTTGATGGTGGTAAAGCACTCCACAATCTTAAAAAAGTATACTTACCTTCTGTTCCCTGGAACCATATGACAGATTTCGTATTTAGTTGCCAGTCTTCTGGGGGTTAATTAGCTGCAGTATAGTAAGTGACCACTGGAGGGTGCCCTATTGTAATTTTTTTAATAAAAAACTTATATTTATAGATTTCTGTACAGAGAAATCTATGGATAGACACAGCCATAGCCCCATGCACTGCAGGAAGTGGCTTTCATTATGTTGGGTACCAAGAGTTGAATCTGATGAAAAATATGTGGGGCAGTGCAGGTACCAAGCCCTAGAGAAGAGGTATGACAGTAAGAAATATACAGTCATTTGTTTTGCAATTTCTGAGACACTTTATTTAAAGAATTCAGATTTTAAATACTATAGTTCAATTTTTGCCTCACCAGTGCTGGTAGTACAGCCGGCTTTCTAACTGAACAGTAAACCTTAATGACTTTGATAGGATCAGAAATTTAGAGAAAACTCAAAATTAACAGTCCAATTTAAATGTTGCTTATCTTTATTAAATAAGGCCAAGTCTGCATTTTGCTTGATGTTATTTAATTGCTTGTTCCAAATTATCTTATCAGCAGCACATTAAATTCAATGCGTGGCAAACAAAGATATTGCTAACAAAGTAGTTAGTGGAGATATTTAATCTCCAGTGCAGCCCGGTATGTAAAGCTAGATACTGCATTTTTCGGACTATAAGATGCACAGGACCATAAGACGCACTTTTAGAGCAGGAAAAAGCAAACAAAAAATGTTCGCAGTTGAAAAAAAAAATTCCTGCAGTACCCACTTTTAGCCACAACAATGGTGTCACTAGAGAGCACACTTCAGGCAGAAGGAGCGGGGTGTGGTGGATTCTTAGCTTTTCTCTCCCTTCGTGTCAGCTGTGAGCTGCACAGGTGATCGTAGCTGATAGACATAGATGAAAGCTGTCGGCTGGCTGCTTCCATGTGTGTCTCTCTGATGTACTGCTTCTATCAGCAGCGCTCTGCTGGTAGAAGCAGTACAGTGCAGATGATGTATGTGGCTGTGGCCGCATCTCATCTGATAGCTCGGGAGTCAGCGGGGGTCGTGCGACCATAAGACACAGGCACTATTACCCCCCGATTTTGGGGGTTAAAAAGTGCGTCTTATGGTCTGAAAAATACGGTACTTAAATCTCATTTGAGCGTGTAAATACAATTGAACCAAAAAAACAAAACAAAAGGTCACACACTGTCATATTACGTTGGACCGCCTTTAGCTTTGATTATGCTGTGGCATTTTTCCTATAAGCTTCTGCAATGTCACAATATTTATTTCCATCCAGTGTTGCATCACATTTTCACCAAGATCTTGCATTGATCATAGTAGAGTCTGACCGCTGCGCAAAGCCTTCTCCAGCACAACCCAAAGTCTGGACTCTGTGGTGGCCAATCCATGTGTAACGATGATATCTCATGCTCCCTGAACCACTATTTCACAAATTGAGCCTGATGAATTGTTGTCTTGACGTCAGCTGAGCTCATTATTGGGTAACATACTGTTGCTGATCCTAGACCTGACAACTGCAGCAACCCCAATTGTGCCATGAAGGTCTTAAACCCGGTCACATGCCCCTAATAAAAAGTGTCCAGATCAAAAAGGTGGGAAAGCATGGCCCACTGTGTGTATCAGGAAGCCAGTGAGCTATGCTGTACAATCCAATTAAGGTGCTTGTTTATATAGACAGCAAGGGGATAAATGTGTCACGGGTGAACTATGGGAGCAGTGGACCCACCATACCCCCAGACAAGTGTAAACCAAGGCACAGAGTCTAAGGAGCTCCCATGTATTCACTAGAGCACCCAGCAAGGGGTGATAGGTTTTGTTGTGGGAGACCCCCAGGTTGCGGTCCCTAGCTACACTTACTGGCAGTGGCTGACAGCAGGAATTCCAAGACGAGGTACAAGGCAAGCGCCAAAGAGGGTAGTCAAGACGGTCCAGGGGTCAGTAACAATACAGTAACAGAAACTTGAATACCACTTTGTTCAGGCAACTTCCTGCAAATACAAATACATGTGGCTTGCTTAGTAGGACTACAGGTAAGCTATAAGGAGCGCAAATTAGAGAAGGTATCAGAGCACCCAGCAAAGGGAGCAGGGCACAGGAGTCACATCAATTGCCTTTATTACAACCAGCAGAGGAAGATGATCTCCGATAAGTCTGTGTCCTCTGAGATTTTGGACGTGGAACAGCAGAAGAGATAGAGGGCACATCTACAGATTTCCACTTTTCCACTCCCAAATCAGGGGGAAAATCTGTGTATCTTATACAGTGAATGTAAAAACAAAAAGCCTGTGGTGTTTGAATGCACACATCATCATCATCTATAATGAACATCTGCTGCAACAAAAAAGCACACTGGGTGTTTGTTGTATCATATTTAAAGAGACTAAAGACTGTTACCCTGACTAAGGCATAAAGCATGTTCCAGCAGGATGTATCGGCAGGAGTGCACATACTTATAGAAACTTACTTTACTCTGGCAGCTCACCCTGAAACATGCTAATTACATATCTATTCAGGATGAGGGTTAAATCTCTGGTCGTCACAGGTGAAACACTAAAATGTCTTTCATGGTCCAGACCTGCACACTTTGCTGGAACATGCTTTATGGTTTCTCTTTATGTGAATGAGCCTTCCTGGGATGTTTCTATTTTATAACTTTCTCCCCACAGGTGTGTCTCACTGCATCTTATTGTATGCAAAATATGGTATATAAGTACAGCAAACCTGACATCATCCATTTACACTATATAGAATTTAGGACCTAAAGCATAAAATACTGTCTCTAATGACTAAGTAATAAGTAATTACTGTAAATCAGGACATGAATTAGAAGACTTGTGGGACATCACTTACCATGTTAGTAAGTGTCCTGGGTGCCCTTTACACTTTTTTCTTTACTTTTCAGTTATCTGCTATTGAATACTAATAGTAGCTGCAGCTCCCTCTGCAATTATTAGTGCCGCTATGATATAATTCAATTTGACTTAATTACAGCATTTTAGCTGTATTCATTATAGGTCCCATTTAAACAGAATGAAAGCTTGTGGTTTTGCCGACGCTGTATGCAATTGCTGTAATTAATTTAGATTAAATATTTAGATATAAGTTGGTGTTTAGTACTTATCTAGGCTGTCTTCTTCATTAAGCGGGCTGCAATTTAAATGAGTCTAACAAGGATGTCTGAACAGCAATAATGAAATGGTAAACTAAAATATCTAACTCTGATGCGTTATTTATTGAACTCTGTATTCATATGCTGCGTCTGAGGACTGAGATGGTAATCCGTAGGTAGGTCACTGTTGGGTTGTCCAGCTTGTCCAGTCATGAGGGACTGTACAGGGAGTGCAGAATTATTAGGCAAATGAGTATTTTGACCACATCATCCTC
>CM070035.1:17202852-17218038 GCA_036250615.1 Ptychadena robeensis | reverse complement strand
ATACAGTAGGCATAGCTAGAAGACATTTCCTTTTTAAATAACAAAATTCGTTTAATATTATACTGCAACCATAATGGAACACTGTAGTGTGGTAATGCACATTTTGTGTCATGTATATCAGGTTACGTGCCTCATAGATATAATCAAAGCCATTGATAATATCGAAGGGGCACATTACCTTCGATTCAGCAGACAGGTAAGTTCCTATGCATTAACAATTAGGTTTCAGGGGCCGCAAGTGGAGGACTGAGGGGGGCGCCAAAGAACGCCCAAAGGGCTGCATGCGACTTTCCCGGCAAGAATTTGCTTTAGATGAATTGTGTCTTCTTCTTTTGAGTATTGACTCAAAGTCAGTAGGTGACACCAAAAGAAGAGAGAGGGCAGAGAACAAAAAGTTTTATTCTGGCTCTTGGAAAAAAGGAGCGTAAGGCGGTAGCTTATCAGATACTTAATAAAAATATATATAGCTTTTTATAGATTTGTGGCTGTCAGTACAGGGTTGAAGCCTTCAGTGGGCCACTTTGGGTTTATAGTTGAATCTTCAATTGAAGTGGTCGTCTTGCTTGCCTATGGGTGACCGAGTAGGAACACAACAAGCTATCTTGGTTCCATCTTCATTGTATGATTATCTAATCTTGAGAGTATGGGTCGTTCCCAGTCAAAAATAATGCTTGTGCTCGGCGCCCAATATCAGTAAATCCGATTTACTGGTGTATTAGAATGATGATTACATCAGTGTGCTTCGTGGCTATTAATGCCACTTCATCAGGATGAGCAGAATTATACAATTTCTCTCTCATAAAAGATGCTATTTTTTAAGATAAGCAGGGACTTTCCTGGCAAGAATTTGCTTAAGATGAATTGTGTGTTCTTCTTTTGAGTTTTGACTCAAAGTCAGTATGTGACACCAAATGAACCCCAAAAAAGTAGGGAAGAAGAGAGAGGGCAGAGAACAAAGATTTTATTCTGGCTCTTGGAAAAAGGGAGCATAAGGCAGTAGCTTATCAGATAAAGATCAGAAAATATATAGATTTGTATAGATTTTTGGCTGTCAGTACAGGTTTGAAGTTAAAGTTGAATCTTCAATGGAAGTGGTCGTCTTGCTTGCCTATGGGTGAGTAGGAACACAACAAGCTATCTTGGTTCCATCTTCGGTGTACGATTATCTAATCTTGAGAGTATGGGTGGTTCCCAGTCAAAAAGAAGGCTTGTGCATGGCGCCCAGTATAAGTAAATGAGGATTACATTGGCACGTTTTGTAGCTATTAAAGCCACTTCACCAGGGTGAGCAGAATTTTACAATTTGTCTGTTAAGAAATACATAATAAAAGATGCAATTTTTTAAGATAAGCAATATCAACATAGCAGTTGTTATCATGTTATAACAGTAATGCTAAAAAGTATGTTTAAGATTAGAAATTGATTATAGGAATAAAATGATTATTGGTAATATAATGGTATAAAAGATTGAAAGGCGAATAACTATTGCTTCTATGATCAATATTTGATGGTTATCGTATTTATACAGATAAAAACTCTAAGGGTAGATAAGGGTAGGTATAAAATATATATAAAGCCCCCCAATACACACTTAGATTTTATGGCCGACCAATCGCTGACAGATCGCACTCTCGCCGTTCGGTCGGTGACCGGTTCACCATAAAATCTGGTGCCATGTATGGGGGGCTTTACATATGCCATAATGGCACTCACCTCTGAATACTCTCAATATTAGATTTCCTGGCAAGAAGATTGGATTTGATTCATTTTTAGATTGAGGACAATTTTATTTTAAAACATTAAAAGGTTGTAAACCAAGTTTCAAACCAACCATAGGTTGAGTAAAAAGCAAACAAAAAAAACACTAGTAATTACATAATCACTGTCAATAGAATGCCAAGCATATTCTGGCCTGTACAAAGTCATATGTCTGTAGCAGATTTCTCAATTTTCTCCACACGTTTCACCCAATGTAGCTCCTTCAGGAGATCAAGCTATCCATGTTGGTTGTGCAAAAAGGCCATAAAGTTTAGCATCCCTTAAATTTCATGTCTTGGGAGTCAAAAATGATCACGACAGGAGGGAAACGATACCCTGGTGACTTTAGGACAATGGTTCTCAACCTTTATAGTTCCGCAACCCTGGAAGTGACGTCACAAACCCGGAAATGCCTGTATGCCGTGTTACTTATGCGTTCCAAATACCGGAAGTGACACTCCGGGACATCACTTCTACATTGTGGAAATGATGTTTGGGGTGGGAAGGTAGAAGGGATAATAATGCCCCATCCATCTTAAGTTAGACTTACTCTCCCTCCTGACTTTCCACCCCATTTGTGAGCATCAGCGCTGATGCTTTCAGTGAACTAGACGACCCCTGTGAAATGGTGGTTCGACCCCCAAGGGGTTCCCAACCCACAGGTTCAGAAGCATTGCCTTAGGGGGACAGTTGATAGATGTCTGGCAGGTAAGGCTAGCTTCCAGGTGTATAATGGTGGGTACATATAGTCCCATGTCCCAACTTTCTTATCCTATCCTGAAGTTTGTAGGTCCTATGTTTAGATTCTTAACCTCCTAAGCATTGGACCCAGGTAGCATTTGACCCTAGGTAGTTTAGGATAAGTTTGCTGAACCCACAAACTCACCCTGAGCTACACTCAGAGATACTTACCTATCATGACGCCAAAGAGGCGAAGAGAAATTGTAAGGTCTTTAAAAGGTATTACTTCAACAGACTAAAATACATTCATGGCAAATCCTTGACCTTCATGTTGTGGAGGCGGCACTGGCTTTTTTAGATGATGCCAGGGATATGAAGGGAGACTCTTCAAAAAAATATGAAATATGACTGTTCAAAAAATTGAAAATGAACTGTGTTACCGAAGCGGGCGGGGGTAGACGGCACCATAGACCTCCATGTAATAGAGGGGGCATCCTGTTTTCCAAGCACAACTCTGGCGTCTCTGGTGATGCTGGTGCCACATTCGAACCGCCAAAGAGGTTAAACTATTTACTATATACAAAAAACCTTGTCTCTGACAGTGCCCCCAATGAACCTAATAACACAAAACAACATGTACCAGCCTCACCTACACAGCACGGTGGGTAGTCTTGAACCGTCGCCTCTTTCCTTGGGTCATTGACCCTCAAAAGAGCGCAACGCTACCTTACCAGTGACTGCCCCCCTCCACCAACATGTCACTCTATTATATTGCCATATATCATCCTAAGTACTGCCAGGGTCGGCAACAGAGCTCCAGGTGCAGGCCGGCACAGACAGGTGACTGAGAGGCACACCCAGGACTCTTAGAAAAGTTGTTGATCGAGGGGAGGGGAGTGGTTGATAAAGAGGTTTGGTATCAATAAAAAAAACCTTTCCATCCAGAAAATTGTTTAGGGGAGGGGGTTAGCGGGCAACACCACCTCCATGCTTCTGCTTCCACAGTCAGTGTGCAGAGGCAGCAGTCAATCAGGCAGCCCCCACACAGCCCCTTAGCCGCCCTAAGTGTAACTTGGTAACAGGGAGGGAGGATAGGGATATTCTTCCAAGAAAAGAGGCCAATGTCACTTCCTCTTTTCTTGACCACGTCCACTCCCCGGGGTTTACGTAACTTCCAATCATTCCCAGTCACCCATGTGCCTAGTGCCTTGGCTGCGGGTGTTATTATCGTTTAGCAGTAAGCCATACCCATCATTGCGCTATTCATGTAAGCGTTTTTGTGCGCAGCTTTTGACTTGTAAATTTCCTATTAGAACAATATCTTAGCCATAGGATGTGAGCACTTCAAAGGAAATCATTTGTCTTGTTTCATTCTGCGGTTAGAGCTGCTGAGAATATTTCATTATAAATGATCCTCAGACAGAAGCACATCAAATATCTGTTTACTGCAAATAAAACCTAAACAGGTACTTGCCAAGCAATGTAGCTGTACCCAGGGCAGACTTAATAACATATTTAAAGCTGAATTCTTTGGATTTTATTAGCTGGTGCTCGGTGCCAGGGAACGGGGTAAATCTTTAACTCATTGCTTGGTGGCTGCTCATCTCTAGGCTAATCTGTTCAGGGCTCTAAAGGTAGCCATACACGTAACGATCGATCGATAGATGAGGGATTGACTGCAGTGGGATTACGTCATCGTGCTGCAGCCAGCCCCTCAGATGATTGGCAGGCACCCTTTGTGGGATCGCCAGGAATTTACAAACATGTCGGATCACCGTGCGATATGACATACGGGGGGATACTTCTTCGATTTCACCAGGTGGGCCCACCAGATTTTTGTCTGAGCGACCGCGGGGCGATTGGCAGGAGCACACACGTAGAAAGATCGGCCAAAAAATTGGGTAAAAATCGGGCCATGTATGGCTACCTTAAGGCGCTGATGCCATTGCTTACAGCTCTGCATTATAGAGGAAGAATGCTGAGGACCTGTCCACAGCCTGGAGACAGAGGACAGAGCTGGGAGTAAAGCTGGAAACGCACGGCTCGATTTAGCCATTCGAGGTTCCCAGCAGCAGAGCGATGGCATCATGCAAAGCAATCGACATCGACCGTGGTTTGCGGTCACGTCCAATAAAGGCGGCCATCCCTGTTTTCGAGCCGGACCAATCAATCCCACTCAAAAACAGGGATGGCCGCATTTAAAAAGGGCCAGATAGATGGCTGTGATCGCGCACGGCACTTGAAGCGGCCATCGATCTGGCCCATATCTACACATGTGTTCCCAGCTTAAGGGTGCAGGTAAGTTTATAGTTCTAAACAATATTGAGCTTTTAACCCCGGGAATTTTAATCCGGGAATTCAGCTATAATGAGACAATGTCACCTTTCCCACTCAAGGCAAAGTGCCACTGATCCACTGATACTAACCTGTCAACTGATATTTAAATGATTCAAGTTGATTGAATAATCAATTAAGCATAAGTTGATGTGTGTATGGGTAGCTTTGCAGTTATCTACAGCTTCATCTACAGCAGTGAATCCCTAACTTTCCTTGCAGGGACCCCCTTTTCTATTTAGCAACATTATCGAGCCCCCTTCCCTATTCAAACACATGTTAAGGGCCCCCATACACCTTTAGATTTCTCTGTCAGATTTCCTTTAGATCCCTATACTACATAGTTGTTGGTAGATCTAAAGGATATCTGACAGAGAAATCTCAAAGTGTATGGCCAGCTTAAGAATAAGGGCCTGCGTTCCCCTGGAATACCTTTGCCCGCCCCCCCTGTTTGGGAACCACTGATCTACAGGAAGTGGAGGTAAACCTCCTGGGACAATGTTGCCAAAAACAAACCTAACAAGTGATTGAATTATTCTGTACTTCACCCACCAAAATGTTTAAACATGGCTGTAAGTTGCCTTGTAGGTGCCCTGATTCTGATCCATAAAGGGGATCACTTAAATTCCAAACCTATTATACTTTTAACTGCAAATTCTATAACGCATTTCCATTCACTTGATATTTTTTAATTAAAAGTATGAAAGTAGGAAAGTATGATTTTCCAAAACAAAAGATCAATATCCTCCAAAAGTGTGGCAAATAACTACCAGTTACACCAACCCCTGGTCTGTACATGTTTCACTTATTGGTTATTGGACAATATCTTTCTAGGAATGAATCCATTACATTTAAAATCAATGTTGATCACGGCAGCCGAATGCACTGTCTGTAGTTTTATAACTTGTTGTTCTATAGCAGTGGTTCCAATCTTTCCTTGCAGGACCCTCTTCTATTAAGAACCAAAATTGAGCCCCCCCTCCCTATTCAAACACAGGTTAAGAATGAGGGCCAGCGCCCCCCTTAAATACCTTCGCTCCCCCAAGTTTGGGAACCACTGTTCTATAGATTGGTGTGTTATAATACATTGGGGAGAATGATTATCATGTAATGTCTGAACATAGACTAGAGGTTTGGAAGTACATCCAGTTCTCCTCATCTTCGGAATAAAGCCACGGTAAAATTTTGATAATCATCCAGGGTTATAATTTCCTTTGTATTCAGATCCATGGACTAAGAAGCCTGCAAAGTCAACCTTGAATGTGATATCTCTATAACTGACCAGGAGATGAGAGCAACTTTCAACTTTCCTCTAATTGGTCTTAGCAAGCTGCTTACACAGATGTTACTTGTCCTTATTTCCCATCTCATGTCTATGTAAAACAGCTGAAGGGATGGCCTATGCATGATATATATATATATATATATATATATATATTTTTTACTTGTCAGATGTTGGCAGACAACCAAATGTATTAAGGTAATTCTAGGATTTGTAAATGCACAATATGTTTACTAAAGCCAATGCATGTAGATAAACGAGACTGCCTGTATAAAGATTGTAGCTGAGAAATAGCAGCTCATACTGTAGGCCATGTGGCACCCCCAGCACCCAGCATATTGCTTTCTATTTGGACCATCAGTCTTGTCTGCATTGTGTGCTAGCATCACGTATAATCTGTTTCTTTATGTAGAGAAAAAATATATATTTTTATATTTTTTATTCGTGTTTTTGTCTTCACCAATGATCCTCTATATCTGCCCTGCTGATTATTAGAGATGGTCGAATTTTTCGACTTGCAAACTTTGTGAGCTGATTGCAAAGCCCCTGAAAATGGTATCATCACCAAACTTGCTGGAGATGTAGAGAAGGGTTGGAGGAACATTTGAAAAAGAAAGTTTTGCTCTAGCACATGTAGTTTTTGCATAAATTAAGTTCAAATTTAAAGTCGAAATTCCGATTTTCGAATTTTTTACTTGACTTTGAACTTAATTTGTGAAAAAACTATTTGTGTTAGAGACTTACTTTCTTTTTGTAATATACCCCCAATCCTTTTCTATATCTCCAGCAAGTTTGGTGATGATACCATGCTCAGGGGCTTTGCAATTAAGTCGCAACCGGCGAAATGGTAGAATTTTTGAAAAAAAATTCGACCATCTCTACTGATTATTACCACAAGGACTGGATGTTGTGAAAAATCCTATATTTTGAGTTGCCACCTAAACATGAATGAGGACACTAGCAACAGATGTCTAAGGATGGACAATCAGGAATTTTTTTTACCATTTTGCTCCTGAACATGGTATCATCACCAAACTTGCTGGAGATGTAGAGAAGGGTTGGGAGTATACTACAAAAAGTATGGCTCCAAATAGTTTTTGCATAAATTAAATCAAAGTCAAGCCAAAATTTTGAAAGTCGAAATTTAGACTTTGAACTTAATTTATGCAAAAACTACATGCGCTAGAGCAAACCTTCTAGGATTTGTAAATGGACAATATGTTTACTAAAGCCAATGCATGTAGATAAACGAGACTGCCTGTATAAAGATTGTAGCTGAGAAATAGCAGCTCATACTGTAGGCCATGTGGCACCCCCAGCACCCAGCATATTGCTTTCTATTTGGTCCCTTCTGTCCTTTTAATAAACCTAGCAATCAGAACAGGCCTAGTCTCTGCTGTGTTAAACTCTGTGCTTACCGCTAATTCACACATGCTAAATGCTGCTTTTTTATGCATCGTTAACGCAGAGGGAAACAAACAATACAGAAGGATAATATGGCAAAAATTCATCAAAAAAGCAAGGGAAGGGTCCAATGCATTTTTAATGCACACATTAACAGTTGTCAGCACATGGTGATGCTGTCAATCGCATTTATACTATCACAAAGGGATGTTAAAGCAGTTTTAAAAACAAAATAAAAAAAACACATACATTTTAATAGTTACAATACTCACCTGTCAGCAGTTTAGATCCTGGAAAACTGGTACCAAAAACATACTTACCTTCCTCACATTCATTCCTGATGCCAGCATCTTAGATCCTAGAGATCTGAAGCTCATTCTGCCTCTCATCACTGCCCCCACCCTCCCCCTCCACTCCACCTCCTACAGAGACTAGGCTTCCGTGATGAGATATGTCTCTGGATGGGAGAGAGATGCTCTTATCACTGTTAATCACCCAAGTCTTGCAAGACTTCCTAAAGCCACAAGGGGAACATGGTACAGATGTCCCAAATCCCATTGCGGCTGTATGATGTCTCAATGAGGTGAAGCGTCAGACAGTGGGAGGAGTGTGCTTTGGAAAAAATAAATCTCTGTCAGAAAAAGTTGCAGCCTGTAGATCAAAAAGTTGATCTACAAGGTGGTAGGTCCGCTTTAATTCCCTTGTTGGCTAAGTGACCATTGAAAACCATTGGATGCCGTTGCAAGGCCTTAGCTTTTTCTGTGTACAAGTTTAAAGAATGGATAGAGGCAATACTTTTTAGATACAATGGTGAGGAGCTGGGTAAATTTCTTTGCTTGTTGAAATTGAGACTATAATATTAATTCTTATTAACAATTAATAATTTGTGATATTAATATTTTCATGATTTATTTGAAACCATCAGTCTTGTCTGCATTGTGTGCTAGCATCACGTATAATCTGTTTCTTTATGTAGAGAAAAAATATATATTTTTATATTTTTTATTCGTGTTTTTGTCTTCACCAATGATCCTCTTTATCTGCCCTGCTGATTATTACCACAAGGACTGGATGTTGTGAAAAATCCTATATTTTGAGTTGCCACCTAAACATGAATGAGGACACTAGCTACAGATGTCTAAGGATGGACAATCAGGAATTTTTTTTACCATTTTGCTCCTGAACATGGTATCATCACCAAACTTGCTGGAGATGTAGAGAAGGGTTGGGAGTATACTACAAAAAGTATGGCTCCAAATAGTTTTTGCATAAATTAAATCAAAGTCAAGTCAAAAGTCGAAATTTAGACTTTGAACTTAATTTATGCAAAAACTACATGTGCTAGAGCAAACCTTGCTTTGCAATCAGCTCACAAAGTCAGCTAGTCGAAAAATTTGACATTTCTAATTACTGTAATCAATCTAACAGCCCACATACCATAAAGTTGTCCATAAAGGCAACTTGGGGCCAGTCCAGAGGTGATTGACTGCCATCCACTATCTGCCCCATACACCATGATGGCCTAGTTTTCCATAAAACTGGATGTGGGCAATTAGACCATTAACCAAATCTATAAAGTAAATCAACTCCTAGTTTTCCATAAAGATGACATTGGGACAGTTGAGGGGCTATTATCAGCTGCCCCAGCAAATTTGCAACCGTTCATCGGGCTTTAGGCTAAAAGAGGATTGCTTTTACTTCACAAAGATTTCCCATTTAGGTCAATAGGATAGGAAGTAAGGAATGGTTCCACCATCCACAATTCCATCCATTAAAGAATGAAAGTTTTGGCCTCAGGTATACTTTGAGGTGGGCTATCATTCTAATAATAGAGTAGCAATAATCATCTGATTGAGGAAGATCACCTTTGGGCTTTACATTGTATACTGAATGGTTGAGTTCCTCTGATTGATGATGTCCATTTTTCTGCTAAAAATCTGAATTTCTTCAAGAAAAAGCCATGCTTTCTTCTAAAGCTGACCTTATATGGCTTTGTTCTTCCGTTTCATTACCTGAAAACATAATTGTTTAACCCCCCTATCGGTTTACCCGTTACCTGTAGAAAATGGCACAGTACAGACGATCAAAGCAGGGTACACTGAACTCTGCATGTTTTCTCGCCCTCCCTCCTGCCCTCTACACATCGCCTGCGTCATTGATGATGCCAACGATAAGGGCAGGAAACTTACACCCCTCCATTAACATGCATGTGCACAGGACTTAGGAAAGGAATAATAAATGTCATTTATATTTGACTGACAGTCAATTGATCAGTTTGAAGATTGATGGAGTCATCACGCTGCTGCAGGGAACATTATCGAGCCATGTGTTCCCTGCATTAGTGATTCCGGCGATGCATGGAATTGGCACACCTATGGTGGGTCGGCCATTACAGGCTCTTGGTCAAGCCCTTTTATCAAATTTAAGAAGCCAAAAAGTTGGCCTACCCCTTGTCTAGATGGTGATGTTTTTATGGGCATCTATAATTCAAAGTAATAAAATAAACGTATAATTTATTATAAATTATTAACTTATAAATTCATTTAATACCTTTTTGGTTGAATTTTGGATACAATAGAGAATACCTAAAAAAGAGTGTACCAACATCCTCAGTCGAAACAAAGGAGCAGTATAAACTTTTAAAAGGTAGTAATGGTTCCCAACATTTTTAGGGAAAAAAGTTTTGGCCCCTAGTACTCTTTTACATATATAAATAACCTGGGGGCCAATCACATTTTGCTAATCTACCGACCTCTTTGTAATCTATCAATTAGGACAGAATTTAAACATTGAGATTATTGCCATAACAACATAGGTATAATTGTTACCCTTCTTAGTAAATAGCGTTCTCTGTGTGTTGGGAGAATTTTGCAAGTCTATATTGTTTTAAGGCCTACAATCCTTGCTTGTGTTTTAAGAAACATTACATTCATTGTAGGTCCCGATACTAACGAAACAGCCAACGCAAACACACAATCAATAGGACTTTCTGTTCAATAGCGCTACGCTGAGCCCTATCACACTCATGAATAACCTTATACATCTGTGCTGATATAGGTAACCCGAGCATGGGAAAGCAAGCTCTTTAGCCATAATTAAGACCTCTCCAGCCACTGTCAATCATTGCAAGCCAAATGATAGAATTCCTACCAGTCAATGACATTTCCCAAATGCAGGCAATCACTCTAAAAAAGCTTCTCCACTTTCACAAATAACCACTAGCTGCAAAGCTGAAAGTATTTAAGCAATTTACCCCCCCCCCCCCCCCCCCCCCCCCCCCCCCCCCCCAACCATCCCAAACAAAGAGTCTATGATTGACCATCTCCCATCAGGATGCAGGATTTCTTCTCCAACATCGAATTTACTGCATTTGAGAGATAAACAAGAAGTTAAAATGTACCAAGATGCAGAACAGATGGCCGCGGGGATCTAAATATATCTTGTAAGCGAGAAAATATGTCCCGGAGAATTATTGCTACATCAGGAATAGCGATTCATTATTTCATTCAAAGTTCAAAGTGGAGAAAAGAAACAAAGACATGTAGAAGGGAAAGTCACACCGGCAGGCCCAGTGATATTGCAGGATATCCTGTTCTTCACGCATTGTTTCTGCTTCTTAATGAATTTACCATTCCATCGGAGACTACTATAACTTTATATGTCTGACTTGAACTTGTACGAGGAAGTAAAAACGGTCACCCTTTAAATATAGCATTCTGATGATTGTTTATGAGGGACATTCCACTTGAGGGTTCATAAAAGAGGAAGCAGAACTTAATTGAGATGACTATGACCTGGGATCATCTCCTACAAATCTGTCGGACAGACGGTAAAACATTGATTTTATTTTTCTGGAAATATTTCACAATGAGCCATTCATGTTGGCCCGTGTCCAAAGTCGATTTCAGTGTAGCCGTCATATCATAGGAGCTCCATATACTAAATTACCAGTCTGGAAATGGTGCAAACAATTGGTCTGGCACTTTTTTGCAACGTTACAACATGTTCCAAACTGCAGCAAAAAGTGCTTTGGAGGTGCGTTAGGCTGGGTCTACACCAATTTTTTTCTTCATGTTACCCCGCGAAAACGCACAGTGCAGTGGCCCCTGTCACGCAGAAACACAGCAGTCACATAACACACTCGTTGGTAAACAACGGGCACACAATGTGATCTGAACAAAACTTGCCCAATGTGTTTTTGGCCATGGTTTGTTAATTAAATAAGATGTGGTGTTGCTGACAGGGTGGAAGCCATGCCCTAAACCATACTTGTCAACTTAAATGTGAAAAAATAAGGGAAAAACACAGGAAGTGATGTCCCTGACGTCAGTTTGCATTCCCCTGTGCTTTGTCTCGCATTCTAGTGTATGGTAGTGATGAGCGGCATAGGCAACATTCACGGTTTTATTGGACTTGGTGTCACCTGGTGCGGGAAACCCATGGTGTCACCACGTGGTTGAATTTTGCTGACAGTGGGAGGGACTTTAAATAGTATGCCATGGTCAGTTACTGCAAACATACTACAGGGGATGTGTATATATATATATACACACCACATTCTAATACAACTCAAAATTATTACAACATATCCCAAACTACCCAAATTATTACAACATATCCCAATAATTCTACATACTGGATTGTGTTGTCTCATGAATTTATAAAGCTTGGATTTGTTTTTTTAACGCTCTATCATGCACCCTGAGATTTGCTGGCAGAAGGATGCTTCAACTCTTCCATTCTTTCAATGTATTCTTAAATTCTTGATGATTTATATGTAAGAAGGTTTAAAATAGAAATGTTTATTAAATGTTATTAAATCCTTACTCAAATATACAGATGTCCCTTTCTTCGATGTTTGAATTCTCATTCTTCCTAATGTCACACATGTGGTTTATGCTACATTCAAGGCTTGCCTCTGCTGCGTATGTCAACTCTCAACTCAACTTTCCCCACAAACGGGTGATGCCATGGTTCAGCATCATTACAACTTCACGGCTAAAAATGGGCTGAGAAGGTGTTGAAGGGCACTTTTCCATCAATCTGGTGCCTTGTGTTTCCATCATCATATTTTTTTCCAAAATATGCTCTGGTTGGTTACTAATAAAATGTCTATTTCCCATGTTGTGAATAGTGATATCTAAGGAATTTTATGCCGGGATCACCCCTGACTATGACACATGCTGCTTCTACTCCTTGTGGCCATATATTTCTCCTCCAATTCACAAACTTCTACTCCATCCATACTCTGTATCCAGCTTTCTTCTTCTACCAAGAGTGCTTATCCATAAATAGAGATGGTGGACTTTGTGAGCTGATTGCAAAGCCTCTGAAAATGCTATCATCACCAACATTACTGGAGATGTAGAGAAGGGTTGTGGGAAAATTTGAAAAAAAAAAGTTTTGCTCTAGCACATGTCGTTTTTGCATAAATTAAGTTCAAATTTAAATTTGGCTTTGAACTTAATTTCTGCAAAAACTATTTGTGTTAGAGACAAACTTCTTTTTTTGTAGTGTACCCCAGCAAGTTTGGTGATGATACCATGCTCAGGGGCTTTGAAATTAACTCGAAATCATCGAAATGGTCAAATTATTTTAAACAAATTCGACCATCTCTACCCATAAAATCCTCCAAGAAGATTTCTTGATCAATGTGTTATCCAGCAGGAATCTCTAAATAGAATCTGCCACGTTGCCTGGTTCAAGCAATCTACACCATCCTCAACAACTTTCCTTGGACAGGATGATAGATTCTTTTTATCAGGTGTTATTTCTCAAGGTGCTCACAAAATATTGACTTGTTTTTTTGGGAGTTCATTGCAAAGCCTCTGAGGCTATGTGGTGTCATCAACAAAATTGCTGGTGGTGTAGGTTGTGGGACCATTACAAAAATAAAGTGTTGCACATGTAGTTTTTGCATAAATTAAGTAATACATTACCAAATTTAATAACATTTATGCAGAAATTCCATGTGTTAGAACAGTGGTTCTCAACTTTTTCAGATCCGTGATCCAAATACCTGAAGTTACACTCCGGGACATCACTTCTACATGATCAGGTAAGTGTAATGTCCCCTGCCTTTTTTTCCCCCACTTCGCTTGTGGAAATGATGTATGGGGTGGGAAGTTAGAAGGGAGAGTAAAGCCCCATCTCCCCAAAGTTAGTTAGTTACTCTCCCTCCTAACTTCCCACCAGCTTGCGGGTATTAGTGTTGCTGCTTTCACCAAGGGCTTCCCAAGCCACAGGTTGAGAACCACTGTGCTAGAGCAATGGTTACTTTTTGTGTGATGTTCCAACAACCCTTCACTTCATATCCAGCAACTTTAGTTATGATACCTTGTCCAGTGGCTTGTTGCAAAGCTTGCACTCAACTTAAAAAAATAAAAAACATTTTTAATTGACCATCTCTTATAAAGTTAAATGCTTAGAACTTGTTTCCACTGCATGTGTTTACATGCATTGGATGCACCTCCAATACTGGGAAAAGAACACAGACAGAACATTGGACATGTCCACCTGCATCACTTTGTTTTTAACACAGGGGAACAGCATTCGGCTTTTCCCTCATCTTAGCTATGCAAATGAATAGGCAAGCGGCCCACACATTTTTCTCTCTGCATCCAACAGGGGTCAAAAAACAGGGGGAGTGTAAACATGTCTTTTCTGTTGTTTCCTACATATTGTTCTGCAGTGGGAATTAGAATTTTCTGGTTTATTTCCAATATGTTAATTCCTCTTGAATGAATCGATGGAATATAGTAAAATAAATGATATTGCATTAACCTCCCTAGCGGTTGAGATGAACCCTGTTCGTTCGCCAAACAGAGTCCTCTCAACCGCAGGGGAAGCCGACAGCGGGGAGACCCTATGCCTCCCCGGAAAGCTACAGCAATTGTCTTCATCGCTGCAGCATTTCCGGGGTCACAGCACTGCCCCCATTGCGTCACGGTGACGCGGAAGGGGGCGGGGGGGGGGGCTTTCCGGTACCATAGACCTCCATGTTAATGGAGGAGCGCCGGCTTTCCCTCTCACGCAGCTGGTGTAAGTAATGACACCAGCTGTGTTAAGAGCTCCGGAGAGATACCGGAAATGCCTCGATTGCCCGTATCGCGCCGTTTACAATGCTAGGGAGGTTAATAACAGTATGACTTCTATTCATTCACGCATAGGATGAATATCCAGCTTGCCTATCTATAACGTGTTGGTAATACAATAAGCCAGGCTACGTGGTGTCATGGTAATAATAAATGTTGTAATGCGGGAGGTTTTCTGTTACGGCTTGGGAAATAACATCTAAAGCCATAAAGGTGCAACCTTCAATTAACCCAACAGCAACATGTTCACATAGAAAATGTAAGATTTACTGTATAATGATTGCTGTAATGAATTATATTTTCTGTATTCTGTACAGCTTATGTGTGTCCAAACCCAATGGAAGCAGTAAAGTCTTTTTTTTTTACTGCTGAAAGAATACCATCTTGGCCCCTACTGCCATCCAATCAGGACAATTTATATGTATATGGGCTTTTATAATGGTTTTCTATGGGAAAATACGTCAATGCAGAGCCAAGATTACAGATTTACCTGTGGTGAGTTCTGTGTTTCATTGGCTCAGCAGTGCCCCTTCCTCAGGGGTCTTACTGCAGAAAAAGTGAATAAGAACAGGATTCATAGCAGTGATATATACCTTCCAATCACTATATATTCTATCAGGGAGGACCCAGCAC
>CM070035.1:17184724-17201030 GCA_036250615.1 Ptychadena robeensis | reverse complement strand
GGGGTGCAACATCTATTGTCTGCCACATACAATGCCATTTTAACACCTCTCTCTGGATGGGTTAATAACACCTCACAGCTCCAATCATGTAGTTACACCTTACATCCACGAGCCTCAGACTTCATGCTGGTTAACAGCTTATGTGGATTGGGGAGTGCCCCAAGGATGCAGGGCCTGTGATGCGGGAGGGATCACCCAGGGGAGCACCAGTTCAGAGATGATAAAAGGAGAGGAAGCAGAAAGTGAGGATTTGTAATTGTCATTTTGTGTAAATTAAGTTCAAATTGAAGTTGAAAATTCTACTTGAATGTTTGTAATGTTTTCACAACCCTTCTCTACCTCTCCAAGACCCAAAACAGGTATATGATAGAGAGGGTAAATTTTTTCCCCCCAAAAAATGACCATTTCGAGTTAATTGCAAAGCCCCTGAACATGGTATCATCACCAAACTTAGTGGAGATGTGTAAAAGGGTTGGGGGTACACGACAAAGAAAAAAGTATGTCTCTAACACAAACAGTTTTTGCACAAATTAACTTCAAACTCATGTAAAAATTTCAAAAAAATCAGAATTACGACTTAGATTTTGAACTTAATTTATGCAAAAACGACATGTGCTAGAGCATAACTTTTTTTTCCGAATGTTCCCCCAACCCTTTCAGAGGCTTTGCAATAAGCTCACAAAGTTAGTAAGTCGAAAATTTTTACCATCTCTACTGTATTGAGAGTGCCCCGAGGATGCAGGGCCTGTGATGTGGCGGGGATCATCCAGGGGAGCTCCAGTTCAGAGATGATAAAAGGAGAGGAAGCAGAAAGTGAGGATTTGAAATTGTCATTTTGTGTAAATTAAGTTCAAATTGAAGTTGAAATTTCTACTTGAATGTTTGTAATGTTTTCACAACCCTTCTCTACCTCTCCAAGACCAAAAACAGGTATATGATAGCGAGGGTTCATTTCTTTTTCCAGAAATTGACCATTTCGAGTTAATTGCAAAGCCCCTGAACATGGTATCCTCACCAAACTTTGTGGAGATGTAGAGAAGTGTTGGGGGTATACTACAAAAAAGAATTGCTGTAATACAAAAAGTTTTTGCATAAATTAAGTTGAAATTCGAAAGTCGAAATTTTGACTTTGACTTTGAACTTAATTTAGGAAAAGAAATGTGCTAGAGCAAAACTGTTTTTCCAATGTTTCCACAACCCTTCTCTACATCTCCAGCAATTTCGGTGATGATACCATTTTCAAAAGCTTTGCAATCAGCTCACAAAGTTAGAAAGTCGAAAAATTGGACCATCTCTAGTTATGAGAGAAAATTTGTAATTGTAATTTTGTGTAAATTAAGTTCACATTGTCGAAATTTCAACTTGAATGTTTATAATGTTTCCACAACCCTCCTTTACAACTCCAAGACCCATAACAGGTATATGACCCATAATCCAATTCTAACACATGCACACCTTAAAACACATGTCTATTGTTGGGAACCATATAAAGTTATTGCTATGGTCAGTGATATTTCTCTTTTCCCTATCATTAAAGCTGGGGATAGACGTTTAGATTTCAATATCGATCTTATAAATGATTCCATTTACAGAATTGATCGCACACTGCACCATATGACGTCTTTGATTCCTGGTCGATTCCTTCCCGTGATTGATCACGGATCGTGCGATCTCCAGCTCGCAGCTGTTCTAATCGGAAATGATGTAATGTGGGTTGGTCACAGGTCGAACCATAGGAATGATAGCAATTCTCCATTAACGTTCTATGATTCCTGAGCGATTGTCTAAATTTAACAGACATAACACCCCCAGCCAGGGCACCATAGGCGTACGGGTGCCTGACTGGGGCCGTTGCAGAGGAAGGACAGTGTCACAGGAAGTGATGCGATCACATAGGTGGGATTGGTAGGGGGGAAAAAGGCAGGGTGGAAGTGACGGCAGCCATTTTGTCAAAGACCTTCCCCTCCCTCCCTCCCCCATTTTATGGGATGATTTTATTTTTCTGGGTTTTTTGTTGCAATTTTGTTTTTCTGTAAGTTGGATTGTATCATGTTGTAACAGTTAAGGTTAATTATTTGTAATAATGGTTTTATTCTTGTTATAGCTTTCCTGTCACAGCGTGTGCGGGTCCCTGGCAATGCCTAGGAAGAAAATATGGTGTGAAGCTATTTTTGGTGACGTGCTGGTGGAGGGGGCAGTCACTTGGAGGACAAGGTTGAGCTCTTCACAGGGTCAATGACCCAAGGGTGGAGGAATCAAGGTTGGCAGAGCACCCACTGAGCTGGTGTAGGTGAGGCTGGTACAGGTGGTTGGTTGGTGTTATGTGGTATTATGGCATTTTTGAGAAGGGGCACTGTCAGGGATCAGGTGTTTCATATTCCAATTGTGTAAGCTGTGGCCAAAAATAAATATCCACTTTTTTTCCTCAAAATATTGTGTTGTGTTTACAGTCATTTAAATGTCAGGTATATATAATTCGAGCAACTGGAACAAGTCAACGCTCCCCTGTCAGGTCCGATTCCTGCTCCATCGATTTTATGTGTGATTTAGGGTCAAATCGATCGATTACTTGCATCAATTTGTGATTGATTGATCACGGCGATCGATTCTGGTGATCGATCTCACCGAAATTGTACGGAAAATTAAGACGTCTATGCCCAGCTTTACAAATATGATCATAAAAACATGGGTCAGGGGCTCTTATTACCAACCATTCTATACGAAAAAAATTGTATTGGTAATAATTTGTCTGAACTGATTTGAACACCCACAGGCAGTAGATCCAATTGATGATGATTGGTGATTGATGACACTGTACCTCTTGGTACAGTGTCATCAATCACCAATCATCATCAATTGGATCTACTGCCTGTGGGTGTTCAAATCAGTTCAGACCTAAGAGACAGTGGTAACAAATCTCTCCATCAAGTGAATGCTTATGACTTTGGTACATCCAGGCTTTTTTGTTTTTTTTTATATATTGTTATATTTTGATTTATTTTAAAGATTGGCTGTAAATATGGGTTATCTGATTCTGTGAAGAGTCAAACCTTTCAGTTCATTCCTCTATGGGAGGTCCATACCCTTCCTCCTACCTGTGCTTTTGTCTCTTAGCGTAAACATTGGGAATTTTAGTCATTCCCATCCTAGAAGGAGTTCACAAGCTAATATTTCTACAACAGCGATACACACACAAAGCAGAATACAGTTACATGGAAGCCAATTAGCAGAAATTTCGACTTGACTTCTATTTATTGTATAATTTTACTGATTGTTTCCCTAATATAAACTTAAGAGAATAACATAGCATAAAGTACCATTTCATTGTAATATAGGTGATAAAAGAGGAAAGAGAGAAGATGGAACACATTGTATAGGACTCTAACACCAGAATAACACAACTCAGGGCTCGTTTACACAGGCGGTTGTTAACTAACTGCCTAGTAAATGAGCAATAAGCGCAACCATGCTTTCGGCCGATAGACCTGTCATGAGGTCGTTTAAAAGCACTGATGCTGACCCTGGGGGATTACCATTTTAGTAACCCCTTCTGATCCCCTCCGATCCCCCCTGTCCAGAGTTACAGTACAGTATCTTCGGGGGTGCCTTATTTTGGGGGGGGGGGGGGTGCCTTATATTTCAGCGTGGGGCAAAGGGTTTAAGGGTGATTTTTTTGGAGGGTGCCTTATTTTTGGGGTAATAGGGTATATAATGTTTCAAAAGTATTGATCTAGATCTACTTAACTAAACTGATTTCAAACCCTACACGTGCTAGGGTAACAATATTTTCCTACAACTTTAATATTACTAACTATTTTGGTGATCATACCATGTTGGGGGGCTTTGTTATTAAATCACAAAGGCCACCCATTCATGTCTTGAGGGCCCGATCGATTGGATGGGATTTGAAGCGCACCGTGCTCGATTCTCATCCAATCCATGTTTGTTACTTGTTCGACCGGCCTGTCTTCGAGCGGGATTGACAGGGGTGACCGTGTTAGATGGGTGCACGATCAATGGGCGTGTTCATGCATGGCGAGACATCGATCAAGAGCCCATCTATACTTGTATGGACACCTTTAGCCGAATTTCATTTTTTCAGCACATTTTTGGTGCTGAAAATTTCAGCTTATACTTGAGTACATACAATATTTTAATAAAAGATATTTTTGACTGCAAATTCTAAAAGACAGAGATTATTAATAAAAAAAGATGAATTGACAGATAAGGTGAACATTGATTCAGGTGAAAATGTATTCAAATAGGTACATAGGTACTCCGATAATTCCTCTTTATTTTCAGACAATGGTTATTACTATTCATGAGCCGTAGAATATTTTGGAAGACACGTACCGGTGGAGATAAGACATTAATAGTGTAACCTCAGATTAACATGCTGTCTGATTTAACACTAACACAGCAGCACTTTCCTCGCACCTCCCTCGCCCCGCGCAGCATTGTACAAATGTTTGGCATTCCGCCTCTAAGCGATGAAGTTTATTTGCTGATAGAAGGACGCTCTTCTATAAACATCTAATCAAAACTTTGTGCTAGAAGCCTTTTGTTTTACTTGCCGTTTTCACATTGCGGTTGGACTGCCCATAGACTCACATGCTCCTTAATCTGGAGATAAAAGCTTTCCTGGCCATGGTGGGAGTCCTTCCGCTGATACAGAGCCATGGGTTTTCTTCCAATAAATGAAACCTTTTAAAAAACAGACTTTTCTGTAAGTGCGCACGACTTTATAATGAAATGTCTGATGTGTAGCAATATATAGCAATAATAAGTTATTTTGTTTATTAATAAAAAGCATTCCTTATGCTCAAGTCAAATAAGACAACTTGATTGAGAGGATATAATTCAGATACATATATATTCAGACGCAAGTATATTCTAAAAATCGTCTCCTCCAGTGACTGTACTGCAATCTTGTCAAGGCCTGATTCACACCTATCTATCTGCTTTACATTACATTTTCATCAGAACAGATATGATGTGCATTTTTTGGGGGGGTAAACTGAAAATGTGTTGCCCAATGGATATGTGTGAACTTGGGCTTATACATTAATGTACAATAGAAAAAATACCCCCCCCCCCTCATTATCTTTAAATACCCCCCAGAGCTGTATTTTCTTCAAAAATAGGATATCTCCAGAGACATGACATCTAATTTGTAATTTTGTTTGATATTGACCATGTAATGTTATGTTTGATGTTCATATGAATGTTTTTCTTTCATACCTTTATAGATTTGTTTGGTTATGAAGTAGCAATGTCTCCTTGAGAAAGCCTTAAGCTGGGCATACACGGTTAGATTTTAGTACGATTGATTTCCGATCTGATTTTAGATCTTGATCTTTTAATCGGACACCGATCGTAAGCGAATCCAAAGCAGATCCACATGGAAGGTTCGACCAGAATACGATTGGAATACGACCAAAATTGCAGATTTCAATTTCGATCACAAAACACAGTAAAAGTCATATATAAACATGTTCCTCGAATACAATAGACTGGACCAACACACAATGCTACGATTTTAGTTTGATCATTGTAAAATCCGCGAAAATTTTCCAACATGACTGACCATTTTCCGATCAATGTTTTGATCAGTATCAGTTTCGCCGTTTGAACCATGTGGGCAGTATACGATTTAAATCTGATCGATTTTAACTTTGATCGTTTTAGGTCAATTGAACGCTAAAATTTAACCGTGTATGCTTTACTGACGAAACACGTCAAGGACTTCTACTAGCCATAGGCCCTGATGTCATTATATACATCAATAGAGTCGCAATTAAGGATTGATCCCTCCTTCCCTAAAACCCTTGGGCGTTTTACCCAGGTCAGAACTAGTGATGGCCGAACATTGAATGCTCTCTCTTCTTCTGCCGGCAAACAGTCCGTGTGTTTGACCAGCCCCCTTCGCCGGCGAGAAGAAGTATAATTCTTCCTCCGGCCGGACCAGGTGCGGGAAGGTCTGTAGTGCTATACTGCACACGAGCCAAAAGTGACGTCGGATTTGGAACAAGGAACTGTGCATTCTATATACCGGAAGTGACATTGTGGCCAATTCAAAGTCCCTGCCAACAGGCGGGGAATTTAAAGTTCTCAGACGAAATCTGACTTTTTAAAAAGACTGATCTGCCTGTTTGTGGAAGGACACCACCGATGTTCGGCCATCACTAGTGATAATATATATATGATATTATTTAACTAGCTGAATTTTTATTATGTGTCTGTTCAATTTAGGCAGTGGTTCCCAAAATTCCTTGCAGGGCCCCCTTTTCTATTAAGGAACATTGTCGAGCCCCCCTTCCCTATTCAAACACAGGTAAAGAATAAGGGCCAGCACCCCCCTAGAATACCTTTAGGCCCCCCAGTTTGGGAACCACTGAATTAAGGTATTAATAAAAAGAATATTTTTATGAAATCATCTATGTGTACCTTTGAACCCCAGTATACATATTCAAATAGTTTATTTTAATATTAATTGCAGAGACCCTGAACATCACTAAAATTGCTGAATATGACGATAAGGACTGTGGGAACATTACAAAAAAATTGATCTAGCACATGTTGATTTGCATACATTAAGTTCAAAGTTAAATCAAAAAAATTGTACTTCGAATTCTACATATCCAGCAATTCTGGTGATGATTCCATGTTCAAAGGCTTTGCAATTAATTTACAAAGTCAGCTAGTTGAAATGTTACAAAAAGTTCTCGAACATCTCTATTGGGGACAAAATTACTACATGTTGTTTGGTGTCCATCATCAGTAAATAAAGGTGGACTTTGTGTGACTTGCACATTGTGTACAGTGAAATCAGAAAAAGTAATGGAGAGGGGTCTCCACAACCATGCAAGACCATGTAACCATGAAAGATGGCTTGCAAAGGATGGAATAACACTTTCTCAGATCATAATATGTCGATTTCCATGGGGCAAAATGGAGAAAGAAAACTGCTGAAGATGTTCCATTATTGATTGACTGATAGGACTTGTTCAATCAGCATCTATTGGATCCATTTGGGTTTTTGCAGTTCTCTAAGGGCCGCCATACACGTGTCAGTCTGCGGGCGATTGGGGGTTGATTTCCTGCAAATCTGAGTTTCCCATCTGGAGGGATCGACCTGAATCAACCAGAATTGCCGGTTCTTTTCTAGATGATCGCTATATTTTGGATGGGGACCCTGGTAGTATCTTACGAAAAACCATGTGTGAGTGGCACACATTGCGATTCCTGTATGTTTGGTGGATGACTGAAAACAGCACGTTGATGTCACCAAGCTGTCATCAGTCGCTGGTGGAACGCATACCTATATATAAGTAGCTTAAGTTTGGTAGAGGCCTGCAGTTACGCCTTTAGTTAAACGTATCTCCTATGTCTCCTCCTTCAATATCAAAGCCAATTAGAATAAAGCCACAATGTCCAAGTACAGTCATTCCCAGCACACTTCCTCTCACCTCTCAGCGGAAAGGACTGTGGCTGCACAAAGTTTTCTCCCGGTCCTTTCAAAGAGCTTGTTGTTCCTTCTCTTGGTTTGAATGGAACAATTATCACTAATTATTGGGAAATGAGCAAGAGTCAAGGCAATTCCTCAGCCACCCAGAATAAACTGAGCATTGTTAAAGGGTCATTCCGGGGCTCTCAGTAGTCCCATGTTTTGGATTAACATTCTGAAATAGTTACATTTGACAGTTTCCTCTCATTGGAGAACAAGCATTCATGCTGCATGAAGAGAAATCAGCTCTAAATTCAAACCTTCTGTTCAATCGCTTCCATAATTAAAACATTATAGTCTCAGTAATTACATCACTTTTTCTCAAGTTACTGGTTGGGCCTCATTGCTTTCTTCTGAGAGCAACTAGAACATTTCGGATCTAGAGGATCAGGGCTGATATATTTGCTGGAAAGTGGATTTCTGAGGAATATTCATCTTAAAGTGGACATTCCAGTAACTTCACAAATCTGCAAGAATGCAATCCTGCGCTGTAAAAACATACAGCAGCTGAATCATTCAACAATGACGTTATCTGTTATCAGTAAAAAGGAAGCCATTTTGTTCTAGTCATGTGACATGATAGGGATGATTAAACGTATTTTTTAAAATATGACTAGTAGTGATGAGCAGCATAGGCAATAGTTGGATTTGCGATATTTCTACTAAATTTACTGATTCTACTTACTATTTTCTACTGATATTCGATTCGATATTTGCGAATATATATATATAATAATATAATAATCAAATTTTAATCACCTCGCAATTACCTTCAAAATGAATGGTCACATGTGGTATTTATTTTCACATTGCGTATATATATTCGCAATCCACGGCCATAAGCTTCCCAATGCAGAATATCGCGAATATTCAAAATAGCGAATATCCGCCGCCATCGTGAAACTTGTGAATTCTCGAATAGCCGATATTCGCCGAATATATTCGCAATTTGAATATTTGAGCTCAACACTAATGACTAGCTGACTTTGTGGGTTAATTTCAAAGCCCATGAACATGGTGTCATCACCAAAACAGCTGTAGATGTACAAAAAAGTTAACATTGCTCTAGCCTTGTAGTTTTTGAATAAATGAAGTTCAATGTTAAGTGGAAAATTTACTAAACATTAAGGGCCATTCCACACTATATGCATTTTTAAAGGCATGCTTTTTTATAGGCATATATAGGCATATATGCAAAATCGCATGCGTTTTTGACATTACATATGCGTTTGCATTTGCGTTTTTGAACAAATGAACAAAAAATGCAGGAAAAATAAATCAAAAATGCATACAGCAGTGAGTTTTTAAAAACGCAACGCAGACAGTGTGAATGGTTACATTGGTTTTCTATGTAAAAACGCATGCAGTAAAAAAAACGCGTGTGGTAAAAAAAACGTGCGAGTTTTTAAAACGCACTGCAAGGCATATAGTGTGAAATGGCCCTGAACTTTTTGTTTAAAAACTACAGTGCTAGAGCATTATATTTTTGTTCTGCGTTCAGATCCAGATGTTTTGGTGATGATATCATGTTAATGGGTTTTGCAATGAACCCAGTAAGGGCTTGCTTCCACTTAAGCGGAAGCCCGCGGTTCACTACAGGGCCGACGAAACTGCGCCCATGTAGTTGAATGGGCTAGTCGGTGGCCGCGGTCAGAGGGCGGTCAGGGGACGGCCGCCACCTAAAAACTCGGTCGACCGAGTTTTTAGGTGGCGGTCCGCGCAATTCCGCGGCCGCCCAGCACTGACCGCACCCATAGAGGTGAATGGCCGCCGCTAAAAACCGCATGAGATGCGGTTCTTAGCGGCGGTGGTTCTTAGCGCCGGCTTCCACACAAGTGGAAATAAGCCCTAAGTCAGCTAGTCAAAAACATTCTCTACATTCCCTACAAAAAAATTACCACCCAGTAGACATGACATGTTACAATTGCCAAGCACTGGTCCATAAGGATAAGAGGGTGGTGGTTGGCTGGTGATGTATATAAATGCAGGGTCAGCGCCAGAGCAACAAGAGTTAGCGGGCACGGAAGGACGTAAGCGCATAATCGGGGGTGGGGGGGGGCACTCCTCCATCTCACCCTGATTAAGTGTGGGTGGGGAAGCCCCAATCGAGGGGGTATATCGGTGTTACTGGGCGGGCCTGTCCATAGAACCAACCCTGTGTAAATGTATGGTCTAGGTCTTATTTTTGTGCAGGTCTTATTTTAACTAAGTAATATTAGGTGATTTAACCTCCCTAGACTAAATTTCTGTACTAAATCGGTACAGTGTGTTTCCTATGAAATTTGTTAGATTTTTTCTATAGAATGGCCTCTAGATGTCACTGCCGTCAAAGTTTTTTTTCCAGCTTTTCAGAGTTCAGCTCTGGCTTCACAACTTTATTTTTTTTTTGTATTTATCATTTTCCTGGGGTGGCAGTCACCTGGCACTGTACACTGTGTGTACCTAAACTCAGGGATCTGCTGACAGTTGACAGCAGCCTAGAAAACAGGTGAAATACAGCAGCTTTTTCTCTGGGTAGGTATTGTTTTTGGGGGACGGCTTGGTAGCACAGGTAGGTAAATTGCAGGTAGGTCTTACATTAGGGGTAGGTCTTTTCTTTTGGGGAAACACAGTAGAACCGATCAGATACTTGTACGAATAACTAATTACTTTTTGTTCATTATTGATCACTTTTGAATGATCATACCAGGTGGGTCGGAATCAATTCCTGCTTGATCTACATAACCAGACTTTTTTTGGTCCATAAAACAGAAATATTGACCCGTGAATGCCTATGTCTCTAAAATAGACATGGCTAAGGTTGAGGCAGCATTGGAGATTTAAGCTGACCACCACACTGGTGAAAGACACAGTATTCAGCAATACTTGTAAATGATGTTCGCGTGGTGAACACTACATGTTCTATCCCCTCCTTGCTGACAAACAGTATGGGTGTTCGACCTGCCCCCTTTGCCAGTGTGGGTATGTTTCCGTCAGACAGATCATTTTATGGATCCTTGTGTGGCTCACCACTATCTGTGCGCAGGGATCTAAAAATTAACCTGACACATGTGTTGTGGCTACTCAGGGATCTAAAAAAGATCCGTCCGGCAGAAGAAAACCCACATCGCTGGCTTCTGTCAAGATCGTTTTGACGGTAGATGTTGAGGGACACAGATGTGCTGTTGGAGCTGACGGTTTGCCGTGAACAAGTGGATGTCGGACTTTCACTGTAGTCTGATCCGTCTGTTTGTGAACGGACGCAGTTAATGTTCGCTGATTACTTGATAGCCAACCCTTACAAGATCTTGTGCTACAGCAAGGCTGGAGAACAAAGTATGCGCATACAAATGCGCTAGATGCACACTCACGGGCATCTATCTGGGGCATATCTTATGCGGCCATTCCTGTCTTCGAGTGGGATCAATCCCGCTCGAAAACAAGAATATCTACATGACAGTAAATCAAGGTCGATGTCCAAAGTAATGGCCGGCACACAAAGGGTGCCGGCCGATCCTCTGAGGGGATGGCTGCAGCGTGATAACATCATCACACTGCAGCCAGTCAATCAAGGTATAATCTGCCAGTGTATGGGCAGCTTTAAGGTCCCCACACACATAACAAGTGGGGGCCGACAGATGAGCTGTGGCGAGCAATGTGATGACGTCATCATGCTGCTCTCCATCGCTCAGAGTGTCGGCGGGCACCCTTTGTGTGCCGGCCGTTAGTTTGGATGGGGCCGCCGGTCCCCATTCAAGCTAATGGCATCGGCCAGAGATTTACGGACATGTTGGTTCTCTGGCCGACTGAGCTTTGGGGCGTGTGTGCACCCTCAATCTCTGGTCTATTTTGCCGCCAAATGTTGGCCATGAGGGTGCACGCACATCGGTCTGTGGCAAAATCGTCCGTGGCTTGTTACATGTGTGTGGACACTTAACAAACTGATAAGGAACATGCCAAAAGCAAGAGATAACTGAGTGAGCAGACAGATGATCTCTTGAGTCTGCTGCTAATCAATCAACAGCCAGAAAAGCAGCCTGGAGGTGGAGGAGGGACCCCTCTGCATTTGTTATACAGGTCTACAAATGAGCGATGCTTAAGAGCATAGACGACCATTCTGAAGCATCCAAGTGCATACAATGATGTCATCATCACTGTTATGACATCACTGCTATAAAAGGGTTTACCAAACATACCATTACCACCTACAGTCCCAAATTTAGTGAGACTTCTATCACCATGTGGTTTGGTGGCCTGGAATCTATCTGTTGCTAATTTAATTAACGTTGGCTGTATAGATTGGACACACTTGTATCAAAACCCTAGATTGAACTCGTTCGGGATAACTTGCAGCCATATGTTGCAATGTATATTTTAACACGGTAAATGTCTTGTAGTTGTTAAACCTTTGAGATATAGCTGGAATGCAAATGAACTTAGCTGTTTCCTAAAAGATTCAGGACAACTGGAAATGAATCAAAATGTCAATACTGTTTATGGTTTTCTGGGAAAAGCAGCTTTGATTCTAGACAACTGTGTTATGGTTTCATTCTATGGATGACTGTACAGTATATTTATGTTTCTGAATATTCTCCATGCAAGAACAAAGTGCTGAGAGTATCTATCAGCCAATAAAATCCACATTATTAGGAACATGATGGACGTTCCTCTGCCACAAGATATAGGATGGTAACTGGAAGCCAATAAACAATAGCGATATGAAACCAGTTTAAAGTCACCATGTCGTAAGAGAAATATAGGCTGTTGTCTTGATGATGTTTCTAAAAAATATTTGTTGCTTGTCTATGCAGGGTCTCTTTTTGAATCAGTAAGTATCAGCAAATCAGCGAAAGTAATGTAGAAAAGCCCTTTTTTAAGGTATTATAATATTTTTACCAAAACTTGGGTGTTGGGTATATTGGGTCCATTAATTGAGAATCAATGGACAAGTCAATGGGATTAAAAAGCAAAGTTATGCTGTGTGGTTTTTTTCTGTGTCAAATGAATAGTTGGCCATAATGTACCTTTAAGCATGAGAAATCAGCCTGCAAACCACAGGCAAACAGCAGGTGGACGTGTCGCCATGTGTATACATAAATTTAGTCCAGTGGAGACTAGGCCTTAACTTTCTTGGTGGCCTGCCTGTACCCAGTTTGTGCAGAGTTTATTAACAAAACAAATTCTGCCCTAGCTGGGATCGGGCACACATGCCAGTCCACTGTGAGCCCGCAGCAATTCTGCATTGCTGCAGGCCCGCAGATTTTTTCTGGGGCCACGTCTTCAACATTATCATTGGTGGCGAAGAGGTGGGGAGGGGGTGGCCCCATAGCCCTCCATTATGTTTTCAGCTGTGTCATATGGCCATACCGCCAAGGAAGTTAAATTTAACACATCTGCACCCCATTAAAACCTGAGATCTTATAACACCAATGGGTCTCATGACACCAGGGAGGAAAAATGGCAGATTGGGTGCAATTTTGATATTTATAGATGCCAAAAGGGTTAAACAATAATTGCTGTATGTTTTGAATGGACTGCAACTTGACACTAAGTGGACACAAGCCCTTAGGGTCCTTCTAGGCTTCACTTGCAGAACGGTAGTTTACTGGCAAGGGACCTGCTCTCAGTAACACAAACACGTCCGTTGCCTGTAACTAAACCCTGCATTAGTGCATGCTCTTGGTTTTCAATAGTAGGAAAGGGTCCTTAGGGCTTGTTTCCACTTAAGCAATCAGCCACGATCACCTGAGATTTTAACCATGGCGCGGTGATCAAGGCCGATAGCGACCATTCATTTCAATAGGGTAAATTCCACATCCATGATTACCCGAGATCTGGCGCGCAGTGCGGGCCGCGATCTGAATTGTGGCCTACCACGTTTTGGAACCCGGACCCCGGGTGGTCACGGGATCACACCATTCGTGGACATAGAGTTTAATGGGCGTGGTGAAAAATCACGTCTCCATCCATGGATTCTAAACTGCGCCCATTCGCTCTCTATGGGTGCGATCAGCCAGAAAGTGGGAGGGGTGAGACAGGACATCTTGCCACACCCCCCACTTCCTGCCTAAACGTCTGTGCCCGCAGTTTGAATTGCTGGAGACTGCGGGAGATTGCTGGGTGCTAGCGATCTCCCATTGGCACCACGCTGCGATTCAAACTCAGCCAAACGCCTTAGTGAAAAACATGCACGTATACAAGCTGTACTGACTACTTTACCTTACAACAAAGTGCCATCATTCCAATGTTGTCCCATGGCAAGATATTATAATCTATGTACCATAAGGTCAGGGGTGTACTAACTTTTGTCAAATACTGTACATTATATAAAAAAACACCTTAAATTATTTATTGATTATTCACATATGAAAGAATCTCCTTTATTACATAATGGACCATTTCATATCAAAGTGCCATGACAAGTCTTCTGAGGAACACATACCCGGCTCTATACTGTTCTACGCATCACATATTTATAAATAAAAGGGCACAATCAATTAGAAATACATTCGTTTCTCTTTTGATTGGGATTTCCTCGTCGTTCATTGTGTCCCCAGACGATCTCATCTCTTTAATTATATCAGAAATGGAATATAAATCGTTGTTTATTTTAACGTCTCTGCTCGTGGTGTGATGCTCCTGCTTCCCGTTTCCATGGCAACAGGCTCTTTAGAACCCAGCAAAAAAAAAAGAAGAAAAAGCTCTCAGGGAATCTGTAAAGTGTGTCTTGGAGTATGCTGCACTTGAGATGGATTATTACGTCTTGTTATGGCGGTAATATATCATAGGACTGCTCGGAGTCAATTTTTTGCTTTTACCGAGTACGCTAATGGCTTCAAGTACTACAAACCCCAGTAAACAATATGTGGACCTGGCATCTCCAGCAGGCCAGCCCCATCAAGAGGTACTGCTGGAGTGGACGTGGCCTCTGAGTGTGGCGGCTGTTTATTTGTGCAGATGCTGAGTTATGATTCAACATGTGTCTTTTCCTATTGAAGGAATATTCTCTTCCTTCCTATCCTCTGGAGACAGTATGCATACGTTGTGCAGACAAGAAAGTTCCTCTTTGAAATGTTTACTGCTAGATGAAAGCTGACAAAGCAGAGTCCTGGAATCTTACACTTCTTCAATGTTATCTTCAGCGTTACAACTTGCACATTGTACTGTTTGGAGTTGGCAAGTCTGACGTACATTTCACTAAAATAGACATGGGGGGAAAACTTCACAATATGGAAAAACATGTAAGGCTATGTCTCCACATCCGTGTTTGGAGTGCTTGGCAGGGGTTCCGACGGATCACATACACTTTACCTGCTCAGTGGATGCTCTGTTTTCACGTCACTTAGCCAATCCACCGATGCAGGGGTTAAGGCAGTGCAGGGCTCTGTTGGAAAGTTTGGTGTCACCCCTCCTCTGGAAGTAAAATGGTGTCCCCTATGCCAACCGCACTCCCCACATCAGGATGCCACATCTGTATATTACAGAGCCCCTTCTGTGAACTTTCTAAACAGTATTGTACATAATAAAGTCCTGCCTTCCTATATAACCCTTCCTATGCATAACAGAGACCTGCCTATTAACTTTATATACTGTGCTAAATATTACAGGGACCTATCTCTGAATTTTCTGACCTGTTGTCCATTACATGGTCTTGACTGCTCTATACAGTATATACTCTATATAAGCATATTGCATTGGTCTGGCTGTTGAATTCTGTAAGCTTTGCTGTTCATTACATACTTATAACTAGCGTTGAGCTTCAATAATCGCTGAATACTGGCTATTCGAGAATTTGCAAATTTCGTGAATATGGCAGCTGATATTTGCAATTTCGAATATTTAAGATACTATGCACTGGGGAGCTTATGGCCATGCATTCTGAATATATATATACACCAATTATTCACAAAATATCACAATTTCAAATATTGCATATGCTGCTCATCACTACTGCTAATTGAAGTGTTCACTGTATGAAGAATTGATGCCTGCTACATACTAACTTATGTACATGGCTCGATATTTCTGTTTGATTTCCGCTTACGTCAATCGAGCAGGAATTGATTCATTCCTACCTGGTACAATCGGACAGAAAAACGATCAAAAAGTGATCGGACATGTTGGTAAGGCTATGATTCCACAGCATACGCAAGTCCGCCAAGGTCCCTCAATCTAATGCATCTATGATGATAGAGGTTGCCACCAATTTTCGGATAGCTATGTATAGAACCATACTAGATGATGGCGATCTGCTTGCATTGCATAGGGAATCACAGACATAAGGGCATAGATACTATATAAAGAATGTTATGAAAACAGAAAGGCTTTATTAAAAGGAACCAGAGATGGTAAAATATTATCTTTCCCTAATAATAATCTTTTCTTGCTTGGTACATGCCCTTTGAATAGAGTCCTATACAATGTATGTTCGGGAAGCTATAAAAAGCACCGCCACTGTTACAATAATAAACAATATTTGTTTGATAATTGAAATGGCAGGCCATGCATTATCTATGACATCACTGACACACTGACACACAGAGCCCGTGTTGGCCACACATCCTGTGGATCTGGACCTAATCCAAACCTTACATCCTCTCTGAGGCTATAGGTCATAAAATGCCTCTCCCGGTTGGTTGAAGTAATCTGTGCATTAGCATTATCTTCTCTACAATGGTGTTTAAGTAGCTATCAGAATGTTAACATTCCGCCCTTCCTGCAGTCATCCTTGGAAATTAAAATACAACCAGCCTTGTTCAGGCTTTCAAGAGAATTCCCGGACTAATGTGGTTCTTGTGTTTCCATTACCTGAGGAAAAGT
>CM070035.1:17172592-17184475 GCA_036250615.1 Ptychadena robeensis | reverse complement strand
GGTGCAGAGCAGGCGGGAAAAAGTAACAGATTTCAGGTTAAGGTGCACCTGTGATGGGCAAACTTTTTGAATTGTGGGACACATTATTATTATTAACATTTATTTATATAGGGCCAGCATATTACGCAGCGCTGTACAATACATTAGAGTGGAGATACAACACAGTATAACACACAGGTACAGGTAATGACACAGGAGGAGTAGAGGACCCTGCCCGGACAGGCTTACAATCTAATTGGGTTTCAAACTTTGAAGGGCCATCGCCAGTAGATGTTGTGTTTTTGGGCAGTTGCTCATTAGGTTTACATGGGGAGAGTTTTCAGTATTTGAGAACCTGCACCCAAGCTCTCGCTCACTGTAGGCAACTGCTCCACACAGTGGCATACCTGCAGTTTCAGGGAGGCTTAAAACTGTCAAAATGTGTTTAATTAAGTGGCTAACAACTTGACTGCCCAATTAGCTGGGAGAAAAAAAAGAACCCCACAACTAACTATATTCCCCCTGGGTACACCACAGGGGCAAGGGGACTTTAACGGCCACTTATCTATGATAAGGTCATGATTAGAATAGTGCCTAGGGCCCTTCACCCCTGCCATATAATCTTATTACATCATATTTATACCTTCTTATTTACTAATAAATAAATACACCGCAGACCGGAAGTGGATTTAACTGGCCAAAAACGCCTTTTATTATAACATAACAAAACCATATCACATTTGATATTTTCTTTAATTCTGGTTCCGAGCCTTTCAAGGATCCTATCACGATTCTAGCAAACCCAATGAATCACAGGTCACCAGTGCCTGCCACCAAAGTTTGTATAGGCCCTCAGCCGCCGCCGACTGGAGGACAACTAAGGCTGCCCGCAAGCCCACTGAGACCGCTTACCATACTTGGTCAGCTCCTTCTCACCTACACCCAGGGGGGATACACCATCAGATGATTCCCTACTAACCTTGTCTTTAAACTGTCTACCTTGAAAAGACCCGGAACCCGCCACGGCGTTATGACATCTGAAACGAGAAAATTGCACACAAAAACACACACAAGCAAAATTGCATCCGAAAATAATTAGCATGCAAATGCTACCTTGACCCTCACCCTTGATAACAAACTAAAACAAACGGGGAGGGAGGGAGGGAACTTTCACCTCGCTGCTTCACCGACGACTGGTCCAGAACCGGTTCCAGCCACCCCATTTGGACAGTACGACCACACCCAGCCAAGCCCCTCTCCTCCAATAAGGTAGGACTACGCCTTAACTCCCCAAAACATTGTATCATTTTTGCCTGACTGACCGCACCCAGCTCAGGTCCCATTGCATCCCAGTCATGTAGGCCTTACACCTATTTCATTACATTCCATTGCTCCAGGCCTGTCTTGAATGTGTGACCAACTGATCAAGACAGTGAAGTGTAAAAAAAAAAATATATATATATATATCCATAAATAAATATGTTAACCTCCCTAGTGGTTGAGATGAGCCCAGCTGCAATTCTGAGGTGTGTGTGTGTGTGTGGGGGGGGGGGGGGGGGGGGGGGGGGGTACAGACCTCCATGTTAATGGATAGGTGGTGCTTTCCCAGCACACATCGCCGACATTATCAAAAACGCCTGCAATATGTACAGGGGGGAGGGAGGGTGCGGTACAGGCTTACCACTAGGGGAGGTTAAAAAACTATTTAATAAGTAAGGTAATTGGGAAAAAAACATTTGTATAAAAAATGATTTTTTTAAATATTTAAATTATCCAATCACATCGTATATAAGCTTACCATTCTTTTCTTTGTGTATTGCCATACTTCAGACCACTCTGGCTCCAGCAATGTGCCGAGTGCTGCCATGAGGATGAGTCTACAGTGTCATCACGCCGCTGAGTTGTCCCCATGGTGATGTTAAGACCCCTCGAACCTTTATTTAGCTCATTGCAGGGATTGAGTGGAGACTCGTGACCAAAGTGACAACAGGCTGGATTTAAAAAAAAACTAAACGGGTTGCATATGGCCCACGGGCTGTAGTTTGCCTATGCCTTCCTTTTTATAATACATTTTTTTATCACTGATCTTACATAGGGATGTAAAACTCCGTTCCTCTGGGGATCACATGTTTATAATTTATATAACTGGTGGCAATTACTGAAGCAAGGATTAGTCAACAAAGAGTCAGGAAATACTAATACCAAAACTTAAACTGCATATGGCCCTCAAGGACAACCCTTGATCCTTAAGCAAGCCATACACGTGTAGGATTCCATGGCCAATTGATCACTCACCCGATCGATTCCGGTGATTCTGCCGGGAATCGCAGGTGTGATCAATCGGCCAATTAAGAGTATCCATCGCTGCATACCACCTTAATCCAATGGATTCCGGGACGATTCCGTGTCCGATTGTCCACCTCACAAATGGCAATTCCCCCTGATCTGGGCAGAATCAATCTGATGGAACCAACATGTTGGTTCTCTGTCGGATCCGATTCTGGGCCCCTGAACGATCGGACCTGATCGATTGGACAAGGTGGGCTGCATGCGATTCCGGCACGATCGTTTGGCGTGCACGGGCCCGGAATCGATCGTGCCGGAATCCAGTGGGAATCCGACACGTGTATGGGGGCCTTTAGACTTAATTTGATCATTATATAGGTTCAACATCTAGAGTGCCTTTCAACCTGGAGCACTTCCTAAAAAACACCAACCAATGCCAGTCCACCCGACCATTAACTATAACAACAAAGAAGTGGAAGGATTAATGATAGTTCATAAACCACCCAACCAAACCATGTAAATGTTGATTCTACATGAAGAAGCATAGCCCTCGATTCAGTTAAAAAAGTACAGTTATCCATTTTCACTATTTGTGTTCAACAAATATAAATAGCAGTTCATATCTGGAATGTGGTGTTAGGTAGATAGACTCACCCTTAATTCCTGTCTATCTATGTAAATATTTGAGCAGCATGGCACTGTCTGAGCCTAGTTAGCTGGGTCACATCGGGAACAACAGGAACTGGGAATGCTTTTGAGCTAAAAGTGGTCTAGATCTGGTCTAGAAAGTGGTCTTGGATAGTTAAGGGGGCCATACACGGGTTGATTTTCCAATTGATTCCCGAGAAATTGACCACCATGCGCGTTCAAGGTAAACATTTGGTGTGCGAGTCGAACGTGGCCACCCACTTACTCGAGCGGGATCGATTGATACTGTTCAAAGAAAGTTTGGTCGAACAGGGAACCAACATGTTGGTAGATCCCTTTTTGATTACCGTCATTTTTAATGGGGACCAAGGTAGATTGACGTAATTTTGAATGGGGACCAGGGTCCCCATCTAAGTAGCAAACGGTTATCGATTGCACAAAGTGGTGCTGTGGTGGTGACGTCATAGATGTGCCTTTGAGCATTGATCGATCCAGAAGGAATCGGCCCGTGTATGGGGACCTTTAGACAGTAGAAGTTGTCAATGAGATGTGTAAAGTATGCAAATTGCATGCAGACCAATATAAACAAGCACAACTGCTGCTTTACTGGCTCAGTTTCAGTCTGCATACAATTAGCATGCTAACATTGAAAATTGCACATTTGATTATTCCTCTCTAGTGGACACAGAAGGCCATACTGAGTAACTAATTTCTGGTATAACTTATGCAAAGCTGGGTATAGACATTTCGTTCTGTGTTTGATTGTGCTGCAGATCGACGGTGTGTGTTGACGCCATCATGCACGACCGGTTGTGCAGAGAATCAGCCGGGCACCATTTGTGTGCCAGCGCCCCCATCCAAAGTAATGGGATCGGTCTAAAATTTACAGACATGTCGGTAAATTCTTAGATCGATTTTCCAGCCAATTTATGGCCGAATATTGTTTTTAGGCATAAGATTCGGCCACCAATCTAAAAGTCCATGTCTAGCTTACGTTTATTAAAACCTAGGGGCCTCCAATCCAGCACAGGAGCTACAAAGCTCCCTCTTTATTAGAATTATAAATACACAATAAGAAACACAGCCAACTATAGTTTAGTCTAGTGGACAACCGCATATCACCGTTTACAAGAAGAAAACTGGAATATAAAATACTGCATGAGTAAGTATAACAGTTACATATCGGACTCGGGTCTTTGGGTGTCTAAAGATGATAAAAGTAGAGATGGTCGAATTTTTCGACTTGCTAACTTTGTGAGCTAATTGCAAAGCCCCTGAACATGGTATCATCACCAAACTTGCTGGAGATGTAGAGAAGGGTTGTGGGAACATTGGATAAAAAGAAGTTTTGTTCTAGCACATGTACTTTTTGCATAAATTAAGTTCAAAGTTAAAGTCGAAATTCCGATTTTCGAAATTTTTACTTGACTTTGAACTTAATTTGTGCAAAAACTATTTGTGTTAGAGACATACTTTTTTTTTTGTAGTGTACCCCCAACCCTTCTCTACATCTCCAGCAAGTTTGGTGATGATACCATGTTCAGGGGCTTTGCAATTAACTCGAAATCGGCGAAATGGTCGAATTTTTGAAAAAAAATTCGACCATCTCTAGATAAAAGTAACCATGAACATGAATAATAATAACTACAGTCTGATTACTTGTAGCTGTAGTAGATGATATGTTTGCTAATCTAATTTATAATAACGTCATTTAAATTGATTCATTTTATTACGCTGTAACTAATTATATTATTAAAATAATTATAATAAGATTGAAATATCATGAAGTCATGATAATAAAAAACTAAACATTGCTACAAGTATCCTAAAATATCATAGGAAGTATCTGATCTAGCTTGTAACTTTGGCTATGGGCTCATTTAAACTATGTGCACTGCTTTTTCATTAGTCTAATGCAGCATGTTATGGGTTAGCGCGGGTCTTCAGGCAAAGCTAAGCCGGGGAGAGAGCAGAGCTGTCTCCCCAGCTCTGACGATATCTGACAGCAGCGTGATGACGGCATTACACTGCAGCAGGGAACATCGGACGGCTCGAATATCAAGCCGTCTGTACCCTGCTTTACTCCTAACAGGCTCATTTATACGTGCGGTCAGTGACTGCCTGTTAGGCCATGTGTCCACTGCTATTGTCTTGTGCAAGGAAAAAAGGCGCGCGCCGGTACATTTGCCGGTGGATTCCCTGCGGCTGCTCGCCCGCAGCTTAGGCCATTGATTTAGCATACCAAAGATGCAGGAACACAACATCCTTGCTGCATGTTTTTCCCCGATGGGGACGCACATGAAGAAAAAGAAACAGTGGACACAAGCCCTCAAACACCACAACATGAGACGTTCCCCAGCAAAATATTGATCAGTTGCTCCATAGGAGTAAAATTAAGATGGTTATAACCCCGGGAATACCGGGCTGTTTTCTGTGCTGCTGCTGACTGACAACTGTCCGGAAAACAAGCACTTTTCGTTTTTTAACCTTCTGAGCGTTCTCCCCGAATTAACTCGGGCTGAGTTTCATGCATCATGAAACTCAGCCCGGGTTAGCCGGAGGAACGCCCGAGGTCTCGCCGTCTTCTGGCGGTGGTCGGGAGCATCGGCATGTATGCCGATGCTTCCGGGTCCGCCCCCGATCGCGTCACCGGTGACGCGAAAGGGGCGGGGGTAGGCGGCGCCATAGACCTCCGTCAAACTGGAGGGGCGTCGCTTTCTGTCAGCAGAAGTCCGGCGTCTCCAGCGACGCCGGACTTTTGTTTACATCCCTCAGCTGAGCTGGCAATCGCGGCGGAGCACATTGTGCTCCGCCGCGATTGCCCGTGGCATGGTTTTGAAAAAACCCTCAAAACCATGAAACGCTCAGAGGGTTAATAGCAGGTAATGGACATGTCTGTAAATCCAGCTCAAAAGTCTTTCCTTTGGACAGGGACCAATTGATTGATTGGTCTTTACACAGTGCTGATACGGATCATCTGTATAATCGCATTGTAACCTTAAAAATGAATGGTCACATGTGCTATTTATTTTTGCATTGCGAATATATATTCGCAATCCATGCCCATAAGCATCCCAATGTGAATATTCGAAATTGCGAATATCCACCGCCATATTCACAAAATTTGCGAATTTTCGAAATTCAAGCCCAACACTAGTCATCTGTCGAGCTCTGGTTGAGACTTGGATGGGGACCTTTACGCTAGTAAAAGCTAATCATTATAAGCACTCCAGTCAGTTGTTACTTTAAGGGTCCTTTAACACTAGCTGCAGCCTGGCTTGTGTCAATGCAGGGTACATAAGTTTCCTTGGTTGTGCCTGTTACACTGGTCCTGCATTGTGTGTGCAAAACACAGCACAGGGCCAATGTGAAAATGCAAACGCTTTGCAGCAGACATTTTTGTCTGCGAGAGAGGGCAAGCGCAGCACAATGCAATAGCATATGGTTGTAAAGGCACCCATACACAAAGTGAGCCATGGCCGATTTTGCCATTGACTGATGTGCGCGTGTGATTGTGGCTGCCAGCATCAAAATCGCCCCCCGCGGATCGTGGGGACACACATGGTGCGACAGAACCCTGTGGCCCAAAGCTCGGTCGGCCAGAAAACAGACATGTCCGTAAACTCTGCTGATGCCATTAATTTGAATGGGGACCGGCGTTCCCATTCAAACTAACGTCCGGCACCCAAAGGGTGCCCGGTGATACTCTGAGCGTCGGGAAGCAGCTTGATGACGTCATCACGCTGCACTCCGTCGCTCATCTGTCGTCCCCTGCTCAGTACGTGTGTGGGGGCCTTTAGAACCTTGTTGGTCTTTTAAGGCCCCCATACACGGGTCAGATTCCTGTCTGATTCCGGTCCGATCGATTCCGGGCGCGTGCACGCCAAACGATCGTGCCGGAATCGCGTGCAGCCCACCTTGTCCGATCGATCAGGTCCGTCCGTTCCGGGGCTCAGAATCGGATCCGACAGAGAACCAACATGTTGGTTCCATCAGATTGATTCTGCACAGATCAGGGGGAGTTGCCATTTGTGAGGTGGACAATCGGACACGGATCCGTCCCGGAATCAGCTGGACAAGGTGGTATGCAGCGATCGGATCACTTAATTGGCCGCTCGATCGGAGCTCCGAGTCCCGCTGAGATCGCCGGAATCGATCGGATGGGTGATCGAGCGGACATGGAATCCGACACGTGTATGGCTAGCTTTAAGCATTTGGTTGAAAAAAAAAACCCTCTGGCTAAACCAAAGAGAGGACTAAGAAAAACATTATGACTATATATATATATCAGGATATAATAAACTATAATATGCTTAAATAGTGTTCATTGGCTAAGAGTGAACTTTTAACTTGGGCATAGAAGACACACATGACATTTGCCTTTCCTGACCTTTAGTTTTACATAAACAGTAGAGTCTATATCCCCTAAAAGAGTTAAATAACCAGAATAAGCCGTAAGTTCAGAGCTTCACAAATAATGTGGAACATAAAGATTTTGTGTTGTGTTTATCAGCTGCTGAACTCCATCTTTTACTGCCCTTTTATCTGACTTGAGGGGCGGAGGTTAAATTACATTACAAACAATAGTGCATGTTCACAGACACTAGATAAGCACATGCAGAGAGGGAAGTGTGTTCCTGAGTGCTCATGTCATAGCTATTTTAATTGAAAACCTTACCAGGCTGGCTTTGCTTGTTTAGAATCAGAAGTCGGTCTGTTTATTTTAGGCCGTGGTGCCCTGGGGCGCATTCACCATGGTTTATTAACCGGACAACCCACAAGCTCCTTCCAGTCTACTCACTTCTACCTGATCTCATGGCCTTTTGTTTTAAATTGGAACAACATGGTTGGCTAGTAGGGATGAAGGAGTCTGTCTAGGTTTGGTTTGTAAACGGTTCTAAGGAGTTCAAAGTTTCTCCTTGTAATAGCAATTTTAAAAAAAATTAATTCTGGCCATGGTAGGGCTAACAAGCCAGCTATCAACGGATATCTTAATGCCCCCCGAAGCGCCTGCAAACTTGTAGACCAAAGCATCAGGTCACGACCATGTAACAAAGTTTGAAAGTCTTTCCCAGCTTTTTTTGGGATGTGTTCACCGACTCTGGAAGAGAGGGTCGCAACATTTCGACTTGTTTATTTGTTCGGGTCTAATTCTTAAACCTGAACAAAGTATTACCACCAAAACTGTAGAGAAGGTTTTTAGTGATGAGTGGCATAGGCAACATTCAAATTTGTGATATTTTGTGGATAATTCTACTAATACTAAATTCTATATTAACGAATAATGAATATTATTGAATATAGATTGTGAAATTATAATCGCCTCGCAATTACCTTCAAAATGAATGGTCATGTGCTGTTTATTTTCGCATTGCGAATATATATTCGCAATTCATGCCCATGCATCCCAATAGGAATTCTCGAATAGCCGATATTCGCCAAATATATTTGCAATTCAAATATTCAAGCTCAACACTAAAGGTTTTCAATTAAAAAAAATTCAACTTGCGTTTGAACTTCATTTATGAAAAAACTACATGTGCTAGAGCAATACTTTTTATAATTTCCCTACAACCCTTCTCTACATATTTGAAATAAAAGAATTTGCTTTTTATTTTTTACTTGGCTTGGTTCAGGCCATATCCTCCAATACCTTCTCTACATATCCAGCAATTTTGGTGATGATACCATGCAGTGGCAGTCCTAGCCTGTCTAGTGCCTTGACCACTCACCCCCTCTTCTCCTCCACTATATCAGACGGGGGTGGTATCATTCTTGGACCCTGGTGTTAGTGGTGTCAGCCAGTGTTCCAATATGGTCCTGTGGCAACTGAGAACGCTGGTTAAGCAGTAATTCCACGAGCAGTGCCCAAACACACAATCCTGCCCCTCACCACACCCCAAACTGAGCTCCTCTTCTCCGCTGGATGATGTGGAGGTGGACTGCCCATGATGTTGTCCCACTATGATGCCATCCATGTTGCCCATGCCTAAAATTAACTCACAAACTGAACTTACCAACATTTTTCAACCACTTCTATTCCTGAACAGAATACTCAGGGACCCACTTCATGGATAAGGAAAAAGTTTAGTTGTAGTCTGCTTTACATCTTCATCTTTGTTGACCATTTCTATAGATGAGGCATTTGATGCATTCCATACTTAGATGCTTTTGCCTCTCAATACCATCTGCAGCAGAGTTGTCTATATTGGTTATATCAGCATTAGTGTGCCTGTTAAATTACATTGGACGCAAAAATGGGTCACGTTTTTAGATGGGTTATGAGGTGTTTTCCTATAGAAATCAACTGTGGGAAAAAGTCTTTAACGTGCCCAAAATTTGGCCGCATTTATGGATGAATTGACGCTAACATTCCAAAATTCGAACTGGGAACATGGCCAAAATGGTTTCGATAGCCCTAAGTAGTGTTGAGCGAGTATATTCAAAATTCGAATATATTAATTGAATATCCGTCATTCGAGAATTGGCAATATTTTGCAAATGTGCGCTCGGATATACACAATGGCGGATATTCGTCATATTATGCTTCAACATTGTTTACCGGAATACATCGCGCATATTTGTGCGCATTGTGAATGGATACGCGCAATACGCACAGTGCTCGTACTGGCTAAGATCACAGAATGAGGAAGAGAAGCTGTAAAGCTGCATTCAAAAATTCACATTTTATGAATTTCGAATGTTCCTTTGTATATTTGCGAAATTATGCAAATTCAAATATACCATATGCCGCTCAACACTAGCCCTGAGTATAGTGAACATAGTTAAATAATGATAATAAACAGGTAATATTCATATTTGCAAAATATTGCAGATTTTCACCTACATTTCACCACATTTTTCACCTTTTTCTTGCGCAAAAGATCTTCACAATAAAAAGTGCAGATGTTTACGTTTTTAAAAAGTTTAGAAACTTTTGATGAAGTATATTGGGTTTAGGCCTATCTTGTCCTCACTGAATAATGGTTAGACCACTCTACAAGAGACATTGACACCTCTTCTAGTAGCTCTGCTATCAATGTATTTTTCCATACATCTACCTATTCTATGGGATACAGAATAGCATAGAGCCGCAATGGCCCGTAGCTGGATGCATTACATCGAGATGCTGGTCCCTGAAAGCATATTGAATTACTGATCTTTTACCATTTGACTCGCTCAGCGCTCTAATCTGAACATTAGTTCTGCCAAATTTGAGCTGGTAATGACTGTGAAATGCGGAAATGTTTCTTTTCATAAAAAGTCAGGTTTATCTCACACGTACAGTAGCTTAAGAGGAAAGGTTCCATGCTAGAACAATCACAGATAAAGACATCAGAGGGACACGGACGGCAGAAAATAATACATGACATTTTCCCTGAATCACACAAAAGCAGAGAAGTGGTCCATAGATAAATCTCCACAAATGTAGAGTGTAGGGAGAGAGCACGATGCAAGAATGGCATGTGAAAAGGATGCTGTAGGGGGCACATTACATACCGAATCCCCCCCCCCCATGCTGACCCATTTTAGGCAGTTGAAATTCTACCTAAAAAACATTCTATTGAGAGACACACAGTATATACTCAGATATACCGTATTTTTCGGACTATAAGACGCACCCAGTTTTTAGAGCAGAAAACCAGAAAAAAAATATTTAATACATTTTCACATCAATTGGGTTAATGCAATTGATTAAATTAATGCAATATTCAATTCAGCCAGTAGATGTCCCTAGCGGCAGTACACTCACAGCACAGCACAACGTCATTTTCCTCACTGACTGGGAGGAGGGGGGGCCAACAGCTGCAGAGTCGCTCCTCTGACGATCTTGCTGTTTCTGTGTGCGTGGGAGCAGCAGAGTGATTGCAGTTTCTACGGACATAGAGAGAGGGATAGATGGCAGTTTATCTATCTCTCTCTTCATTGCTTATGCCAGCAGGGCTCTGGGCTCTGTTGGCATAAGCAATTATACAGTTCAGATGGGAGATCCAGACACCGGCCGGCATCTCTCATCCTGACAGCCCCTCGGCTCATTTCCTTGCCGGGAGAGCTGGTGAGAAGCCAAGGCGCCACCACCCACGGCCGTGGGGGTTACGCATTCAGACCATAAGACCCAGGCACTTTTTCCCCCCGATTTTGGGGGCGAAAAAGTGTGTCTTATATTCTGAAAAATATGGTAAGCCAAATTTGTCAGCAACCAATATATGCTGAAAAAACTGGAAGATGGCTTAAACTTAAGCCAAGGATAGGTGAGCATCCCTAAGTGTAATGCGGGGTGAATTTGTTTTGTTACACTTGGGGTAACCGCTAGATAGGTTAATAATGGTATTGATGGTGGATTCTTGATTTCAAAATAATCTTCCCCAAGGACCCCCTACATTCTTTTGATGGGCGATGGGGCCCAGTCTCCCAAATGTTAAGGGAAGGCAACCTGATAATCTATGGGGGGGGGGGGGGCTAATTCACTTGATGAGGGTAGGCTAGCCTATACCTTATAGGCATCCCAAATCATTTTTGAAGGAATTCTGTATCTTGCCCGGAAAGTCACATGAAAGATTCTCTTTGTTTTTTGCACATGTCTCTTTAGCAGCGATCAGGTCCCCCTTGCCTTTTTACCTAGTACCGCTAAAAATAATATTTCTGATCAGATCATAGCTAAAGCAGATGCATGGAGTTTCTATAGAACTGTATCTGTACAAAACAGCAAAAAAACTGAAGCCTGCTCACCTTCATAGTGTCATATTCATGCGTTTCTCTTATATTAGAATATGTCTAGACAAAAGGATACACAATGATAATTGTAATTCAAAGAGAAGGGAAAGGGGGAGAGGGGGTTTTACCCTCGATGGGGACTTTAATTGGCGGACCTTCCCTATTAATTCTCGTGGATAGTAGTTGCGTAAAAAAAAAAAGTACAGAGTACAGGTAGTCCAGGATGACTCCAATTAGTACAGTAGTGGAGTACAG
>CM070035.1:17152052-17171131 GCA_036250615.1 Ptychadena robeensis | reverse complement strand
AGGGCAGTGACCACATCTAAAAAGACCAGGATTTCTTGAAGGGATGGGTCTGATCAGGTGACTGTGCACTAGACGGTCTTTAAGCGATAAAATATGGTACTCAGACGATGCCAGCTCGAAAAGTTCTTCTTCCCATGTGCCCAAAAATAAATTGGCGTTGGTAGGCGCACAGGCCGTACCCATCGCCACACCTTGGGTTTCTAAATCTGATCAGGTGACACTAGACGGTCTTTAAGCGATGTGCATCTCCTATAAGTGATAGAGGGCCGTGGGCCTATAAACTTGGAGATTTGGGGATCACTGGTTAGCATTTCCCAGCCCTGTTTGATAATATTGTACACCTTTCCATGTTGCGCATAGAAGGGTAAAATGAGGTTCACCATCGAGAGATCAGATGTTTCTGGCTGTTTTTTTTATTTTTTTATTAAGAGTTCATTCTGAGGGACTTTTGTAGCCTTATTGAAGGCTTTTTTAAGGGATTTCCGACTATAGCCACTTGATAGGAGTCTTTGGGTCAGCTCATCTGCTTTGGTCTGGAATTCTGATTTTTCAGAACAATTCCTTCTAAGGCGTAAAAACTGGCCATAGGGAATGCTCCTCAAGAGCGGCTCGGGATGTCCGCTCTTATAATAGTATTGCCGGCCGTACTTTTGCGGTATAAAGTTGTTTTTAATGTCCGATCCTGATCAATGTAGATTTCAACGTCCAGAAATGGTAGGCGAGATTGGTCAATATGGTATGTGAAAGATAGATTGAATCTATAACTATTTAAATTCTTAAGGAACATCTCCAGAAGATCACGAGGACCTGTCCAGAGTAAGAGAACATCGTCGATGTACCTTTTCCACATTAAAATATGGTCAAGGTACTCAGACGATGCCAGCTCGAAAAGTTCTTCTTCCCATGTGCCCAAAAATAAATTGGCGTAGGTAGGCGCACAGGCCGTACCCATCGCCACACCTTGGGTTTGTAAAAAATAAAAGTTGTTAAACGGAAAAATATTACGAGAAAGGATGAAATTTAGCAAATCACAGAGAAAATCGATGAAATTGGAAGAGTACTCTGAACGTAAATGGAGAATATGCTGAACACATAGCACTCCTAATTCATGGGGAATACTGGAATAAAGTGCCTCAATATCAATGGCCACCAAGTACGTATCTGGAGGTAGAACCAAGTTCTGAACCACCGTTAGTAAGTCAATAGTATCTTGGAGATATGATGGTAATTCACAAACAAATTGTCTCAAATGAGTATCAACATATTGGCTCGCCCTTTCAGTTAGGCTCCCGTTCCCAGAGACAATTGGTCTTCCTGGGGAGGGGGGGGATTTTCATCTTGTGAATTTTTGGGAGGGCATAAAAGGTTGGAACACATGGATAAACGGGGTTGTTTAAAAGTCAAATGTGTCCCTATCAATTATCAATTCGTTTGCGCCTTGTTATTAAGTCAAAGATTGCCTTATTGAATTGTCTCTATTCCGGCTTGGGGATCCTACATACCAAATGTCGTGCTAAATTCTTGGCACATTTTTGATGTATTGGGATGTGTCCATGACGACAAACATTTACCTCCATTATCAGCAGGTTTTATTGTACTATTATGGTTATTATGGAGAGAATGTAAGCTGGCCATTGCTGATAGTTAGGTTATCCTGTTTGACTGTTTTGAGTTACTGTATAATCACAAAGCCGAGATGGAGGTTTTTTATGTAGTGTGGGATTTGGTAGATTTAGATTTAGGTTGAAAAGATGGAGGAGGATTGGAGTTGAAAGATTGGAGGATGGTATGTGTTAACTGGTTGTCAATTTCTGTGAATGGGTTTGTTCTCCAAGAGTCGATTAATCTTTCAAGGCTCGAAATCAGCACCTTAAAATTCTTTTAAATATTCATTGAATGATCGTCAGTTGGAGTTTTATCACAAAAGGGTTATAAATAGCTACGAGCGAATTAAGTGAATAATCTTTAGGACTTCAAAGCTGTTTTAATTTGGCCACAGGACAAAAGCTTAAGGCCTAGGGGCTAAAACTTACTTTCCTGCAATATTGAGATTGATTTTAGAGAGGTTGACATTGAGAGTTGCCGGTTTTTGCGATGGGCTAGAGGAGTTGACAGGAATGATCTATTGAAGCATACCGTGCTGGATCCGTGGAGATGTGGGTGTCTAAAAAGACAAAGAGGGGATGATGGTTAAGTCTCGAGGTGCTATGGTAAGGGACAATAATCATGATCTTTGTAAAAGGTTTTATTGGTTGCTTTTATTGGGGGCCTTAGAAGGTATTGAAATGGAAGTGTAGATCAGATTTTGGGAAGGTTTCTTGTGCTACATTTAAATTGGTGTAAGTGTGCTTGTATCTCCGAGAGTTCTAAGATTACTCAGGGTAATATATTTGGGAGCAGACAAGGAAGTTGATTGTACCAGTGGGGTTGGGGTTGAGTCCCGCCATTTGTAACCTGCTGAGGGTATAGTGAGAATAGGTTTGAAGAGTCTTGTTGCCGTTCATTGTTCGAGAATGTGAGGCTTTTTGTATGTTACTTACATTAATTTTAGATAAGGAAGTCTCGAAATGAGGGTTTCCGGTGCTCCTTGTTTGTTGCTTGAGAAGTTGTCCTTAGCTCTCTTCCCTCCTGATTAATTGTATTTAAACGCTGCTAGAGACATAGCCCTACGTTCTCAATGATCTTAGTGTTTAAAGCTACTCTAAAAAATCAAATGCCAAATCTCAGGTGAGAAAATAAAAGAGTTTTATTGTATAAGGCTAAAGAAACATGTTTCCGTACTCATCGCTCACTTCATCCCAGTGGGCAATGCAGGGTCTGATGATAGTGATAACTTGAGTCTGAAACTGTTGTTTGTAGTGTAAATAAAAGCTTTTCTGGTTGCTCCGGGGAGTTTTATATGGATTGTAACGTAGCTCCTCCCCTACTCTTATATATCTCCCGTTTTAATTCCCCACGGGGGTTCCTATACTATCCCTCTTCCTTTTTTTGCTACCTACTCCACTCTTCTCACTCATTTTCGAAAAGTGTCTCATTATTAGGATCAGTTGTATGATATGACAGCAAACAGGTAAGGCCCCACATTACACTTTCGATCACTCCTACAGTTTTCCTTTTAGATATCAAACAAACTTTGTAGTTTGCGTCTCCTACATGATAGAATACAGTGATTGGAAGGTAATATACACTGCTAGTTAGTGCCGGGTCCTCCCTGATTAGAATACATGATTGGAAGGGATATATCCACTGCTATGTAGCTGCCGGGTCCTCAACCTGATAGCAATACCCATAGTGATTTGAACGGTTATATATCATCCATGCTATGTAGTTGCAGGGTCCTCCCTGATAAGAATTACATTAGTGATTTTTGAAGGTAAATATCACTGCTATGTAGATGCCGGGTCCCCCTGAATGATAGAATACATAGTGCATTGGAAGGTCTTAAATATCACGGCTTATGTAGTGCGGGTCCTCTCTGAGAGAATACATGGTGATTTGACAGGTTCATATATCACTGCATATATAGTGCCGGGTCCTCCCTGATTAGAATACATAGTTGATTGGAAGGTATAGAGCACATGCTATGTAGTGCTGGCGTCTCCCTGATAGAATAACATAAGTGATTGGAAGGTATATATCACTGCATATGTAGTGCTGGGTCCCTCCCTGATAGAGATACCAAGTGATTGCGAAGGTATATATCTATATGTAGTGCTGGGTCCTCCCTGATAGAACACAGTGATTGGAAGGTATATATCTCTGCTATGTAGAGCCAGGTCCTCCCTGATTGAATACATAGTGATTGGAAGGTATATATCACTGCTATGTAGTGCCGGGTCCTCCCTGATAGAATACATAGTGATTGGAATGATTAGAAAGGTCCTCACATTACATGGTTTTGGTAGAAGAAAAGTTGATTTTAGGCTCAAGTTCCCTTATTTAGGCTCAAATACTGTTCATTTTCAAGGAAGAAAGCTGAAATTTCGGAAGGATTGTAGAGATGGTAAATTTTTTCAACCAGCTGACTTTGTTTGCTAATTTCAAAATTGCCAAAATTGTTGGAGATGTAGAGAAGGGTTGGGGGTTTGATTTATTGAGTAGCTTGAAGCCATATCCAGGATAATCCTCTCACACAGTAGATCGATTTGGTGATCATTCAGTTCTTATTAGTAATTTTTTCCATGTTGACAATACGTTTTTATAGAAATTTATAATAGCGAATATTCGAAACACAAATTTTTATTGCGAATATCGCCACTTTTGTGAAGATCTCCAATATAGCGCTATATCTTCGTAATCTTAAATATTTTAGATTCTGGGGAAAGTACCATGCATTGTGCATGCAATATTCGTATGTACAAATACCAATTTTCACAAAGAATTACTTCTGAGTGTTGTTTCATAAGCTTACACTGCAGCTGCAATTTCACATTCTGCCACTAGATATCGCCAAGCCGCATTGCATTTGCAATAAATCACATTACAAATGCCAATATAATGGACAGGAGATCTCATATTTGCCAATTTACTTTTAACATTTGAAGAATAATTTGAGAAATGTTGCATATTTGAATATTACCTATGCTATACTTTGACCTATGCGTCAAAGAGGATTTCAGAAGGCATTTGACACTTTCAAGAGGCGGCTACCAAGAGATCCACAACACAACAGAATTTTACCAAACAGACCTGAAGATAGGTAAGTTCATAGACTATTGTTTTACTGGGAGCCAGTGATGGCCAAGCTTCGGCCACGTCCGCCTGCAAAATGTAAATTGAAAAATAAAACCCCAAACAAAATGGAAGTGACATCACTTCCGGTACCTGGAATGCACAGTTCCCGGTTTCGATATCAGGAAGTGATGTCACTGACGTCACTTCCGGTTTAAGCTGGTTTTCTTTCACAAGAGACTGGGTTCTCTACCTGGTCTCTGGTGAAAAAATTCTTCCATTGGCCGGATCGTTCTGCTCCTGATCCAGCCAGCGGAAGAATAGTTACCTTCTTCTCTCCGGTACTGTTCGCCGGGGGAACTGTCCACCTTCAGACAGTTCAGCCATCACTAATGGGAGCATTTATTCTAGTTTCCTCTATAGAGACAGGGTCACTGTGCATGGTGCCTCCGTGGTCAGTACCCCTCGATTGGGGCCCCCCACCTACACTAGATTATGTGTGGGACAAAGTAGTGCTCCCCTGACCACCCACTCATGCCCATCCGTACCTGCCCACTCCTGGAGCTCTGGCGCCTTCAGGAATACAAAAATCACAGGTTGCTACAAAGTGTGATTCTATAAGGCCTCCATTTTACTGGAGTGGACATTATGTAAAGAAGGTCTCACCTTGCAGAACTCCCTTTTAGAGAAAAAGACAGATGGCATTGTTTTGTAATGGCCTAGAAGGTAATAACAGTCTAACGGTAGCGATTTGATGCGATGCTCAGGTTTCTGTATGGTTCCTCGGTGTGAACTCAGGGGCGGGAGAACACTTAAATTTGGTAAAAGCGTTCCTATTGTTACTTCTATTTTTGGTTTCCTCAGCTTGCCTTGTTTCAATAGCTACCACAAGAAAATTAATGAAAGCTCTGAAAGTCCCCCAGAAATCCTAATTGGTGCTTAATGGCTGCAATTTACGTTGTACTTTCATCCCTGCTGGGATGTTTACTAGAGCAGTTTGAAAACTTTTTTGTGTGACAGCTCAGATGACCATTTGTGGTCTGTTCATGGTAAATGGCAAAAACACAAATAACAGAAGACTTTGTGGATCACTGTGGGATTCTATGTCTTCTGTGGTAATCTGTGGTAGGCGCGGTGTTCAGAGATATTTTGCTACCCTGAAATATTTTCCTACCCTTACAACTGCCCCTAACCTTGACCCCTGTAATTCGTAAGATTAACCCTAAAAAGCCCCAAAAACTAGGGCTATCTGCACACGGGCAGTTGCAAGGTTAGAAAAATATTTCAGGTAGCATTGCAGACACGAGTAAACTATGATCTCACGGAGACCATAACAATTATCCTCTTGGTATCTCCATTTTTTGCAGGGAACGAGTGGAGGGGAGCCAGAGTGTCTTGGCCCCAATATGACTTAGGGTCATATTAAAAGACTAAATGGGCCAGATATGGCCCATGAGCCATGTGTAATTTAAGTCCAGGAGAAGCTGGAAAGAAGATGGAAATGCTGAGTGATGACTCTGGGGTGCCCCATATGCGTTGCATACTTAAATATAAATACCTCGGATAAATGTCAGATCTATAAATCCTTTATTTTGAGGGTAAGATTTAGGATCAAAGTAAATTTGTGCTGAAAGTACAGATGATGTGATAATATTCCATTGTTATCTTGATCTACTAAAAAGAATCGGGCAGGCATGTCCAAAGTCCGACCTGGGGTCCAAATGAGGTCCATGTTTCCACTGGCCCACATAAATTCAGTGATATGCAGAGGCAATCCTTACCAGGATGAGGAGGGGCGACACCAACCTGGAGCCATTTCATTTTTGTATACATGGCTTAATCACTTGCACGAGAAGCAAGCAAGGGGACTTCAGTCTGCCTACAGCAATAGCACAGTCTTTGGCTTGCCCCTCCCCTTACATGAATGGTATAGTCCAATATTAACACAGAGCTTTGTCTGCAGCCATGTGTTTTGTCTTTCTGTACTGGCTGCCTCATCCTGCTAATTATCCCTAAAATGAAGGTAAGCATTGCTGAGGAATTTTCTCACTGCCATAGCTGGGGGAGTGATCAGGACTTCTGGGGTTTGGCAAAATGTGTCTGGACAGCTGGGAGAAATAAAAGTCCCAACATGTCTAGGGGCGGGGGGCTTTTTAGGGGACTTTTTAGTGTTATGGCAGTGAATCGCTAACATACACAGGTATGTGTGAAGGAAGTGATCTGCCCCATAGTATAGTTCATTTGCATATAATGTTAATGTTCAAAAAATATCAGGCTGAATAGTCGGCACCCCAAACACTTTCATCTCAGCAAATATTTTGTACACCCCTGGTCTATGTGATGCCCACTACTGACTGCTCAACAGAAACACTATAATAATGCTCACCTGTAAATAGTTACATCCATAGAAAAAGCTCCATAGAAATGGCTACTTGGGACAGGGCCGCCACCAGATATTTAGTGGCCCCATACTAGGTCATTTTTCGGGACCCCCTTACCCTCCCCATCTGTGGGCTCCTCAAGATGTTTGGCTACGCTGCAACAACAGCAATGGGCATGGCACCAACTGGGCAAGTGACCAATGGGCCAGCCTAGATGGCCAGGCCCAGGAAGGGTGGGACGCTAGTCCTGACTAAAGGATACTGGAGAATAGTAGGAACCCCAGCCCTGCCCATAATACCTGCGCCAACACTGCCACAACTGACCCACAAGTACAAACTGTATATTACATTGTACAAACCTGCCATTTCTGAAGTAATACAACTTGGGAAAACGGCAGGCGGCATTACGATTCTCTTGTAAAATCATAGCAGTAAAATGGATCTCATCCAAACCGCCTAAGGTTAGGACTTGGAACCGAATCAAAAGCTTCCTGCGGAATGACGGCCGATTTATTTGCACTGAGATTGCCCTGTAAATACAAGGAGACAGAGCTGAGGAGGCCGGCTGATCTCTCGTCTATGAAAACTATTGCTACAATGTCTTTCCACGTCAACACATTTATCACAGCTAATTCACCGGAGGTAATCATCGCGCAGAGATAAGAAAACCAAAAGCCGGGCAGGTAGTCATTTATTATGAAGGTGAATTATGTGACACCAAACATCCATTTATCTAAGGTGTAGCATATGACAGATTATAATATATCAGCTGTATCAGTGCAACGACTAGTACACACCATTCAGCTTTTTCATCTTACTAATTTTTAGGGTCATTTACTTCATTTAATGAACAAAATACATGAAAAACAAAGGAAATTAATAATACTAGGATCTCACAAATTACATAAACTGCAGCAAGTTCTAGTTTTCTACTTAAGAAAACAAAAAAGTATAATTGACAAAATTTTCCACAATGTTAGCAGTATTCTGGACATAAGAACTTTTAGTTAAATTCATACAATTCAAATAAGTTTAAAAGTCATTGCCAGACAGGGACGTTGTCATCTAAATTTCCTGCACTTAAAATAAAATGCTCATTTATTGCAATGAGCAGAAATAATTCCTATAAGCTAGGAACACACGGCTCGATTTAAGCATACAATCGATGTAAGATTAGATAAAGAACCTTTTGGTATTTTATCGATTGTACCGTGTGCACTATAGGGTCATACAATCGTAGTACAATATCGATGTAGAAAACATTGATTATTGACTAAAATCGTTGATGCTATTGATGCCCTACAAACCGTAAATTATCACTTCATCGAATACAGTTGTAGGATGAAAATGAAAAAGTAGTACAATCATGGTACAATTTGACGATAATTTTCCAACTAGTCCGATCACTTTTCAATCGATGTAAAGCTCTTCATCGATCTAAAATCGTTGATTGTACCATGTGTCCGCGCTACGATTTTGGTACAATCGATGTAAATTTGCATTGATTTACATTGATTGTACGCTTAAATCGAGCCGTGTGTTCCTAGCTATAGACTTTCTGTTGTCACCATGAGGATGCACCCACAGTGTCATTATCACACCACTACATCGTCCCTGAGGCAATGTTTGGACACCTCTGGGCATTATGTGCAGAGAACAAGCTCAGGGAAGCATCTTTTCTACAAGGTGACAAAGGGCTGGAAAAGAAAGCAAAATGTGATGTCATGCCAGCCACCTAACGCTGCCACCCCTGTCTTCGAGTTGTATCAACTGATCAGCTATCGAGCGCCCATGGTTGCATGTATGGGCACCTTTAGGTTAACCACCCATGCCCTAGACTGTACTGTGCTACACACGTCCACTGGGATGCTGGGGATGCCGTTTGGCCAAACAGTAGTTCAGCAGGAATGGAACTCCTACTGCACCAGAGCAGGGATACATTTTGTTAGCAGAGCAAGCCCCTCTGCCTGCGACCGTTGCAGTCTTTGGTGAGGATGCGGGATAACCAGTGGCGTAAGTACCTGTAGTGTAGTGAAATACACTCTAAACTGTAAATCTGTATATTGTAACTAGCTGGCCATGACATATCTTTATAGTGTGCATATACTGTATTTTTCGGACCATAAGACGCACTTTTTCACCCCCAAATTTGGGGGGGGGGAAGTGCCTGCGTCTTATGGTCTGAATGTGCCACCACCAGCGGCCGCCGGCGGCTGCCGGTGGTCGCACCGGGAGGAGAGCTGAGGAGCAGAGCTGCGGATGCTGTCATTTGTGATGTTCGGCTCTTATATCTAAATGCCGTATCCCCTGCATCCCCACCAAGGAGAACACAGAGGAGAGCAGTTCGGCTATGGATGGCTCGGCCGGGGTGCAGGGGATGCCGAAATCCACAGAACACTGAACAGATCAGTGTAGTATGACGTGTTGTGCTGAGAGTGTACTGCTGCTAGTGATACCTGTGGCTGAATTGAATATTGCATCCATTAAATTCATTGCATTATCACAATTGATGTGAAAACGTATTAAATCTTTTTTTTCTGGATTTTCTGCCCTAAAAACTGGGTGCGTCTTATGGTCCAGTGCGTCTTATAGTCCGAAAAATACGGTACCTTTAAGAATGTAACTTTTCTGTACAGCAGCTGCCAGGAGGTGAGGTCATTTTCTCTTGCTCCTGCTATTTTGCTTTTCTAATCTGCCCTGCAACTGTAAATTCCCTCCCACTGGGCAGAGGTTATAAATTGTTGGATTTCTCCAGCAGCTTACTTTGGAGCAAGGTGTTCCCATCCTCTTCTAGGTTCCCCTGCTGGTCGTCCACATTGCAGTGCCTGGGCTGGACCCTCCATCCATGGCGAATGACAGGGATTTCTTTTGCACCAGGGTTAGTCTCTACCCCATCCTGAGTAGATGGATGCAGTTTCAAGATGTGTCTTCAGAGTAAGGGTGGATTCCTCCCCTCTCCGCCTCCGCTGAACTGCCACTGCTGCTGCCTACTACTTCTTTCCTCCTGTTCCTGGGTAAGAGAGCCATCAGTCTTTCCCCTGTGCAGCTGGTTAGGAAACATTTCTGAATTAGTCCCTATGCCTTTAACCCCATCCCTGCTTTGGGTGATGGTGAAGAACTTTTAAATACTTCTCCCTTAGTAAAAGTTAACCCCTAACCAACTGTGTGGACATTATGTTCATACTTTGTGTGCAAGCCATGCGACATATGAGTTGGGGCATAGAAAAATCGAAAAGGACCTCCGGTAGTTACACCGGGCAACACTACATACCTTACATATACACCTTGTGTTAGAAGGAAAACTGAATGTTGGCCAAGGGTTAGGTGACCATAATTTACCAAAAAAACAAACATAAGAGAAATACAATAAGGCAAGAGGGAAAAGGTTAAAGACTGATATTCCTTATTTACCTCCATTGTAGATACCGTGCAAGACTTTGGTAAATAAAAGGATACTTGTACTTCTGGTCAGTTTTAAATCCATGACTCGTACAAATCATACGTATGAGTACATACACATTACTATATTATTTTCAAACTATCGTTTTTGGTATTGCTTGTTGACGAACCATGGTTACATGGTTCGTCAACAAGCAATACCAAAACGATAGTTTGAAAATAATATAGGAATGTGTATGTACTCATACGTATGATTCGTACAAGTCATGATTAACCTAATAGAATAAATGAGGGTACCATGCATACATCTACGGAACTGTGATAAATTATTGATATGTGAACATCTTGATGATTTTCAGAAAACAATTACAAAACATCCCTGATGAAGTCCTAAAATTAAAAAGGATGAAACGCGTTGGCTAATCATAGAAATAGGACTCCTGAGCCATCGAGATGTGTGATGAATCTTATTGTATATTTTGTGGTATGGTAAACTCAAATGCCAAATATGTATGAAATTCATGCGCATTTTTAATGACAAATTTTGACCGTGTTATTTTGGTATAGTAAGCTTATACGATATTGTATTTTGTATAAATAAAGTACTATTGAAATCAATCTCTTGACTGGAACCTCTTGATATATTTTCACCTTAAAAGTCCATTGGGGTTGGCCACCCCTGAGGGTCGGTTCCCCCCTCTCCCCTCTTAAAACTTTTGATTTTGGATGTGGTGAATTCGGCTACCAGTGGTCCCCTTCCCCACATTCGAACCAGTTTTAAATCCACTTTGTATATAGCAAATGCCTTTCTAAATAAATGAATATAGAGGAGAATGGAGGTTGAGGTAACACTGGTTAACCGGTCATTGACTGATTGATATTTGAATTTTAACCTGAAGTGAATCAATAAATGTTAAGTTTTTACTACCGAATGAGTCTGTCCTGTTTCTCTCTTGATGGTCGAGCTATCCCCATTTGAGTCACTCTAAATCCCCGATTTTGGGCCTAGAGGCGATCCCAAGACTCCTTCCAGAGGGGAAAACCAGGTCGCTACCTCTGGAGGGAGGGTAGGAACAGGAGGCAGCTGGTCCAGGGGACAGCAGGGAGGGCTCCAGGGACACAGGTGTCGTCGGCCAGACAGAGTAACAGGGCGGGCAGTGCAGGTACAGATCAGGTAGCAGGAGAGAGCAGCGGGCAGGTAAGGGTTAACAGGTATCAGTCTCAAAATACATCAGGACTCTATATCACAACAGCAATGGCAGGCAGTGCTTAGCACAATACACATACCTTAATACTGAGGCAAGGCCAAAAGGGCAGGGTTCCATATATAGCTCCAGGAGGTCTTCTACTGGTCAGCCAGGTCACATGACGAATACCTTAAATCTCAGGAAATGACAAGCGCTAGTGTTTAAGGAAGTGTGTGGAAATTACAGAATCACCTCTGAACAGGGCGCCGAGATCTGCAACCTTAATTGCGGAGGTGGCGGCGGCGTACGGCAGCCGCCGTTATAGCACCAGGTTAAGGGCATGTTTCCACGGTTTGAATCATGGCACGGTGCCCACGGGAGATTTCTACCTCCTAGTGGTCTCCAGCAATTCAAACCGTGGCATGGACCTGCAGACAGGAAGTTGGAGGGTGTGGCAAAATGTCCTGTCCCACCCCTCCCACTTACTGGCTGATCGCTCCCATAGAGAATGAATGGGCGCGGTTAAGATTCCATGGATAGAGACCAAGTCCATTAATCTCTATGGCCATGGCCAGGGGTGATCGGTCTCGCGCGTCCCACGACCTGCGCCCGATCGATGCCGACCGCACCTGTGGAGGTGACTCCATTCAAATGTATGGGCGATAGTCCAACTGGAAAAAAAACCCTTAAGCATTTCAAGCCAAGATTTGGCACAATGATGTATTCCGGAAGCCGACAGAAGCCAAGTCCAAGGTGTTTTTCTCCCACAAAGCTCTATATACTCCATCTCTCACTAGGTGTTTGTTATTCAGATGAAGGGAGGCTGCTAGTAATATGGACCTTGTAATTTCATGCAAAGCCAGCTCTAATCTGCACCTCTTTGACAAGCCATTTGCCCATCTGAACACGTTTTACAGCAGGATTTTAATAAGCATGTGCAGTTGTAATTTACAAACGCACTATTGTAAGGAAGTCATAATTCAGTAAACACCCTTAGCACTTAGTTATTGTTCAATAAATTCAATTTCACACAAAATATTTAGTATTAGAAAAATAATTACAGTCCAGATTGGATTTGGTGAATTTTACAAAGCTGATCACCATGTGGGAAAAAATTTTAATTTCACTAAATGCAGAACACTTTCCAGCCTCTGTTCCTAATAAGATGAAAGTCATTTTCACAGTTGGCAGGCAAGAGCATTTTGTAAAAGCTAATATCATGTTCTGATTTTTTTTTCTAGCCAATGCAATTCATTTTTTTTATTTCTATAGTAAATTTTTTGATGTGTTGTATGTATCTATATATGCGTAGTCTGGTGGATCTGCTGCAGAAACCTGCCAAGCAACTAATTTTCAGATTGCTTTATTGAGCAGGTCTACCACCATTTCCCTTAAGGCACGTTTCACACTCAGCTATTTGCATGTGAGTTGTGCAACAAATGTACTGTATATCCACATTATGTCCTATGAGCCAGTATGTGCTCAATGAAAGTGGGAAAGTTATGGGATAAACTTGATCAGGAGCCATATGTGACTCTTTAGGTTCCTTTACCATTTTGGAGATGGGCTTCGGTTGGTCCATCACTGGTACATCCAAATTAAACATTGTGAGAGCCTGAAAGGAGGTCTGTGTGGATCATGTTGTTCATGGCAAGGACTGTGGGCCATATTTGTTTGTTTGAGATCTTCAGGTTCATTGCTGTGGTTCCACTTGCAAGCCTTTCCCCTCTATATATAAACACTGGAAGGAACAGAGAGCACCTAGGATCCAGGCTGGAGAAGTAGCAGCAAGAGCAAGGACCCAATGGAGATCTTGGCTGCTCTCTCTTCTTTCCAGCGTGTGGATGTGGTGCTGGCAAGGCCAAGATCAAGGAACATCACTGTGATCTTGGCTGCCCTTTAACCTTTCCCTACATAGCCCACATGCTGAAAGGAACAGAGAGCATCCAAATCTTCAGTGGTTCCTTGCTCTCGTATCTGCTTCAACAGCTCTACCCCTAAAGCAGGAAAATGTTGCCAAACGCTGAGCTAAATGATCCTGAAAAATGTTAACCTTTTTAGACTACTTTATTAAGCAGGTCTACCACCATTTTGCTTCATGCATGGTTCACACTTGTATTTGCATGTGAGTTGTGCAACAAATGTTAAACATATCAACATTATTTCATATGAGCCAGTATGTGCAATGAAAGCAGAAAAGCTAAAGGATAAACTTGATCAGGAGCCATATGTGGCTCTTCAGGTTCCGTCACCATTTTGGAGATGAGCTTTGGTTGGTCCAGCACTGGTACATCCAAATTAGACATTGTATGAGCCTGAGAGGAGGTCTGTGTGGATCCTGATGTTTGTGGCAAGGACTGTGGGTCATATTTGTTTGTTTGAGATCTTCAGGTTCCTTGCTGTGGTTCCACTTGCAAGCCTTTCCCCTCTCTCACCCGCCAGCATATAAACACTGGAAGGAAGAGAGAGCACCTAGGATCCAGGCTGGAGAAGTAGCAAGGACTCAATGGAGATCTTGGCTGCTCTCTCTTCTTTCCAGCATGTGGGGATAAGGCCAAGATCAAGGAACACCACTGAGATCTTGGCTGCCCTTTACCTTCTCCTACATGCTGGAAGTGGTTCCTTGCTCTCGCAACTGCTTCTTCAACTCTACCCCTGAAGCTGGAAAAGGTTGCCAACCCCTGAGCTAAATGATGCTCAAAAAATTACAGCAACTTCCATGATGCCATGCATTGTTCAACACCATTAACCTCCATGTAATGGAGGCAACTTCACTTTTTTCCAGCTATCCTGGGTGTCAATGATAATGCCGGGGATGTGTAGTGGGACGAGGGAGGCCACACAATCATGGCGGACTACTTTGTATATATTTTATTACTATTACTTTATATATTTATAAAGCACCAACATATTACGCAGTGCTTTACAGAGTATATAGCCATTAACTGTCTCTCAGGGGAGCTCACAACTTACCATAACATCTACTATAGTTATGTATATGTAACTTACACAGTCATATGTACCTACCAACAGAAATTGATCATTTTATGAATGGCACTAGAAGTGCCCATAATAGGGAGGAATGCGTAAAAAAAACCTTTCCCTTTAAGAGTAATTTAAGGAGAACCCTTACTTGTAAAGAGTAATTTAAGAAGAACCCTCCTCTCTGCCTGTCTTGTGCTGTGGTGCCCCCGGAACTCACCTCAGAGATGGACAGGAAAATCTCTAATCCCGGCTCTTCATTACACTGAATGGAACTAAGTTTCCCATAGAAATCCATTATAAAAGCCCCCAGTGGCCACTTGCAATATTACAACCCCGGTATTAATCCCTGGAAAGCTGGCAGATAAATATGGAAACTCCTATATGATTCCAGGCAACAGCAGGTTAATGTATTTTTTGGAATTGTGAAGCGCTACGCCCCCATCATACCAGCTCAGAAGTCAAACTTTAATTTTATATATGTATTTTTTTGATTTTGAGTATACATTGCTTTAAGGCACCATGTCATTTTTATTCAGTAAGAGTTAAAACATGTATTCATAGTACATATCCATATATTTTTTATCTTAATTAATTCAAGTATTATACTATTGATCAGTGATGAGCGGCATAGGCAATATTTGAATATTGTGTTATTTCACTAATAATTCTACTAATATTCAATTTGATATTCACGAATATTTGCAATTCGAGTGTATGGCCATGAATTGCGAAAATATATTACCTTCAAAATGAATGGTCACAAGTGGTATTTATTTTCGCATTGCGTAAAGAAAATGGCAATCCATGGCCATAAGCTTCCCAATGCACAATATCGTGAATATTCAAATATCCGCCATGATATTCGCGAAATTTGCTAATTGTTGAATGGCGGCTATTCATCGAATATATCCGCAATTCTAATATTCAAGCTCAACACTACTATTGATGAATACAAACCGACATTTATTTTACATTCTGTCTGGAGTTTCCGTTTACAGATAATTTAATATTTGGGCTTTTTGTTCACAGGACACAGAACAGTGTGCCGGCCTTGAGTGCTACTGCAGCATAACAATTTATTTAATCCCGTGCGACACAAGTGCGGCCTTTGATCGTTTTTATTGGTTTCTCACAAAACAAAATGGTTCTACAATGAAATCGGATCCTATAGGCCACTCACATTCTCTGCCATGTTTTAACAACATAACAACATTTTCTGAAATAAAAAAAAAAGAACTAATTCTTACACAACTGCCCAGACAGCTGCTGTCATTAACACTTGTGTGTTCCCATGAATATTCTATTCCATGTGCTACAGAACCGTCACTTACAACAATACCACACCGGAAATTTTTTTTAAAGGTGAGAATGCTGCTGGGGGAAGGGAATGTTAATCTATAAAAAAAAAAAGAAGCAACAATTATCCCTTGAAAGGATTTTCACCCTGACTGAACAATATTAGTAATCTATTTCCCTCTTCCTCGAACAATTAGGTCAGTGGTGGTCCTGCTTCTAAACTCTAAAGGGTCTTTACAAGTCAAAAGGTACGTTTCCTTTTCTGTATGTCAGCTTAGCTATTTGACAAATAAGGCCAATGGATTGGGCATCCTCCTAGACATGTAAGGTTTAGGGTTGGCATCTCCTTTTTTTATTTAACCATACTGTAATCACAAGTGTGGCTCTGGGTAAATTCTAATTACCAAAAATGATAACCCCAAGCCATGAACTTGGGATTGCCTACCTGATGCAGGCACCTAGATCCCTTCTAGATCCTGTAATGCCCAACAGGAGTCCTAAGTCTTCAGATCACCAGCTTCATTAACCTCCTGGGCGGTGTGCAAGTGGCATGCTTTTTTAAAGCGCCCTCCACCCTACACATGTGCTGGAAAAAAGCAACGCTGCCTCCATCAATGGCGACGCCTTGCCTCTGTGGTGTCATTCATGACATCATCGAGGCAGGCCCGGAACTATTGGCAGAGAAGAGTATGCTTGGGGTGAGTATTGTTAGTGAACAAACTCACCCCAAGTTATCTCGCGCTAACAGCCCAGGAGGTTAATGATGCCACAATTTGTTTACATCTTTTGTAACGCTTTAATCAAAAAAACCAAAACAAAGGGAAGTTACTCTCTTAATTAGGGTGTGTCCCCACCCAGCCATCTTCTGCAATTAGAATCGTGGCACGGTACCTTCAGACATGTCTATGGCCACGATCGGTCTGTGGGTGATGGCTCAAGTGGGGACAAGCCCTTAGTCTTGCCTGCTTTAACCTACATAAATGATCCTGACCAGCGATTCACAGTACAAGTACAAATCAATAAACACATGCTTTTTCCATGAGTTCTTCTGCAGAGGAACTTTTCCTGCACAACTTCTCCTGCAGGAGACATTGCCATCCCTCATCAGCTGTGATTTTACTGTGGTTATCCAATAGGAAGCTTATAATTATTTGTATATTGTTTTCTAATAGTTAATATTATTATGAAGAATTATTACACATTACACAATATTACACATAATACACACAACTCACAATATTTTTCATTCTATGAGAGACAGCTATACCTGATAAATGTTTGATTCATAATTCCTTTGTTTCCCATAAATTCATGTACAGGTTCTGTGTGCTTAGGTGCATAGGTTTCCATGTGTGCATTGGGTGATTACACAAACGCTCTGCAGCAACGCACCAGGACAGCTGTATACTTTATTTCCCTGCAACAGATAATGGATAATGTGCTGAATGGATATATAGTCCCCACTTAGGGGTCTTGAATCTCAACAGATGTATCAGAACACATGACATCATTCCACACAACAGCCACCTTGCAATATCAAGTAAAAAGTTCAATTAAACATTGAAAGTATTTTTGAAATGCGAATGTGTAACTATGCTTTAACCTCCCTGGTGGTATGCCCATACTGCAATCGAGTGCATAGTCATCGATGAAGCAGGGGATGTGGGTTGAAAACCGACAGCACCTCCTTAATAGTGTTGAGTATTCGAATTGCGAATACATTTTGAGAACTATGGCGGCAGAAATTCGTAATTTCGAATATTCTAGATATTATGCATTGGGAAGCTTATGGCAATGCATTGCGATTATATATTATACCACATGTGACCATTAATTTTAAAGGTAATCGCGATGGTGAATATAATTTTCGCAATGTATGGCCATGCACTTGAATTGCGAATATCGAAACGAATATTAATAGAATTATTTGCGAAATATCGTGAATTCAAATATAGCCTATGATGCTCATCACTATTCTATAACATGATGTTGAAGAGGTGGTGCTGGAAAGCCATTGGCGAGTCCGCCAAGATTTCAAATCACTGCGGGTTCACAGAGGATAGGTAAGTACCCCAAGTTTGTAAACAAACAAACTAGAGTTACCCATACACGGGTTGCTTTTTCATTCGATTTGGTCTAATAGACTGTGGATGAAATTTAAGCAAAACTCAGATCTGACTTCTGTTCCTATGTGTGAGGCTAAAGGCCCCCACACACGTACCGAGTGGGGGCCGACAGAGCAGGTCACCTCAGCTCTGAAATGCAGCATGATGACGTTATCTCGCTGCTCTCCAGAGCTGACAGCATCAATAAAGGCGCCGGTCACCATTGAAACTAACGGCATCGGCTGGCCTTGGCCAGAGAATATCGGACATGTCCGTTCTCTGGCCGGCCGAGCTGTGGGGCAACAGGTATCTGTCGCCCCATGTGGACACCCCCGATCGACAAAGTATATGGCAGCCTTTAATCAGGGCCAGGAAGATCATGGGTCTGAGAAGTTCCTGAGCAGAGACCGAGATGATGAAGGCCTTCTGAGTTTACATATTGAAGTATGTCCTGGTTTAGAAAGAGAGAGAGTGAGAAGCTATTACATACTAAGGATATAGACCAGTGGATTCTGAAACTGGAGTCCTTAGCTGTATCAATGAGACAGTAAGGGAGGGGTCACTTAGTTAACATTTTGGGCTATTTGAGCTATTGTTGCCACTGTTGCAGGCAAAGTAGATGCTCCTATGCAGTTGAATGTACATTTGATTTAGATTATCCATTTTATGAATAAATATATATTTATTTTTTTATAGCAGTATTTTAATTTAAATATGTTAATTGTTGTTCTTTTAAAAGTGTCCTCTTCTAATGTAGAAAAAAGAGACTGCCACTGTGACCATCATCCACTGTTGTTTATATTGTATTGCATGTTCTTTGGATTTCTGTATATACCCCTTTACTTCTAAATAGTAAAAACTATTGACACAAAAGAGAGAGAGTGCCATGCAACAATTTCTAAAAAAAAGTTTGAACCACTGATATAGACATTTGTTATATGCAGTATTTGTATGACCTTTGATGTGTGAATGAGCTTTTAATTAAATAGTCCTTGTTATACATACAGGGAGTGCAGAATTATTAGGCAAGTGGTATTTTTGAGGAATAATTTTAT
>CM070035.1:17121105-17140047 GCA_036250615.1 Ptychadena robeensis | reverse complement strand
ATCACTATGTATCCTATCAGGGAGGACCCGGCACTACATAGCAGTAATATATACCTTCCTGTCACTATGTATTCTATCAGGGAGGGCCCTATACTACATAGTTGTTGGTAGATCTGATGGAAATTGTATGGAGGAATCTAAAGGTGTATGGGGGGCTTTAGAGATTCCAATGTTTAGTCATTTGTTGAACGGTGAGAATAATAAATAAAGTAATGAGGAGAAGCGTGGTAATAAAGCTTCTTCTGGTTCCTATTGTCTTTAACCCTCCCGATGGATTCTGTCAAGTGTCAGCAGCAGCTTCCCACTGGGAGCAAGGTCAATGGACATGTTTGGGTCACAGGAAGTCATGTTCGGCTGTTCTGCTACAAAAGGGAAATGTTTCCTATCCCCCTCAGATCTCAACTACTAAAAATAAACTAATGAGCCAGAAAGTGACCTTTCTTCATTCTCGCCAAGACTATTTTTTTTTTTCCTGAAGGAAAAGTATTTACTATCTGGGAATTACACACCGGAAATGACTCTTATAAAATGTTCCTTAGAGGTTCAGCATTTCAGACTTTCCACGTTGGTGATTTAAAGTTAAGATCTAAGACGTGTGACTTGTCATAGGGGTTTCAAATAGGTTAATGATATTGCGAGGTCTTGGTGGGTTTCGCATATTGCTTGAATTTAAAGCGAGCAACAGATCCTGATGCATCAAAGGCAAAGAAAAAAAAATACTTGTTTCTTCCTTTGTTCCTATAGAAGTGACCCAGTGACTTGTAAATCTAAACTTTAATGGAAGAGTCAGGAATGAAAGCGGGTGTGCGAAAATGAGTCATGAGAGCGGAGACGGTGGCTTAGATGAGGTTCCTGCATGGTAATGTGTTTGCCTCATTGTAGGCCTTGTGACTTAAGCAGGGAACACACGGCTCGATATAGGAGCCGTTCAACGTTCCTGGCAACATAGAAGTTGTGTCTCCAGCTCAGCCGATGCTTTGCATGGATACCCAGCAGTCTCCAGGCAAAGCAATGAACATCGACCGTGATTTACGGTCATGTCCGAGGGATAACCGCATATGATATAGCCAGAGAGAGGGCGTGACCGTGCACGGCGCTCGAAGCGGCCATCGATCTGGCCCATATCTACACATGTGTTCTCTGCTTAAGGCTTAGGCTCCACTATGCGTTAGCTGCGTACGTCAAATGCAGGGATGTTGACACATCCATTGAAAGTCATTGAATGTGTCTATCCGTTGGTGTGATCACGCTTCAATTCCAGCGTGAGGCAAAAATGTAAGGGTGCCTTATTTTCGGGGAATGCCCTATTTTCGGGGAAACAGGGTGGCATATTCTAAATACATTTCCAAGCAGCAAAGTACCGTATTTTTCGGACTATAAGATGCATCGACCATAAGATGCACCCAGTGTTTAGGGCAGGAAAACCAAAAAAAAAAAAAATGTAATACGTTTTCACATCATTTGGGTTAATGCAATGAATTTAATGGATGCAATATTCAATTCAGCCAGAAGGTGTCACTAGCAGTAGTACACTCTCAGCAGAATGTCATACTTTACACTGATCTGCAGAAGTAAGGGGGGGGGCTGGGCTGTCTTCTACTCTGCTCTGCTCTCCTCCTCTGCCGATGTTGATGTTTCTGTGTCCGTGGGGGCAGCAGAGTGATTGCTGTTCCCACGGACAGGAGAGAGAGGTATAGATGCCAGTTCGTCTATACTTCCCTCTTCATTGCCTATGTCAGTTCAGGGCTGGCATAGGCAATTACACAGTCCAGATGGGAGAGCCGGGTATCGGCCGGCATCTCACATCTGACAGCTCCTCCAGCTCCTGGAGCTGGTGGGAAGCCAAGGTGCGACCACCGGCAGCCGAGTGGCCGCGGGGGTCGTGCATTCGGACCATAAGACTCAGGCACTTTTTGCCCCCAATTTTGGGGGTGGAAAAGTACGTCTTATGGTCCGAAAAATACGGTACTTCCTCCTTTTCATGTATTATATAACTATTATTATCATTACCTATCATGAATTACCTATTATCATTACCTATCACAAGCCCAACATATTACGCAGAGCTGTTCATTAAATTGTTGTTCAACACAAATACAAAGTATGACGCATGGTAAAATCAGAACAGGCTAATTTGCTTAGGCAGAGACGCATGTTTAGTTTGCAGAGGAATTATGACTTTAAAAGGTACCCCCCCCCCTCACTTAATAAATGCAAAGTAATTTTCCACCACATTCTATAAACTAAGTGTAAATTCCCATTCAAAGCAATAATTCATTCTACATTTTCTACCTCTTTAGTAAATCACCCCCATTGCATATAGTTAACATAGCATATGGTTATAAAGAACTCATAAATCTGTTGAAATGTTTAACATATTTAGAGTAATAGATTTAGAGTGATCAATATGTTTATGTTACCATGAAGAAAAGAACCGTTACTGTATGGAGTCATGTGTACCAATATATTTAAAGTGAACCTGAACTCTGACACTCGTTTTTAATAGAAGGTCGGTGTATATTCAGTGCCGCACAAGGACATTGCAGGAGATAAACAACGTGAAAAGAACGACATAAAGGAACCATAGAAAACAAATATATCTATGTGTCTGATTATTTACGAATATTAGTTTCATGTCATTCTGTGGATGTTGTTTATCTCCTGTGGTGTCCTTGTGGTTGTAATATGTTGGAATAAAACAAAATAGAAGATACTTTTTAGAATATACAGAAGCCTATTACAAACATTCATTCCCTACATCAGTTCAAATTTTTATTTTTTTCTAAATGTTCATCCAAGTTATAATTTTATGGTAACAACGATCTGATCCCTTGTCCTGTCAAAATCTGCCCCCCCCCCCTGTAGCACCGAATGACCAACAGGGGAAGCATTTCAAGGGGAAGCTGATATTGACCGCGGAGTCATCCAAAGCAGAGCCCATGAAGCTATCACCTAGGACGGATGCTGTGTCCATGTCCCCCGTTCTCCATCAAGATGTGCTCCCCGGGACCCTTGAAAAGCAGTGGCGGCGAACCTTCATGACATTGTGTGCTACAGGGGGAGCAGATCTTGATAGAGGTCATGGAGACCGGGGGGCATGGACACAGTAGCCATCGTAGGTAGCAGCTTTACAGGCACTGCTTTGCATGACTCCCCAGTCGATATCAGCTCCGCCCTTGCCTATCTCATTTCATTAGAAGTGCTCCCCCAAGTAGCCATTCTGTGCTACAGGGGGAGCAGATCTCGACAGAGGGCATGGAGACCAGGGCGGCATGGACACAGTAGCCGCTGTAGGTGACAGCTTCACGGGCACTGCTTTGCATGAACCCCCGAGTCGATATCAGCTCCGCCCTTGCCTATCTCATTTGATTAGAAGTGCTGTTGGTCATTCTGTGCTACAGGGGGAGCAGATCTTGACAGGGGGGCAGATTTCGACAGAACACCCACGCTGGATGGGGGTGCTATAAAAGGTGGGTTCATTGACATTCCCTAAAATATCTCTGTGTGGCTTGGTCTGTTAAGGTCTCTATACATTTGTAGAATGTAGATCAACCATCAATTTAATTGTTTGGACGAAAGTCGAGATTAAATCCAAAGTGACACCATATTGAGTGTTTAATACATGTTTGATTTAGATTAAACCAGTGACTCCTAAACTTTCCTGGCAGGGCCCCTTCTTTCTTTTTAGGAACATTATCAAGCCCCTCCTCCCTATTCAAGAATGAGGGCCAGCACCCCCTAGAATACCTTTGCACCCCGAAGGAGTTCCCTGCCCCCCAGTTTGGGAACTACTGGATTAAACATCAATCAAAAATAATCAAAGTAGTTGATCATGACTTCGATTGATGTATATTTCTTGATTAAGCTTCGATAGACCAAAATTTACCAACATATCCGATCAATGTTTGAATGATTTTATGCTCAATATCACTTTTGATCGATCGTACCAGGTGTGCCAGAATAGATTTACATATAATTAACCTAAAAATCGATCGCTTGTAAATAAATCTACAAGCTACTTTGGTTAGGGCTGGGAGGTTAATTTCCAGAAGTGGTAGCCCTGAGCCACACTAGGGATTGCTTACCCAATACAGATGACATGGTGTTACCCTTTAGCAATGTCTGCCCAAATTCTTCTTCCTTAATATGAATAATTTTGGACATGACACTTTTTGCTCAAATGTAAAGAAAAGCTGAGAAAAGTTTTTTTCCACAGAAATGCCTCTTGTACATTGTTTTATTATCTTTAGGGAGACACCTATGTCATTTCCCGCCAAAAAAATTACTTGCTGGTTGAATAAACGTAACTTTAAGTCAAAATTTGCCAGGGGTGTGAATAATTATGGTCTCGACTGTATATATATACACACAGCATAGGGCAATCACATGCTATTGGGCTGAAGTGTTTTATTTTACTTTGCTCAGCTCTGGACACACTGCAAGCATTATTCCCTGCATAACTAAAGAGATGCTGCGGATTCATGGATATATGTAGCCAGTAATCCAGGTGCTCCAGCAACAAGCAGAGAAGTTCTTAGGTACACAATACATACACAGACTGTACCATTCACAAGGGGGCAGGGGGAAGGCAACGACTGTTACACACAGACATTGCAGCTGTGGTTCTTGAGAAATATTGGAGTCCTATTGCTAACTTGCAAGTCCTTTAGCTCTTGAATATAAAAAAAAATGTCTATGGTTGAAAAGTTTGGTGTTGCCCCTCCTCTGGGAGTGAACTGGTGTGACATGGTGCACGTTGCATTCCTCACACTGGGCTAGTGACGCCCCTGGCTCTATTACCATGTACCCTAGGCTTTCTTATTTCTAACTACTGATTACAGACAAGCCCAAAAACCTCTGTGAATATCTATAAATAAAAGATAATGAAATAAATGATTTTCTTCTATTGTAAGGAATCTTTTGTACACAAGATAGTGAAAAGACACAAGATGAAAGAAAAAGTGGGGGTTCGGTTGCTGGAGGAGGGTTAGTGATGAGGTCTTTATACTCTTTAGTATTTCCATCTATAATTCCCTCTAGATGTGATGCGTGAGAGTAAATAAGATTTAGAGAAGTCACTCATCTGTAAAAATAAGTCTTGGCGCACTAGATTATTCTGTATTTCTAAACAAAATATTGAGTGTGGTGAACTTTGTTTCCTTTGATGCCAATATGAAAACATGTGATCATTTAGATACAAAAAGGTGGCAGTGTGAATGCATTTACATAATATTATCTAACTGTAACAGGAAAAAAACTCGCGGCTCCGCTGCTACCGGGCTAATTATGAGGAATAACACATACTGTACCGAGTTCATATGAAGTTTAAATCCCTGGAGTGTGCAAATGTGCTCTCAAGTCTTCCTACGTACTGTGGTGTTACGCTAGTTACAGCTGAAAGAGACGTTCCTTACCCCAAATAGAAGACTGTTGCAACGATTTATTAATATAAATATGAGATAAAGGGCCCCATCACACTTTGCGTTAACACATGAGTTGTGCACAGTGCAACAATAGTGATGGCTGAACGCAAGGCAGACAGTTCGGCCGCAAACATGGATGTTTGAATTTCTTCTAGCCGGCGAACAGTACGAGTGTTCAACCCACCCCATTCTTCAGCGGGAACAAGTTTACTATTCTTCCCCCGTCAGGATCAGGAGCAGAAAGATCCTGCCAGAGAAGAATCTTTTCACTAAAGACCTTCTAGAGAACCTGGTCTTCTAGTGAAAAATTGGCTCAGAAAACCGGAAGTGATGTCAGTGATGTCACATCTGGCAATTGGAACCAGGAACTATGGCTTTCAGGTGCTGGAAGTGACATCACTTCTGGTTTTCCCGATTCAAATGGTGGAGAGTACACATTTACTAACAACCATGTGAACTATTGGCCAAATTTTCCTTATACACTAGATAGAAAATAGAAATGAAACCCTTCTGACAATTTCGAGCTAATTACAAAGCCCATGAGCATGGTATCATCACCAAACTAGAGATGTAGAGAAGGGTCCAGGGTATACTACAAAAAAAAAAATGATTTTTTCATAAATTAAGTTCCAAGTCAAGTCAAAATTTCAAAAAAAACATTTTTAAATGTCCCCAGCACACTTTTCTACTAATGATGAGTGACGTAGGCAATATTTGAATATTTATTTGCGAATATTAGCAATTGTGAACCATGGTGAAATATAAATTCGCAATCCATGCCCATAAGCATCCCAATGGCGAATATTCAAAATTTGCGAATTCTCGAATAGCCGATATTTGCCGAAAATATTTGCAATTCGAATATTCAAGTTCAACACTATTTTCTACATCTTCAGCAATTTTGGTGAGGATGTTCACAGTCTTTGCAATCAGCTCATCGAAAAATTTGACCATCTCTAATAAAAAATAAGATTCGATTTGAATTTGAAATTTCGATTTTATCGTTCCAATTAAAATTTTTCATACAAATGTTAGACTTTCTAATGCAAAATTTTGACGTATCAATTTTGAAATTAGGCTTCAGTTTTCATGTGATAGTGTTGGTCGCGAAAATATTGCCATTATCGGTACTTTTAATTGCAAAAAAACACAACTTATTTATCTCAAAGTGCCGGCATAGCAATTTAACCTGATTTACAAATACACAACTCATGTTCCCACACAAAACATGTAAACACACACTACTGTCTTATAAAGGTCCCCATACACGTGTCGGATTCCCACCGGATTCCGGCACGATCGATTCCGGGCGCGTGCACGCCAAACAATCGTGCCGGAATCGTGTGCAGCCCACCTTGTCCAATCGATCAGGTCCGATCGTTCAGGGGCCCAGAATCGGATCCGACAGAGAACCAACATGTTGGTTCCATCAGATTGATTCTGCCCGGATCAGGGGGAATTGCCATTTGTGAGGTGGACAATCGGACACTGAATCGTCCCGGAATCTGTTGGACAAGGTGGTATGCAGCGATGGATACTCTTAATTGGCCGATTGATCACACCTGCGATTCCCGGCAGAATCGCCGGAATCGATCAGGTGAGTGATCAATTGGCCATGGAATCCGACACGTGTATGGCTAGCTTTAGATAGAATGGGAGAGGGTATGGGGTGCTGTGTGCAATCAGAAGAGAACTGACAGCTTTGAGAGCCAATAGGCTGCAGTTTTTCCTCTGTACTGGCTGACAGCTTGCATGCCCACAGAGAGGGCTCTGAGTGCCACCCCTGGCACGCGTGCCATAGGTTCGCACCACATTGATATTATAGCATTTAAATGACCAGTGTGTAGATTATTCTACATGTCATATTTAAAGAGGAAGCAGCTGCCATGGCTCATCCCAAAATTTTAATTTTCTTTGTGAATAAATTGTAAAGCCCCTGAACTTGGGATGGTCAAAAAAATACAAAATACTACATTTACAAAATACTACACTACAAAAAAAATACAATATACACTTTTCAACAAAAAAGTCAAAAAGCGACACCAACATACGACTAAACTGAAATTTCTACCTAAATATATGTTCTACAGTGTTGATCGCGAATATTGTGAACATATTACGCAGCTCTGTACAGAACATTAGAGTGGAGATACAAACACACAATAACACACAGGTACAAGTATGACACAGGAGGAGTGGAGGACCCTGCCTGGACAGGCTTACAGTCTAATAGGTTGGGGAACAATGTATACAATAGGTGGGGGGGTGGGACTGGCATGGTGGTGATGTTAGGAAAGAGAAGATGGATAGGCCAGACTGAAGAGATGGGTTTTTAGGGCTTTTTTAAAAGTGTCAAAAGTAGGAGCAAGTCTAATGGGACGAGGGAGAGAGTTCCAGAGAGTAGGAGCGGCCCTAGAGAAGTCCTGAAGCCTTGCGTGTGATGAAGTTATGAGTGGGGATGTCATTAGTAGGTCACTGGAGGAGCGGAGGGGGCGGTTAGGGGTTTATTTGTGTACCAGGTTGGAGATGTAAGGAGGACAGGAGGTGTGGAGTGATTTAAAAGCAAGGCACAAATGTAATGCATGGTACTTTCTCCAGAATCTCGAATATTCATAATTATAAAGATATAGCTCTATATATTGCAATTAAAAATGCAGATATTCACAATATTCACGATTAACACTATAGAACATATTTTTAGGCCGAAATTTTGGTTTAGGCCAATGTTGGGGTCGCTTTTCAACAAAAAAATCGTTAAAATATAGCATTTTGAATTTCTTGACTATCCCTAGTTCAGGGGCTTTACAGTTTATTCACAAAAAACTAGTTGAAATTTTGGGATGAGCCATGGCAGCTGCTTCCTCTTTAAATATGAAATGTAGAACAATGTACACACTGGTCATCTAAATGCTATAATATCCATGCGTCTATGTTTATTATTATTATGTTTTTCTAAATGAAGAATTGGGAAGTTGTTATGTTATATCATTACTAACCTGTATTAACTTTGATATGGAGATCCTCTCTATTCCTATTAATGAAAGTATTCACATTTCGGAGACATAAGCCGCAAAGATCTCCCTCGCAGCTACTCCGGGTAATCCGCCTAGAGAACTGTCATATGTTCAAACACTATATGCAGCTGTTAAGGCCTATGTTGGGTTTACTACTAATCCCAGCAATATGCTGGTGTTGGTGGTGCTTGTGTACTGTTAGACCTATACAGCTGTTAGTAGCATTGGAAGCCGGTAAACATTTAAAGGGAAATAACATTACATACTGGTCTGATGAAGGCAATATTATCCAAGCTTTTTTTCATATTGTAAAGCTGAACTCTGGGGAAATATACCATTAAAATACATAGACAATATAAAAAAAATATGTAAAAAAAACCTCACAGCCAGATGGGTCACCCAATGTACTGTAATTTGTCCCATGCTGGCAAACCAAATATTATTGGGATGATCTGTGAAAAAAAAGATAAAAAATCCTAACCTTAACCTCTAATGAGATATTCCCGAAAAGTACCTTGTTGACACTCCTCTTTCCTCTTCTGTCCCCACCACAGCTCTGGCACCCCCCCCCCTTCTGTTTATATTACTCCTAATACATTCCATGTGCACAATCTGTAAAAACTGGCATTGAAAACAATTGTATCTGGCACCCCCAGTGGCCCTATTTGTTACTGCAGCTTTTAGGATTTTGTTTTAGGATGTCGAAGCGACTTAAACCTATTAGGACATCAGAGGTTCGTATAGATGTATTTTAATGGTTAAGGAGCACTTTAATCAATAGAGCCAGGTCACCATTCCATTCCAACCTGATCAGTTGCATAGTACTGCATAGGGATGACAGATTTTTTAGGTGTTTGGGATCTGAGTTAAGTGGTGGATCTTTTTGGACATTACTGTAAAATAAACTTCTAGTAACTTTGTAAAGCAAGCGCAAGGCTACATCTATATTTTAAAACACTGGTCAATCGGTATATGACCACGTATGTGGTTGATATCTCCCTTATACTGTTCAGTAAGGTCTGATACACACCTATCTGTTTTAACCCCCTTGGGCGACTCATTTTAGAAATATTGAAGAAGTTTACATATATCAAGTTTACATGAAAACTCAAGAAAATACATGTCAATGGATGACAGGTGGATAGATTTGAATTAGGCCTTGCTTGGATGCTGCCATGAACCCATTTGTAAGTGAATTGATAGAACATTGCAGATCTACTTAACGACAGGGCTCTGAATATGTCAGGTAGAACTGTGATTGGTGGTTCACCAGTATTTTAAGAAATAGATAGGTAAACTTTTTCACCCATGGGCCACACTGGGTTCTTAAATTTGACAGAACAAGAGCCTGTATTGGGGTCACAATTCCGTCTGCATGTACAGCAGGGACAATGTTTGTCATGTTTTTAATTTTCCTGTACTGCTTACAACAAAAAAATTTCATTATTCAATCATATTACAAAGGAGGTAAAAAATTATGATTTGCAAAAAAATACTATTAATAAACTTTAAAGCTAGCCATACACGTGTCGGATTCCATGGCTGATTGATCACTTATCCGATCGATTCCGGCGATCTCAGTGGGAATCGGAGATCCGATCAATCGCCCAATTAAGAGTATCCGATCGCTGCATACCACCTTGTCCCACGGATTCCTGGATGATTCCGTGTCCGATCACTTACTTCCCAAATGGCAACTCCCCCTGATGTGTGCAGAATCGGATCAGAAAGACCAACATGTCGGTTCTCTGTCGGATCCGATTCTGAGCCCCCGATCAATCGGACGCGAACGATCGGACAAGGTGGGCTGCACGCGATTCCGGCACGATCGTTTCGCGTGCATGCGCCCGGAATCGATCGCCCCGGAATCCGGTCGGAATCCGACCCGTGTATGGTGGCCTTTACACTTTAAAAAAAAAGATAAATTAGCAAAAGGTTCCCAATCACAGACACAGCCCGCCATTGACAATATTACTTTACAATATTACGGCACTGCGTCGTCTAGGCATTAAAGAAAATCTAGTGTCTAAGTACAGTGTTTCCACGAAATTAAGACAGTGTCTTATATAAACTTTTGCTCCCAAAGATGCCCTACCTCTTATTTTCGGGGGATGTCTTATTTTTCCATGAAGAAGAATATGGCACTGAGGTATCAGGGTGGGGAATCACTTAAAATGACACAGGGGGGATCAGAGGGGGGAATAAAAATGGCACAGGAGACTCGGGGGGGGGGGTTCCATTTTAGTATCCCCTTCTTATCCTTCTGTGTCATTTTGATTGCCCCCTTTTATACCCTCTGTTTAGAGTAACAGTACTGTGTCTTCGGGGTACCTTATTTTCAGGGGATGCCTTTTTTAGGGAAACAGGGTATGTGTTGTGGAGGACCTACCCAATGCCTACCCAACTCCCACTAATTCTTGTGCCCACCCCTCCCCATAGAACAGAATTAGCACTGTTGCACACTGATAATCCTTTAATCATTGGGAATGATTATTATTTACAACGTCTGTACATCTCTAGACATCTGTAGTTTTTGTCTCAGACATGGATCAGGGTTCCCATTTTTGCAATAGAAGAGCTAACCTAGAATCCAATGAAACATGCAACATATGACCGCCTTTATTGATGCATTAAAGTATAAATGGTGTTGAAATATCAGCCTGGAATTTAGGTTTATATTACCCTATCTTGTGAATAAATTGGGGGCTCACTAGCCATCTCTTAGCTCATTGGTTCCCAACCTGGGGGGGGGGCACAAATGTATTCCAGGGGGGCACAGGCAATCATTCTTAACCTGTGTTTGAATTGGGAGGGGGGATTGATAATGTTCCTAAATAGAAAAGGGGGCCCTGCAAGGAGAGTTTGGGAACCACTGGCTTAGCTCTATATAAAGCTATGCAGCGATCCAATCATTTTGCTACTATATATCTGAAAACAATACATTTTTGGATGGCTCGTTCATTCTTTCTTCATGCGGCTTAGAGATGCGGCTCTTTTGTTATTTAGAGCAATTTTGCTTTCTATTGTTCAGGAACTGAATAGCATTGCTCCTTTTTTTCCAATTTTTCGCAGGCTAGACAGATGCATTTCTGCAGTCTAGGTATGTGGATTTCATTATAGTCTCTGAGATAAGACCCGCTCTGCTGTGTATGTCAATATATCAATCCTAAATATGTAGGTTACTCATATTGCCAGGCTTATTTCGTTTTGTAATATTAGGTTACAGTTAAAGTAGAACTCCCGGCCAACTGCGAAGTACACAGAATAAAACATACGCGTCATTATTGCTTTTTTTTTTTGCAAAACAATTTAGAATTCTCTGCAGTCAGTGTAATGATTCATACAATTACATCATATTGCACAGCGAGGCGACAAACTCCATAGTTCAGCTTTGGATCTTCATATATAATTCTGTATCCTTGTGTCATCCTGCTGCAGAAAAGGTGACCAGTATTTTCTATCTTGGAGGCTCATTGTTGCTAGTGTTTAGCCTGAATATTAGATTTTCTAATATTTAACTCGAATATCTCCATTTCGCGAATATTCGCAAATATATAATCGGATATCCGACGCGATCGCGACCCATTGCGGTTTTCACAATCCCATTCATTGCAATGGATCGCGATTATATAATCGTGATTTGATTTTTTTCAACGGAAATGACGGATATTCTCCCAGTCGAATATCCGAGCTCCATTGACTTGCATGCATTGCGCATATTTGATCGCAATTGCGATTTTTAGATTGCAATTCATGTCCACAAGTGTGGATATTCGAGATTATGAATATAGAATCGAATATTATGGTGGATATTCGCGAAATTACGTGAATTCAAATATTGCCTAGTCACTCATCACTAATTTTTACATTTAGAAGTTACCTGGGGCAGTGTGTACGTATGTCCTGCTGATATTTTGATAAGCAATGCATGTCATCCCTAGTATTATGTTTCTTCTATTTTCCAATCACTGACTTTATTCAAGATTGACCAATAAATAGTAATGAGCAGCATAGGCAATATTCATATTCATAAAATAATGCAAATTTTAATATTCACAATAAGTTTGTAATTTGTGATCTCCCTTCATAATTAACTTAATTGTGCAAATCAGCACTTGTACATGCGCATATTGTAAATGCAATGCGCAGCAGTTCCGGAGATTTAAAAAAATCTCAAATATTCGTAATTATAAAGATATAGCACCTTAAATTAGGATCTTCACGAATTCTCGAGGTGAATATATGAAAATTTACGATTAGAAATTTATGTTCAACGATACCCATTAACCTTCTTTTTTAAATATTATTTACATGTAGGTCTATGGCGCCGCCTACCCCTGCCCCCTTCGCGTCGGCATACATGCTGATGCTCCCGACTGCTGGGGGAATCCGGTAGACAGGTAAGTATGTCACAAGTTGACTCGGCTTGAGTTTCATGATGCATGAAACTCAGCCCGAGTTACTCAGGCCAAACACCCAGGAGGTTAATAGCTGCTGATGAGCTGCATAGCCAAGGTTCAAATTCATGATATTTCTACTAATATTTGATTCGATATTCATGAATATTCGCAATTCGAGTGTATAGCCATGCATTACGAAAATATACCACCATTACTCATTCCTGCAAGGCTAACCCATCACCACCATTACACTTTCCTGCAACACTAACTTATCACTACTAAGATGGACCCATAACTAGAGATGGGCCGAACTGTTCGCCGGAGAACAGTTCGGCCGCGAACACGGCATGTTCGCCGTTCGCCTCGCCGGCGGACAGTACGGGTGTTCGACCCGTACTGTTCGCCGGCCAGAAGAAGATGTAAATTCTTCCTCCGGCAGGATCACAACCTGTGTGATCCTGCCGGAGGAAGAATCTTTTCACTACAAGACCGGCATGAAGCCGGTCTTGTAGTGAAAAGACCGGCTCAGAACAGGAAGTGACGTCAGTGACGTCACATCCTGCGGCCGTAACCAGGAACTATGCGTTCCAGGTTGCGGTCCACGGACCGGATGTGACGTCACTGACGTCATATCCGGTTTTTCCGATTCAAATTCCCCGCCTAGAGGCGGGGAATTTGAATGTGTCCGCGAACAGGGCGGACGGCGGACTTCTTTGAAGTTCGACCCGCCCTGTTCGCGGACACCCCAGGGGAGGGTTCGCGACATCCCTACCCATAACCACCATGACTCTCTTCCCCGAATCACCAGCATGACTCTTTCTTACAAAACTGACCCTTCACCACCATTTCTTTTCCCCCAAGACTGACCCAACATAACCAAGACTCCTGCCCACAAGGCTGATCCATCACTACTATGACTCTTTCCCACAAGGCTGGCCCATCACCACCATTAGTCTTTACAGCAAGGCTGACCCATCACCACCACGACTTAGTAATTATTTTTTGTTAGGAACTGCCAAATAAAGGCTTTTTTATCTACTTTTAAAATGCAGGAGATATTTAAATAGACATAAAGTTTATGGGACATGCATATCTAATCCAACAATGCAAATCTGGTTACGATTCACACTAGGCAATGCTCTGCACTGTGCACTACATTATAATGCACTGATTCATGCATTTTAAACATGCTGGCATGGAGGGGGTCCCAACACACTTGTAAACATGTAGGGTGTGTACTGGCCAACTTGCTGCACATAATGCGTTTAATTACAGGAAAACAACACGGGACATATAGTGGGAGAAAGTCAGTCTTTTAAAAATTAATATACTGGATTTACATTTTGCTTATAGTATCAGCTACAAAGCAACAACAATTAAGGGAACACTTGTCCACTTCTATATATCCGCCATTGCTTTTGGCTTTATTCTAGACATAGAGATGGCCATAGTAGGCCAAGAGTAGCAAAAGCTGTATTGTGCTTTAATGTAAAAAAAATGCATAGTTGTCCTGTGCATTTAGCACATGTGTTTGTTCGTGTAAAAGTTGAAAAAGTGCATGTAGTATAAAAGCACCCTTATCCTTTATTGGTCTAATGCAGTCACATTGGCTAAAATGTATAATGTATGTAGGTCTTTTATTTATTATTATGGGGTCTTGCAGCAATCTTTATCAAGTGAATCTATAACCAGGGGTGCACATAAGTGGTACTCTGGTATTCAAAAGGGGACAAAAACTAGCTTTGCTGTTACGAAGCTCATATGCGTACTAACAACTTGGAGGCACTCTGTGTGACCCAAAGCCAGCTGGTGACCTGTGGATGGAGACAGCTATACCAGAGGCTAAATAAGGAACAGGGAGGTCCATCTGCAGCAGAACCTACCATGCAGGAGGCTGACGCAGAGGACAGTGTGGAAGACCACCCAACATATGGGTTGAGTATGGGGTGAGTAGCTCACTAAAAAAGTTATGTGCACCCCTGTCTATAACAGCAATATTATTCCAACACAAAAGACAGCTGCACCAATCCTCAAGTGTCCGACATACTCCATGCTCAGTGCTAAAACCAACAACACTACATTGGAGTACGAAGACAAGTGTGTCTTGCCTACTGTAAAGCATGGTGGTGGGAATATTATTGTTTGGGGCTGCATAAATGCTGCTGGCACATCTCCTGGTACTCATCTGTGGAGCTCACTGAAAAAGTTATGTGCACCCCTGTCTATAACAGTAATATTATTCCGACATACACCATGCTTAAACCAACAACACTGCTTTGGAAGATGTCTATTCTGTTTTAGTTATACAATTCTGCTGTACCAGGCCTGGGAACCAGTCGTAAGTGCAAAGAAAGTAACCCCCAAGAGGACCCCCAAGAAAAAGAGAATCCTCAGGTGGGTTCCTGGGGCAGGGGGCCTGGAGCTTCTTTAACTCTATTTAATGGAAATGTGGTTCAAAATTTTGGAAAGTGCTGTTGTAAAGCCACTGATTTAAGAACAATAAGTAGACACAACATCATTTAATGAATTTTGAGGTTGACCCAGACATTTCTTCTCAGCAGACCTCAGAATATGAAAGTTTGCAGGTGTCTTCTCTATACGTAAAATAACAAAAAGAAAAACTCCTTTCCGGGCCTGGGAAGTTATATTTCATCCCATAGTGTTAGTGTTAAGATGTAGAAATCAGACACAACAGGATGCGCTGGATGCCAAGCCTTTGTTTCACCACTCAACATCTAGTTTCCAAACTCAGTTTGCTGACCAAACAGTCAATTGCCGAGTAATCAATCATATATAGAGTGGCTAACAGATGGCTTAACCTGTCTTCTCACCATTGTCTGATGAGGAAGAAATCCTTACTTTATAAAAAGAAAGCGACGTTCTTTATTGTGTGAAAGTGAGTTATGTGACATTTGTAATTGTCTCATGAAAGATAGGATTAAAAATATGTCCTGCGCTCTTCATGTGATTCTACTTTCATGGCTTTTGTAGAGATATTTATGTGTCATTTACACAGTTTTTTTTAATAGTTGTTGAAGATGAGAAAGTAAAAAAAAAACAGAATTAATGTATAGATTATGAAGGGTTTAAAATATTTATTACAGAATTGCAGTAAAATAAACAACAAAAACAATATAAAAGTTATAATTTTTTTAGCCTTTTACCTAAACGCAAAAACAAAAAACATACTTAACTGATATTTTATATCGTACCATGTATTGTAAAGGATTCTACTTACCTGACACGTAATTAGCTGGAACCAGTCCATTAAGGGAACTGTAAATTCCAACATGTACTGTAACATACAGAAGCATGATACCCTCCCTTCAGAAAATGGACCTGCAGGGCAGTATTTCAACATAAAAATTTCCTTAAAAACACCTCCGAGACCACCACTGCCTTGCCAAAGAAACAAAAGATAAAGATGTTAGACTGGCCATGGGTGTCTCCATACCTACATCTCATTGAGCATTTGTGGAGCATCCTCAAATCAAAAGCAGAGATGCAAAGAGGTTTCTAACATCCACCATCACTAGTGGGGAGCTCTATTATTCGAACGTTGAATATTTTTTGCGAATATCGGCAATTCAGGAATTCTTGAATATCTCGAATATGTTGGCTGATTTTCAAGATTCAGAATCTTTGCGATATGGCCATGTATTGCGCAAAATAATATTCGCATTGTGAAAACAAATATAGCATGTGACCATTCATTTCAAAGATTTTCGCATTATATTATTTTCGCAATTGTGGTGAATATTTTAACAATGCATGGCCATTATATTATATTGAAAATATCAAATCGAATATTAGTAAAATTATTAAGAAAATAAAATTATTAGCGAAATATCGCGAATTTGAATATTGCCTATGCCCCTCATCACTAGTACATATGCCTTGACATGATTTGGTCATGTGTACTTTTTTGGGGATATTTATTTATTATTGATTAATTCTTTTTAATCAATATATTGGGAAGTAGTGGAATGCGTCCAAGTAAGGGCTTTTTGCCTTTTGTGAAAAAGTACAAAATTATAATAGTTCTATGACGATTACTATGACTGTTTTTCGTATTCTTAATATATATTTTGTCGACAGACTGTTCTGTGACTTGGTCAGTATATGTGTCAACCTAAAAAAAATGATCTGTGATGATAACAGCATAAGCGGACAGAAGTTGTGCTGGTTGCCCTAAGTTATGGGAATAACCCTAGAGTAAGCTAGTTTCATCCAAAAATCAAAGAAATTCTAAAGCAGGGGACACACGCATAGATATGGACCAGATCGATGGAAATCAATCCTGCTCAAAAACAGGGATATTGGACATGACTGTAAATCATGGTCGATGTCCATTGCTTTGCGTGGGGACTGCAGGGTCTCCATGCAAAGCATCGTCGGAGCTGAGGACACAGCAGTGCTGCAAGGAACCTCGAACGGCTTGTATATTGAGCCGTGCGTTCCCAGGTTAAGGAAGGGTATATGTAGTGTTTAATTCTAATCATACTGGACTTGCTGTGTTTGTTTCTTGAAAACATTTAGCTTATCATCTGACTGGCTTTTTCAATTCAGTAAATTAAGAAAGCTAGTCAAAAGACGAGTGAAACGACTTCAAGAAACAAATATGGCAAGTCCGGTTGATTTGAATTAAACACTAAGGATATACAATGACCTGGGGTGTTAAAATCCAGCCCGGGGGCCAAATCTGTCTCGCAGTGTAATTTGGCCCATTAAATAGTTTTTCAAGTAAATAAATTACACACGCTTTACTTGTTCCAGGTCTAATGTTTAATCAATACTTAAGTTTGTTTTCAAATGAAAATGTTCATTGTTATAGATGAAGAAAATTCTTTCTCCAATGTAGAAACTTTTTATTAATATAGTTAAAAAAACCTTAAAATTTTTACCCACTTTGTCTCTGAGTATGACACCCCTGGTCTTAAGGAACGGTATAGCAGTCATAGATACAATGCAACTTTTGAATACCTAATAGTTAGAATATTAGTGGTTGGCCATGATCGCTTTATAACACATATCACTGTGTGGCCACTTCTTCTCCCTTTTACAAAAGGCAGCCACCCCAGAGGTCAAACGGTGACTCAGTCAGTTTATTTTTTCTACATTGGACCATTTAGGCGAGGAGACAGTCACCAAATTATGTCCAGGAAAGCCACACATGATGGAGTGTTAGGGGAAGTCAGCGCTCTCAACAGAACAATAGAAAATACATAAAACATTCTTCATTAGACGCAAATATCATGTTTCTTCAGTGAGCTCAATGAACGCCCACTGTCCGGAACAGCTGCTCTTTCACTGTCAACCCAAAAATTCAGCAAAATTATATTTTTCTGCATCTTAATTCTAAAAGCATAAGGTTTTATAAATTCCTTTTTTGAAATATAATTTTATAAAATTGTATATTTTATATATTAAAGTTGAAATTTTAGGGCCCCAATTTATATTTTTATCAAATTAAAAAATAAAATAAAATTTTAACCAATATTATGAGATACATTTAACATCCTAAGTTTTGTAAAGTAACTTACTCACACAGTGAATGCCGTCCCAAGTGCTGGCCCATGGTATTTAGTTGCAGGTAAAACTACTGATCTGAATAGAATGAATCAGAAGACCCCTGCAGTGGTCTCACACCCCCAAACTGAGCTATCCAAGTAGCAAAACTTACATTCTTAGTAGGTGGGGGGGGGGGTTTCTAATGGACTGCTTAATATAGTCATCTTCTTTATAGCTATATTTAGGGGACGATACTTAGGACTCAGGGATTAGTCATATTACACACTATGCGTCCCCACACACGTAACGAGCAGCGGCCGATTTTGGCAAAATCCTCCGCGGGTGCCCACATGGGGTGACCGATCCCTGTCGCCCCAAAGCTCGGTCGGCCAGAGAGCGGACACAAAGGGTGCCTGCCCATACTCTGAGTGATGGAGAGCAGCGCAATGACATCATCACATTGCTCTCCACAGCTCATTTGTCGGTCCCCACTGGCTACGTGTGTGGGGACCTTAAAGCGGTTGTAAACTCAAACAAAAAAATCCCCCACATACATTACATGGACATATTACACACCTGTCAGCAGTATACATC
>CM070035.1:17110228-17121005 GCA_036250615.1 Ptychadena robeensis | reverse complement strand
GTTCTCCTTCATCCAGATCATGAATGGAACTCCGAGACAGAGAAGGGGAGGGAGGGGGGGAGAGCACACAGGACACAGGGCTGCATAGTGAATCACTGTGATAGTGACGTCACAGAGAAGGGGCAGAGAAGTGCATTATGGGTATCCACACACAGCTGATGTTGGCAGCCCTTTCAGCTTTGACAAGCGACCTCGGAAAAACTCGTCTTTCCTGCTTTAAGAATATTTTTTTTTCTTTTTGGACAGTGATTGCCCTATCTATTGGCAGCCTGATGCCGATAGTGCAAAGTGACCTACAACGTGGTAGGTCCGCTTTAAGGCTGGATTTACAGGTTGGCTCACATTTTAACCCTATGGGGCAATCGACTTAGCGACTAGTGATGAGCGGCATAGGCAATATTCGAATTTGCGATATTTCGCGAATGATTCCACTCGAATGCGAATCTAGATTATTATAATCGCCTTGTAATTCAAAATTGCGAATATCCTTTTTGCGAAATTTGCGAATTCTCGAATAGCCGATATTTGCCGAATAAGTTTGAAATTTGAATATCCGAGCTCAACACTATTAGCGACCAAAAACCCCGGCAACCTTGCTGTAATCAGGCATTAACAACCTCCTGTGTAAATTAGCCCTTAGCATCTTAAATCATTATGCAGCACAGTAAACAGGTAATAAGCAATGGAGCAAAAACACACTTAAATAAATCTTGAAAAGTGTTTCAACCAATTAGTTAGGAATGGAAAGTTCTCCTACAAAAAGTTCTCCTGTAAGAGAAATAATGGCGAGGCACATGATCAAACTGTTCTGATTCAGTAAGTGTTCTGAACAGTAAGCAGAAATAATGATCAAATGACCCTGACCATCGAATCCGGGAAGATCAACAGTTGCTTCTCCATGAGTTCTTCTTGCAGGAGAACATTTCTAGGAGAATTGGCCATCCCTACCAATCCAAGTTCATGTCACTAAAGTCAGAAAGAAATCTTATTGGGTTGCTAAGTCTTAGTAGGCACTGAAATATTTGGTTTAAAACATAACAAGGCAGCTAAAGCATTAAAGTAGTTTTGTAAAACCTATACTCTTTGTTAGAGGTTTAATATAAGGGGGTGTGGCATATGTTATTTACATAATATATTTGTTGGGTCTTCCTATTGCATGGGGATTTTTGGTATCTATGTTATAATGGGTTAGCCAAGCATGTGATGATAAGGACCCAGACAAGTGCTAGGGACATTGTAATACCTCAGCAAAGTCTGAATGGCCTGACTCTCAGCAGTCACAGACTACACCTTGTGTGGCCCCTGGTATCCACTGCCTCAGCAGCTCGCTGTCTCCCATGTGGTCAAGAGCCTTGACTTCTTTTTGATTGATGACCACCGGCTTGTAAAAATCCTGGTGTATACCTGGATGGAATGGAAAAACCTTTCCTGTTCCCCTACCATTCCAGAGTCCAGGACCCTGTAGCCAAACACTAAAAACACTCAGAAATCTGAAGGTGCCATCCAATATTTTGGACTCCTTTTCAGGTCACATCAGATTGGACCCTTTACCCAGTGATAGATAAGGGGGTTTTCACAACCTCACAAGTCAATATGTAAAAATACCTCTCTAGCCTACTAGCCTTGGCTGCATTATCCATTGCCACAACTTGACCAACATTCCAGTGCTTAACATACCACAAAATTGCATAAAAAATGCACTTGAGATACAAATGAATATATGGAAGGAGATTCAATTCCATGCTAGAAGTTCGTCCTGATATTTGAAATGCATAGGATTCAACATCCTAGCGTAAAACAAGAACATGTACATGAATTGATTTGTTTTGAGGTGTTATTATATTCTCCACATATCTTCCAACAAATCCTTATATCATGTCTTTCCCCCACTATCCCCCCTAAAGTCACCATTATAGCAATTACACAGTGTATTCTTAGATAGCAGATTATTCCTGTGGAGAAAAGCCAATTTAACGAGGGTGTTGACTCTTATCCATCCACAATGATAGGCTTTGAGGGGACATTTGCCGGCCACATGCATGGAGCAGTAGCCCTGCATTCTCTGGTGTCACAGATCATTAAATGAGCACGGATATGTTAGACATTTTGCCCCGGGCAGCAGTGTGATAATACTGTTGTTTCTATTTATACTCAGCTATTTTAGCTCCTTCCATGTTATTAGTCAATTCCAACTACAAGGGACTATTGACCCGGAAACAAATGAAAGACATTTCTGTCGCAACAAACTTCTGAAATCTCCACCAAAATTAGTTGTGAATCTGACGACTCAGAGAAACACAACCCTCTCTGTGTGATCTGGAGGGGAAGGAATTGTACAATTGGCAGGGTGTTATTTGAGGTGCGTTAAAGGTTAAAATGTAGGTTACTCTCCCACATCTGAACAAATTACTTCATGCTAATTGATCTACATAGCTATGCGTGTAGAATCACCAGTTTTCACATTTCTCCTTGATTGGTTATATTTTACTGCTGTAATTGTGGATTATATATCTTCATTCAGAGGCTTGAAGTCCTGACAACGGAAGTTATTTGGTCAAGTGAAAACACAAAATATTTAGGGTGCACCAAACCTCACTTCTGCTCATAGCTGAATGTATGATGAAGTTATTGATTAAGTGGAACATGAATAATGAGTAAAAAAACAATGATTGTTAACCCACTTCTATAATCCTTAAGAGACTAAAGCCCCCCCCATACACCACATACAATTACCATGCAACTTCTGTACAACCAACTTTTCTTCTACCAAAACCATGTAATAGGAGGACCTTTCTACACCTTCCAATCACTATGTATTCTATCAGGGAGGTCACTATACTACATAGTTGTTGGTAGGTCTCATGAAAGTTGTATGGAGGAATCTGAAGGTGTATGGGGGGGGGGGGGGCTTTAGAAAGATAATAAAAATGAAGCACAACCTTCAGCAGTGATTACACAGCTACAGTGATATCAGTGGCCAGTAGGGCCCTCAGTAGGTGTATGGGGCCTGAGCAAAGATTGCAGAGTAAAATAGAGTGAGTATGAGGGGTGCGTGTTTTAGTTGTGTGTAGGTGTGCAGCTCTCAAAATGGAGGAGTGTGGCCCCCTGTAACAGACAAGTAAGAACAAGGACAGAGGTGCACAACCTAGTACAACAAATGGTTAGATAATGGGGAATTGAATACGATAAAACTAAATAAAACAAAATAAAAACAAAATGAAACAAAACAACAGACAAGATACTCACGTGAGTGAGTATCTTGTCTGTTGTTTTGTTTTATTTTGTTTCATTTCGCTTCATCTTATTCAATTCCACATTATCTAACCATTTGTTGTACTAGGTTGTGCGCCTCTGTTCTTATTCTCATATAATCCTTAAGAGGTTGAGGGAAAAGTATAATGCATTTTCAAGACTTGATTGTTTAATAAAGCTTTTTATACATCAGACAAATATGAGAGACCACTGAGGAAATGTGATAAAATGATAGTTAAGTTAATATGTTATATTAATATAAAAGAGACAGGTCCAAAAACATGGAGGAGGCCACCACATGGTTTAGAGAAACTCCAGCAACAGACTGGAATAATGTGGTTAATGGAATACAACAATGGTGTGATACCTTTATATAACATATTCAACTGATTTCTTTGGATACAATCTGTAATTACACAAAATTTCAAAGGGGTGTGGGAGAAAATCAGAGTGGCCAAAATGAGAGCTGGCCATACACAGGTAAATTTTTCAGATTTGAGTACAATCGATTGCTGTGCACGTATGGGGTTACCGATTGTTCTCGAATTAATTGCATCCCTGGTTGAACAGGGAACAAACAAGTTGATAAATCTCTGTTCGATTGCCTGAGGGCCCCATCCAAAGTATCGCACAGGATAGTTTGCACAGAAGTGCATTGATTCTCTGTGCAATCAACACGGTATATGTTCTTGTTCAGATTTTTAATACAAAATTTGACCAAAATTTTAGCCTACCTGATTGATGATTGTTAACTAAGGTACGGTACAGGTATGAGATAATTGACCTGCTTAATTTTTTTTATACTGTCTTAGTGGCTAACCTGGGGGGGGGGGGGGCAAACTTTTTGACTCATGGGCCACAATGGCTTCTTAAATTTGAAAGAAGTGTCAGACCAAGAGTAGATGGTCACACTAGTACTGGGCAACTGTGTTGAAAATGAAGCACCCCTATGTCTCTTGCCTTCGCATGGCATGGGGTCACGTTGGTTGGTCACCTCTGCTTGTTCACTGTTCTTAAAGAACAGGACCCTAAGGTGAAAACATGTAGGAGACCCTAAGGTGACAACCTAGGAGTCCCACTCAGACTGGAAGCAGGACACTGAGAGCTACCAGCACCTGAGGCTTGCTGAGGATCTGATTGAGGAGACACTGCTGGGTGAAGATGTCCATAAATTTAATGACAGGATGTTTTCCCATACCTATACGAGATAGTATACAACTGTATCTTGCACATATATACCTCCCTGAAGAAGCCCAGGTATGCGAAACGCGTCGGAGGACTGACTTTGGATCTGTCTTGTGCCAACTTTACCATCTTGGGTACAGTTGATATTCCTATACCTGTAACATGTGCCAATGACCTGTTTATATATGTGTTTTTATGGGCCTTGTGCCTAACAATTGCTCTTTCTAATAAAGACCATTTTTTACCTACCCCTAAGACTAATTAATCAATACCAACCACCCTGTACCTGCAATTGCCAATCTAGAAGTCCCTATCTATGGGAACAAGGGTGAACATGTTTTCACCTTAGGGTCCTGTTTTTTAAGTATCAAATTCCTGGCTAGGGTACACTTGACCTCAGATTGCGATTATCGGCATACTCTAACCCTATAGTACTATTTATACACTGTTCTTAAAGGTTTTTAATCTGGCTGGACCGGACTGGATTAAAAAGATTAATGGGCAGGATTTGGCCACAGACTGTTGTTTGCCTATGACTGGGCTAACCCATTGTGCTCTGGGATCACCTTACTTTGTCATATATAATGTTTAAACACTTACATAAAAGATTAGTCAGAGGCAATATTTGTATTTTCAAAATATTCAAAATTTTTCATTTAATATTCGCAATACATCAATTCACAAATTTTTGATCTCCAGTTATTATTACCTTCGTTGTGCAAATCAGCACTTGTACATGCATATATTGTGAACGCAATGCAGGTAGTTCCTAGTACTGTTGTAAAAAATCTTGAATATTCACGATTATGAAGATATAACACTATATATATATATATATATATATATATATATATATATATATATATATCTTCGCGAATTCTTGAAGTGTTGATATTCTCAATTAAAATTTGCGATTACAATATTTGTGATCAATGCAATTGAATACACACAACACCATTCCAATTTTCCTTTTTTCCAACATGACAAAATTTCGACTTTAACTTTGAACTTAATTAATGCAAAAACTACATATGCTAGAGCAATGTTCAATGTTTCCACAACCATTCTCTACATCTCCAGCAATTGTGATGATGATACCATGTTCATGGGCTTTGCAATCAGCTCACAAAGTCAGCTAGTCGAAAAAATCAGCCGTCTCTACTAACAATAGTTATGTATATAGGAGCATTTACCTACTTTTACATTTACTAGAAGTAACTTTTCTTTCTAGTTTTTCTGTTCTGATACACAGATTGTAGAACAGTCTTTCAGTCACTGGTGAGATATGTCTGTGGTATACAGCACACTTATATAGAAGATCCTTTGTATATTAATAGGTAGTAGAACTAGCAAGGGAATCCCTAGATGTAGAGGGCACACTGCATAGCTGTGAAAAATGAATTTTTCAGTAACACGTGTGGGCTTTGAGGTGAACCACAGACGCTTCATGAATCCAAGATACAGCACCGCTCTTTTTTTTATTATTTGCACTTTTTTTTTCTTGTGTAGTAAATGATCAAATAATCTTCCCCTAAAATGTGTAAAATCCCAGTGATCACGAAACTGCGAGTTGCATGGATAGCTTATAGGAGCCAACCTGGCTGGCGACGTCTGGGAAGTGGTGAGGTCAAAAAGGTACTGTACGCTACAAAAGCAGCACATTACATTCGGTAGTTATAGAAGAGTAGATGGCAACTGAAGCTGAATTATAAAATAATCATTTCACATTTTGAAGTAATCCGCACCACTTACTCAGACGTCTTACCGGATGTCAACAGGTAAAGAAGACGTTTCACCAACATTAGAAGTTGGTGAACAAATACACAAAACTTCATCTGTTTCAAAAGCTGTGTTTTTTAACACTAAAAAGTAGTCTTTAGACTCAAAATATATGATATTGCCGAGGCTGGGATTATACTATCCATCCGCTGCATGAAGAAAATTGAAAAAGAGCCTCAGCTCGAAACATACCCCATTGTTCCTGTTGAGCCCTCCAGCATCTTTAAGCAGGAAGTGATCTAATCCCTAGCCAGGAAGTGAGGTCATTCTGGAAAGCACATAGCTCGATCGAGATCGATCCTTGTAAACCTCCTTCAATGTTGTACTAGGTTGTGCGCCTCATGTCCTTGTTCCTATTTGTCTGTTACAGGGGGCCACACTCCTCCATTTTGAGAGCTGCACACCTACACGCAACTTGAACACGCTCCCCTCATACTGACCCAATTTGACTCTGTGATCTTTGCCCAGGCCCCATACACTCAATGAGGGCCCTTCTGGCCATTGACAGCACTGTACCTGTGTAATCACTGCTGCCTGTTGTGCGCAACTATTTGTTATGTTTCTTAGAACCCACATATAGACTAAAGGCCCCCATACACGGGTCCGTTTCCGATCGGATTCTGGGACGATCGATTCCGGGCGCGTGCACGCGAAACGATCGTCCCTGAATCGCGTGAAGCCCACCTTGTCCGTCCGATCGTTCGGGGGCCCAGAATCGGATTGGACAGAGAACCAACAAGTTGGTCTTTCTGATCCGATTCTGCACACATCAGGGGGAGTTGCCATTTGTGGAGTAAGCGATCGGACACGGAATCGTCCAGGAATCCGTGGGACAAGGTGGTATGTAGCGATCGGACACACTTAATTGGCCGTTCGATCGGACCTCCGATTCCCGCTGAGATCGCCGGAATCGATCGGATAGGTGATCGATCGGCCATGGAATCCAACTGTGTATGGCTAGCTTAAAGCTGGCCATACATGGTTTGATATTTTTGTTTGATCGACGCAAAATGATAAATTTTTCAATCAATTGATCAAAAATTAAGAACCAAACAACTTGTTTGATAGATCAAAAGTTATCGATATTGAACAAAAAATCAATGGTAAGGTGATCGAACATGTTGGTAAATTTTAAATCGATCTGTTAAACATCGAATGTATATTGAACATGTCATGATATCATTAGATTGTTGTGAAAAATTTACGTTAAGCTACTTAATGTGTAGAGTTGGATTGAAAACATGCTCCTAATTCGTTCGCTCATATTATGTTTGTTTTGTATCCGTTCGTACGAAAGTGTTTTTGGCTACTCATGTACACCACAGCACTTCCAAACAAAATAAAAATCAAATAGTTTGTTTGAGTTCATACAATTGAGTTTTGATATGATTCGTGTTTGGTCATACAGAAATCGAGTGTATATATTTGAAATAGTGGTACATCCTGATCAAACCCTCCTGATGGTCGATCATGCAAAAATCTATACGTGTATGCCTAGCTTAAGTTCACATGGTTGGCTGGAAACTAGCCGCTCCCAACTGACTATGAAATGCAACTTTTGGTGACACATGGCATGCACCATTTTTCCCACGGTTGCCTGTAGACATAGAATGCTGGTGGTCAAGGGTGTGTGATAGCTACTGATCACATTGATTGTGTCAACTTAGGGTTTTGTCTCTAAGAGATTCCTCAGCACTTTTGGATTTTCTGCGTCAACACATCCATCCTATGGTATGTACTCCGGGTGTATACTTATTAGAAAAAAGCATCAGGGGGATTTTACCCTGTTTTACTGCACAAATCCCTTGTGTTTCCCTCATGGGTGCATAACGCACATATACTTGCGTTGGTTTCCGTTAATGCCAAAACAGTGCACTCCATTGACATTAATGCAACCAAACGCATCCCTGCAGCAATGTGGGAAGACATCCACTAAAGCCTGAGCCAGAATCTAAATAGAAAACAGATGGAAGTATAACTTGGAGAAACACTGTGATATATATGGGAGTTATACAAGAGACGTAAATGTTACACATTGAACAGCATGCATACACCTAACACTGCAGAATTAGCTTTAGATCTTTAAATCTACTTGATTCTAAGGACTATTGTTCTTTATTTTTAAATTGAGTCTCCAGATTACCAGTGAGTCCCCCAACTGCAGACCCCACAAAACTTGCTTTCCCACATAAACCATCTTGTTGTGTGGAAGAGGGCTCCAACAGTATTCATTACATCATGAGTAAGAGGTCCCCTATATTAACCATTGTGTTGTGGGGAATAGGCCCCTTATATTAGCAATTATGCTGTGGGGAGGAGCCCCCCACATTTATCATTGTGTTGTGGGGAAAAGGCCCCTTATAGTAACCATTATACTGTGGGGAAGAGGCCCCCTATATTAATCTTCATAGTTTGGGGAAGATGCCCCCTATAGTAACCACTGTGTTGTGAGGAAAAGGCCCCACACATTAATCAATGTGTTGTGGGGAATAGGCCCCTTATAGTAACCATTATCCTATATTATTAATCATAGTTTGGGGAAGAGGCCCACTATATTAACCATCCCAGTTTGGGGAATAGGCCCCTTATATTAGCCATTATACTGTAGGGAAGAGGCTCTACTACATTTACTATTGTGCTGTGGGGATTCATTAAAGTTACACTTGAAGCTGCAAATATCCCTTCCAGGATAGCAGATAGGGCTTTTAGGTGACTACAAAAGAAAAGCTTTTACTGGCTAATACTATAAAAATACTATAAAATACAATGCACATATAATGTTATAGGAGAAATTATCATTAAACATGATGGTGTGAGCTGTTATTTGTGTGGCTGCATTAAAGTAATAACATTTAAATGCTTGCAATTGTTGTTCGTGTGAATACTCCCTTTACTCCTAATAACACAGAATGAGAAAGGACCATTATCAAATATCAATCTCCCGAAGCTTCACAATAAATATCCCCGGAGTGCCAAATCTGTGCTACTTCACTCAGTGAGCTTGTCATAGCTTCTGCCTCTCCAGCACTCCTTTTCCTCTACAGGAATCCATCTTCAATGTCTTCATAACAAAGCATTAGTGCAAGGAACTATTTGTAGGAAATCCAAAACATACATTTTGTATCTTATGGATGATCAGCTAGCCCAGTATTCCCCAACCTGCGGCGGACTCTTGAGATCTCAAAGGAGGGGGGGGGGGGGGGGGGGGGGGGGGGGGGGGGGGGGGGGTAAGCAATGAAGAGAGAGATAGATGCCATCTATTCCTCTCTCCATGTCTGTGGGAACTGCAATCACTGAAGCTTCCACGGACACAGGCAGCCATAGAGGAGAGAAGACTAGGAAGCCTCCTGCCCCCCTCCTCCTGATCAGTGAAGAGGTGACGTGATGTGCTGTGTGTGTACTGCTGCTTGTGACATCTACTGGCTGAATCTGATATTGCATTCATTTTAACATTTGCATTAACCCGATTGATGTGAACACTTTAATATATCAAATATTTTTTTCCTGGTTTTCCGGCCTTAAAAACTGGGTGCGTCTTATGGTCCGGTGCGTCTTATACTCCAAAAAATACAGTATATTGCAAAATGAGTTTATCTTATAAATATGACTTTAGGATGGAGCACAAGACCAAAAAGGAATATCAAATTGATCAAAATGATCTTCTACTGACTTGCCAAATGGGGAGTTGCTCTTTAATACCTGAACCCTATCACTCCAAAGCTGGGTAACAGACGACACCTTTGACAAACACATCAGTTAAGTAACAGTATTTCTCTTACTGCTACCTAGTAGAATGCACAGAATATTTCCTTTTGAAAATCTGGTGTACATACACAGTTGATAACTGTTTCTTGTGATTAATGAAGGGTCATAACACTGAGTTGAAGCAAGGACATTTCATGGCAGTTCTGTAGACTCTGTGTGATTCTGCGTCAAAAGGACTTGGAATGTGGCCTTGTGGTGAATTCAAAAGTGTGAGATCCCGCATCCAGTGCATAGACCTGGTGTGCTGCCTCAATAAGATCTTTCATGGAGGTGAGGATCATAATGTGCTTTGCCGTTTGCCAAAGCAGCACTGCAGTCCAGAACAACGGTCTAGTAACAGTGTGTGCTCTTCAAGGCCTTCATAGAGCAACACATTGATAGTAAAGGTTATATTCTCTTGTTACAAAGATTTACATTCATTTGGGTCTATAACTGCCCATGTACGGGAAACTTCTCACCAAGGCTGATCATTTTACGCACATTCAGATTAATTGAACATTTTTTATCCTTGGTCTCAAGACTGATAATAAATACAGGACACGGACAGCACAGACCAATGGCTGTCTGGGTGGCACATAGCCACCCACACATCTAGTTGTTGTCAGTAAATCAATGTCCAGACTGCCTGTGCAGTACAGCTTGCTACTCAATGATGGAAGCTTGGCAAAATGTCTCCATTTTTGTTGGTGGACTATAGTAATGCTTACTTGTAAAGCCCTCCATACACCTTTACATAATTCCATACAATTTCCATTAGATCTACCAACAACTATGTAGTGCTGGGTCCTCCCTGATA
>CM070035.1:17090493-17100938 GCA_036250615.1 Ptychadena robeensis | reverse complement strand
ATCCCTCATCAGGAGGATCAGGAATTTGGTTGCCAGTAATCAATTCTTTTGTACAAACCCCTAAGGGCCTAATAACTAGTCCTAAGAGACTCAGGAGAAACAATGGGCCAGTCTTATAGGAGACATGGAATTCCATACTTACTCTACACTTCAGAATTATCCCATTGCTAATTGCTAACATTGGCCACTGGATATGTCCACTTCTTGGAGATAGAATGAACCTGAGTTGGAAAGTTGGGCTCCTGAAAAAGGCAAACTATAGCCAGCCATACATGTTGCGATCTGCGGCCGATTAATCGTCCGATGTGCGCGTGTGCGACCATTGCGACCATCGCAGCTGCCCACCTTGAGTGATCGATCCAAAACAGGTTGAAATTGTTCAGGGAATGGTTCGCACTGATGTCACTTCCGGTCTTCTGCCTAATATAGGAGGGAGAGGGCGTTACTCTACCCTGTAATGTCCCACCCCGCACATGATCTGCACAAGCAGGGCGGGTACTTAGGAGGCAGAGTAACGCCCCCTCCTTCCTAAAGTAGCCTAATTTCCCAATCCTGGTAAAAAAATCTGTGATTTTGTGAAATCCGGATTTGGCTGGAAAAGCCACATAAAAAACGTGACAAAACCGGAGGGTTGACAGGTATGGCCATGTGACTTCACAGTGAAAGAAGAAGCAGTAGAATAATGAACCACACTCTCTCCTTGTACAGATGCACACCTGATTATTTTAGTCTTTGTTTATTCTTTGTTATCTATGAGCCCAGCTATAGAAGCAGAATCTAAATCTAATTCAGTTTCTTAAGCTGCCCACATTTAGATCTCTCTGTCAGATATCCTTCATCCTTTATCCTGCGATTGAACACGGGTAAACTTGATGGTTTAGAAAGTCCCTCATATTACATGGTTTAGGTAAAACCAAAGTTGATCTAAAGGAAATCTGATAGAGAAATCTAAAGGCGTATGGGGGCCCTTAATATGCTAAAAAAAAAGTTGAAGCTGCCCCCAGCACTCACCCAGCATGGACATTTCACTTCTGATCCCATGTAAGCACAGTGTAATATTCTCCCCAAATGTACTCTGGAATTCTTTCAGCTTATCAGCCGCCCGCTGTAGATTTTCTCTTTTCTTCACATCCAACGCTAAGCTTTACTTTGAAGAAAGTCAACATTTGAGGAAGGTTATATTTTTTTATATTTCAAACAAGCAGTGATAATCTCTTACTTGGAGATCTGTATTTCTTTGCTCCCTTTCATTTAGACAATGCCCGAATGGATTTCCTGCGCCCGAGTGGTAAGTGGTAGTAACATGTTTGCAAAATAAACACATTTGTGTTTCCCTTCGTTTCCTTTGAAGACGCTCGTTGAAATGAATCAGCCGGTACTCTGACTTGGACCTGTTTCCACATATAAAGTAGGCCCCGAGGAAGTTATTCTTTATGGAGAAAATCCCTTCAGTAAATTGTATCCTGTTGCCTTCCAACTAATAACACCAAGTTAAGTACGAGCGCAGTCCTCCCACTGAACGGGGACAGGCCGCTTTATGCCGAGTGTAAAGCCATTATAAATGAATCAAGGGCAGGTTTAGTAGTAAAAGCCGTCTTGTTTGCCTTTTTTTCCCCTGATGTGTTTTATTAAATAAACCCTGATAACATTTGAGGTGAAGGCTAACATTTAAACATCTGGAGTAAGATGCTCGGCGCTGCAATGGTTTTTGAAAGGTAATTGGTGTGTGTATGCTGCTGGGCTCTAAATTAGCTTTCTGGCCAAACACCCGGCTGAAAATAGAACCTTCAAGTGTCTTTCAATGAATCAATAGAAACAGACCAAAGGTAGCCATACATGGGTCAATTTTTCAGTTTATATTTGCCCAATCAATCGTCATGTGTGGTCACTCCGATCGATCGGCCACAAATCGAGTGCTGCCCATCCTGAACTTTACTTTTGTAAACTTCACTGACTAAATTCATGGTTGGTTTCAGGGAGTCTGGGAGTTGGCAGCTGTCCTAAAAACCACAGCCCCTCTTCTTAGTGCAGGCACCCTGAAAACCAACCATGGAACATGAAAGGTCACATACCCTAGGTGAGGAGGGTTCGAGTGATCAGCCAGCAGAATAGCATTTCCTAATGACCATGTGCAAGGAATTCTTCCCTCCACCCATCTGCACTTGGCTGAACCCTCTGTCAAATGAAAGAACCAATTTCAAAATGTGACAATCCCTGGGTTAAATCTTTCATTAGTTAAACCTTTTCTAGTGAGATCTGAAGAAGGGATATCATTGAACTCTGGAGAGAGTCCAGTTTTGCCTAAGGGACAGGAAGTGAAAGGGAATCTTCCACAAAGCAAAAGAAATTTAACTCTCCCTGCCTTCATAAAGAACATAAATGACCATCTCTGGTTATCTAGGGGCTAAAGTTGTCTTTTTTATTACTAGTGATGCATCCTGCCAGATCACAAATGGACCAAGAGCCAAGCCAAGATCATGGTTGGAGAAGCAGATATGAGCCAAGATTGGGAGAATAAGGGAAGGACAACAGCATGCAGCCACAATGGAGATCTCAGCTGCTCTCTCTCCTTTCTAGGATGTGGGCTGGGGGTGTTGTAACATGGGAGAGCAGCCAAGATCTCCACTGCGGCTACTTGCTCTCGTTCCTCCCTCATCTACCATCCAACCCCCCCGACTGTGGACCTCCACTGTAGATCCTTGCTCTCTTAGCCATTTCCCTTCCCCCTTCCTGTTGGTAAAGTTTCTAGACCTCTTGTCTAATCTATAATGAATGTTAGGGAAAAGCTAGGCATACACGGTTCAATTTTTTGGTCAATCAGCTTAAAATACAATCATATTAAGCTAGCTATACATTGTCCGATTCCATGGCCGATCGATCACCTATCCGATCGATTCCGGCGATGTCAGCGGGAATCGGAAGTCCGATCGATCGGCCAATTAAGTCCGTCCGATCGCGCCATACCACCTTGGCCCACGGATTCCTGGACTATTCCGTGTCCGATCGCTTACTTCACAAATGGCAGCTCCCCCTGATGTGTGCTGAATCGTATCAGAAAGACCAACATGTTGGTCCGATTCTGGGCCCCCGATCGATCGGACGTGATCGATCGGACAAGGTGGGCTTCACGCGATTCCGGGACGATCGTTTCGCGTGCACGCGCCCGGAATCGATTGTCCCGGAATCCGCTGGGAATCGGACCAGTGTATGGGGACCTTTAAACTTGACTGTATCATATTTGAAAGGTTTTTACCACCACATAATGTGATAGATTCCAAACAGATTGATTCTTTTCAGCCCTGTGCACATGCTCCATAGCATGATTGAAAAAATCTAAATAAAAAAGTTGATCGAAATACCAAGAAAACACGTCAGATAACTGAATGATCTACTGAAGTTTACCAACATGTCCGATCCCTACTTGATCAATTTTATGTTAAATTTCATCCGATTTTTGGATCCAATCCGATTTTCATCCAAAAAAAAGGAATACATTTTTTAAATGATTGACTTAATATTATCATTTTTATCGTCCATCAAATATCAATCCCTGCATGCCCACCTTAATATAATACATGGTATTTGTAGAATTGTAAACAAAAAACTATTAAGGAATGTAAAATGCCCACAATACCCCTGATAATCAGAGATCATGTGATCTTGGCCGGAGGTCGCATTAAGGAACATGGTTGAAATGTTTTTCTTATTCAAAGCAAGACTCAGTTTCCATTTTACACAAAATAATAATCTTGTTATCCTGACATCGGCCTCATTGATTCCCTTGAAGTGTTGAATGAAATGATACATTGACTTTAACAATACAATTCACGGCTTCTTAAAAAATTGATGGGATGCAGGAGAAGATGAGAAGGTCTACATGTCAAGCTGAAGTGAACATAACATACAGTTTTCAGCGATATCTCAGCTTTCTGTAATTGTTTAGTAAGACGTGTTGGAAAGTGCTTCAATTTCTTTGACACCTTGAAAGAAAGACAGTAGATAAGACAGAGGAAGGATAAAAAGAGAACACAAGGAAAAGGGAGTGAAGGGGATATTAATAGACATTGGAAAGGTCAGCAGGTTCCACTAGCAAGGTTACTGTTCCATAATATTTGTGTTGTAGTTTAAATGCAGTTTAAGGATCACATGATATTATGTTTTCCAACATATTACTTATCTAGGGCTTGTTTCCACTAAGTAATTTCTGCCTTTTTAGCACGCGCCAACCCTGGGAAAAACACTTGGATAGGACCCAAATTAATTGGATGGGATTCACTACTATGGGGTCCCACATTGACATTGCAGTAACTTAATGGGACCCCACAGCTCGGGGTCACTCTCAATGATTAGCAAAGCGTCCATTGACTATATAATGCTTAACCATGGGTTATAAGCGAGCAACCTTCTGGTTGAGCGGCATGGACACGTCACACCAATGCATCCATACTGCCTTGTGGAAACGAAGCCCTTATATGTAACTGACTACACAAATTACATTATTAGGGCATTGCATATACTTATACAGTATGTTCAATGTGTGGTTAAATTTTAATGCTGTTAGACATCCATTGGCAATTCTGGAGATGTTAAAGCTTCTCAAGTTCCTATAGAGTTTAAAAACTAATAAAATGAAAAACAATTTAAATCAGAGTGGCCAAACTGAAACACAGACTGGGTCAAAATGTAAAACATTTTATTAAGTTAGGGGCCAACCTTGATATTTATTAACCTCCTGGGCGTTCTGCCCGAGTAATCTTGGGGTGAGCATCTTAGCTGATAAAAGTCACCCGGAGACAATTCCCTCTGCATTTCTGAGCATCGGCATGAAGTCAGGTATGATGCCGGAGGAGCGGAGGTAGGTGGCACCATTGACCTCCATGTTGCTGGAGGGCCGTTGCTTTTTTAGAGCACACCTCTGGCGTCACCAGTGATGCCAGGGATGTGTTTGGCACCTGCACGCCTACGTCTACAATTGAAGAAGTTTTCTTCTCATCAAATTGTTTTGTATGAAAATAGGGAATACCATTGTGATGAAAGGAAGCATATGGTCTGTAACAATCTATAGGTAGGCAGTACATCAAGACTCAATGTTTATATAAAACCTAAGTTGGTTGCCACATGAAGCTTAATTGTTAAATCTGATCCTCTTTTACTTCCTGACTTTGTCTAAGTGTTTAGATTTGGTCCCACTATGTAGGGGTGTCCTGCTGCCATCTGTTCTCCAAGTAAAAGCCTCAAATACACCGGGCCATGCATGTGATGGAAGCTGCCTTCTTCTAAAGCTTCATAGTCCAGTTGCAGTGACCATGACCCCATTGTAGGTACTTTAAATAGTAGATAAATCCTACTTGGTGAACCACCCATCTATACCCGCTAATGCTGTGAGATTTATTGTTGGGGTTCAGCTGGAGAATCAGCAACCCACACACAAAGGTTTCCCCACAATTTTTATAAATTCAGAAGGAGCTCTGCACTACAATGTAAATTTTTTTTAACGCCATTGCTAACCACACACCATAGCATAACACCTCTATGCCAGTATATGATGAGACGTGTCCTCAAAAAAAAGTATCAAAGAAACAAACATATTTCACATAGTTACACTTTTTACAAGCTGCATTTTGGGGTTGACACTCGCGCTGTTGTTGACAGTAATTAAATTAACACATAAACAATAATATAACATGAGGATGTACAGCTCTTTTCTTTCCTTGTATAATAAGTTCTAATCTATTAGATTCATCAAATACAAGTAGCGCGGTTGCTTAGTTACACTTATGAACTGGAAATGTAGTCACTTCTCATCATCAAAAGAAAAATTATGTTTATTGACCCTGTAGAGCCAATTATGCAAAAAGCAGTAACTCGTTGTAACCAATAATTTGTATGTTTATTGTAATCAGATTGCCTGACCTCTAAAGCCCCCATACACGTCTAGATTTTCTGTTAAATCAACTTAAAAAGATCAATTTTTGGGGGTCAGGGAAATTGGTGATTGATTGTAATCTATGCCAACTGTAGTAACAGATATTTGATCAACTTTTTCGACTGAAAGTGTCATCAATTTCAATACAACCAATTAAAATGTACCAATCATTTTTCAATCGATTTTTCCCCAATTTTAATTGTTTTAGGTTGATCTAACCATGTGGGATGCCATAGATTTTCAATCAATCAACTCCAAATTTTTTTTGAATTAAGTTGATTGGATGAAAAATCTAGACATTTATGGGGGCCTTAAGGCTTTTATTTATTGGATTTCAGTCCCTATAATCATGAAGGACCAGCAGCGCATGCAGCATTCCACAGATTATCACTTTTAGGGCTTTGTCCACTGCTCTTTTTTCTAACGAATGGGACAATGTCCATTCTGCGTATTCTGAGCGACGCGCGTCTTCATAGCAACACCGTGCGCTGCCGCCAGAGACACCTCAATTAAAGATAAATGGAGATGTCTCCAAGACACAGGAAAACAGCACCCGATGCTATTTGGGTGCTGTTCTTTCACGTTTTTTCTCTGCTGAATCAATAGGGCGCGCTTCTGCTGCATTGGCAAACTGCCCGCAAGCCACAAGTAATCCGCCTGGCAAATGTGGCAGCCTGTGTCTTGATTGCCAAAGACAGGCAGTAGGTTGATTGGCTTCCCCAAATAAAGATTCTCTTATGGTAGTAACATGTGACCTATGTGTTAGTTACATATACATGACTATGGTAGGGACATTAGATTGTGAGCTCCTCTGAGAGACAGTTATGCCGGCCATACACATGCCGAGCTGGAGCGATATCGCCCTCCGATATCGCTCCGGGAGGCTAACGTGATGACGTCATCACGTTAGCCTCCCATTGCATTCTGGGGCCCCACAATCGGCCAGGCACCCTTTGTGTGCCGGCCATAAGCAGCGATGGAGACGCCGTCTTCATTGCTGCTTATGGCATCGGCACCTATCGGCCAGAGATTTTCCGACATGTCGGATCTCTGGCCGGCCGAGAAGTGGGGCGACAGGGATCTGTCGCCCCATGTGGGCACATGCCGATAAACGGCCGGATTTTAACCTGACCGACGGCGAGAGCGCGCATGCCAGTCGGTCAGATTAAAATCCGGACGTTTATCGGCATGTGTATGGCCAGCATTAGTGATATGACTATATATGCTCTGTAAAGTGCTATAAAAATATGCCGGCACTATATAAATACAAGATAATAATTGCCAGTTATGATTGGCATGTATTCCAAGAAGCACAAAGTGATCTTAAAAAAGTTAAGGTCTAGTCTCTATGGGGCACCATGGAGGGGTGCAGTCATGTGTGCCCCTGTGTAGCATGCATAAAGGTGGTGCACTATTGTAACATGGCGATAACATGCTCCCTTTAATTCTATGGACCAAGGCATGCAAGGTGAGCTAAGCAGAGCAAACAGCTAAAGATTTTCCAGTTGCCCCTGGTCTAGGGTAAAATAGTCAGTGATTTCAGCCGAGAAATGGTTTAGATTTTAAAGAATGCATTGAAGCTCTCTTCATCTTCTGCTAATCTCTACACTGGTATCCAATAGCCCAGAGAATCAAATTAAAACATTTGTGCCTTGCTGTTAATTACTCCATGCTTCCTGTTCTCTGCTTACATCTCCAACCTGGTACATAAATACACCCCTAATTTCCCCTATGCTCCTCCAGTAACTTACTAATCACATCCTCACTCAAACATCTTCCTACATTTAGCAACACTTCTCTAGGGCCACACCTACCCTCTGGAACTCTCTCCCTTGTCCCATTTAGTCTGTTGGCCCTTTGACCACTTTCAAACAAACCATTAAAACCCTCCTCTTCAATCTGGCTCATCTTCTCAATTTTAACATCATCACCTAGTAAGTCCCCATTATGCAGGGTCCTCAACTTTTCCTGTGTGTTAGCTTGTGTTGCCTTTCAATCCTTATTTAATGTACAGCACTGCCTAATATGTTGGCGCATTACAAATAAATGTAATTAATGATAACAAAAATGTTGAATGAGGAAAAGCATTCAGTACATCTGAATCTAAAATGCATTCAGTACATCTGAATCTAAAATGCATTCAGTACATCTGAATCTAAAATGCATTCAGTACATCTGAATCTAAAATGCATTCAGTACATCTGAATCTGAAATGCATTCAGTACATCTGAATGAGGATAGCACTCAGATGTACTGCATTCAGATGTACTGTCCATATACTTACAAATATTCTGTATATGGTAATTTTAGAAAACTGTGATATAATTCTGACTAAACTTAGTCAAAGAGTGCCTTAAGTTACCCATACACGGGTCGATTGTTCGCCATGCACGTTTGCGGAAATCGAATGTTCAGGAATGGAATGCTTGAGCGTTCTATCTCAATCTACCGAAATGTCAATCGAACAGGCATCCGACATGTTGGGAAATCCCTGTTCAATCCCCATTACTTGGGATGGGGCCCCTTGATCACCATCCAAAATATTGCCCAGGGATCGATCACCCAATTTGGTGTGCATCGATTCACCAAAATCCAATTGTAGAACAATCGTTCGGGAATCAATGTATGCCCAACTTTAAGATTATAGAGCCAATCTCATACCTACTGGAGAGGAGAGTTATCAATCTTCTCCAATAGTTAGTGTTTCCCATAATAAAAGGGAGCTGGTAGGTAGCATCTTCCTGCACCATTCTCCAACCTATTCAGCCCCCCAACATTGACACAAGCCTGTTAGGTTAGCAGAGCCAATTCAAGTTTCTAAAAAGATGTGAAGCGCTCATTGTAATTCCTGCCCTGGAGCAGGTTGGGATGTGCCTGTTCACCCAGCTGTCCCATAATAAGAAGACTAGGCATGTTTTGGTGTAAATACATCTGAGCCTCTTTGGTTATGGGCCGCACACAATGGCTGTATTTTTCCTTCGTCCATATGTGCGATATACTTGACAGCTATGTGCTTCTGTACTTGGCCTGGTTCACATTGGCTCGGAAAGTAGAAATCGCTTTTATTAGCAGCAATAGCATTAGCCAAACACAAAGTGCTTCCAAAAGCATCATATCATATGTGGATTAAAGGGTGCTTTGTGACACAACCTATTTTTTTCAGTGCGAACCATGTATTCATTGCTGATTTGCCGTTAATATTAACCAATCTTACTTTCCTCAGAAAACAGCAACACAAAGTGATAATTATAGAATTCAAAAATCTCCGGGTGTAAATTATACCCACAGGACCTTGGAAACTCCCAAGATGAAAAAAGTTTATTTCTTCCTGCCAAGGTTCTGTCATTCTATAAACTGAATTCCTTTTAAGAGTAAGTATTTGTATGTCTTAGACAGATCAGGGCAGGCAAGACTAAATACATGTTCTGCTATTGATCCTAAATTTAATGAGATTGTCTTTACGTTTTGTAATAAATCATAAACCGTTCTTATTCATAGTCAGCAAATTCTTCATGTTTCGTATCATGTTCTCATTCTAAAGAAGAATATAATTTTTATGACAGGCATTGGAAGTGGTATCGGCTTTAAATACACAAAAGCAGATATGAAATTAGGACTTGAAGAGCTACTTAAGATTCTCGTTTACTCTGTGTGCACTGCTATACATCCTTAAACACTTTTATTATCATTTGGATACAAATAGGTTTTCTTGGTTTGCGTTCATTAAAACACGTGGTCAAGCTGACGGGCATTAAACCGATCCCTCTCCGACCTTTGGCAAACACCAAATTCTCGTTTGTGGCAGCATGGAATAATCCAAAACAATGCAAATTTTCAAGTCGAAATCTTTTTCGCAGGTATTTATAGTCTTCTGGTGACCATAAGTGTTACTAAAAGGGCCTTCTAAAGCTGGCCATACACCTTTTGATCTCTCTGTCAGAAATCCTTTAGATCTACCAACAACTATGTAGTGCCGGGTCCTCTGCGATTGAATACAGGTAGACTTGATTAAATGGAAGTCCCTCATATTACATGGTTTTGGTAAAACAAAAGGAGATCTAAAGGAAATGTGACAGAGAAATCTATAGGTGTATGGGGACCTTTAGGAAATCATTCCAGGTATAAATGTGCTACATGCCTCTTGCCCCATTGTTAAAGCGGAAGTAAACTCAAAAAAAAAATCCCCCACATACATTACACGGACATATTACACACCTGTCAGCAGTATACATCTGTGAAAACTGCTACACAGAGAAAAAAAAGGTACTTACAATCTTCACTTCCTCATTCCCTAAGGCACCATCTTAAGTACTGGCGCCTGAAGCTACTTCCGCCCATTCTGTTGGACATTACTAAGGTGCCCCTCCCCTGCAGACATATTTACCAATCCCAAAGGGTTTGGTATGGGAGGACAGTTCTGGTCCTTCCAGAGATCTGTGTGCTGCAGTTTGCATATGAAACAGGAGTGAAGCTGAAGGAGGACACTGTAGGAGACAGGGGAGATTGAGACTGAAGTGGT
>CM070035.1:17057971-17076892 GCA_036250615.1 Ptychadena robeensis | reverse complement strand
TGGCGTCATAGACCTCCATGTTAATGGAGGAGCGCAGGCTTTCCCTCTCACGCAGCTGGTGTCAATAATGGAAGACAGGAAATGACAGGCAGTGTACTGTGCCTGCCTCGATTTCCCGTAGCGGCGCTACCGGCAGTGCGCTAGGGAGGTTAATAAGGTAAGGTATAAGGTATTGTGGCTACAAATATCACCTGAAGGTTTCTGAATTTCGTCCTCCATTAATGTCAATGTGGTTCACCATAAACCGTGGGTTTTTGCAGAAAAGTCCAAGGACGGTTCATGAACGCCCAAGGCTGATGTATATCCATCACTAATGTGGTGTTCCCTATTATCTAAAGCATTGGGAATTTTGGGGTAGTCTTGATGTAGGTAAGAGTCAAAAAACAAAATACTGGATTCAAAACTTTCCTCCCACAGACATAAACCTGTGTAGTGGTATACTAGTCCTTTTGTGCCTGGGAAATACTAATTTCCTCTACATATCTGTCTTCAGAGCAACTTGATAATAGTAAATCTTCGCATATTTCTAGTTTATCTTTTTAATCACAGACATGACGGTAAGAATTTGGAGTTAGCAGTGGGATACTTCCACCATGTGCTAGACATCTTTCCTTGAGCACAGATTGAATAACAGACCCGCCACTGTGATAACTGGCATGCCTTTCAATGGCTTTAATCACCAGAATGTCAATTGCTGAAAACTGCCATTGATCTCTCAGCATCATCTACCTATTGATGTCCCCCCATCCCCCGACCACAAACCCAGCCTATGATGATCGATAATGAAACCAAGCTTTGCAGCTAATCGCTGTAAGTTATTAGCGAGACATGTTATTCATTGGCGGAACAAATCCCCATTATTCTATCTTGGTCTTAATTAACAAAGTACCCCTCGCTGAGATGACAAACCTATCGGGCATGGATGTTGGGAAAAAAGTTTGTCAATAACAAAAAAGTTAAGTTGAATTCTACTCAATGACCATGGTTGTCATGTATATACATCTTCATTCTCACACCACTGGGTCCTTTTCTCCTAATTCACTGGCAGGGAACATTCCATGAAATTTGTCAAATTGTTGAATTCCTTTATTTTGAGGGGAAAGAAATAAAATTTCAATGAATAATTAATAAGAGAGTATCCATATATAGTGTCACAAGAATATTATTATACTTATCTCAATCTGTTCCTGTAAGGGGCATAAATAAGGAAAAAATTTACATTGTGTTCCAAAACTCACCACTTGGGCTCATGTAGACAGGAATTCTGGTCATCAACAATCCAACACAACAAATACACTGGAGTATGCCTTGCGTTGTAATGTGAATGTCAAATGTCAATAAGACATCTAAAGAAACACAAGGTAGGTCCTCCTAGTCTTTGAACTGTCATGTACACAATGCTATGAAAGCCAAAGGGAATTTTCCGACCTAAGTTCTACATGTTAAAAGAAAAACACATCTAAAAGGTCCATGCAAGCCCTTAAGCTGGGCACACACGCATAGATCTGCGGTCACAGAGCTTGATAGTGCTCTAGTCTGTTTACAAATCTACCCGTGTTCAATAGATCCCGCTCGAAGAAACTCGATTGAGCGGGGTTCCAACATGTTGGAAAACCCCCTTCAATCTCCATTACTTTGCGTGAAGACGTAAGTCTCCATGCAAAGTATTGGATGTGCTGCTGCTGAACAGCCTAGCTTCTGTGTGAAGGGGTGGAGACAGCACGTCTCTGTGAGGCTGTGTGCTGACTGGCTGCCTTTCTCCAGCTTTCAGCCTTGTGTTGTGAGTGAGTGAATCTCTCACAACACAACAGGGCTGCGAGCTGGGGAGAACAGGTCCCCATTGAACAGGAATCAATGTGCCCATGTGGTGCACATTGATTTCTGTTCAATTGACGGGGTCAGGGTCGATTGCATGGGAATCTACCTGTGTATGCCCAGCTTTAGGCCTAAGGTAGCCATACACGGCTCAATTTTTCAGTACAATCAACAAAAACCACAATCATTTTACATCAATCGAGCGGGAATCGATTCCCGCGCACCTGGTAGGATCAACCAAAAGTGCTTAAAATTTTACATAAAAGTGACCGGACATGTTGATATATTTAAGTCGATCGTACAAGTATCTGACGGGTCTTTGTCTGATTTGTATTCAATTGTACTATGGAGCATGCACAGCAATCTAAGTAAAGGAATCGATTGGTTGAGAATAGATCACTCTATGTGGTGGTAAAAACAATCGATGTTAGACTAACAGTCTATATTTAAATTGCACAAGATGATGAATTGATGATCGATTGTGAAAAAGTCGACCCGTGCATGGCTAGCATTAGGTTTAGATGTGTGAAGGCACAACCAGGCACTCAACTTTTCACAATATTCCTACAACCCTTCTCTACACCTCCAGTAATTTTGATGATGAAACCATGTTCAAGGGCTTTGCAATCAGTTAACAAAATTAGCAAGTCAAAAAATGTGACCATGTCTATTGTTGATACCATTCTGTTATTGGTGAGTCTATTCTCCCCTCTGAGGCTGCGGCTCCACTGGATAAAATATCTGAATTAAACTTAGTAGAAATTATTTTGAACCCAACTGTATATTGTATAATGAAGAGCATAAGCTCAATGGATATCTTTGTTCATGTCATTTGATTGAACTGTAGATTTGGGTCCCATTGGCACTCGTTGCACTAGCCACATGCACTTGTGCCAGCTGGTGACATCCACATTGTACCGTTCTTGGTGTGTTTTAATGAGTTCAGTGTTATGGCTGCCATACACACCCCGACGGGTGCCGACAAACCAGTCCCGATATGCTCCGGGATGCAAACGTGATGACGTCATTACTTTTGCACCCTAGTGCATTATGGGGCCCCTTTGTGTGCCGGCCATTAGCTTCAATGAAGATGCCGGTCTTCATTGAAGCTAATGCCATTGGCGTTTATCGGCCAGAGATTATCGGACATGTCCGTTCTCTGGCCGGCCGAGCTGTGCCGATGTGCACATGGCGATTAGCGGCTGATTTTTCCGCTGACCGGCGGCGCGAGCGTGCACGCCCGTCGGTCAGGTGAAAAATCGGCCACTTATCGGCATGTGTATGGCAGGCATTATCTATAATAAATCTCACCCTTATCTAGTCAGCAGACAATCCCAATAAAACAAATGCCTCGTCTGGAGTCAGACATAAGTGTGGCATTAACATTAAAGATCTGCTCAGATGGTGCCATCTCACAATCAGCTCTGCGCTGACAACATGGCAATTGCCTATCCTACAAGCTGGGCAGGCGTTCTTATGCAATGTGTTTGTCTGTGTACCCCATCAGTGGGCTTCTGTCCTCCAAATTCTTCTATTCAAGACGCTTGCCGTTCCTCCATCCAGCAATGCTGCGAAGAGATCTGTTATTCTAACAAGCTGTCATGTTTTATGGTTATGCCCACATGCCATCCCATCTGCTTCGATCAATAGGATAATTAGGAGGCAGCCGTGCCAGCTTAGAAAAGTCATATTCTTTTTTACTTGACAAGTGCTATGTATTTTAAGGCTCTCATTAACATTTCATTTGAAATGAACGTAATTTAATTTCATTTTGCATGTATTATTACATAATGTTCTCTCCCTGTCTCATAACAATGGTTATTACCCAAGACTATTTACTGTACCGAGTGTATATGCTAAATAACAGCTAATTATACATAATGCTGTTCAGGAAAAAAAAAAGGGGAAAAAATATAAACATTTGCCAACATGGTACTTTAAAGCTAACCATCATGGTTATATATAGAATGCGTATTCCTTTAGATTTGTAAAATATGTATCAAAATATACAACTTGTTATATAAGATTAATTTATCAGAATACTATTCCCATTCATATTTTGCACTGCAGACTGGAAGATTTTGCACTGCAGACTGGAAGATGACTGGAAGACAAACTATGGCCCACAGTCCATATCCGGCCCATTTAGTCTTCTGATCTGGCCCTTGGTGCCAAAACGCCCTGGTGCCCTTTTGCTCATTCCCTGCAATAGGAGGAAATAAGCAGGGAACATGCGGTTCAAAAAAAGAAGCCATTTGAGGTTCCCTGTAGCAGTGAGATGACCTCATCCTGCTGTTGCCCGACATCAAAGGAGCTCTGCTGTGTCCCAGTTCCAACAATGCTTTGCATGGAAACCAGTGATCCCCATGCAAAGCACTGGACATCGACTGTGGATTATGGCCATGTCCCCACTCGAAAATAGGGATGCTGCAATAGATATGGGCCAGATAGATGTCCATTAGCACGCACAGCGCTCAAAGCGGCCATAGATCTGGCCCATATCTATGCGTGTGTTCCCTGCTATAATGCCTAGAGGGTGATTGTTATGGTCTCCTCCTTTGTCCATGTCTTTTTTAACCTCCCTGGCTGTATACTTTTTTTCTTTTTTTAAGGGGTATGAAAAATGTATCAATGTATCTGTTTAAACTTCCTACCCAGGCTGGGAGGACTTGGGACCGGAGGGCCCTTACAGGTTCTTTGTCCGGCCCCTGTGTCAAATTAAAAAACCATTGTGGTCCACAATAGTGTTGAGCTCGAATTGCTAATATATTCACCAAATATCGGCTATTTGAGAATTCACAAATTTTGCGAATATGGGGGTGGATAATCATAATTTTGACTATTCGAGATATTGTGCATTGAGAAGCCTATAATGCAAAAATAAATACCTCATACCATATATTTTTGCAATGCATGGCCATACACTCGAATATTCACAAATATTAGTACAATTATTTGCAAAATTTTGCGAATTCAAATATTGCCTATGCCGCTTATCACTAGAGATGGTCGAATTTTCCAACTTGCTAAATTTGTGAGCTGATTGCAAAGCCTCTGAACATGGTATCATCACCAAAATTGCTAAAATGTAGAGAAGGGTTGTGGGAACATTTGAAAAAAAAAAGTTTGGATCTAACACATGGAGTTTTTGCATAAATTAAGTTAAAAAATTAAGTCGAAATTCCGATTTTCGAAAACTATTTGTGTTAGAGACATACTTTCTTTTTTTTTCGTATACCCCCAACCCTTCTCTACATCTCCAGCAAGTTTGGTGATGATGCCATGTTCAAGGGCTTTGCAGTTAACTTGAAAAAAAAATGCGACCATCTCTACTTATCACTAGTCCACAAGTCAAAAGGTTTGCCCAATCCTGCAAGGTTAGCTCTGTTATATATTGTTGACAGGGAGCTGGCATAGGCACTTTCACTGTCCAATCAGCAAACTTTAAGAAGAACCTGCCCCCTGGGGGTGTGTCGCCACATCAAGTTGGATTAACTATACAAAGTGTTTTCTGCACCACCCACTTCTGGCAAGGACAAAAGAAAGACGTTCAAAACACATCATGTGACCAGCCAGAAAACTGGTTGGAAGTTATTTGTGCACGGGGAATTACCAGAATACCATATTACATTGTTATGTCACTGTCTACTCAGAGGACCTCACAATTTTATGTTCCTCCCCAGTGCCGGTTTTAGATAGGGACAATATGGGTGGTCGGCCAGGGCAGAATGCTGGGTGTTGGCATCTGGGCATCCGATGTCCACATGCCTCCCCCCTAGTGCACCCACCTATCAAGCATGCGGCTGCCTGGGGAGAGAGAAGCTCATTTCTAGAGGAGTGACTCACCAGCACCCTATCCCCCCCGGGAGAGGTCTCCAGCAGTGACGAGTGGTACTCATCCCAGAGGGTGCCAGAGGGGATCCTCGCCCAGGGCACCAATCTGCCTAGGAGCTCTCCTGTTCCTCCCATAGTGGTACCTAACACAGTCTAATGGCATTTGTTGGGGAAACCAATGAACCAGTATGTATTTGTAGTGTGGTAGGAAACCCACACAGACACATACAAACTCCTTCAAAATAGTGCCCAGGTCACGATTCAAACCTATGACCCCAGTGCTGCATGACCACTGCAACCACCGACACTGGCCAATGTAACCAGAGTGCTAACCATTGCACCACCACGCCACCCTTTTGTATTTCAGAACTTCTATTTAAAATGTTATTATCCTTTACACCTCCTCTTTTCCCACTCTCTTTACATGTAATAATTTCAACCATAGATTGGCAAGTAATGTTTGCCCAGTGGCAACATCTTAACCACAAAATGATTGCCTTGTGTCTGGAATGGGGTCTGGTATCTGTTCCAGCCTTCGAAAGAACACGAGGATGTCTTTGATCTCCGTCCAGAAGGCTGTCTACGTAAACCTCCCGTCTTTACATTCTGGTCCCCTCTGCGGTTGGATGGATGATTCTATCGCTTTAGGATGTATTCTCTGACTTTATTGGAGGCGTTATGTTCAGATACAGAATATTTGATTCCAAACTCTGCGAGTTAGAGATGTAAAGGATAACTCATCAGGGATTAAACATCGCCCTAAACGTCTCTTGAATATAACATGGGAAGTGGTTGAGACGGGTTTCCATTTTCGATGTGGATTTTGTGGTATGCGCGGTACTATCCGCAGGTCAGAAGGATTTATAAAGCTGGAAAACATTGTGTGCGATGCTCAGAGACTGGCTGGGTAATATGTGCCTGTCATCTCTAGGCTATGGGGAGCAGAGCCGCCATCATTCTACAATTATTTTCAGGTGCTGAGATTCAGTCTTTGTGTTTAACCTTCACGGGTACTTCTCTTTGTTTCTCAGCCAAAGACTTGTAAGACTGTCTACAACTTTTACATTCTACATTATATAATTTTCCTGACTAGGATTGTAGGGAGTACTTGGTGCTCTTGTTTTCAATAAATAGTAATAGTTTGAAGAGTTTGAAGTTCAAGTGATAAGTCATTAGAGAAGCAAGCTTTTGGGATATTGCAGATCCCTCCTTTAGGCCTAACAAAGTCAAGTAAAAATTTCAAAAATTGAAATTTCAACTTTGTTTTTTTAACTCAATTTATGCAAAAATTACACATACTAGAGCACAATCTTTTTTTTAATGTTCCCACAACCCTTCAGGTGCTTTTCAATCAGCTCACAAAGTCAGCAAGTTGAAAAACAAATCTTATGGGGGGGGGGGCCCGGAGGTCTGATGTCTGAACCTGTGCTCCCTGCACTGCTTGCTGGCTGACAACAGCCGCATTTCAATCACAGGCAGAGAGTAGAGAGACTGCAGAATCCCCCTTGTGCCCCTCCCTCCCCGCTGTGTGTGAAAATATACAATTCTGTGCTGCTACTCTGACGGCAAGTGCCCACTAGTGACATCCTGGCTGAAATTGGTATTGCAGGGAGATTGAGATTAAAGCTTGTACAGATATTTAACACATTAAATATCTGTACAAAAACGCCACTATACACACAACCGTAAAAGTAAAATTTTTTAGATTGCCAACATTCTTTTAGTTTTTATTGTTAAAAGTATACAATTTATCCATGGATAACTGCAGGCAATCATTAAAGCAGGGAACACACGGCTTGATATTGGAGCCCTTCGACGTTCCCTGCAGCAGCATGATGATGTCATTGTGCTGCTGCCCGATATCAGAGGAGCCAGAGACACAGCACTGCTCTCTCTCCAGCTCAGCCGATTCTTTGCATGGAGACCCCGCGGTCTCAATGGAAAGCAACGGACATCAACCGTGGTTTATGGTCATGTCTGATATCCCTGTTTTTGAGTGGGAGTGATTGGTCCCGCGTGAAAACAGCGATAGCCATATATTATATGGGCCAGATAGATGGCCGTGAGCATGCACGGCGCTCAAAAATGTGCATCAATCTGGCCAATATCGGGTGTACCCAACTTGAAACTATGAAAGGTTGCAGATTGGGATGTCAAATCGGAAATATATATTACTAATCCAAAAAAAAGATTGCACTTCTAAGAGGGGGGAGTTGAAAGTCTGAGTAGGCATATATAGCCCTAGCTATATTTGGTGTGCGTTGGAAGAGGGGTAGTCTTATACGGCGAGTATATACCAAACTCTATATTTTAACTGGAAAAGTTGGGGGTCGCCTTATATGTCCAGTTGTCTTATACACCGGAAAATACAATAAAATGTATATGGGTTTAATTATGACCCAATTGAGTTCTGGGTACTACAGAGATACACAATTTAGATTTTCTCCCGAGATGCTTAATCATTCTTACGGGCAAGGAAGATCTACCATGTTCCCTGGGTTGTAGGACAGGTTGTAGGACAGAAAAAAGTGATGACCCCATTAGTGTGACAATGCTCCATATAACCATTATTGTGGGTGGACGATGGAGATCTGTTAAGGTGCAACCAGAATGGAGAAGAAGTGTAAAGTGGTTTTGATGTTTGGCAGGACTACCATAGACACAAGACCAGTTGAACAGAGCTACAACCTTTTTGACAATGAAGATGCTTTACATGTAACAACAACAAATGGGTATTTAGCTGTTTTCCTAGCATAATATATTCAGATATCAGACATAAAAGCCTCCGTTCTGCTCGCCCGGAGAGCCTAGAAAATGCCCCACATTGTTTTAATTAGACAGTGACTATTTTCTCCATGGAAACTTATTGGATCTTGGCAATGAAAGTCATTCTCTCCTTTGTCTTTGCAAAGAGCCTTTATAGATTGTTCACATGATGTAGCAAATTCATGGAGGAAAAAACCCTGTGATTCGGAAATGATTTCAGGCTGGAGGAATGTTCAGCTGGATGTCTGATTTGGTTTGCAGATCACATGACGCCTCAGTAGACTCTATGTTCTGCTCTGACCTCGGGAATCAATAATGATAACTATAAGAAGTAACATGTCAGAAGCTTGAGGCTACGATCCTAATCCAAGATGAATTGTAGGCAAGGCCCCATCCACCGAGTGTAGAACCATTCATTACACAAAGCAGTAACAAGGAAATGGAAATGACATTCATCACGGCAAAAGTGTATGCGGAGTAAGTAGAGAAGCTTAGAAAGTTGAAGTTAACGTGCCTTCTAAAGTCATACACGGCTTAATTTATGTGCCAAGCTCCATCATCCTGATAATAAAGCCTACCTAATTCAGAGTACTAACCTGGCCACAGTAATGGCAATGGAACAGGGATTTCCCAACACATTGGTTCCCTGTACAAACGATGTTTCTTTGGGCAGGATCAATTGAGAAAAGTTGGCCGCAATTGATTTCAGCACAATCATTCACTACGAATGCACAATGCTATTGGTTGTACTTGAATTGATTTAAAATTAAGCTGTGTATGCCAATTACAATTTTAACACAACCATGTTTAGCATGTCTTGGTGGGAATAGTCTCTGCAGAGAAATAGGTCATGACATTATAAATCTGGGCATACAAGGTGTGGGGGTTCAGCTGCAAACAGTGTCTGTAAATGAGGTACATCCACCAAACATGTCTGTTTAGGGCTTCCTGCCCGTATTTATTTACCAACAGTTAACAGAAAACTTGCCTTCGCAGGGGTTAAGGGTGATCCAAATAAAGAAACAAAAGGTCACTTCAAAATACCCTTCAACACCAAGGATTGTTCTTGGTTCGGCTTCCCAGCAGCAACAGGCCTGGGCCTCACACTCCCTGTGAGTCCCCCTGTACCAGCTGCTCCAGTAACCACAGGCCTGGGCCCCACACTCCCTGTGCGCCCCCCTGTCTATACACAGAAGCTGTGTCTCCAGCTTCTATCAGGACCCTTGACACACTGGTCTCTGCTCCTTTTGTGTAGACATACCTGATTCCACTCACCTGCAAACAGGTTTTAACCCTTTAGTGGACCCTGAGGGAATAGGGAGGCCCAACCAATTCCATCCTCCCTATCACAGAGTCCGGGAGCCCTGTAACAAAAAACTAAACAAAAACACAAAGCACCCTAATGGTGTTGTGCAAATAATTCCCGGACTCCTTCCAGGACACCACACAGTGACAGATTACCAGTCTGTCCCAATTGGTAGATTTCTAAAAAGATTTGAGTACAATCGAGCGCCTTGCATGCTCACGGAGCTCGTTTGTACTCTAATCTATTAAGAAATCTACCCATGTATGCCTTCCTGAATACAAGGTTATTGCAAATGACTGTAAATCACAGTTGATGTCCATTGCTTTGGATGAGGAAGGTGGCTCCTCATCCAAAGCATCGGCTGAACTGGATGACGCAGCAGTGCTTCGATATTGAGCTCATCGCAGGGTCGGCACCAGAGAGTCAGCAGTGCGCAAGCATGGATGGGCATGGGCGGCCGATTGAGGGAGCATGTCTACATCTCACAGGTCAGGTTGCATAGGTAGGGGGCCTTAATCTTGCAGGCATACGGACATCGCTCTGCTGCCGGGAATCTCAAACGTCCCGTGTGTTCCCTGCTTAAAGGTGTATGGCCAGCTTAAGACTGCATATGTGATATGTACAGATTCTAATGGACTTAAGGTAGCCATACCCGAAAATCGGGTGGGCCTACCTGGTGAAATCGACCAGGAATCTCCTGCATGTCGGATCGCAAAGTGATCTGACATTTCAGTAAATTCCCATCTTATCCCATTATTTTGAATGGGGACGGCATTGTGACAATGTATTGTGATAATTGAGATCGTATTGCTATTACCTTGAAAATGAATGCTATAGTTATTAACGCATTGCGATCGAATGATCTCAATGCGTGGCCATAAAACTTGCCGGGGCATGATATCTGGAATATTCAAGATTGCCAATATCCGCCAACATATTCGCAAATTGTCGAATAGCCAAAATTCGATGAATTTATTTGCAATTCGAATATTCTAGCTCAACACTAATAACTAGTGATGGCTGAACTGTCCGCCGTGCATTGAATGTTTGCTTTTCTTCGACACGCCCCCTTCGACGGCAACAAGAAAACTATTATTCTTCCTCCGGCCAGACCTTTCCGTGCCTGGTGATGACGTCATCACATTGCACTCCGTCGCTCACAGCATCGGTGGGCACCCTTTGGTATCCAGCCCTTAGTTTCAATGGGGACGCCAGTCTTTAGAGATTATCGGACATGCCGTTCTCTGGCTGACCGAGATTTGGGCACCCGCGATAGCTGCTCGGTGCATGTGTGGTGGCCTTTATTTTAACTAGAGACTGGGTAGAGACACCCGATCTCTAGTGCTAAACCAGACACAGGCCGGAAGTGATATCACCTCCGTTTTAGGAACCAGGAACTGTGCGTTCCATACAGCGGAAGTGACGCCACGTATAGTCATTTCTCTGCCAACAGGCGGGGAATTTGAAGTTCTCCCTGAACAGGCAGACGGCGGACTTTTAAAAAAAACTGGGGACAGACACGGCCAATGTTCAGTTATTTTTTTATTATTATTATCTTATTATAGCACCAACATTTTACACTGTGCTTTACAGAGTATATAGATTCATATCACTAACTGTCTCTCAAAGGAGCTCACAATCTTATGTCCCTACCATAGTCACATGTAACTAAAATAGGAGAATCTTTATTTGGGGAAGCCAATTAACCTGCTGCATGTCTTTGGAGTGTGTGAGGAAACCCGCGCAGACGCAAGGAGGGCATGCAAACTCTAGGACTCCAGCGCTGCATGGTCAGAGTGCTTACCACCTGAGCCACTGTGCTGCCCCCATATAACTCACAGCGCGCATACACGCCACTATAGGGTAACAGCATGGGGTTCCAGCACTTGGTGACACCAAAGCAAGAGAAGCCACTGCAACAATCAAGAATGAAGTTATTTTCGAGAAATTCGTACATCTACCCCGAGCAGGAGGGGGACGCAGCAGGGACAGGCATCTGCACTGTAACTGGAATTCTCCTTAAAACTTTTTTCTTCTGCCTTGAACTCAATAACAGTGATTTTACACAGCGCATATACCTTTCCCAGAAACATATGTTGTCTGTTGTCTGCGGCCCCGGAACACCTTTTTGGCAGCCAACTCTAGGAAAATAGGACAAAATATACATTACTGTCAGAAACGGGGAAAACGAGGCTGGAAAACATACCATGAAAGCCATTGTACTCAGGAAAAAGCACAAACCCCACATTTTTCCCCTAATCTCCTGTACATGCTGCCTGCCAGAAATACATATGTTCAGAGCAAATAAGGTATAAAATGCTTAGTGTCTCAGACTGTGTGGTATGCACATATCCGCTTTCCAGAATGAAAACTATACTGTAGGAGCATGAAACGATAAATTGTTGTTCTTAAGATTTTTGAACTCTTGAAAATGCAGTTTTGATCGAGGGTTTTGGCACGCCGCTCCGGTTGGCAGGGAAACGGGGGCCTCTTGAATTTTTATCTGCTTATTTTAAAGCTTTTGCGTTCGATTTAACATTTAAAGAGGCATTGGTAATAAAAAAATATGACATTTGTGAACACAAAAGGATCCTTTCTGTAGTAATGTCGTATTATGCCGGAGAGCTAAAGTGACGATTCGGTGATGCGCGCCGCCATGTTTAAGAATGCAGGAAACGCCGTTTGTGTTTGCATTTTTTGTGAATGCCGTCAGTTTACTGCCCAACTCGGCACAACGCTGATATTGTGAGAATGAAGGGAATTTTTTTTTGAGCATTTGTAGTTTATTTGACCAATGTTATGCTAATCTTGGCTTTTGAAATCATTATAATGGGCTATTAATGATAACGGAAATGGCTGTTACGCATAATAGAGCGGCAGTAATAATGCCAACTCTGCACTAACATTTTATTCACGGTTGTAGAAGGTAAATAAATTATTTCTATTTCTTTATTTAATTTCTATAGCTTGGCATAGAAGTCTCAATTTTTCGTATGATTTCTGTGAGATTGACCACGCGATGCATTTGACTCTAAATCGCACATAAAAGTTATCGAGCAAGAATCCGACCTGTCAAAAAATTTTTGGCGATCTGTCAGGAATCGAGTGCTATTTGAGCCATGCGATCGTTTCCAGTGATCGATCCATGAACGCCACAACCCACTTCCCTTTTCTATGGCGTCCAACCCACATGACATCTTTTACATTTAGAAAAGCTGCGAGCTGGAGATCACACGATCCGTTATCGATTGATCGCTGTAATGAATCAGACAGGAATCGTGATATAGTGCACTGTCGATCGATTCTGTAATTGGAGTCGATTCCGGAATCACATGGCGCGATCGTTTAAAAGATTAGTTGCAGGGAAATCTAAATGTCTATGCCTAGCTTATAGAACACAATCAATTTACTTACCTTATGCTGGTGACACTCTCTTCTAAAGTGTGATGGCCTCATACTCCTGATTTTCCTAGTCCTTTAATGCAACCATTCAGTATCTCAAAAGTTAGTACACCCCTGACATTGTGGGGAAAATGTTATGATATCTTTTTACTGGAGACATGAAACTTTCATACAATGTAAAGTAGTCCGCGTACAGCTTGTATAACAGGAAATTTTCTGTTAACTCAACACATTGATGTTTAAACATCTGCAAAAAACTCCTGACATTGTGGTAAATAGTTTATAATATATTTTCATGGGACAACACTGAAGATATGACACTTTGACACAATGTAAAATAGTCAGTGTAAAGCAGGGTACAGACGGCTCGATATTCGAGCCATCCGATGTACCCTGCAGCAGCGTGATGACGCTTGGTGCCCACTTGGGCATGGAGGTAAACTGTACTCCACCGTGATTGCCGGCTCTCTTCCCAGCCCTCTACACAACGCTGGTGTCAAATAGACGCCGGCAGTGTGTGGGGGGAGAGCGGCGCCCCCTCCATTTACATGGAGGTCTATGGCGTCACCCCCTTCCCCCTTCGGCATCATCAAGACACATGGCTGGAAGGGCTCAGTGTGTCTGCGGCTCTTCTACAGCCGCAGGCACATGGAGAGGCACCGTTTGTGCCCGATCCCAGCACGAGCGCAGTTTCATCAGCGATCAAACTGCGCCCGAACTGAGTTTGGGCATAGCGCCCAGGAGGTTAATAATGACTGTAGTATTAGTAATAATGACTCTAGATCAAATTTTAAATTTATTGCGAATATTAGGCAAAAAGTTTGCGATTGATATTTTGATATTGATATTTTTCACTCTCTTGGGCATGGAGGTCACTAGATATTCACAGGTTGTCATTGGAATCCTCCTCCACCTCTTCATGAGGACATCACAGGGCTGGTGGATGTTAAAGACCTTGCGCCCCTCCACCTTCCGTGGCTGCCCCACAGATGCTCAATAGGGTTTAGGTCTGGAGACTTGCTTGGCCAGTCCAGCACCTTTACCATGTTCAGTAGGGAAGTGGTCATCTTAAAGGTGTATTTGGGATCCATCTTATGTTTTTTTTAAATGTATTGCCATAAAAAGAGAAACCACCCCCTTTCCCCTATGACAGTGGTCATAGCAACATCTCTAGTTATCATTGACCTTCATTGTCCTTTGGGTTCTTGTGTTGGAATTACTCATGTACTTTAGTAGTACTGATGACCCTGGGCAATAGATGTTCCTGAAATTCAGCTTTTTTATTGTAACATTACTTCAACACTATAAAAACATAAAGTGAATACAAAACCCTGTTGTGTTCAGTGGCTTGTGCACCATGACCCTTATTCTAGGAAATGCATCTCCCAACTTCAAAAGAACATAAATAGTACAGCTGGTTCAAAATTCACTGATCTCAGATCTTTGAAACATTCTACGTTATCAAATAAAAGAATCCATTGGGGTTATCAATGATTTATTAATGATCCCCATGAGGGTTACCATTCAAGATACTATACTGTATATCTCCAGATTAAAGGTTATCAATGATTCAACAATGATTCCTTTGGGGGTGAACCGAACAAGACCCTTCAATGTATACATTAGATTAGATGCAATGCCATTGGGAACTTCAAATCCAAATCCATATTTGCATATTCTGACATTTGCTCCTTCCAATCACGATCCCCTCAGTAAATGTAGGACCGCGTTAATCTATTTTTCATCATTTCACCCTTCAATGTCATAAATGACTCAATAATTGGAATTGTACATCACATTCAGTACGTACTGTAGTTCTATTTTCCCATACTTAGCCAAATGAACTCCAAACCTCTCCATTTATTTCATCATCTGTCCCTCGGTTTAAGTGGTTTGGAATACCTAATGGATATTTGCTTATCAACCGTGATTTATTTCCACGGGTATTTTTATGCACAACATAATCCTGGTGTTTATTCAATAAACATTGAAAACCACAGGACATAATTACTCAATTAATGTTGTCCTAAGCCATTTCCCAGATGAGTTTATTTATATAGGAAAAGCTGTTATCCGTGCCTTCTGGGCTGGAAGGAATAACTGTGCATCTTTACGTGCCGTACCGAGGTAAATATTGATGAAATACATAAGAAAGCAAAAATAGAACATGATCTTTTCAATTCAGTTACCCCAAGTGGCATCAACAACATGAATTCCTAGCCTGTAAGTTCAATAATACAGCTTAGAGCATTCTAGAATAAAGTATGGAATGGTTAGAACCCCTGACAACTTTTACTGATAAGGATAATCTGAAAGAACAGGTAGATTTCCCTTCATGTTTGGGGATTTTGTCTTACTTAAGGTGGCCATACGCGGTTCGAAATTTTTGTTAGATCAATGTAAAACAATAGTTTTTTCAATCGAACCGAAATTGAGAACTAAACAACTTGTTCGATCGATTAAAAGTCAGCGATATCAAACAAATATAAATAAAAAAATATAAAAAATAGATCTTAGGTGAACGAACATGTTGCTAAATTTTAATCAGTCGGTTAAACATCTATAGAATGTGTCATAATGTAATTCGCCCATATTGCCCATATGTGAAACCGCCACTTATGTTATCCAGGCTATCTAGTTCTCAATGTTGATAATATCTTGTTGATAACAGGAAGCACCCAGGTGAGGTCCGTCTCTTTCCAATTCAAGGTAATATTAGGAGTCAATCTCTTCCCATTGAAAGTAACCAAGATGTATAACATTTATGAAAAAGAGAGGAAGAATTGACAAGCTTTAATTCAATTGTACTCTATCTGAAAAAGCAGCAATGTCACCTGTGGCCACTTCTCCCTCTCCATAGCATAGGGGCAGGGTTGATTACTACTAACTATGAAGACACACCAAAACGCTTTCTATGGTGTGCTCAATGGACCAAAAGGGAGGATACAGGACAAGTTCATTGGTAGGGCTTACACACATAAAGCGAGCTAATTTCTTTTAAGTTTCAAATAATCGTCGGTGACAGTATGAGCGCACAGCTTCACAGCTCATTGAACCTTTCCACTAAATTCCTCCGCCATTGATCTAATGCGACGGAACCGGCGGGAAACGCAGAAACTCCCCGTCTTCTGCATCTTTTTCAGACAACCTGGGATTTGGAATGTACAAAACTTGTATAAATAATCACTGATGGCCAGGAAAGGTCACCACTGTCGAGGTTCTTACCAACCGAAGCCGCAACCTTTTCCCAAAACCGCTCAACTCTCATTACGGCAATTATGTTAATCAATCTTATTACACGGAAGTCATATAAATAGCACTTTCTGGGCAACACCAATTACACCGACATGAACACATTGGATTTTGCTTTGCATTCCCACAGTCTATAAAGAAATTAATTTAAATATTTAGTTTTATTTAATTAAATGTTTGACTTTTACAGCCTTACATGTTCGCTGTGACATATTATTCTTTAATTATTTATTTGTTGTTATTATATGTAACTTAGTCTTTCAGTCTTTCATCGATGGATGGTACTGTAGAGGGGTGATACTGTTGGTGAGAAACGGGTTACCCTGATAGAATATTCATCCCTAGTTAAGTATTATCTGCCTGTAGTAATACAATGTGTTTACTTTAATGTGTGCTGTACAATAAAATGTTCACTGTATGTGTGTCTCAGCCTTGGGGGAGGTGTTACTTGATCCAGAGTTTATAAATGAGTACAGTGAGGGTTCTTCGGTGTGGATATGTAAAGAGAGTGGTGGTCTTCGTCTATGGGAGGCAGAAAGGCTTGTCTGCAGGATGGAAGAACAAAGATCAAGTGAGCTTGGCACCACCATGAGGCTAGGGATAAGGGTAATCAAAAGGACCTTGGACTGTCATCACTAGAGAGGAAAGGGGTGTGGGGAAGCAACAAGCTACTTAGAATGGGCACAGGTGTAATTTTTGTACTACTACCTTTAATAAAACCACAGCTATGGTTCATCTGCAAGTGTGGAAATTGAACTTATTTGTGACTGGAATATGTCCAACTCTAGACCTGCAAACACCATGCAGCCCAGAGTGTAGCCATATTTCATATTTCCTATTTATTGAACTGAAAAATCGACCCGTATTTTGCCAGCTGAAAATTATGGCCATCAAGAACTGACTTTAGCCAGTTAGAAGTTATAACTACCAATGTGCAGCATTACTAAAGAGAGAAAGCAGAGCCTGATGTTGGGGTTTACATGGGTGGCAGAATGGACCATGTACCAGATCTTGTTATGAATCTTTGGAAGAGAAAGTTGTATAGGAGTATGGTTGGCATACAGACCGATTTCATTTTCAGTTACCAAGATGTATGTGGACTGAACTTATTGGATAGCAATTATTTACTATGAACATAAGAATTACCATTGCCTAGTCACTGCTGATCTACAGATTTATCTGTCACACTATATATGCTGTGTTGTGTACCAGCAATATACATGGCACCATTAACCCCAACCTGGAGTTGACCAGAACACAACATATGCATATGCATTATCAGATAAGTCATCATAAATGTGCGCACCAGTGTGTGAATGTAAGGAAACCTGTCTACCTGAAAACCCCTTAGGATTTAGTTTTAAAGAGCCCTGAGTCAATGGCATGTTCAGTTATAAGTAGTTAAATGATACATACATGAAATCTGAAAATCAGTGAATAATAGTCAGAGGTAAAGAATTTTCAGTATAAGGTCCTGTACTGTAGTATAAGGCCATTGCTCATTGGGGTCCATATGGAGACAAGAGGCATATGCTTTTGTGCTCAATTAGATTAAATAGGCGAAGGTAGGAGAGGCATGCAGAGGTATGAATCGAGTATCATTTTACTTTACTAGTATCTTCCTTAACCAGTATATGGGCAATACAATTGTTTGTTATATATTTGTTAATATTTAAAGATTTTTTGATAGTTAAGGGTTAGAAGTCTATATCACCTAACAAACAACCGTATCACAGAACTATAAACATTTATTTAGTAAGGAAGGGGGTTTCGGTATCATGGTCCTGAATTGGGTAATATATTCTATCTGGGGTCCATTAAGACTTTTTACATAAATCGTCCAGCATTGTGCCCTTGCCCATAGTCATGCTTTTATTAAACGTATATTAAAATTCCACCGCTACACTACTTATTAATAATACCGATCCAGTTTCGCTTTCATACCTCTGTTCATCTTCTACCATCACAATTATTTTCAGCATTGCCACAGCATGAAGCTCTTTATGATGAAGATTAAAAAAAACAGAATGTACAGTTCTTAGCCCTGAACCTTATGGTGACACACAGCATAGAGATTGGATGGAGTACAACACAAAACACTTGACACATCCCAGGTAGAACTGCCAGGACACACCACAGCGGCCGGATGATGATAAAATGTCAAGGAGCTTTCATCTGTCTACCGATATATTCTCTTCCATTAAATAATAATCATATTGGTAAAAGAACATCATGACAGTGTATTGTATACTGACCTTTTTGTCCCCTTCTTTATTTGTGCCCTCATGTTCATGCTTTTTATGTATATATATATGACTTGTAGCTGGAGACAACGGTAAACTTTAAGCTTTTCTATAACTCAGTATCAGTGATGGAGCCTGCAGTTGGAGGAATGGTGTGTGTCTCCCAGTATGCTTTGTGTAGAGGAGCCTACAGTGGGAGGAATGGTGTGTGTCTCCCAGTATGGTTTGTAGAGGACCCTGGAGTGGGAGAAGTGGTGTAGTATGCTGTGTGTAGTGATGGACCGAACTGTTCATCGCATGTTC
>CM070035.1:17019618-17046688 GCA_036250615.1 Ptychadena robeensis | reverse complement strand
GTATATATCCCTGCTATGTAGTGCCGGGTCCTCCCTGATAGAATACATAGTGATTTGAAGTTTTAGAAAGCTCCTCATATTACATGGTTTTGGTACAGAAAATTGTATGGTAAGATTGTAAGGTGTATGGGGGCCTTTAGTTCCTAAAACAAACTGTCTGCAGCGGGATAGGTCACAAGCGCCAGTGATTTGTGAGCCTGCACGATTCTGCATTGATTGTTTCCGGCCGCGTGTCTTCGGCGTCATCGGTGATGCCAAAGGGGCAGGGGAGGGGGCAGCCCCATAGACCTCCATGTTAATGGAGGTGGTGTCAATTTTCCTGGCCTACACCGGAGGTAGTGGGAGGGCAGGGAATCACAGCATTACAGTATAGAGTTAATTGCAAAGCCCATGAGCATGGTATCATCTCCAACTTGCTGGAGATGTAGAGAAGGGTTTTGGGTATACTACAATTTTTTTTTTCCATAAATCAAGTTTAAAGTCAAGTTTGGTTTTGAACTTCATTTATGCAAAAACTAGAGCAAAACATTTTTTTTAAATGTTCCCCAAACCTGTCTCTACATCTCCAATTTTGGTGATGATACAATTTTTAGAGGCTTTGCAATCAGCTTACAAAGTTAGCAAGTTGAAAAATTCGACCATCTCTACTGTCCATGATGTCACTTAAGAAACCAAAAGGATGATTTCACAATGATGCTTGAGTTTTTTATTTCATATTATAAAAATATAAAAAATCTGTACCTTGTCAAGTCTCCTAAATATCTAACAAAACATGTATCTATTTCCACATCTGCAATCAGCAAACTAGCTATAGAAACCTTTATTTCTCAGAATTTTATCTCACAAATCAAATCGTTATCACATCCTCAAATGTTATGCCATTGCCACCATAGGACGTCATTTTATCAAGGCATCAAACTTCATTTTATCACCTCTTCAGATGTTTTCTTTTATTGGTGTCCTCATAGCACTGCCAATGCCTGCCAAGCTTGTAATATTTATAGAATGTGTTTATTCCGACTAATAATTCCAGTAGATTTATTTGAAAATATAAATGTTAGTGCAGTGGTGTTACGCTCCGGCAAGTGGGCCAAATATAGCGTGCAGTGTAGTTATATTTTGACAGAAAGATTGTTTTAAATTTTTATACAGATATCTCTTTTATTGGACATTTGATGTCACATGTGTAATAGTCAGGGGTGCACATAAGTGGTACTCAATTTCTCAAAAGAGGCCAAATAATGCATACCTGCATTATTGTTACACAGCTCATATGCGTACTAACAACTTGGAGGCGCTCCGTGTCTGGGCGGCGGCAGCTAAATGTTAAATGTATACAATTGTCACTGGGATAACCACAGGGAAACAATATGAATAACTATGAAAGGTTGCAGTTAGGGGTGTGAAATTGGGAATGTAAATCAATAACCCAAAAAATTACTGGAATTCTAAGGGTGTTGGAGATCTGGGGGACTAAAGTCAGAGTATATACAGGCATATGTAAGGGTACAATCTAAAAGAGAAAAGCACTGTGTGACAGCTAGAATATGACTATGAAAGGTTGACATTTGGACTGCTGGTAGTCTCAGGGATTAGTTACTAACCCAGGGTTGTACTACTGAGGTATGAGATCAGGGAGTTCCAATGGTGTTGTACTGTGAGAGTTACATGTGACCCAAAGCCAGCTGGTGACCTGTGGATGGAGACAGCTAATCGGAGGATCAATCAGGAACAGGGAGGTCCATCTGCAGCAGAATCTACCATGCAGGAGGCTGAAGCAGAGGACAGTGAGGGAGACAGTGAGGAAGACCACCCTACATGTGTGGTGAATATCAAACACCATCTCCTGGTACTCATCTGCAGAGCTCACCAAAAATGTTATGTGCACCCCTGGATATAGTATTACCATTTGCTTGTTAAAGATTCGATGTTTAAGCAGAACTTAAGTTTGTTTCCATCATTATATCAGATGAGAAGAAAACAACACATTATAGACATTTTTAAATAAATATGCATGTTTTTCATTTTACTCACTCAGAGGTACTTTATTTAAATTCATTTAAAATTTAGTGAGGCCTATAACCCAAACTAAAAACCACATACTTACCCTCTCCTGTTCCAAGTGCCACCATCCTTCTCTTTCCAATTCTCCATCTTCGGAACCTCTTATCCTTGTTCCAGTCTCTGTCTTTCCTCTTCCGTGGTTGAGACTTGGAGGAGCAGAGGAAGGGATCTTCATAGCATCTCCCCTCAACACCACCCCTTTGGCATACCTGTCATTTTTTAAGTGCAGAAATAAGGGAAACATAAAGGCAGTGATGTACCTGACGTCACTTCCGGTATCGGATTCAGTTGTCGGCTGATTTAGGAGGAAGAGGGTGTTACTAAGCCCTCCTACGTTCCAACCCCACTTGTGCTGATAATGTGTGTGTGGGAACTTAGGAGTCAGAGTAATGCCCCCTCCCTCCTAAATTACCCCGTTTTGAAAAATACGGAAAATATCTGGGATTTATTGAAATCGGATTTGGCCGGGAAAGTCAGGTAATTTAGTTGACAGGTATGCCCTTTGGTGGCCATCACACTGGAGGGCGGAGAAAGGAGTAGAGACTAGGTGAACGGATTTTCACCTAGTGGTTTGCCACCTCCAGTAGCACCACTGCAGACTGCCAGGCACAAGGGGACTTCTTCCCACCTCCACTTGCATTTGGAGTGAGGAGCAGCGTCACTGGAGGAGTTAAGCGTTGCTGGATTTAAAGCTTTTTTACCTTCTAGGTAAGTATTTTTTTTTTTACTTCTGCTCTGCCCTTTAATCAGCACTTATAAAACTAATACATTGTAAACATACCATAGGAATAAAAATATATGCTAGGCATTTGTGAATTGATTATGGAATGTAAAATTGTTGTATGCCAGATTACCATTCATTCTCAAATTCTAAGAAGCGCTCACAACTTTTTTATTTATTATTATACCATGTTTTACTTCTTCATAGACGCAGATTGAAACCATAACAAGTGATCTTGTGTGTTCTTTTAACAGAACAGTGCAATGAGCCCAATAGAATAGCCACAGGACCCTATCAGAATTCATCTTGTGCCGTTGTCAGGTCAGTAAACTCTGATTGGTTGTCATGGATTACTGCACTTGGATTTAAGAAGCCCATACGAGTATGATGTGTGGGTACCCGAAATGAAAGCTGTCAGAGTAGAAATAAGAGAGCTGTCATTGCTGATGTGTTTATGAATGAGTGAGCTCCTTCCATGACTCTGTGACCCGAAACAAGCATGAGCATATCAGGCGACTGAGACTGTCAAGAAGTTGGTATCAGCAATAATGATGTCTAGTGGAATACGTTCGTCCTATTCATCTCACAGATACATACATACATTCAATAAAATATATAGCACCTGACCCAGTTTGTGTGACTACACTACCAGTATGTCTTATAGTATAGGTACAGCCTACACGGCCAGCGTGTGTACAGCCAGAGAGCATAATAGTACGCAGCTCCCCTAACTGCTACCCACCTGCCTTCCTGCCTTCGTTCAGAGTTAGATAGCACCCCCCCCGATCCCCCCGATACCACCTCCCATCCGGTGTCAAGCCGCCGTGGTTAAAGGCCGACCAGTGGCTCTTCTCCGGCTTTGGTTTTTGTCCTGAGACATCCCCTTCCGGGTGGTGGTTCCTCAGATACCTTGCACGGTTACTTTGGACATTAGTTTCTGGACCATAGCTTGCTGCATATTGTTGGCCAGGTGTTGAGGACTTTTGGCCACTTGCCTGTGTTTGAAGACCCTTTTAGGGTCTCATTGTTGAATAAAACGTTTTGAGCATCAACAGCCGTCGCCTTTTTGATTCCTGTGTCACTACAAGATTATATTACTTATTATATTATTATATTACATTAAGGGCCTATCCCCACTGGCAAAGCTGGCTGCAGGGCGGTCCCGATCGCGACTGAATACATGCCAATGCAACTGCAAGTGGCTGGCGTGGCTCGAATCAAATCGCTGCCGTGGGACAAGCCCATTGAAATTAATGGAAGTGGCTGCCTGTGGCTCAGAACCGAGTCACCGCGTGGCCTAGTCCTAAGAGAGCAGTAGACTTTCAGCAGAGGTGAGTGTGCCATTCAGAAGTGAGTCAGTGAACACATGGCAAAGGCAAAGATCTGTACCAAGACAAAAATAAATAGTAAATAATGAAACATAAATAAAGAAAAGAAGACCCGACTCTTCAAGAACTAAACTCCTTATGACTGTGGAGCAAGTTCCTTTGCTCACCCATTGCCTAGTACTGGAGCCTTCAGGGATGAACTCGTATTCTCATTCCTGGCATTACACTGTAACTCCTTTTTCAGATATCATCTCATTGGCTCAAACAGTATACTCAACCTCTTGCAACCCCAAAAAGCCATATTTAAAAAAAAACTATATGTGGAAAAAAAAATGGCGCTAGCTGCCAAAAGATCTGTTGTAAATCTACAATTTGTTGCAAATGTTTAATTAGCATAGTGCACATTTGGCTGGAAAATGAAGAAAAGCCTCCCCAACAAAACTATAATTCTACGATTGAGAAGTATTTGAATAAATCCATCAAAGTCCCCAGACTATGCATTCATCTGAAATTTATGAGCTAGGGGAAGCCTGCGAGTAGAGATGGACCGAATCAAGGTTAGGTTTATTTTTTTCCCCCAGTAAAATATGCTTTGAAGTTTGATAAAAAGTGGAAGTTTGCTGTCATTAAATCAGTCCTGAGCGGCAGTTTGCTTTAAGGCAAAGAAACAAAGAAAAAAAATTATAATAGTCAAGTCAGTGCAATAATTTGATCTAATTTATTACCACTTGCCCTAAGTGTTTGACAAGGAGCATTTAAATGAACCTTCCCAACAGGAAGTCATCCCTCACTGCTTGTCTTTGGTAATTCCAGTTTGTTTTTCACTAACGAGGCTCCCTGAAGTAGCAGGGCAGGGTCAGTAATTGTGCTGCTTTTAAAGCTTAGATCTCACTGTTTATATCCACCAAGGCCTGGCTCTAGGTGTGCGGTCCTGGGTAACCCCCGGGAGGTACTCACAGCCTCATATGGCAGGGAAGAATTTCAGACAAGATGGTTTCAAGAGCCACAGTCAGGGCTAGTTCACAGCCGTCCTTGTGTTTAAAGCACTAAAGCTGTTAAGGTATCTGAAGGGGTCGCTTACCAGCAAAAATAAAACAATGTGGTGTTTTTGGAAGCAGACCACGTAATTTGTTGCACTATACATGCCTAGTACACTGTAAAGGTGTTTTACTATTATTATAAACTCATATTATGACATAATACTCAGAGCTTTACAGGGTACATTGTCATATCACTAACTGTCAGAGGCGCTAACAATCTAACGCTGGGGTGGGCAAACTTTTTAAATCCAAAGAAAAAAGTAATTTTCGGGCCCGCACTCTCCGCTTCACACAATATGATCCACACAAATTCCCTCTCGGGCAGGTGTTCTCACTCTGCTTGGAGATTCCAAGTGCTGGACTCCTAATGCCCCAGCTCCAAGTATATTGAAGTCCTAATATATATTGAAGGTCTGCACGCCGGAATAAAACATCCAAAATCTTTTTTTTTTTTCAACAGCAGCAGCACACATAATACAAAACTCCCTAAAGGCCCCCATACACCTTACAATCATACCATACAATTTCTGTACAATCAAATTTTGTTCTACCAAAACCATGTAATATGAGGAGCTTTCTAATCCTTCCAATCACTATGTATTCTATCAGAGAGGACCCGGCACTACATAGCAGTGATATATACCTTCCAATCACTATGTATTCTATCAGGAGGACCCGGCACTACATAGCAGTGATATATACCTTCCAATCACTATGTATTCTATCAGGGAGGACCCGGCACTACATTTCAGTGATATATACCTTCCAATCACTATGAATTCTATCAGTGAGGACCCAGCATTACATAGCAGTGATATATAACTTCCAATCACTATGTATTCTATCAGGGAGGACCCAGCATTACATAGAAGTGGTATATACCTTCCAATTACTATGTATTCTATCAGGGAGGACACTATACTACACAGTTGTTGGTAGATCTAATGGAGATTGTATGGATCGATCTTAAGGTGTATGGGGGGCTTTATCGGGGAAATTCCTTCACTTCTGTGCACTGGGTTAGAGTTTCATGATTGTGTGCTTGCTCCAAAAAAAAAAAGGAGGGAGGGGGACATGACACTTACCTGATTGTGCCGAAAGTGACATAATAAAGATTCATTAATACAAACTCTGGTAGTAACACTTACAGATCAAGATGACATGGTTTAGGTGTGCTTAAATGCCTTTAGAAAAAACAATTATAAATGTCAGTGTGACCGGGGTTTACCTTCAAATATGCTCCCTGTCTTTATCTATAAAAATATGTTCCCATGTTAAGCTTTACATAAAATCTCAAACAAAAAAAGGGGTGGGGGGGAATGAGATTCTTTCAATAGCCTGGCAGTGATAGGCAGCTGAAACGACTGTTCAGATGGTAATAATGCTCTATAGAGCGCTCATATCCTTTGTCTTTCTTCTACTTAGACATCAAACCGTTGAATGCAGATGGATGTACTATGCTAGTAAGTCTAAATTATAAATGATAAGAAAGCTACCATTTCCTTAATATTCCATTTTACTGCATAGGTAGTCCATCACAATGACCTGAGATATCACAAAAGAACAAGATCTGGAAATCATCTTAATAGGTGTCATGAAGTTGTATGAAATGAAAGACGATCTGTGCAGGATACAACAGGTCTAGGTGTGTGATGGAAGGGTGGATCTACTTGTGACCACTTATATGTGTGCTGGCCTTTAGTTCCAATGGGGATGCCATTCCCCATTAAAACTAATGACATTGGCCGTTGTCTGGCTGACCAAGCTTTGGGGCACCCGCGATTGGTGGCCGTTTTTTCTGCTGCTCGTTACGTGTGTGGGGGCCTTTAGTCTGCCTATTCCTGGTCATTTTACCACCAAGTCTATGTCTTGAATTGCATCTCTTTTTTAAAGCCTTATCACGCCATATTAGACCTTCATATTCATCATACTTGTCTCATGTCTGTGAAGATTCTCATTAACCCAAGTCATGGTAGGTCTGCACTCTGCAATAGTAAAGCTACCTATACACGGGTAGATTCCTGTGCGTTTCGCCAGTAAAAGATCACAGTGTGGTGATGTCACCACTCTGCTTTTGGACATTCATTGAACATATGGGAATCGCGATGTGTGACACTCACACATTGTTTCCTGTTAGATACTTTGGATTGGGATTTTCAAGGCGAACTGCTGTGCGACCAACCTCCAGGTGGGTGCCTCCATTTTGATTTGGTTTTCGAATGATTGGGTATTGAATGAGTCATGTTGGTTTAATAACTTTTCCAGGACCATGTACTGTGAGTTTAGGTCAGTGGTTCTCAATCTGTGGGTTGGGACCCCCTTGGGGGGTTGTGGAGATCACTGAAAGCAGCACCCCCATGCATGTCTAGATTTTTCGTTCAATCGACTTAATTCAATCAATTTTTTTGTTGATTGATTGAAAATATATAGCAGCCCACATAGTTAGATCGACCTAAAATTATTAAAATTGGGAAAATTTTATCTGTTTTATTGAAATTGAACCTTTATTAAATTACACTTTCAGTCGATCTAAAAAAATTTGATCAAATATATAATACAAGAAGTGGCCTTGATAACTCCGGTTATTCAACCTGGAAGGCAATCTGCAGAGCCTTTTAAAAGACAGCACATGATGGTTTCATGAATTTGGCTTTCACAGCTGAATCAATATATTAAGATTCTCTATTTACAGCTAAAACTAACACGATTATTTTCACTACAAATCCAAAATAGAGTAAACGCTAAGCTACTCAGCCACCATGTCATATCCTCATACAGCACATTGTATAGATGCACTTAAACAGGTCAGCCACACTTTTCGGTTGTCAAGAGCATTTCATATCGCCTAGAGGTGCAGTTTCACTCATGCTGACAGTTGGCTAACAATTACCTTTTCAATATTTTACAGTGTAATTAGCAGGGAGCCAACGCCTCGTTCTACGCCGCTCTCCATCTACTGGTCCACATACTCTGGGTGCATCGAACTAATCACACCTGTTTCACATGATAATTACACATTTCTTGCTTATTGCATTGTGTGTACGGGCCTTTCAGAGATTGCGCATTTAGATAAAAAATGTATTTCAAATTGAAGGCAATTTCCTTGCGCAATTACAGTGTTTATGCAAAGAGAAATCCGTTTAATTAAAGCGCCTGAATTTGGATACTTTAAATGGCTCAGATGGCGTCCTCATTTGATAGTAGGTTCAACTAGTAAAGGATGTGTTTTTCTTTTGTAAATTATAAGTGTTGTTGTAAAGATGGAGGCTAGTTGTAGTATGTGTAAAATCCATGCTGTCAAAGGTGCGCAAACCTTCTTCTTGATAAGAGCACTCAGTGGCGATTTTAGGCATGGGCAACCTGGGCGGCTGCCCAGAGCTGTATCATGTCGGGGGCGGCATGTGGGCACCAGAAATGTTTTTCCGATGCCCAGATGTCTTCTTCCCTATCCTCGTGCTCGCCTAGGTACCTGGGGAGAGACTATAGGAGACTCACTCCCCCCCCCTTCTCTCTCCCCGGGAGTGGAGATGTTTGCCGGGGAATGTGAATAGGGGGTGATATAGACCTCAAGAGCAACTGCAGCCCCCCCCCCACATGAGTGAGGGATGATGAGACTCAGAGACCCAGAGTCTTACCTCATGAGCAACCCCACATCCCTTCCTCCCCAACCACTAGCACTAGTCCTGGGAACTTTAAAAAATTAAGAAGGCTATTTAAGATATTTAGACCATCCACATTTTAACAACATACCCTATTTTTGGCACTGGAAGGTGTACTGGACCAGAAGAGGCACCCCATAGTTTTGGAGAGAACATATTCGAATTTACGAAATTTCTTAAATTATTCTCCAAATATTTGAAGTAAAATCGCAAATTTGACATCTACTTTGGGGGCTTTGGCACTTTTAATGTGATTTATTGCAATGTGTGTTGTCATGGCGACATCTAGTGGCAGAATGTGAAATTGCAGCTGCAGTGTAATCACATAAGACAACACTCTTTGTGAATATCGTCACTTGTACATGCGAATATTGCGAGCGCAATGTATGGTGCCTTCCCCAGAATTGTGAATATTCAAGATTATGAAGATACAGCACTATATTCAAGACCTTTGAGAATTCTCGAAGTGCCAATATTTAATAAAAATTAGCATTTTGAATATTTATGCTCAACACTACCATTATTATGTAAAGTAAATATACAGCATGTTTCAGCAAAGTAGGCAGGGCTAGGTCATGCAGTATGCACTCACTCCAAAAGGCCAGTGCAAGTTCCAGCAGAGACTAGCAGTAGCAGTAGCCAACACTAGCAGTAGCCATTCCCTGAACCATGACCAACATATGAAGAGACTCATTTTACAATCTGGCACTAAAAACATACCCATGAGCAACTATTTATATATGGGAGAAGAGATGAGTCTGTGCCACACATATTTTTTACTAGATCGCCTAAATTTACCAAGCTATTTACATATGGGAGGAATAAAATTATAAATTCATAACAACAGACTGAGCTCAGAACTGAGTGAACTCACTCAGTTGATGTTATTTTAATAGTGTGGGTTGTGTATTCTTTAACATCCTGCATTGCAGTAAAATAATTATGCCACAGAGATTCATCTCTCTTCCTATATGTACAGATCTGCTTATGGGTAAGTTTTCAGTGCCAGATTGTAAAATGTGTCTCTTCATAAAACGGTCAGTGTGTTCAGAGAATGAGTACTGCTAGTGCTACTACAGCTAAGATTGGTAGCTTGGCTGTGGCCTTTAGGCTTGGCTCCAGACTCCTTGAATATTTGGAACTATATTTATCTTTGATTTAGAATTTAGAATTTTTTACAAAAACTCTAAATTCTTGTATTATTATGTTGGATTTTTATAGTGCCGACATATTATGCATCGCTTTACAGAGCACATATAGTCATATTACTAACTGTCTCTCAGAGAAGCTCACAATCTAATGTCCCTACTGTAGCCATGTATATATAACTAACACATAGGTCATAGGTCACATGTAACTAATATAGGAGAATCTTTATTTATGGGAAGCCAATTAACGTACTGCATGTATTGGGAGTGTGGGAGGAAACTGGAGCACCCAGAGGTAACCCAGGGACACAGGGAGAACATCAAACTCCTTGCAGATAGTGTCCAGGCTGGGACTAGGACACTAGTGCTGCATGGTCAGAGTGCTAACCCCCAATTGCCAGCATTTCTTTATTATCAACTATATAAAAACAGTATATTACACAGAACTTAACATAGTAAATATTCATATAGTTAACTGTCTCTGAGAGGAGTCCAAAAATTCCATATCATAGTCATATGTAGAGATGGTCAAAAAGATGCTAACATTTTGACATTAGCATGCAAATGTGTGTATGTTCTACCATTTTCTACTTCTGTTACATTTTCCCTTTTACCTTATAAAATAGAATCAATTAGAAATATTTCAATCTAAACTTCTAATTAAGAATCCGAACATTTCCTTTTATTTAAAATGAAGTATCAGTGGTGCAGCATGATGTTAATTGTAGCTCAGATGTAATAAAATAAATCAAATTGATATATCATTTTTACATTAAAGAACTAAATAAAAAATGTGAAAAATGAAATCATTAAGGCGGCCATAAACAGGCGAAATCGGCCACAAATCTAACAGGCCCCACCTTAAATCGGGTCGTAGTCAGCCCAGTAATTAGTCTAATAAATTATGGGCATGTGGCAACGTAAATGCCTGCACACAAAGGGTTCTTGGCACGACCGTCTGTGAGTGATGGTATTTTCTCGGCAGAAAACCAAAGCGTCTATGGCCAACTTTACCAATGCACGAGAGATTAGGAGAAAATTAAAAGACCAGCCTTAAAACAAACATACTGGAACTGTCCATTGAAGGTAAATGGAGTGAGCGAGGTATCAGGAATGACAAGTAAACAGAGAGGAGGAAGGAATGCATTAATCATCATTTGCCCTGTTATAGGCTGTTATTATTGATGAATAATGATCCAGTACAGTGTTGTCTTCTAGATGTGGATATACACAGTGCATCCGGAAAGTATTCACAGTGCATCACTTGAGATTTTGGCAAATTTAATAAAAATTACATAGAAATCACATGTACATAGGAATTCACCCTTGGCAGTGATCACAGCCTCAAGTCTTTTTGAATGATGATGCCACAAGCTTGGCACACCTATCCTTGGCCAGTTTCACCCATTCCTCTTTGCAGCACTTCTCAAGCTCCATCAGGTTGGATTGCAAGGGTCAGACATTTTATGATCTCTCCAGAGATGTTCAATTAGATGAAAGTCTGGGCTCTGGCTGGGCCACCCAAGGACATGCACAGAGTTTTCCTGAAGCCACTCCTCCAATATCTTGGCAGCGTGTTTAAAGTAGTTGTCCTGCTGAGTTCAAGAGCACTCTGAGCAGGTTTTCATTTAGGATGTCTCTGTACATTGCTGCATTAATCTATCCCTTTATCCTGTCTCCCAGTTCCTGCCCCTGAAATACATCCCAGCATGATGCTGCCACCACCACCCTTCACTGTAGGAATGGTATTGGCCTGGTGATGAGCAGTGCCTGGTTTGTTCTAAACAAAATAATTCAATCTTTGTCTCATTATACCAGAGAATGTTGTTTCTCATGGTCTGAGAGTCCTTCGGGTGCCTTTTGGCAAACTCTAGGTGGGCTGTTATGTGCCTTTCACTATGGAGTGGCTTCGGTCTGGCCTCTCTACCATACAGGACTGATTCTCTTCTCTCAACAGAGGCCCTCTGGAGCTCTAACAGAGTGGCCATTGGTTTCTTGGTTAGCTCCCTGACTAAAGGCCTCCATACAGCGCAGCATAATGATGCCACCATGCTGCCCTAGAGTGGTTGATGATTGGGCGGCGAATTGATGCACACCACTTTGAGCAATCGATTCCCGTTTGATACTTTGGAAAATAATGGCAATGGAACATGGATTTACCAACATGTTAGTTCCCTGTTTGAACAAACTTTCTTTGAGTGGTGTCGACTGATTCTGCTGTAAGAAAGACGGCCTTTTTTGTACCATTCTCTGTAAATTCCATGAGATGGTTGTGTGTGACAATCCCAGAAGATCAGCAGTTTCTGAAATGCTCAGACCAGTCTGTCTGGCACCAACAACCCATTCTGAAGCTCAGTTTAAACTGCAGCGGTTTATCTTGACCATGTCATCATGCCTAAATGCATTGAGTTGCCACCATGTGATATATATATGTTTTGAACTTCAGATGTTCCTCCCTAGTAGCAGCTAATAATTAAAGCTCTAGCTACATCTGTATATAGCATCCTTTTCAGTGTATCCCTCCAAATCAAACGATTTGCATCATCACAGCATCATCTGGGCTTCTAGGTGTTGTGGGTTGGGAGTCAACATCTTTAGGGGGGAGTTTCATATACATCCAAAAACCTATATAAAATGAGTGTGTTTGATGAAGGTCAAAGCACAATACTGTCATTAACCACCTTAGTAGATGCTTGCTTGATCCCGATGAGCTGGATGTGTCCAACTCCTGCTTTCTGGCTGTGTATCCCCTCCGTCATCACTGGCATAGAAGACTCAAGTGACTAAGTGGCATTGAATACTAGTGATGGACGAACATCAGCTGTAGCTGTTCGTGAACAGGCGAATCGAACTTCTGCAAATACCCGCTGTTTGCACGTTCATGGCGAACCTCCATTACCTTTAATGGAGGGTGAACTTCTCAAAACTTCAGGTCATATTTGTAGCCAAAATACCAATAAAAAAGGGGTGCAATCACCTGGACAGTGTCATGCCAAATGGGGATCAATGGCTAAACTTCTCTACTAAAATACAGATTTTTTTAAATGCTGTTTTCTTCATGTCTAATGGCTGAAAATCACATCTAGATTACAGATCTCTCTCCAAGGCATAATACAGCATACCCCACCCCCAGAAAAGGGCTTTTGTGGCACAGTAATGATGAACTACATGTAACAGAACACCAACAGCTGGATGAAATGTAATAGCAAAGTAGCTAAGCCATCCCTCAATAAGCAGCAGCTCTCCCTATCTATCTATCTAGTACTAGAGACACAGGATAATTGTAAAATTGCCGCCGGCTGCTTCTCTTATAAGAGGGGGTCCTCCTGGAGGGAAAAATGTGTTATTGGCTGTACTGTCCCACCTGACTGTAGGGTGAGGGGTCGCACTTTGTCTTCGTGTTAAGGTATAGGGGGCAGGTCGAACACCCATAATGTTCGCCGGTATTGCGAACTGCAAACATGCTGTGTTTGCCGTGAACTGTCCGCCGGGCAAACTTTTCGGCCATGATTACATTGTAAGCTGTTTTTATCATTTTGTGGAGAATCGGTATTTTAATTATGGTGCGTCTCGTGCTTATACTGTAAAGCCACAAAGATTTTAGACAACTATCATACCTACCTGCAGTTGTATGTGTACACTCCACTGCATTATTGAGTTCTGGTGTTTCCAATTAAAGTTTCTGGCTTTTTACCGGATGTGAGAACCAATTTGTTGGAAATGTCACCTAAGCTAGCCATACACAGTCGGATTCCATGGCCGCTCGATCACCTATCCGAACGATTCCGGCGATTCTGGCGGGAATCGCAGGTGTGATCGATCGGCCAATTAAGAGAATCCGATCGCTGCATACCACCTTGTCCAACGGATTCCGGGACGATTCCTTGTCCGATTGTCCACCTCACAAATGGCAACTCCCCCTGATGTGTGCAGAATCGGATCAAAAAGACCAACATGTTGGTTCTCTGTCGGATCCGATTCTGGGCCCCTGAACGATCGGACGTGATCGATCGGACAAGGTGGGCTGCACACGATCGTTTCGCGTGCACGCGCCCGGAATCGATCGGCCCGGAATCCGACCCGTGTATGGGGGCCTTTAATTCTTCATAAAAACGCTTCATTTATTGAAGTACAATAGAAGCACAATGATTGGCTCATTTACCCCTCTGGATTTCACATGTTCACATCACTTTTTTCTCAAATGTGTGTTTCCCTTTAAAAAGATTCTTTCTGTATCCTCAAAAGACCTTTTCTGCATTGCCTGCAATAAAAAAAATCCCATATCACTAAGTGATAAGTACTTAACACAAGCTTTTAAATATGTAACTTAACAATCCTTGTTTTTATAAAAACACAACCTAAAACACCCTGTCATCTTTCCTGTTGATTCTTAACACACACATTGAAAGACCTGTTTTACCTGAACCGACATGTCTACCCGAAATAGATTACAAAAAAGGTTGGGTGTACGTTTCTTGACTTGGAAGATTTGCTTGCCAGATAAAATCAGGAGAAGAAAAAGCTTCAGAATGGAAAGGCCGGGGAAAATGTGAGATTTCACTGCTGACCTGAACATGAAAGGAGACGTTTTAATATGTTTAACTAAACTCTATATGTTCTGGCCAACATTCCACACCTAGGGGAGGTGAACAAGCCACAATCCCTGAAGTACTTCATCTGTCTGGACACTCTTGTCACTTCAATCAGTTCCTTCCTGTTTACATAGAATGATAAACATGATAGGGAGGGTGTCTTGTAGTCTAATGCTTGGTGTCCACTATGGTATATTCTCTCCGAGGTATTCACCATTCACCTTTCTGCCAACGACAAGTATTCTAGTCTGTGTCAAACACTTGTTCAGTAAATAATATGAGGATAGTTTTTAGAATAAGCTCTAATTACAATATCAATTGGAACACAATTAGACAGATGATTTAATAATCAACCCCAATTTTTTTAGACTTTCTTATTAATTTAAGGATTTAGGGCTTGTTTCCATTAACGTCTGGACTCCTCCGTTAGGATATTGCTTGGCGGGGATCCCAACGCAGCACATAGACACATCTGTCGATGTAGAGGCTGAACATACTTGACTATATTCAGCCCTACATTGGCGGAGTGGCTCGGCGCAGTGAAGACCGAGCATTTGCCGAGCAAGTAAGTCTATGTACTACGTCGGGACCTCCCGCCAAGCAAAATGCTTAGCGGAGGGGTCCCGAAGTATAATGGAAACATAGCCTTAACACCGAGGCTCGGAAGCAGGGAGCACCTTCTCTACTACAACTTTACTTCTTAACCAACCATGATGGATACCATACTCACCAAACAGTGTCCCCCTGCTCCCCCTTTGTAGCTCCATGATGGACTAATCACAGAAACCTGTATACATATAGCCTGAATACTACACCTCCTGATGAAGACATTTTTTTGAAACACGCATAGAAACACGCATAGAGGTTGAAGTTACTTTTATGAACTAAAAAAAGTATGTCTAACACAAATATATAAATTAATTTCAAATTCAAGTCATATCAATTTCAATTTCAAGTCAATTTCGAAAATCATAATTTCGACTTTTGAACTTAATTTATGCAAAAACTACATGTGCTAGAGCAAAACTTTTTTTGTAATCCCACAACCCTTCTCTACATCTCCAGCAATTTTGGTGATGATACCATTTTCAGAGGTTTTGCAATCAGCTCACAAAGTCAGCTAGTCAAAAAATTCAACCATCTCTAACCACCAGTTGGCTTCCTAACATAGAAGACAACATGGTAGCACCCAGTGATAGGTCTGGACATCTTTCAGGCCAAAAAACTGAAATGAGGTACTTGGCCAACAATCAGGGTCATTTCTTGCACTATGCCAAATATGTGTGCACATAGGGCCCCCATGCCTTGCTCCATAAGCCCCACATGCATGGGTCAATTCCTGATCCCCATCCCGTGACCGTTTGGGGAATCACTATCTTCCTCTGTTCCTCTCTTCCCGCTGTCGGCAGGGGGTGTTGGCAATGCGATGTGTCCACTCCTCCCTCTGTAGGTGTGTGTGGGGGGGGGGTGTAATGCCCTCTCGCAAAGGGCCCCACACAGAGCTACAAACGGTACTGTCAACAAAAAATAACCCCACAGGGACAATGTCTCTTTACAATCCAATAGTTTACAGTCGTCTGACTTAGAAAGACAGGTTTAACGTGTTCTGGAAATGCAAAGCTACAGAAGAAACACTTCTCAGTTTTATGTTTAACTTGTGGAAATTGTCTACAGGTAAATTTGTGTATACACAACAGAGGACTGTTTACCTCACAACATGTTTACGATGGTTTAAGCGGTTTCATTCCAGCTGAAAACTGGTACAACTTTCCACTATAAAAACAAACATTACCTTCTGCAGCAATAAATACCGGCCCGGCTGTGTTGGTGAAACAAAGAAAAAAAATCAATTTTGTGTTGTGAAAGCAAGTCGGTGATTCATTTAAAACGGGCGTTCATTCAAGGTGTGTCACATTGTGGCGCTAAGCCAGGAGCTGTTCTGTAATATGTAGCAATGTCTGTAAATAAAGAGACTTTTCCTGCCATTGTGTATATCTAAGAACTGCACTTTTTTTTTTACAAAACTGAGAAAGCCCAGCTTATATATTGTATTTTTTTAGATTAACATGCAATGACCAATAAGGTAAAACTTATTTTTTTTAATTGTAGTGACCATACTGGAGAGATGTCTGGGGAACTGGGGAGACATTTTTCCCATGAGGACACCACTTTCAATGCTGAATGGGTTTTCCTTTAACCTCCCTAGCGCTCTTGCAAGGTCCAGATTTCTGTACCAAATTATTTTTATGTTGTAGGCCTGAAACTTCCCAAAATATGTCCGTACAAGAGTCTAGTAGAAATCCTGAATATAAGAATGTTTGAAACACACAATTATGTAAAAAAAATTACATAAAAAAAAAAATGAATAAAAGGTATCATCTGAATGATTACATCTCTTAACCTTCCTAGCGCACTGCTCGTTTCACACCGTTTATAATGGCGTGATTCTATCAGGGAGGACCCGGCACTGCATAGCAGTGATATATACCTTTCAATCACTATATCAGGGAATGGACCCAACAACTACATAGCAGTGTATATACCTTACATCACTATGTATTCCATCAGGGAGGAGCCACGGGCACTGCATAACACATAGACAGTGATATATGACCTATTTCCAATTCACTATGTATTCAACTATCAGGGAGGATACAAACCATGCATACATAGCAGTGATATATAACCGTGCATTTCCAATATCACTATGTATCTCTATCAGGGAGGACCCGGGCACTAAATAGTCAGTGAGTATATATACAGCTTCCAATCACTAGGTAATATTCTATCAGGGGAGACCCCGGCACTAACCTAGGCAGCTGATATAAATACACTTCCTAATACACTATGTATTCTATCCAAGGAGGTACTCAGGCGGCACTAAAACCTAGCAGTGATAGCTATAACTTGCACATCACTATTGTCATTCTATCAGGGCAGGAGACACGGGCGCACGCTAAATAGGCAGTTGATATATATCTCGTTTCTAATCACTATGTATTCTGCTATCAGTGGAGGATCCGGCGACTACATAGCAGTGATATATAACGCTTCCAATCACCCTAATGTCTTCTCGATCAGGGACGGAAATTGGCCACTAAGCATTAGCGATAGGCAGTCATAATATACCTTTCAAGCCATACTGACTATTAGTGCCTATCAGGGAGGACGCTTCCGCACTACATAGCTAGTGATATATTGAGAACCTTGCCAATCAAACTATGTATTCTATCAGGGAGGACACCAGCACTACATAGACATGCGGTCGATATAGATAGCTCTTCCCAATCACTAGTATATTCCTATCCAGGGATGGACCCCCGGCACTAAGCATAGCCAGTGATAATATACATTCCAATGCACTTTATGGGGTATTCTATCGATGGAGGACACGACTACGCTCAATACATATGCAGTGATATATCCTTGCGCAAATCACTATTATTCTATCATTGGAGTTAATGACGGTCACTGACTATAGTGTTGTAGAGCTAAAGGAATTGTATGGAGTGTATTCTAATAGGTGTATGTTGGTGTGTGCGGGGGGTGGTGGGGGGGCTTATACTTCAAAGGCCCCCCTGAACACGGTATCATCACTAAAATTGGTGGAGATGTAGAAAAAGTTATGTTATGTTATGTTTTTTTGTCTAAACTTTGATCTTAATTAATGCAAAACCAAGAATGTGCTAGAGCAATAGTTTTATTTGTAATGTTAGTGCAACTCTTCTCTACATCTCCAGCATTTTGGTAATGATACCATACAAGCAGGGAACCACACAAGTAGATATGGGCCAGATCAATGGCTGCTTCATGAGCTGTGTGCGCTGCCTTTACCTCCTTGTGCTCGCGCCGGGATCAGGCAAACACACATATGCAATCCCACAGTGATTCATGGCTGCAGGCTCGCAGATCCCTTCCGGTGCCGCGTCTTTGATGTGTAGAAAGGAGGGGAGAGGGTGGGGAATCATGGCAGAGTACAGTTTACTCTGGCGTGTCCGCCTATACGGCTCCATTAAAAAGGGCAAAAAAAGCATCACAAATATTCTAATGCAGTGTTTCTTTCAAATAGCCTAGAAACAGAATCTGCTGGTTGCTTACAGTAGAGAACCAGAAACAACAGAAAATAAGAGGGATAGAGTTAAGGATGCCTATTTTATTTTTCTCAGTTCTGCACGATATGTCAAACATATCTCAGGTAACATATTTCCAACTTCCTTCTCGCCCCAATACAAAATAAGTTATTTCGAGTTTACATGTCAAGCAGAATGATATATGTCAAAATACTCACATAGTACAGTTGTCAGGAATGTATTCATTGCAGTGTGCAGACCGCCGCTTTTATTGTAAAAAAAAATTAGAAGAATTAAAAAAAAATATTCGGTATTTATGAAAGGTTCCTTAAATTTTTTTTGAAATATCTTATGTAAAATGTAGGGAGAGGTAAGTATAAGTCATAAATGTAAGGGATTTTACATTCAGGAAGTAGGATAAATATATAGTAACTACCGTGTTTCCCCCGATGATAAGTCACTGTCTATGTGCACTGTCTATATGCCCTAGGTCTTATTTTCATGGAGATGTCTTATTCTGATCACTCTGTCCCAAACATTGTCCCCTTTGATCACTCTGTGCCAATCATTGTCATCTTCTGATTACTCTGTGCCATTCATTGTCCCCTTCTGATCACTCTGTGCCAATCGTTGTCCCCTTCTGATTACTCTGTGCCATTCATTGTCCCCTTCTGATTACTCTGTGCCATTAATTTCCTCTTTGATCACTCTGTGCCAATCTTTGTCCACTTTGATCACTGATTACGGCAGGGATCAGCAACCTGCTTGTCCTTTCTGCACTGCAGCCAGCCCTGACAGAGTCACACGGAGGCAAACAGTTACTCATTGTACCACCTGAATGGGAGATTCGGGCAGGGGCAGGTATCAGTGGGTGGCTTATTTGCAGGGGTGGCTTATTTAAATGTTTTGGGCAAAAATGGGGGGGGGTGGCTTATTTGATGGGGATGGCTTATCATTTGGGAAACAAGGTAAGAACGATGAAGCACTTTTCCAACAGGGGTTGGTAAGCGCCAACCTATTACACTGCACTGCACATAAACCTCCTGGGCTATTCACCCGTGCTACACCTTTTTAAAAAGTTTTCATTTCTTTGTAATGCGCCACAATTTTGTACCCTCCTTTGACCCCCTACACATCCCAGGTATTAACTTTGATGCCAGGGATATGCTGTAAAAAGGCGATGCCTCCCCATGGAGGTCAATGCCCCTCACCCCCGGATAGATCAGCTGGCCTGTCAATATAGAGGACAAGTGACTGGACAAGTGAGTATGCCAGATGTTAGCTAGGGGTGAGTCTTTTTAATAAACTCACCCTGAGTTAAAGACCAAGAGGTTGAATAAGGGCTGAGGACCCTTGCAATTTAGCTTGTCCGGGCTGGGTCCTCTACTCCTCCTGTGTCATAACCTGTACCTGTGTGTTATCTTGTGTTGTATCTCTACTCTAATGTATTGTACAGCGCTGCGTAATAGGTTGGCACTATATAAATAAATGATAATAAGATTAATACCTACAAATAACCCACAGATGCGCTTGCATGTCCCATACAAGTGTAGACTTACAAGACTGAAAATAATTCGTGCAGCAGGGAGTTTTTGATAACTCGTCATTGCATATTACTGGAAACACAAGCGTGGTGCTGGTGTGAAAGGCACATAGGTTTCTTATGGATTGATGAATGAGGTTTGGCTCACTAAAGCTAGGCATACACAGTTCTATTTTTGTACAATCGATTTCCGATTAAATTTTAGATTGTGATCACCCACCGTAAGTGAATCCCAAGTAGATCCACATGGAAGGTTCGATCGTAATACGACCAAAATTACCGATTTTAGTTTCGATCACATAACACAGGAAAGGGTCATATATAAACATGTTCATCTAACAAAATCGCCCCTTCCAGTCCCTAAGTTCTAGGTTTCCTAACTTTTACACACCCGATGGTATTCCCGAGTGTGACTCGGGGTAGATTTCCATTACCAAAAGAGTTCACTCTCAACTATTTTTGCACTTTTTCTCTTCTCTGTACCAACATCGCCAGGAAGTTATTGGGGGGCCCTCACTGAAATAGTGGGACCTCCTATTTCTTTTATTAAGTCTTTATTTATTGGTGTGGCTTGGGGTTATGTTTGGTTGGCTTGGGGTTATGTTTGAAGCATCCTCTATCCTCCTGGGTGAGCCGGAGATATCCTCATGCGGGATACATGTTCCCTGCACCATTGATGACACCTGAGACTATTTGCGTTATTGTAATACAGGCATAGGTGTCCCAAGTCCTCACATCCTGGACATTAGAGGATGATGACACGAGGGATGTGCAGAGATTACATGGCAATTTCCCGTACCACTTTGAGCAATAGAAACTGAAATAATTAAACCTCCAGGGATGTTAAAGCAGGATACAGACATACAAATATGGGCCGTGCGCGCTCATGGCCATCTATCTGGCCCATATAATATGCAGCCATATCGGACATGACCGTTCTTAAGCTAGCCACACACGGGTAGATTCCCGTGCAATCGACCACCAATCAATCAGTCAGCGTGGTGAAGTCACCACGCTGTGATTTGATCGCGGGGATAATTGAACGGAAATCAATGTGCACCACATGGGCACATCGATTACCGTTCAATGAAGGACGGCTACTAGAGTTCTCTCCGGCATCCAGCGTGTAAAGCGAAATGCGGGCATGTAGAGAAATCCACCTGCTTCTCCCCATAGAGTTTCCGGCTGCCGAGTGGAGTGCTGACTCCGCCCCCCTTCACACAGACTCTGCTCTGACAGCGAGGGCTGGTCAACTTATTGTGATGATGGTCGCTTTCCCTGCAATGTACATGAAAATTCCAGTCATGTAGAGGGCTGGGATGATGTGATGAATTGTGGTTCCAACATGTTGGAAACCCATTCAATCAGATTTGACTTCGAGGGGGGCTATATGCCCCCCTCGAAGGACAGCACACAACAGGAAGGATTGTAGCAGTTCGAAATACAATCAATCACCGTGACCGCGGCAGTTGATGATTGTCACTCGAATGTTTTACAAATCTACCCGACGGTGTTGTGCCTAGTTACGGCCCATGTACCATTGCTTCTGGAATCCCGGAGTCTCCATGTAAAAGCATAGGCTGAGCTGGGAGAAAACAGAGCTGTCTCCTGCGATATCTGACAGCAGCGTGATGACATCATCACGCTGCTGCAGGGAACATCGGACAGCTTAAATATCAAGCCGTCTGTACCCTGCTTTATAGCCAACAATGAAAAGTATTCTTCAGCAAATTCCTTTTGTTTAGTTTGCTAAATCAGTTTAATACACATGATGTACAAATTGCAAATCTATACATTACACCACTGCAGTGTACGGCGATATTACTTCCCCTAGACCTTTATTGAAATCTATTTGTACACGATATCATTTAAAATAATTGTAGATTGGATTCTGGGCCGGTATTGACGCACGTTGAATAAAGAAATTGATTTTCACATATCCTCGAGTGCTTAAAAAAAATCACTTGTGCTTTGTCCATAATTATGCATTATCATCTGCGGAATCAGAAGATAATCTATTTAATTAGACAATTAGAGGAATCTTTCAAGGAACGCTACAGGATAAACATTATCTGCTGGCTGCAAAGCATCAGCCATAATTCATAAGTGATATAAACGCTTTGAAGAAACTCCGAATCAACAGATTTTCCCATCTAATAATTGTGAGTTTGCTGTGAATAGGAGCCGCTGCTCGTCAGATACTTGTAAGTACTTATGGAATTATGAATAACATTCATGGAAAACTATTCAGAAAATCTATTAAGAGGATTGCTGAGCCACCCACAAGGTTTTTTTTTTTTATCAATTGATTAGTAAGTATAGAGCTTGTGACTTGAACGCCCAATTACATTCCTGGCTACTCAAAGTCCTTGGCTGGTACAAGTACAACAAGTAGGTGTCAATGGCCTTCTCCTAAATTTCCCAGGCTAGATCTTAAAGTGAACACATTCCCAAACCACTCATAATAAGGTATTTACATGTTCTGAACAAACAGTAAAGGCACTTTACAGCGCGGTGTCATTTACAGCTTATGTGTACAGCCCTATAGCTTTTGCTTTTATAGCTATAACATTTGAACAGCAGAAAAATGGCCTCTCTCATGTATAAAAATAACTCATTCCCGATCCGATCTTTCCAGGCGATCAGGAATCGGCAATTGCTCTGATTGGGAATCGAAGAAACACCACCCTGGGAATTCGATTTGTGGTCGATTTGGGCATGAGCCGATCTCCAAAATGGCCGATTCCACAAAATCCATAGATCGGGTAGGCTGCTGCATAGGGAGCTCCCATTGCAAAACGATCGACCCAAAAAAACCAACATGTTGGTTCAATTTCCGCTCTGATTTTTAGTCGATTCCGATTTTGTTTGGTCGATCGTTCAGGGTGGTCAGAACCCGATTGATTGCTGATGGATCTCCGATCGATCTCGTGATTGCGCGCTGTGATCGATCGGTCAAAAATCTAGTGGAAAATCGATCTGTGTATGGCTACCTTTACGAACATGGACATCACAAGTATCAGCCTCCAATTAGTCAAATTGGCTTAATCAATGAGGATGGGTGATAAAGCCCATTTGGAGAAAACACATAGAGGCCGGTGCTTTCAACAACTGGGTAAAGGTCTGCTATGGTCTAGTTAAGTGGCAAATGGATTGCTGGTGGGATGCTTCCATAACTGACTGATGGCAGTAGGACTTATAATGTTGGTTAGATATTAAGACACTTAAGCAGGGATCACACGTATAGATATGGGCCAGATCTATCTGATGCGGCCATCCTTGTTTTGGAGCGGGACCAATCAATTCCGCTCGAAAACACGGATATCGGACATGACCCTAAACCACGGTCGATGTCCATGCAAAGCATCATCGGAGCTGGAGATACAGCAGTACTGCGCCCCCAGACCCTGGTCCCCATCCAAAATAATAGTGATCAAACAGGGATTTACCAACATGTTGGTTCCCTGTTTTACTGACATTTTTTTGGAGCAGGATTGGTCGCTCCATGTAGGCAGTGTTCGATTTGCGAATGATCAATAGCAGCACATCAATCCAAAAAATCAATCTGTATAGGCCAGCTATGGCCTGCTCATGGGAGTGGAGGTGCCCTGTGCTGCACATTCATACTAGACCATTCTGGCAGCCAGCTGTTTGATATCGTGTTTCCGTGGTAGTCTCAAATGACAGAGGTCATAATTATTCTGAAAATCATACCATGAAATGAATATAAAACATGACAAACATTTTTAAGTGCTGAAAGAAGTTAAAGACAATAGTTGTGTTTCCGCCTTAAGCTGTTTCATAACATTTGGCCTTTTGCGCTTTGAAAGATGAAGCAGATTTAAACACTTGCGATGGTGTATGTGTCAGAAGCAAACATAGAGTGGAAACCTATTGAGCGTCTATTGGAACATGTAAACACATATAATGGAGTCAACAGATTTCATAAACCCCTGCAGGCATGGAAGAAGTTTAAAGGCAAGTGGCAGAGAAGACTGCAATCCTCTGATCTACATAAAACGTGAAAAAACAACATTTCCCTGCTTGTTTGTATGTTCTTTTCCTAAGCAGGATCTACAAACCAAACGTGGCGCACGGTACAGAAAGATTAAAGTAAAATCTCATGTAGGATTTACCATGTTACTGTCATGAATAAAGCCGGGAACAGACAGCTTGATATAGGAGCCGCTCGAGGTTCCCTGCAGCAGCGCTGCTGCCCGACATCAAAGTAGCTAAAGGCTCAGCACTGCTGTGTCTCCAGCTCTGAAGATGCTTTGCATGGAGACCGCAGTCACCATGCAAAGCAATGGACATCGACCATGATTTACGGTCATGTCCGATATCCTTATTTTTGAAGGTGAATAATTGGTCCCGCTTGAAAACAGCGATGGCCGCATTAGATATGGGCCAGATAGATGGCCGGGAGCACGCATGACACTCAAGCGGCCATCGATCTGGCCCATATCTATGCGTGCGTTCCCTGCCTTACTTTTTGAAATCTGAATCTTTAGTACAAATATATAGTGCCATGAAAGTCCCAGGTCAGGCATTACGTTTTAAGGTGGCAACTCAATGTCCTCATCTTCCAGTGGTGATGCTTTGTAGAATTCTAGACTTAAGAAATTGGGCTTTAACTGTACCATTGTTGATGAAAAGATATTTAATCATATGATCACCAAAACCAAATGATCTTAAAAAAAAAATCAGTGTGCTCAATGTAGAATAAACCCCCCTAGCGCTTCTGACGGCTCTCGTCCAGAACTTTCTTGTCAGTATTGCAGTTGACGAGATGGAGCCGTCCAGCTAAGCTCAGATGCCCCGGCAGTAGCACTGTTCTGTGCTGCTGCCGGGGGATGCTCTAAGCCGGCCGATGTCACCCCTCTCCCAGCGCAATTTGCATAAGAATGTCCCGCGGCCGGGGGACATTCATATGCAAATTGGGCTATCTTCAAAGAGCACATCTGGAAAATCACCCCCAGTGTCATTTCCAGATGAGCACTTTGAAGTTAACCCTTTGAGAGGGTGCCAAATGCCATTGTATTGGATACCGTGATAACTGTATCCAATACAATTCAAAGTAAAACTAAAACAAAACACATTTCCAATCGTAATAAAAATTTTGTTATAAACAAATATAAATACTGTTTTGAAATCTTTCATACCAAATAAGTATTCAAGAGATTTTATCATTCAAATAATACATTTTATAATTTTTTTATGTACTTTTTTTTGAATAATTGTGCGTTTCAAACATTATTATATTCAGGATGTCTATTAGACCCTTGTACGGACAGATTTTGGGAAGTTACAGGCCTACCACACAAAAAAAATTCTATTAGAGTCTATGGTGCGCTTTTGGTACAGAAATCTTGACCTTGCAAAAGCGCTAGGGAGGTTAAGTTAAGTCTATGACACATTTCGCCACGCAGGGATTCCTCAGGAGGAACGCATAGGTAGATCCCACTCTGACGATCGAACAGGGATTTACCATCATGAATTTCCAGAAAACAAGATGGTGGCCCCTGTTAAACCTGTTGTTGTTCTGTCCAGCAAGATATAAAATACATCTAAATCTGCCAGTCTCCAATCTCCACTGCGTCAGGAAAAAACGTGATGCTGCGTCTTTGGCACACCTCCATATATGCCAATGACGCAACCGCTTTTCTCTAATTTTCAAAAAGACGCAGTGGAGACTCAGCCTTGATCCAACACTAAAAACCAATGCTTCTGCCCAAGGGTGGTAACATTTATCCTCTATAGACAGAAGTGCACATAACATTTTTAGTGAGCTTCTTAGATGAGTACCAGGAGATGGATTGTGGTACTCACCCCCTATGTATGTGGTCTGCCTCACTGTCTCCCTCACTGTCCTCTGCTTCCTGCATGGTAGATTCTGCTGCAGATGGACTTCCCTGTTCCTGATTGATCCTCCGATTAGCTGTCTCCATCCACAGGACACCAGCTGGCTTTGGGACACATGTAACTCTCAGAGTACAACACTGTTTGAACCTCATACCTTAGTAGTGCAACCCACGAGATTTTCTAGGTTAGTAACTAACCCCTGAGACTATCTGCAGTCCATATGTCATCCTTTGATATATAGTCATATTTCAGCTGTCACACTTTTCACGCTTTTCTCTTGTCAGATTTTACCCTTACATATGCCTACTCTGACTTTCATCCCTCAGATCTCCAACACCCTTAGAAGACCACTCTTTTCTTTTGGATTAGTAATTTATATTCCCAATGTCACACCCCTAACTGCAACCATTCGTAGTTATTGATGTTTCACTGAGGTTATCCAAGTGACATAAATTGTACACATTTAACAATAAAGATGTTGCCAAACATTTAAATTACAGTAGTGTATACATGATAAAGTGAAGTTGTTTGTACAGCTATTTAATGTGGGAGGGATCCCGATTGTGCTGCTGCTCTCTCCCCTCTATGGCTGATAGCCAGACTCCTCGGGTGATAGCTGCGACCGCCCAGACACGGAGCGCCTCCAAGTTGTTAATACGCATATGAGCTGTGTAACAATAATGCCGGTACACAGAGCTCGTTTTTGGCCCCTTTTTGAGTACCAGAGTACCACTTATGTGCACCCATGACTATAGATAGAGTCAAGCAATAAGACGATATGTAGGACGTGGGGTAAATAATAACCAAAATTAATGGAAATGAACTAGATACTGTTGTGCTTTCTCTGGGAAGGCCAAATGTATTTATTTAATGAACATAGCTATGGCAGCGTTGGAATCCTCTGCTTGGATGTTTCCCATTCTGTGCGGTTCCCCCACCTAGAGATAAAACGTTCAGGGCTGTTGACTCCAGACATTGTCAGGTGCTGAAAGCACATTTTGATAAAAACAACAAGATTGATGATTCCTGTGTGCAGACCCTCA